>CM062815.1:694658670-695878670 GCA_031772625.1 Pinus tabuliformis
TTCTGGTTGAAGGGAAAGTACCCCTAGGGTCCTTTGGGCTAAGACTCTACCAGACTGGAAAATTGCTTATACAAAGAAACACACACACACAACCATCTTTTTTACTTTTAAGCAAATTCTAATGTTTAGGGTACATCCTAAGGTCCTACGTTCGAGAAGACCGTTAGGGTGCAAACCCTTCTTGGAGTTCCCTTCTTCTTTCTCTGACCTGCAAGACAAACAAATCAAAAGAACACAACAGTACATGTATAGAAGTTTATGTATAAATCATCTTTATGCTATATTTAGTTAGTTATAAAAATCTTTAAGTAACTACTTTCATAAGAATTCAACTCAAGAATCTCTAAGCATAAAGAAAAGACTATTCGGGAACAAAGACGTGTTTCTTTATATATTAAGGCAAATAAAGTACATATTTCGGAAAGATATCACCTGAACACTTCAGCAGGCTCCAAGCAAGCTTCCTCCCGGATTCGTTCCAGCCTCCAGCCTCCAACAAGAGCTCCTTCCAAGTCTTACTCAATGATGATGTCAGGATGAATGATCACCAATACACATGGAAACAAGGGTTTCCTATGCAAAATGGGGGAAGTGCAGAATGCACCAAGGACTTCAGACCTGGTCTAAGGGAAAAATCTCAGCATAATAATCTTGCTCTCCTTTCTCTCTCCCCTTGGCCTTCCCTTTGATGTCTTTTTATACCCTCTCCAAAGTAGTTTTTTAGTTAGGAGTTGGTTGGGAACAGTTGGGCCACGGGCACTAACAGGTGATCCAGCAGGTAAACCGCGATCACCGCCCGAAAAAGAGGAAATTATATTTTTTTAAGTGTTTTAATAGATACACGCGGGTTGGGTATGACATACCCGCGTGTACACGCGTTTAACACAGGGCAAAGTCGCGTATAAATAACATATATGATATTCATAACCAAGACCAAATACCTCAACAAGACCATGATAGTCATCAACAACTATCATACACCATATATGATCTTTACCATAAGCATTTGTCAGCAGCAACTCGTCATCAATATGTAATATAGAACAATGTAGCTTCAATATCATCAACTTGTGACCTGGTATGTGGCCACAACATCATAAGAGAGGACCAAGCGTATCATCATAAAAATAGGATAATGTAGCATCATTATTCAATATGCCATGTTTCCAAGTATCATCCAATATATATACATTATAATATAACCATGTCTTCGCAACATCATTCTCTTGGCCCAAATTATTTATAATGAAGAGTTATCACACCAACACCACTTCATCAAGAACTATTCCATCAATATGCAACTTAAGTAGACATAATCAACTATTCATCATAGTATGAGATTAAACGTTCATCATTCAAGGACTTCATCAACATAAGCATATCACCAAATAATCATTATGTATGAATCAAACATAATGCCAACAATGCATTATTACAAGCATAGAAAATGCTCCCCCTAAACCTGTGCCAACTGCTCACTGTCATATCTGATCATATTATTTCATATATCAATAAGAATCATCAAAGAATAATCATCAACCAGTCATCCATAAAGTCATCAACAACTTATAAAGGCCAAAATCACTTCTCAATAACATCAAAAAACTGTAACCATCAACCACCATAATCATGAAAGTCAAATAATATTTGACTGAAGCTGATCTGAAATTGATCTAAGACAAACAATTAAGGTATTACAGACTCATGTGCATGGATGTGCCTGTGTTATTTTATGCAATGGATCGATAAGATTGTGAAATACATAGGCGCTGAAGCAGTTAGAGAAAACATAACAAGCAAACATGTAAACACAACAAGTTTAATAGGAGTTCACCCAACACTCCTGGGCTACGTCTTCCGGTCCAGCCTTTAGTGGTGGCCTCTCTATTATGTTTTCAAAAGAAGAGTTTTTACAACAGTTAGCTCAATTTGAGTCTCACACATCAGGTACAATTCAGTAGGAATGTACTTGGATCCCCCAAGTCTATGGAGTGAACAGAATCTCCTTATGGAAACTCGACCTCTATTAGTCACCGTAGTACAAGCCCAATCTGAGACTCACACATGACAAGCATATATAGAGGAGTTCGCTTGAACCTCTCAAGCCTTCTTTGGAGCACGCAGGCTCTCTGACTCTCTCTGTCTGTCTGGCTCGATGCTGCCTTTGCTTCTACAGGTCAGCTCGACTTTTTATTTATGATCTCAGCTTCTACGTCTAACTAACTCTTGCTAACTCGCTTCCCCTAATTTCTCTGTCAGTTCATGGATTTAAAGCCAATCTGCTTTCTGACTGTTCATTTTCGCTTCCCGGCTTTCTGATTCCCCACCTCTGTCCATCCGAATCCATTCTTTCAGTGTTTACAGTCACTGCATAATGCTTCACAGGGAGGTGGCCATCTATTCTGTAACAGATGAGGGTGTCAGATCTCTCGAACATGTTTGAATGGTTGTTATTTCCGTTTGCTCCAAGAATGCCCGCGAAACCGAATCTTTTGCCAACTCATCGTCCATGTCGGACTTCAAATCCCATGTGATCTTGCTCTATAACCTCATCAAATCTGGTCACCCATCGGGACACGTCCCCACCGTTGATCTAGGCCCCCAAAATCCTACGGTTGTCGCTCATATTGGACAGTTGAGTAGCTCGATGGTTACCCATCCGATGCGAGCAGTTTTCTCTCTCTTCCGCTAGATGTGTGGCAATCAATGTGTGGCATCAGGTGGGACTTGGTTGAAACCACTTGCCACCTCAAGCCCTTCCGATATCCTGCTGGTTTTGTGGAATCCCGCCTCTGATGAAATCGACGCGATATCCGTTGCATTTTATAACCTTTCGAGTCTGGGTGCTCGGGGCTTTTCCTTCTTTGAGGGGTTTGCCCGGGATTAGCGACTTGTTGCTAATCGCATATCAGAAAACACCCCCGTTTCTCGAAAAGGTCTCCCGTTTTTCTAATTCATGACAGCGCGTGTTACCATGGGCCGACGGTCTGCGCTCTTGACCGAGGGTCCTTGTTGCTCCGCACTGATCACAAATTGCAACCGTTTACGAGGATATCTCTGATAAGCTTGACCTTCATAAGACTTTGAAACTTGGCATAATTTTTAAAAGTTCATGAAAACTTAGAGTGTGTTCTAGGATCCAATTCGGATAACGGCCTTCCCACTAAAAAAGCTTTTGGACCACCAAAAGTTGGTTTTTAAGCATCAATCAAGTGAGGGTATAGATTCCTCGCTTGCCCAATTTCTATCCATCTTGAATTGCTTGGTTTTGAACCTTTGAACCCAATCCTAAGGTACTCAACATCCCCTCTGCGTGTAGTTCTCACCTTTTTGTCTAGAATGTATCTTCCTGCAATTCATTGAGATATTCAGGCAACAGATCATCAATAGAAGGCAATTGACTCTGCTCTTCAGGATCTTCGATCAATGAAGGTTCAAATAGTCTCAAGATTTCTGCATTAATTACTGAATATATGCGCATGTAAGTTGGCAAATCAAGGTGAAAAGCATTCTCACCAATTTTCTCAAGTATCTTGAAAGGTCCATACCTTATCGGCTTCAGCTTCTTACCTTCACCTTGCATTCTTTCTTTGCTAATATACAGCCAGACTTGATCACCAACTTGGAAACTATGCTCAGTCTGATGCTTATCATGCCTTGCCTTGTACTTGCCTTGGCTCCTTTCCAGCTGTTCCTGTATTGCCTGGTGAATCTCTTGGATTTGTTCAATGAACTTGGTTGCTTTGTCCACATCACTGTGTCTATCAACCGCTATGTCTTTACCAAAGACAAAATCCAAGGGAGACCTTGGTATGAAACCAAAACATGTCTCAAAAGGATATCTCTGTGTAGAAGAATGTTTAGCTCGGTTGTAAGCATGATGCACATAACATAGATGTTCATCCCAAAGCTTGGGATCCGTGTTACAATAGCCTTTGAGCAATTGGATCACTGTGTTGTTGACCACCTTTGTTTGGCCATCTTTTTGTGGATGAAAGGTTGTGCTCTTCTTTAGTCCGGTGTCCATTAATTCCCACAGACTCGACCAAAATTTCCCAAAAAATCACGTATATTGATCGGATATAATGGAAGTGGGTAATCTAAAATGAACCCATACATGCTGAAAGAACAACTTTGCTATTTGTTCAGCTGTAATCTTTTTGTTACAAGGTATTAAAATACAGATTTTGCTGAATGTATCCACAATAACATATAAATAGTCATGACCTTTTCTAGATTTAGGTAGTCCCCCAACAAAGTCCATGGAAATACTTTCCCAAGGATGAGAAGAAACTGGTAATGGAGTGTAAAAGCCTAGTTTTCTATTGTTGGGATTCCTTTTAGCACACATAGTACACCCTCTTACATCTCTAGAAACTGTCTCATTCATTTTTGGCCAATAAAAAAATCTTTGCAGCTGTGCAACTATTTTACTTACACCAAAGTGACCTAATATTAGAGAAGTGTGTGCTTCTTGAATTATCTTTACTCTTTCGGTTTGAGGAATGCATAAATTTCCCAAATGATACAAGAGTTGGTCCTTAACATGATAATCCAATTCTTCTACTTGTTTTCCATGACTTAAAGTTGTGTATACATCTTTAAAATCTATATCTTGAGCATATTGTTCAATGTAGCTTTCATGCAATACTGAATTATGCTTAAGTATAGTAGATGCATTTATGATCGGTCTGGACAACATATCTACAACTTTATTGTGTATTCCCTTTTTATATTTGATGACAAGATGAAACTATTGTAGAAAACCCATCCACCTATAGTGTCTTGATTGCTGCAACTTAGTTTATGAGTGCAAATATTGAAGTGGTTGATGATCAGTATGTATAACGGTCTCCTTGCACATTAGATAATGTTTCCACTTTTTCACACTCTGTACTAATGCATATAATTCTTTATCATATGTGGGATAATTAACTACTGCAGAATTAAATGTCTCAAAATGATAACATATGGGTTTACCGTGCTACATCAACACTGCTCCCACGGCATAGTCATTGGCATCTTTTTCAATCTCAAAGGGTCTTTGAAGATCGGGCAATGCTAGTACTGGTGTTGTACTAATCTTTTCTTTTAAGGTGTCGAAGGCTTTCTGTTGTTTGCCTCCCCACTGAAACAGCTTGTTCAATCCTGTTAAAGCATGTAAGGGAGCTATAATAAAGGAAAAGTTAGAAATAAACTTTCTCCAATATTGTGCTGCTCCTAGGAAGCTTCTAACTTCTGTGGAAGATTTGGGTTTAGGCTAGTTTACAATGACTGCAACCTTAGAGGGATCTATCTTCAATTCACCACCCCCTACAATATGACCCAAATAATTCAAAGCTATTTTGCCAAATTCACATTTTGATAGCTTAACACAAATATTTTCTCTTTTCAAAACATCTACAGTCTGCTTTACATGCTTCAAATGTTCTTCCCATGTTTTACTAAATATAACAATGTCATCTAAATATATAATGACAAAATCATCAATAAAAGGCCTGAGTACATCATTCATCACTCTCATGAAAGTAGCAAGAGAATTAGCTAAGCCAAAAGGCATAACCAACCACTCACACAATCCTTGCTTCGTTTTGAAAGCAGTCTTCCATGCATCTTGCTCTGCAACTCTGACCTGATGGTAGCCACTATGCAAGTCCAACTTGGAAAAGTAAACAACTTCTTTCAACTAATCTAATAGATCATCTATGTGAGGAAGGGGATAACGATTTTTGATCATTATCTTGTTAGTGCTCGGTAATCAATGCACATTCTCCATGAGCCATCTTTCTTTCTCACTAAGACAATTGGAGACCCACAAGGTGATGTGCTAGGTCTTATGAACCCTTTCTCGAGTAGCTCTTACCTGCTTCTTGATTTTTTCATTCTCTAAAGCGGACAACCTGTGCATTCCGATGTTAGGCAATGGAGCATCTTTCTACAAATTAATATCATGTACTATTTCCTTTTTGGGTGGCGGACCTTTAGGTTCTTGAAATAGCATATCATATTTTGAAACAACTTTTTCTAAATCAGCTTACTGTCTAGCATTACAGCCTTCAAATACATTGGTTTTATCAGGTTTCCTTTCCTTTACAACCAACAGTAAAAATTGCTTGCATGAATTTACAATTCTTTTCATCTGCCCTGAGTTTATGAGAGTGTAATTATTCTTGAGTTTATGAGCTCTTACAGTATATTCAATTCCATCTTTAATGAGTTGATACTTGTTTTTAGCTCTATATAAAATGGATTTTCTATCATACAAGTAAGGACTTCCTAAAACAATTCCACATATATCCAAGGGAATAATATATAACTCAACCTCATCTACAAATGCTGACCCAAAAGAAAACCTAAGTTTACATTGTCTAGTCACTTGTAGCTTTGCTTTATCACATAACCAACCTAATGGATATGGCTTTTTGTGAGGTGTGGTTAGTAATCCCAGTTTCTTTACAATTGCTTCAAAAATTAAGTTTACTTGTGAGCCACTATCAAATAAAGTATCAATCTTTTGATGCTTGGAAATAACTCTAATATGAAAAATCTTATGTCTTTTCCTCTCATTTTCTTCATTATCAATAGATTGTGCAGAATTACTAGTAGATGCTTCAGAATTTTTACCTTTTATACTTGTGGCTGTGATTGTTTTTTCACCCCCTGAGTCTGACCCCAAATCCTTCTGAATAGATGCAACAATCTTCTTCTTTTTGCCATCATACTTCTTGGGTTTTAGCTCTGGATGTAGAATCCAGCAGTGTTCATCATCATGCCTATCCTTCTTGCATTTGCCTTCCTCTCTTTCCATTTCTGTTTTCTCTTTTCCTTGTTATTGTTTGCAGTGGGTTTTGATGATCCCCCAACTTCGGGGTTCACATTCTTGCCTCTAGCTTCTAGATGTGTAGCTTGAACAGATACCTCATCTATGCTAGTGGGATTAAACATGAGAATGGTATGTCTTAAATAACTATCTAGACCACCTATATACTTCAGCAAAGTTTTAGGTGAGTCCAAAGAAATGCCTAGAATCAAAGCTCTTTTCCTAAATTCTTGGGTGTAACTTTGTACAAATTGCCCTTTCAATTGGTGAAGAGTTTTCTAACTCATCATAGCTTGCTGCATATAAGCTAATGGATAGAATTGTTTTTTAATTGCATAAACAAATTCATTCTAGGTAGAAAGAATTTTACCATGCTTCTTCAAATCAGCTTGTGTCCTGCCTTCCCACAATACTAGGGCGGTGCCTCCAAGGCATAGGCTAGCCAACTGAATCTTTATCCTTTCTGAATCGATGTTGTGCACTTTGAAATATACATCAATTTTTCTAATCGAGTTATCTAGCTTTTCTGCATTCAATTCTTCGTCATAAAATAGAAAATCAAACTTCACATCCAATTTAATCAAAGAAGATTTCTTCTTTTTCTTTTCTGGGCTTTATTTGTGTGAAGAAGATGATGATGAAGGTGATGATGGGGGAGATGGTGGAGAGGGCTTCTCTTCTTTTCCTTTGCCTTCTAGGTGGGCAACTAGAAGAGGTTATTCTACTCCTTTATCTTGTTTGGAGGTTGATGACTCTTCACCTCTACCTTTCTTAAATTCTCTATACATTTCTTCTACCATGGCTCTCATGGTCATGAAACTGTCCATGAACTGGGAGTCTGATTCCAAGGGACTTTCTTCTGACATTTTCCTCTTAGGATAGACTCTTCCGATTTCTGGGTTAGCTTCGACCAACTCTCCTTCTCCTAATTTAAGCTTTGATCTAGTTATCATTCAACAAAAGAATCCAGCACAAGCTTGTCTAACCTTAGTAACCTAGAGCTTTGATACCACTTGATCTGAAATTGATCTAAGACAAACAATTAAGGTATTACAGACTCATGTGCATGGATGTGCCTATGTTATTTTATGCAACGAATCGATAAGATTGTGAAATACACAAGCACTGAAGCAGTTAGAGAAAACATAACAAGCAAACATGTAAACACAACAAGTTTAATAAGGAGTTCACCCAACACTCTTGGGCTACGTCTCCCAGTCCAACCTTCAATGGTGGCCTCTCTATTATGTTTTCAAAAGCAAAGTTTTTACAACAGTGAGCTCAATTTGAGTCTCACACAGTAGATACAATTCAGTAGGACTGTACTTGGATCCCCCAAGTCTCTAGAGTACACATACTCTCCTTACTGAAACTTGACCTCTATTGGTCACCGTAGTACGAGCCCAATCTAAGACTCACACATGACATGCATATACAGAGGAGTTCGCTTGAACCTCTCAAGCCTTCTTTAGAGCACACAGGCTCTCTGACTCTCTCTGTCTCTGTCTGGCTCGATGCTGCCTTTGCTTCTACAGGTTAGCTCGACTTCTTCTTTCTGCTCTCAACTTCTGCGTCTAACTAACTCTTGCTAACTCACTTCCCTTGCTTTCTCTGTCAGTTCGTGGCTTTAAAGCCAATTTGCTTTCTGACTATTCATTTTCACTTCCTGGCTTTCAGATCCCTACCTCTGTCTGTCCGAATCCCTTCTTTCGGCATTTACAGTCACTGCATAACGCTTCACAGGGAGGCGACCACCTATTCTGTAATAGATGAGGGTGTCAGCTCTCTCGGACATGTTTGAATGGTCGTCATTTCCATTTCCTCCAAGAATGCCCACGAAACCAAATATTTTGCCAACTCATCGTCCATGTCGGACTTCAAATCCCATGTGATCTTGCTCTATAACCTCATCAAATCCGGTCACCCATCGGGACACGTCCTCGCCATTGATCTGGCCCCCCCAAATCCTATGGTTGTCGCTCATATTGAGCATTTGAGTAGCCCGATGGTTACCCACCTGATGTGAGCGGTTTTCTCTCTCTTTCACTCAATGCGTGGCAAACGATGTGTGGCATCGGGCCGGGCTTGGTTGAAACCACTTACTGCCTCGAGCCCTTCTGATATCCTGCTAATTTTGTGGAATCCCGCCTTTGACGGAATCGGCACAATATCTGTTGCATTTTATAACCTTTCGGGTCCAGGCGCTCGGGGCTTTTCCTTCCTTGAGGGGTTTGCCTGGGATTAGCGACTTGTTTTGCTAATTCATGATAGTGCGTGTTACCATGGGCTGATGGTCTGTGCGCTTGACCGAGGGTCCTCGTTGCTTCGTGCTGATCACAGATTGCAACTGTTTATAAGGATATCTCTGATAAGCTTGACCTTCATAAGACTTTGAAACTTGGCATAATTTTTAAGAGTTCATGAAAACTTAGAGTGTGTTCTAGGATCCAATTTGGATCAGAAGCTTATCAGACTCTTCTCATGAGTATGTCCCACTGTTTCTTCATTAAACCAAGATATACACAACTGGTCAGTTCAGAACTCACGTATACACACGGATTTTCTTTATATGATCTGTTTACATAAAGTGAAATACTGAAAGTTCACACCTTCATCTACCCCTAAGTCTGTTCTGTTTGTACCTTTGCACTATTACCACACCAGGGCCACTGTTAGTAGAATAAGCAGTATGAAAATAAAAAACAACCATGGGAATCATCATCAAGACAAAACATGTATTAATTCCCCTGAGATTACACATCACTAATTCTTAGGACCTTTTTTCATGAGGTCAAGTACCTCTCACCACTTCTGAAGTCATTTTTAAGAGTTATTCGTTGAAGAATAATGGACTACAATGGGTACCATTTTCTTTTACTTTGAGTTTTGATCTTTCTCATATCTATGCGAATTTTGTTCTTCAAACACATATAATTTGTTTGGATTTCTATATCCTCTTATTATGACTTTTCCAGTTACTTCATTCATAACCTTACACTTGGTTGATGTAAACACAATTATATTTCCCTTATCTACCATTTTTCCTACACTTAGAATATTCTTCTTTAGCTCTTGAACTAATAAAGCATCAACTGTTGCTCTAGTTTTATTAATTTTGGCTTTACCTTGTCCTAGAAATTTTACTGAAACATCAGTTCCAAGAATAACATTACCATGATGGTTCTTCATGAGAGACTCCATTTTACTCTTATCTCTAGTCATGTGATGAGAACATCCACTATCTATGTACCATTCATCTTCATCTTCAAATGAGCAGAGAGCAAGACCACACCTTATATGTTCTTCTTTTTCTTGCTTATTGGTGGATCCATCTTTTTCAAAATTTTTGATATTAATGTTCTTATATGGTTGCTTGGCACGTTGTACAATCCATAAACTTGTTCCTGAATTCTTTTTCTACATGCCCAAACTTGTTACAAGCATAACATGTTATATGTTTCATATTCCTTCTATTGCAATCCAAGGCCTTGTGACCAAACATATTGAAAGCAAAAAAAAATCGCTTAAAGTACCTAGAAGATGAGGATATTTATGGGAGATGGTTATTAGCTTGAAACATTCTAATCCTGCAATTGGTTGCAACACGTCCATAACTATGACATATAGAACATTCAACATTATTAATCAGAGGAAAAAATCGATTAACACTTCTATAGTCAGGAATAAATGGTTTCCTTTGAAGATTTCTTTCCTTGATTGTTGATGAGGCTGAATTCTTATCTTTTTTGTTAAGAATTTCATATTTTGCATTAGAATTCCTTGCCTTAGGTTGTGAACTAGATTCTCCTTCAACAATTTCATGAAAACCAAGACCAAATTTGATGGCAGCAAACCTTTGAGTACTAAGAATATTATCCAAAATATTAGTACTATCTTGAAATCACAAATGTTTATCCTTTTTTTTTCTAATTTACCTTTTGGGATATGTACCTCAACCTGATATTGCTTTTCCTTTTCTAGATACTGCTTCTTCATGATTTCTCCAACCTTTCTTCCTTCCTTCATTTCCTATTTTAATTTGAGAATCTCTTCTTTCAACCCACTTTATTTTTCTTCAAGACCTTGAAGTAGTTCTTCATTTTGCTTATACGAATTTTCAAGATCTTCATTTAGAGAAATGAGCTTAGCTTCAAGTCCTTCAAAATATATAATGCCACCATGATCCTTGTTATTATAAGCCTCCAACTTATCTTTAAGCTCAAAAATATTTTTCAAAGCAAGATCAAGTTTTTGCTCTAAGATCAAAAACTTCTTCTAACCTATCAACTCCATCTGTAATTTTGGACACATTGTTAGATATAATATTACCTAATAAATCTTCCTTTGGGATTTCTTCATGTATTTCTTGTAACTTGTACCATACTTTCTTTGCAGTAGTATAATTCGCAACCTTATTCTATATTCAATCATATATGCTACAAAAGATGTTACTCAAAGCCTTACCGTTCTTTTTCACTTCCTTGTCTAATGGAGGAAAGTTGGTTTAACCATTGCACACTAGATGCGAGACATCAATATTCATTAGATTATACTTCATCTTTCCTTTCCATTGTTGATAATTACCATTTCTTAGCATAGGCACATCTGTATTGTCCATTGATTTTGACTTGCCTTTATCTGCTACTTCAAGAGGCTTACTTTCACTTTTACCCATAAGTGCAAGCTCAGTGGTTTGACTATCATCATCACTGTCATTGTTGAATAGAAAAAAAAATGGGTCACATTTTGAACAAAAACCCATACCTGATGATGCTTCGTCTCCTTTATTCTTGATCACTAGAAAGCTGGTTGATCCCAAACTTGAATATTTGCTGACATCTGTAACTGTTACTACATCTGATATATTCCTATCAAAGTCTTCAATAAAAGTACCCTTTTCTTCTAGGCCATCAAACTCATTATTACTTTTATCTTCAAATTCCATAAGTAAGTGACAATCTCGATAAAAATCACCTTCTGTTGATCAGTGGTTGTCATTGATGTCAACCCAAGCAGAACCAGGGGCTACCTCGATCTTGCATGGAAATTTTGACTTGACAAATACTCTATTCTCAGTCAAGGATCTTCTAGATGGATTCTACTTGTAGAGATGTTTCCTTTTATATATGGCACACCAAGTAATTCTTCACGGTTTGAGAGATATTCATGTTTGAAGTTAGTAACCCTAGTTAGTGGGATAAAACCCTATGGAGTTGTGGTATGGCACTCATAATTGGTTGTGGTCATTGAATAGTCAATAATTAATAATAAAAAAATATCTTAAAATCCCTCCAACGTTCACTTGTTGAGGACCCTCTCAACTCAAGAAATTCATATAAATAATGACCCTCATATCCTCCTCTAGTAGGGATTTTTTGGCTTCAAACATGTCATCGTGGAATTTTCGCTATAATATTATTATATATATATATATTTATATATATATATTTTTTTTTTTTTTTTTTTTTAATTTTTTTATTTTTTTTTTTTTTTTTAATTTTAATTTTAATTTTTATTTTTTTTTGCGCAACTTCAGAAGTAGATATTAAAACCCATTTGAGCTGAAATATTTATGAACGTTGTGACCAAATTTCAGATCTTGTTTCGCTATATTTTCGGAGATATGGTCTGAGGAAGTTAGAGTTTTTGCAAGCTCCCAAGTTTCATATCAAACATGCGATGTTGGGAAAATCATCATAATTTTCTCTTTGAGCATTGGATTCAAATTTCGTAAATAGTCAAAGAAAAAGGACGGACGATATTTTTTTTTTATAGAGTTTTCAGGGCCGAAGGTCGCAATAGTGACATGTGATACTTCGTACAAGTTCGCTCTACTGAATGAGGCTATAATAAGGTGATCGTGGGAGACTGGGCATAACTCTTTCTTGAAGAATCCAATGTTGATTGGACATGTGGGGTTGGAAAGAGAACTCAAAGGGCTACCACAAGTTGACATTTTAGACGCTAGAGATATGAAATTACATATATACAACAGATTCAATATCAATCTCCTCGAAGACAAGAAAAGACATGCATTGAGTTATCACTGCAGTAAGGACCACACATCAATAGTCAAGGGTAAGTCTCCTATAGCAAGGTATGCATGATTAGGGTTTACTTTTGAATTTTGAGTATCATCTCTGACATATGTTTTTGTAGGACAACGTAAGTATATATAGGGTCTTGGTTATATCTCTATGTCTCTATATGTCACAGTTAGTTTTTTGGATGTCGTATTCTTGATACTACACATTTGATGCTACACATTCTTGATGCTACACCAAGTCTACTAAATCTATATGATGTTGTAAGTTCATGTTACTTGTCTTGTCATAGTTTATAGAATGGTCTCTGTTGTTGTACTTAGAACTTGGTCCATCACAAGTCTAGGGTTTGTCATTAGTTTTTATTGTATATATCTTTAGGTCAGTTTTGTATATAGTCTTGCATAGAGTCCAGGCCTATATCAAGAGTGGGAGTCTTTGTCTATTGCTGCAACAAGTCAACAAAAAAAGTGACAAGCACACTTTAGGTATGCATTTTAATTTTAATTTGTATTTATTCATTATTATGCACTTACATGTGTTTTGCAGGTAGAGGTAAGTTGAAGGGTATTTTGTTTTGTTTTGGGATTGGTTTCACTAGGATAATTTTGCATACAGGTAGAAGAAGATTCAAGTGAAAATTCAAGCAAGAATTCAAGAGTAGAAGTCTCAAATCAGAGGAATCATTGCAGCGAGACATCCTTTGAAGACATGACATCCATCTATATATTTTGAAGAAGTGTCAACGCCAAGAGTCATCATTGTAAAGTTGTAAAAGCGTCATTTGTAATAATGTCATCATTGGAAGAGTCATTATTGTAAAAGAGTCAATCTGCCTAGAGTCAAAAAGGCATTATTGGTAGGTATAGGAGTCTCTGTTGGGATGATGTCATGTTTGGGTGGCAGGTAATAGTGTGATTTGGTTTTCAGTCAAAATCATTGTAAATCATATTGTATCATGGATCGTTGTCCCTAGTACAGGAATCCACACTCTTGTCTAATTTCAGTCATTATAGGGTGGTAGGGGGGTGCTAGGCTGGTGCATGAAGTCGCCTACAGGTTGGAGCCTGTGAACACTCCAGGGTGGTAGGTTGGTCTAGGATGTTGGGGCATCCATTCAGTTGGCTACTAAAGAAACCAGGGTGTTGGGGCGTCCTTCCAGTGGGAGTTGGAGAAGAATGCTTTTCTAGAATTCTAGGAAGTTGTTGCTTTCATTTTAGTTGGGGCTGCATATTAAAGAATTTATTAGAAAAGAATTCAGTGGCTTTTGACCCGGAGGGGTTTTTCAACCTAAAATTCTTGTGTCTATTGTGTTCTTTTATTTACTGTTATTACTACATAAACATTAATAATAATTGAAGATTAACTAATGCTCTGAAAAGATTTAAAAGTGATAATTGCTAAGGAATACTGATTCACCCCCCTCTCAGTATTTCCAACACCTTCTTCACCATTTTAAAGAACATCATTGTCTTCATGTGTATAAAAACTTCTCTTGTTTTCAAACCTCTTCCTATTTATTTTGGCAGCTTCTTTTACCTTCTCCTAATTTTCTTTATAGGGACACTTAGCAGAATAATGACCAACTCTACCACAAACAAAACATTTGAAAGGAATCTTACCTCTGAATCTTCCTATACCCACTTGGAGTTTCTTTATGAAGTTTGCCTCTTCTTATTCTGATACATAACCTAATTCTTCCTTCTCCTTTACTTTGGCAGTAGCTTTGAAGGCTACTTTTATCATATTTGAAGAACCACCTTTTCTCATCTCAAATGTTGTCAATATTCCATGGAGTTGATCAAGTGTGAGGCTTTTCAAATCCTTCATTTCTTCAATAACATATACTTTGGATTCAAATTTCGGAGTTAGAGATCTCAAAATCTTTTCAATAATAGAAGCATCTTTTATTTCTTACTAATATTTCTCATGCAATTTACAACTTCATCTACTCTAAGAAAAAATGATGGAATGCTTTCATCATCATGCATTTTCAATGCCTCATACTGAATTCTGAATGTTTGAAGTTTAGCACTATTTACGTTGGTGTTGCCTTCACAACTTTGGATAATATTATCCCACATTCCCTTTTCTGTGTTCAACTGCATTACCTTCATGAATTTGGTCTCGTCTAGACTTCCCAAGATTGAATTTACAAATTTTTCATTGGTTTCATATTGTTTCTTTCTTGCAGTATCTGAAGAAATAGAGCTTGGATATTGATATCCACTTTCAACAATTTCCCAGACATCAACGCCTAGTGCCTGCAAGTATGCTCTCACCCTAACTTTCCAAAAGACAAAGTTAGTTCCATTAAATATAGGAGGTATGATAGAAAATACTCCTTCATGACTACTCATCTTGAAAAATCTCCTTCAAGTGATGAAGGTTCTGCCAAAGGACCTTCTCTGATACCAATTGTTGGGAAAAAGGATGAGAGGGGGGGGGGGGGGGTGGGGTTAAATCAGTATTTTCAAATCATTAAACTTTTAAATTTCATTCCCTGATTTTTGTATGTGACTTTAAATAAGGGAACCTGTGTGTGTACACGACTGTTTTTAAGACAACTAGTGTATATCCAGTAAAATTACTTTTCAGTTAATTCATCTTCTGTTATTTTTGATCCAGTGCATCAGTACTTCATTAAACATTAAATATACAGTAACCATGTGCACTAAGAACAAAATAAACAATCACACATAAGAAACACACATGAACACGAGGATTTAAGGTGGGAACCTAATGAGGGTAAAAACAACCTATTGTTGTCATCTCTATCTTCTTTTTAATATAAAGAATTTATTTTACAACCTTGTATTGGTGCAAAATCATACCAGTACATAGGAAACCACTTGCAGAAGGCTACAACCTTCGCTCATTCTCCAGCTCCTACTGGAAGGGAGCTCCAACCCCTTGAATCTTGTACTGGCATAAACTCATACCAGTATGCAGGCACCCACCTGCAGAAGGCTACAACCTTTGCTTGTTCTCCAACTCCTACTGGAAGGGACATCCAACCCCTTAATCTGATTTACCAGATACCACTCGAAGGAAGCTTCAACTCCCTCATTGAAGGCTCCAATCTTCAACACCTTCGGGGACCACGTTTCATAAATTTTCATAATAGATCCACCTGCTACTACACATCACAACTTCTAGGTAACGTTTCATCAAATTTTCAGATTGGACCAACTACCAACATTTAAGCCCAATACCAAATATCAAAACTGAAACTAATCACTACAACTCAACTGCTGAACCAACCAATAGAACCAACCAATCACTGAATCAACTTAAAACTCAACCAATCAACTAGAAAAATCAGATCACTATAATCAGAATATCAAACAACGTACTGCACATCACAGAAACTGGACCCTATTACGGAAAACCTTGATCAACCATCTGTCAAAATATGTACACTACTTTGTAGTAGCAAACTCACGTGTGTACACGCCTTTCATGAAGCATATCCATGTACAATTCTTAAATCACTAAAAGCTAAAAACTGAAACATTGTCACTCTCAAACAAACACTGAATTATACACAAATTTACTACACCATTATGAAACAGTCACAAAAATTTCTCTGATCTTCAATCACAATCAGCAAGTATCTTCAATATTCTTCAATCAATCAATCCATAACCAAAACATCACTATTTGAACCTAGATCATCAATAAGAATTCATTGATAGACAACATAAACACTTTAAAACTGATGAAAATGATCATACACCCTTTTCATCAAAACCATACTTTTTGTACGTGCTATCTTTAGAGCATATCCGTGTGTGTACATGATTTTTAGGAAACAAATCCGTGTGTACATGACTTACCATAATCACACTAGCGTGTGCACATGCCTTGTAGGTTATACAACCTGTGTACATATATGCAAATTCAGAATCAAATGTTCACTATAACACATAACTTCAAACATACCCAGATCTCAGCATACACAAGAAAATCACATTTTAAGACACTATCAACCCAAATCAAATCATCTCATAATCATGACTGTCATCTCAGATGCTTGTTTATGTGATGTGCATACTTAGTTTTAGACAAGAAAAACATCAACAACCCATTACATGCATATTTTCTTCATATCTAACTATTCATATGATATCCATCACTTGCACACACCTACCACTTTGATCTTCATCTTGTTATATAGTTTATCCCTTATCCAATACCTTAGGTCAAAGGCATACTCCAGCTTATTTTTCTTATATGGGTTCAAAACATCCGTTGTTGGGTTCAATAACACAGGACAATACCATGGTAAGGACCCTTGGTATTTAGAATACCATGGTGCGAAAATGTACACGCCTTTTCTTCTTCATACTCGTGTGTGTACATGGATTTGCTTAATAAAACCTATGCATTATTCTTAAAATTTCACTTTATCATTCCTCTCCTTTTAAATTGCTATGCCTTTTTCAAAACACTATGTCACATATGTAGACACATCCTATTTACATCTTCATAAAGTAGGTTTCCATCAAAGGAAAACTCATCAAGTAGGTTTGTTATCAAGGAAAACTTATCAGGTAGGTTTCGATTCATTAGGTAGGTTTCCATCAAGAACAACACATAATTCATAATTCCAACAATTGCATCTATTCCTATTGGTGACACTGACACAATTGAAATATAAGTCCTTAAAAATTTGTTACCTTAGGTCATTGAATCTGATTTCCCTGAGTCAGAAACTTTGTTTCCTAAGGTTATTGAGAGTGAAGAGCCTCAACCATCTTTACCTAAGTCTTTGGGGCCTTCCTCCTATCTTCCTTTGTCTCAGACATAACCGATATATCTTGGGCCTGACGGTGAACCTCTTCCATAAGAACTTCTAAGTATTGAAGAGATCCCTCAAGAAGAGCCTCATTCTTCTACTCATGTTCATTGGGAAGGACTTAATTTTTATAAAATCGAGCCTCTTCTGCCTCCTCAACATCAGAAACAATCTCCTTTACTTGATTCTTTGGGCATACCCATGAAATTCGCCCGACAATATTCATTGGGATTGTTAACCATGACTGGAACTGATTCAAACTCCCAGTCTGTGTCCACCACTATGGTTGAGACATAAAGTGTTACATCCTCATCCATGTTTGTAATATCACTAGAAGATCATTTATATGGTGGCTGGTCTGTCCTTCCTGGCTATTAGTCATTGTCTGGTACCTTTTATGGTATGCCATCTAGTCCTTAGACCTCTCCCATGACATCTAATTCGGGAATAATTTCTGGTACCTCTCTTATAAATGCCACATAGTCTGCTCCTCTTCCTCCATCTACACCGACAATAGAGCAACAGGTTGGCCCTTATGATAGTGGGAAAATCTATCCTCAATAGCTCAACCCTCTTTATGTTGGGTACCCTCCATATGGATCACAGTTGCCTCCATCATCCCCTCCTACCATGGCAGGGAGGCAATCTGTTGTTGGTATACCTCAATATGGTAATCTGCCTAGTTACAGTCCTCCTCATCCTGGAATGGCTTCCAGTGTTTGGCAATCTAATTTACCCATAAAACTTGGTTCGTATTGGGATTGGCTGTTGAATTCTCAAACTATATCATCTTCATCAAAAATTCCTTATTTGTGAGCACCTCAACAAGCTCAAATACATGTGAGCTAACCTTTACATCCCATTCCAACGGTATATAGCTCTCCCCAGATCCTGATTTGTCAACCTATACAAGGTCCCTCATCTTCTCAATCACTTGCATAAGGTACTACTTAAGTCTCGGTAGACCAAATCATTCAGAATTTGGCATAGTCCCAATCGAACCCATACGAGGGGGCAATTCAAACCCTGATTGGGAAACAATATGGATCAAATCAAGTGCATCTTCAAGGCCATCAAATCCAACCATTCCAACAACTTTATTTCCATCTTGAGAATGGGGAACAAACCCACTTATATGCTGGTTATCAGACCCCTCCATTTTCTGGTAACCAAGTTCGAACCATCCTTATCTAGGAATGCAAGTGCATGTTTCCCAGGCTATCCCTTCATATCTAGGTCATCTGCCTCTAGACTTTAACATGCAGTTGCCTTTTGTGGCTACTCTTGAATTACTAGATTTAACTCAACTTACTAACGAACCCATTGCTCATCGCCATAGTGGCCGATCATTCCCACTAAGTTTCCTTCTCATATCCCAAATTTCAACAGGAATATTGGAGAATACCAATTGACGCATGTCATGATATATCATCTATGGTGTTCATCCAGTTCACTTAATGATGATTCATTTCAACTTCATTTTTTCAAATGAGCTCTTATGGGTTATTACAACTAAATGATATATTGAATTACTTAGAGCGTTGTTTCACAACTTCAAAAATTTAGCCACTACCTTCCTGACACATTTCCCATTGCCCATCAGATATGACATTGGAACGAAACTATTGACCAACTTTAAACAATTGGACTCTACTCACATTTCAGATCACATTCATGAGTGGAGACGTTGCTGCCATTTAGTCAAGACTTATGTTCCCAACGAGTTGTTGGTGAAATGGTTTGTCAAGTCTCTGTTAGCTCACATAACAAAATATGTGTCCAAAGGTGGAGTTGTGACTGAAGAGAAAATTATTTCTCATGCTCAGTATTTATATCTAGTCTATACCTAATTAGGGATGCTCTATGATAAGATACCAAATGGTGTGAGACTTTCGAATACTGTTTGTCCTCCAGTTGGTAAAGAATCTCATGTTGTTGATGGCATTATAGGTTCTTCAAGTTCGCAGTTAGTGAGTAAACCATATGGTATTTCTCTTTCCACTCTTACACAAAACCCTCCACTTCATCCTCCTACGGCTTCTACTTCTGAGATAAATGTTGTCTCATATAATAAAGGAAAGTCACAACAACAACCTTGAAGCAAGAAGAAAGGTAAAGCTAAGAAAAAGAAAGATTCCTCGCTAGAGGATAAACAAAAAAATTCATCTTCCAATGAGAAACAAAAGCATCGATACCCATGTTTGATTTGTAATGAAGATCACTTTACATGTTATTGTCCGCACTGTGATGAAGTGAATCAGTTCCTTAAATCACCCACTTCTCCCGTTGTGTTGATCGACCTGTTTCCAAATCAGAAGGCCCATATGGTTTCTCGAGTTGCCTCTTCCTCTAACATAATTTTGATGCTTTCCTGCTCAAAGATGAAGTCAAATGTCATGGTGGTAACTTGAAATAAGGACTACGTAATGCGAATCCACCAAACATTCATGCTACTAATCAACCTACCGGTTTGATACCACCTTCATCTGATCCTGTTCCACCTCTAGTTCCTATGGAATTGACTATCAAGCCTCTGAAGGGTGCTATCCATAAGTTTACTTTGAATCATCATTCAAGAGCTGCTAAAAATTACAATGTAGTTGAAGACTTGGCTTAGTCTCCTTCGGCTATGTCGACTCTTGAGGTGTTGCAAAATTTCCCCACCCAAAAGAAGGCCTTATTGTCAGCTATCGGATGTGTGGATCCATCAGATTCCAACCTAGTGGTTTTCTCTCATGAAAACTATACCCCTCGACTTTTGTCTTAGTTATATTTTATGATCCAAGTCGTTGTCCATGGTAAGAACATTCATCATTCTATTGTGGACGAGGGAGCCTCAACCTACATCATGTCCTTGTCTTGTTGGAAGGTGATTGGTTCACCCCAACTGAGTCAATTGACCACCACATTAAAATCCTTTGATGGAAGGACATGAAAACCTTGTGGGATTTTGAATTTCATCCAAGTGGAATTAGGGGTTAAAGGTGTCTTCATTGCAGTAGAAATTTTGAATGAACCTTTGGGTTATAATATTGTACTGGGATGTATTTAGGTTTATGCTATGCCTATCATCATTTCAACTTACTTCCGAATGATCACCTTTCCTAAAAAAGGCGGGATCGTGGCCATAGATCAAATCACCTTTTTCATCTCTGATTCCAATGTTACTGGAAGTGTTCCTTTATAAGGGAAGCCCTACATTCCCATCAACATGTTTGAGTTGGTTTATTGAAGGATTCATCGCTTATGGGAACTTTTTCACTCCCTCTCCCTCCCCTTCCCAACTTCTCCACTTCAATTTCTTATATCAACATGATATCATTGTTTATGATCTTGGTCGATCCATGGATTGTCCTTGATGAAACAAACATCAAAAGTTTTGGTGACCAAATGCAGCTTAGTCCCGTTGAGAAAGATTACAAAGCCATCTTCTCAGCTGGTGTGACCCATACTTTTTCTTTGATCAATTGGGTAAATTGATCATTGGATTATGGTTTGTCCTCTAATCCTTTCTCACATACATTCTCTACCGATGAAAGCATCATGGAGATCATGATGTCAGACGATGCACCGTGGATGAACATCTTCACCATTCCTCATTCCCAGATACCTTTAAAGATAATCTCAGTGGTGTGTACCTACCTAATTTTGTGGAAACCTTTACGAATTTTGTTTCCATCCATGAGATCGACTCTGAAAAGAACCTTTCAAATATCAAAGAAACCATTCCTCTCAATATCTCGATTAAACTAGGAATAGTAAAAAAATTATACATCAGAGAACCTTGCACTTCATCTAAAGTTGAGATTTATAGAGCCCTTTTTCATGAGTTTAGAGATGTCTTTGCCTAGACATATGAGGAAATGTGAGCTATTTTCCAAAGCATCATAGTGCACAAAATAAAGTTGTATCCTGATGATAAACTCGTCCGACAGTGCCTCCGTCCGGTCTATCCCAATGTTGGCTTGAGGGGGCTTGACCCAGGTTTAGCATTAATTAGCCAAAAAAATGCCTACACTACTAGCCCTTTTGGCATCAGCCCACGGAGCGCGAACTGAAGTCTCACCCGAAGTAGTATGGGGGGATGCTAGAACCAAGTTTCCGCACCTTGAGATGGTTGTGATGTCATTTGATTCTTTCAATTCCTGCCTTCGTGCAGGGTGATTCGCTTTAGGGCTTGTAAGACGAGCCCTATATTCCAGACTTCAATACCTCCATGAAAGGGTACGATTGACCTTTGCATAGCCCTAACCTACTACTCAGGTACTTTTGCGCTACTATGGCAGTGTGCCGTATAGATTCCCCAATTTATTCTAAGTGACTTTCTTATCTTATTCAACAATTATAGTTGACACCACATAAATAGATAATCGTAAGTGCATTTAGTTATTCAATGTAATTGTATTCATTCACGCACCACATAAGCATAGTAAAGGAAATTCATACATAAAATATCCAGATGCATCAATAGAACAAAGACATAGAAATTGCAGAATATCTCTCTTTATTAATATCTTCCAAGTGTTTACAAAATCCGTCCGCCCTGTGCACACAGCTGCAGGGGTCCGCGCACTCAGCTGTAGACTTCTACCCTAGGCCTCTACACACTCAGCTGCAGATCCTCTACCTACGCTACAACCCAAGACTTAGACCTTTCACTTCAAAGCTATGAATCTATTACATCATTCATCATTGTCCCCTTCCTCTAACTACTTAGAGCTTAGCTCTTTTTATTCAATCCCATGGTCTGCGGGCCATGGGTAGATCTCTTAAAATTGACTTTACTTTACAAACTAAGAGCAGACTACCCTTTATGACACATAAAACCTTTGCGCTCTACGACCATAAAATGTGGAGTATTTACAATTATATTACAAAATTTGACTCAAACATGGGCTTTTAGCCCCAAAACTTCCCTTGGGGGATCTCGCTCCCAATAGGTCCCCAACACAAACATCGTGACTCGCTCTTGAGTCACTTTGTAGGCGTGAAGACCTTTTCACAAAGCCCATCCAGCTTGACCCATATGACCACAACCTCGGTCATGCACTAAGCTGCTGCCTGCTTCACATCTTCCACTGTCTTCTCGGTCATTGCTCCTGCGCTGTTAGCCTAGATATTTTGTTGCGTCGCTTGGGGAGTCACAAGCTTGCCTTCAATATTTCCTGTGACTGCGTAAGCTTCCTCCAGCTAGGACTTTAGTTGTGCCTTCAACACTGCTTCCTTGTGTAGCGCTGCGTCCACCTGTTCCTTCAGCTGGTTGGTCTCTTGCAACTTGGCTAGCTTTTGTGTCAGCGCGACGGTTAGCGTTGTGCCCTTAACTTCATCGTAGCATTGTTGTAGCTCGCGTGCTTCCATCTCTAGCCTCTGTATATTTTGGTCCTCCTGTAAGCTTGACATGACCTCAAATGATTGCTCAAACAACTGCGTGTAGTCTGCTACTGCACTTTCTACCACTGCTACTACCTCTGTGACAGTGGTTGCCTGTTGTTCCTTTACCTCTAGCGGTGTTGAAGGCTAGGCCCTCAACTGGAGCTCTGTAATCTACAGGTTCAGCTCCAATTGAACCCATGCCATCTTTGTCTAAGTGTCATGCACGCCTGTGGCCAACTTGCGGATGCATACCTTGACTAGCTCCTCCTCTGGAATGGCCAACTCTGGGACCATTCTGCATGCCTCCTCCACAACTTGGATAATATTCTTGCTCTGGATGGTTGCTTCGGCCTCAATGGAAAGGCAACATTTCTCTGTAAGGCCATCTGTTCATTGTTGATCCACTATTCGCTGATCAACTGGAGGGTGCGGTGCTCTCGAGCCCTCAGTTGTGCAATTACTCCATCCTACAAGAGGTGGATTGCTTCATGCAGCTCAGCTCCCTTCAAGACGCTGACAGTGGGCCTCTCAGCCTCATTTTCCGTGGTCAGTGCTCCATCCGGCAGCACTATCGCACTGGAAGCCTTCGTGTGCAGCATATCGGTAGCATCTGAAGTGCCGATAGCCAAGTTGGTAGACACCGTACTAGCCTATGACGCGCAGGTCTGCAACTTCTGCAACCCAGTCTCGATAGCCCCTAAGATGATCTACTATTGCTGTTCGAATTGCTGCAGGGCCTCCGCGGTGACATCCCTGACTGTGTCACCGATATCGTGTAAGTCACCCTCCATCAATGTGATAGTGTCTAGCGAGGTCTTGGTCACCTTGTATTTCTTTCTGCACCCTCCCTTCTCCAGCTCTCTTAGGCGCTTAATGTATGCAGACGTCTCTTGAGGGTCCACACCGTGCTGTTGTGTGTCTTCCTCTTCTATCTCAGGTGAAGGCGACCGCACACATTTGTCAGAGCCTCGCTTTGTGCCACCTGTCTGTTTACCTGCTTGCTTTTTTGCCTATTCCACTTGGGTCTTATCAGTGGCCTCCTTTTCCCTCTTCTCGACCAGTTGCACCATCTTCAGCTTGGCCTCCTCCTTCTTCTTCTATGCAATAGACTTGCCTCCACCCACCTCCAAGTCTGTGGTGGTGCACCACTCTACCGACCATTGATCAAGCACTACATCAATGGCATCATCCGTGGCCAGATACGGTAAGTCGTACCACTTCTACGCAGGGTCCTTTCGGGCCCTGATGGAGACTCAATGGAAATCGACTTTGAACTTGGCATAACCCTACAGGTTAGCGTACACCAAGGGTGACAATCACGGCTTGCGATTGAAGGCCATCCTGATATTCATCTCCATTAAGATCTAGAAGATGTTGCTGCCATGAACTCACTACTTGTCCTTGGTTTCTCACAGCGAAGCCTACTTCGCTGCTTTAGGGAGGTCTGGCAAAACCGAAGGGAACTGGCTGTCTTCTGGTAGCTCCCATGCTACCAGCATAATCGACAGCAACAACCACACATAGTGGAATGTCTTTCTGAGTTGTTGTGCTTCACGACAGTTCACTAGGAACTCTCCACAAAGGTAGTCCGACTAGTTAAACTAGACTCCTTCCACACACTGCTATGCGTGCCCGACAATAGGCGCTGGCACCTCATCGGCGTGGCACTTCTGCATCACCTTCCCTGCAAGGATCTACATGGCTACCTTCACAGCAGGGTCACAGATGCTGGAGATAGCATACCCGTGCAACTTCTTCACCAAATTGAATTTCTCCTTCATTGACTCTACGAGAGCCTACTCACCACCCTTTCTGCCAAAGATCATCGCCGGATTCTCACCTGTATACGGAAGGCGTGTTATTCGGTGAATCAACATATCTGTGATGGGTATTGGCTCCTCTATCCACATACACCCATCATGCACCAAGCACAACAACTGCTTGATGACCAAAACTATCATTGGGGTGTGGTTATAGTGCGACACCCAGAGCAAGTTGAGCAACCCTGCCTTCTCTATGCCCTTGAGCCACTTCGGCTGCTCCAATGTTGTCATTCCCATATTTGTTTCTATGATGTGGCACATCAGTTGCTCAGTTGCCAGGTGCAGGAACTTTTGGTGGTTCACCAAGTCCAAGTCTTCAAGCTTCAGTATCGGTACTCATGCCAGGCACGGACCGTCGAAAGAAATTTCATCCAATAGCAGGGGGGTTTGCAGGGGTGTCTTACTCTCATCAATGTCCTTTGGGACCTTGGACTTAGGTTTGTGTGGAGGGACATACTCTGGCAACCACATAATAGGGTCCGCACCCTGGGCTTCAACCTCCTCTACTTCCATGCCCAAATCCTCATTGTCCATCGGGATGTCTTCGATATCCTCCTCCTCTGCTTCTAGGTTATAGCCTTGCCTTTCTCCTCTATAGTGGGTTTTGGTGGGTTTCTCCTTGGTGATGCACACACCGATATGGCAGGTTGCTTGCCCTTCTTGTCCTTCACAGTCTCCTTGGCTGGGGTTAGCTTCGGTCTTAGTGTTCTCGGTGATTTAGGGACCTATGCCAATACTTTGGCTACTTCTGGAGCAACTACTTCTACCTCTTTTTCCATTTTTTGTGCCGACTCTTCTACTACTTGCTTGATATTGATAACTTTTGGGGTGCTGACATAACACTCTCTAACGTTGTTCGCGACGTCTCAATCAAGTTCACAAATGCAGGAGTCTATTTGAAAGCCTCGAAGAACTCTTGGTCCATAGGTATCTGAGAGCTCAACAAATGAATACTCAAAATGCCAAGTGCTTCTTGTTGGACAACCACTTGTAATTTATAGGGAATTTTGAATTCAAATTTGACCGTTCCCCCCCAAATCGGTTCATTAATGCTGGATTGGCGGCATATTTTCAAGGATCTAGGTCATAAATTTCATCTTAAATACCAACCGCCCACTCTGTTTGTCCTTACTGCTGTCGTCTTTTCATGAACAGTGACTTTAGCTGTCACTTTTCGGTGAACCTGCATGATTTCTCCCTGGGTAACACAACTCCCTCTGCGCTGCTGCAGAACCAGTGATACTTCCTTACTTCGCACCATGTTCCAATCGCGTAGCTCCCCAACCTGGGTAGTGTAGTTTATAGTCCCATGCCTCTTTTCAGCTTCTTGGAGTGCTAAGGCTATGCTACCTTCATCTAGTCAAATGGCCAGACCGTCGGTGTATGGCTTCAAGAAACTGTCATTCACCTTTCCTAGGAAGGGTTCTCCATTTAATTTGACCAACTGTACCGCCCCACCATCGGTAATTTCCTTAATGACATAGGGCCCTAACCAATGCATTCAGAATTTTCCTGGAAATTTATCAAACTTACTATCATATAGCAAAACTAGGTCATTTACCTTAAATGTGCGCAACTTAATGTGTCGATCATGCCATGCCTTTTCGTGCTGCTTTTTGACCTGTTGGTGAAATCTAGCTAGAAATCTCTCTTCCTCTAGTTCATCCAGCTGTGCGAGCCTCTTCTCTAGGGCTCCATGAGCTATCATACATGTGAGTGCTGCTATGCACAGAGTAGGCACAATATAATCCATACGCATTACCGCTTCAACCCCATAGACAAGTCTAAAGGGGGTTTGTCTAGTCAAATTCTTACATGTCGTTCGATAAGCCCATAGTAATGTAGGTATGCGTAGGTCCCAATCACTTCACTGAGCATTGCAAACCTTGATGAGTGAATTTTCAAGAACTTTGTTGAATGCCTCCATTGTCCCGTTAACTTTGGCTTGATAAGGTGTGCTCTTCTGGTGGTATACCTAAAATTCCTCTATCAGCGCGCTGATCGTCTCATTTAGGAACTGCATACCATGATCACTCATCAAGATCCTTAGACATCCAAATTGCATCAATACATGCTCAAAGAGGAATTTTGCAGTAGTCGCGCTTGTGCAATCCTTCACAGGCTATGCCTCTGCCCAACGAGTCAAATACTCCGTTGCGATGATAATATACCTTGCTCCTGTCTTTCCTTGCGGCTGAATGGGTTGTACAAAATATATTGCCCACTTCTTGAAGGGTTGCAACATCATCTGTGGATTCAAAGGAATCTCATCACTCTGCGATGGCCTGCTAGTCCTTTGACACATATCACATGCCTTACAATACGCTTTTGAGCCCTGATGGAGGGTTGGCCACCACAACCCTGCGCGTAGAATCTTCTGCGCGGTTGCTCTTCCTACATAATGTCCTCCCGTAACACATCCATGAGCATCTACGAGGAGACTACTTCTTTCAAACTTAGGTACATACCATCACAATATCTCATCAGTCCCCATCTTGTATAGATGCCCAACAATGATAGAGAAATCTGTCATGCATAATACTAATTCCTTCTTTTGCTGGACAGTGTATTCTTTCGGTGTAATTCCTATTGTTAGGAAGTGTATTATATCCTCAAAATGACCATTCGCGACACGCACTGCAAATAGTTGCGCGTCATGTAATCCCTCCTCCAAATTAGTGGGCTCTTCCCCCGTTTTGATACGTGATAGATGATTTGGTGGTGTGTTTAGTCATCTAGGGTTCACAATCACATCAAAATCATACTCCTAGAACAATAAGACCCACCTGTAGATTCTCTCTCCCAACACAGCCTTATTGACCAGGTACTTCAGCGTGGAGTGATCTGTATACATCTTAAAATGGCCTCCCAGTAAGTAGTGCTTGTACTTCTGTAGTGCATATACCATAGCTAGCCCTTCGTGCTCAATGGTGGAATAGTTCTTCTCTGCTTTGGATAATCTTTGGCTTGCGAACATGATGGGATGGTCCAAACCATCTTCGCCAGCCTGTGTTAGTACTACTCCCAGTGCTATACATGACAAGTCGACATGTATGTGAATCTCTTTCTTCCAATCTGGGAAGACTAGAATCGGCGTGGTGACCATCTTTTATTTTAATATATCCAAGCTCTTCTTATAGTCATCATTCCAGTAGAACGTGACGTCCTTCTTCAACAATTTCTCCATAGGTGTAGTGATCTGGGCATAGCCTTTGATAAACTTTCTCTAATATCCCGTATGTCCTAGGGTAGTGTGCAGCTGCTTCACACTCCTTGGTGCTTCCAAGTTCAATATCACTGCTATTTTTTCGGGATCTACCATTAGTCCCTATTTACAAATGACATGCCCCAACAGGTTCCCAAAAGGAACACAAAATAGACAATTCTTGAGATTGAGCATGATCTGGTATCTTCAATAGGTATTGAGCATTAGTTGCATTCTTCAATCCAAATGACATTACAGTGTACTAAAAGCAACCCCACTATGTCGCGAAGGTTGTCTTGCTCCTATCCTTCGGTGCGATTTTGATCTAGTGGTATCTTGAGAACCCATTCGTGAAAGAATATGCTTCCTGGACACCTACATTTTCCAACACTTCATCACTGAAAAGAGTCGGTAAAGGATCATGCACACAAGCATCATTCAACTTTCTGAGATCCACACATATCCCTATTTCATCCTCCTGCTTCTTCTCCTGTACCACCATTGGGCTTACCTAGTCAGATTCTTCCACAGGCTCAATGATGCTTGTCGCGAGCATCTTGTCTAGCTCTAAGCGGACCTTCGCCTTATATTTCAGATTGAGACTGTAAGGTATTTGCTTAACTGGCTTCACGTCGGGTTTTAACATAATATTCATCATTCCTAGGTCTCCGATTATCCCCTTCAAATCCATAAACTTGGTAGGGAATAAATCCTGATATTCATGGAGCAATTCACCAACCTTATCCACCGTCGTGTCATCGTAGTAGTCTCCAATCTTCGTGAACTTGGGTTCTGCCTCTATACTGTTGGGTAGCGAAGGCCCCACGTAACGGTTTTGGGACCCAAAGTCCACAATTTTGGGAAAAAGTATGGTAAAGACTTCGCGAAGTGTGCGAAGCGCGAATTGTAATGAGTCAAGTCAAAGGGTTGTCTGCCCGAGAATAATGTAAAATACTAGGAAGTAAGTCGACTTGCCCATGGTTTGTGGACCATGGGAATGTATAAGTAGAGCAAGCCTCTATGGCTAGAGGTCAGTTTTTTGAGAAGTTTTTGTTTTGGATCTTGGTGTTATGGGTTTGTGAAGACAGTATTATCTATGTCTGTAAGTCCGAGTTAGGGGTGTTGGTAGAGAGATAGAGGCTCTGCAACTGTGTGTGTAGAGGCCTAGTAGAGTCTGCAACTGTGTGCGCGAACCCCTGTAGTTGAGTGCACATGGTGGATCTGGTTGTATTGACGGAAGATTTTAATAAAGATAAGTGGTTTCTAAAGTATCGCAGATCTATTGTGTTCTAGTTTATGTCGGTTATATGAGTTTATATCTTTTTATAATTGCATGCACTAGATTTATTGTTAAATGTTTGCTTAAAGACTGTAACAAGAAGATCAAATCTATAATAATTTCGTTAATAATAAATTACACCTGTGCGGATCTACGCGGAAGCTCGATAATAGTACCAAGGGGTGCGAGGCCACAGAACAGTTTGCGATCCCTCCAGACCACATCAAGACATCCCAATGGTGCGGAAGCCTAGTTCTAGCACCATCCCTTGCTACCTCAGGTGATACCTCAGTTCGTGCTCCGCGGGCTGTTGTCGGAAGGGTCGGTAGTTGTGGGATTTGTTTAGCTAATAACTCTTCCAAACCTGGGTTAAGGCCCAATAAGCCAACAAATTTCCCAGAGCTACCGGCCTTTTCGGCAACAGCGCGAAGAGCGCGAACTGAGGTCTCACCCAAGATAGCAGGGGAGGGTGCTGGAACCAGGTTTCCGCACCCTTGGGATGTGTTGATGTGGTCTGGAGGGGTCATGAACCGTTCTGTGGCCTCGCACCCCTCGGTACTATTATCGAGCTTTCGTGTAGATCTACGGGGGTATAATTTCTTATTAAAAAAATTATTATAGATCTGATCTTCTTGTTATAGTCTTTAAGCAAACATTTAACAATAAAACTCAGTGCACGCAATTATAAAAAGATATAAACTCATATAACCGATGCATAAACCAGAACACAATATATCCGCGATACTTTAGAAACCACTTATCTTTATTAAAATCTTCCGTCAATACAACCAGAAACACCCTACGCACTCAGCTGCAGGGGTCCATGCACACAGCTGCGGACTCTACTAGGCCTTTGTGCACACAGCTGCAAAGCCTCTATCTCTCTACCAACACCCTTGACTCAAACTTATAGATGCAGATAATACTGTCTTCAAAACCCATAACACCAAGATCCAAAACAAAAACTTCTCAAAAAACTGACCTCTAGCCATAGAGCCTTGCTCTATTTATACATTCGCATGGTCCACGGACCATGGGCAAGCCGACTTACTTCCTAGTATTTTACATTATTCTCGGGCAGACAACCCTTTGACTTGACTCATTACAATTTGTGCTCTGCTCACTTTGCGGAGTCTTTACCATACTTTTTACCAAAATTGTGGACTTTGGGTCCCAAAACCATTATGTGGGGCCTTCGCTACCCAACAAGGAACACTGCGCGCGGCAATCACACCAGGACAGTGTGCATAGAGGAAGCTAAGGTGGAATGAGCGCGGAGGTAGAACGCGGTTCCGGGTATGGATTGGAGGACGTGCGCGGCGAACACAGCTAGGGCATCCACGATGGAGCAGGGCAACCACCCATCTACAATGGAGGGCATGGTTGAATGCTGCGCAACCATCGACCCAACTAGATTTGTGCGTAAAAAGGGTTTGCTGGGCCAACAAGACTGTAACCAAAGCAGGGTGTGCCAAGGGAACTCTATCCACAGTCGGACGGGCCATTTCCCCTGTAGTTCAACTTGAACGAAAAGACCTGGATGAAGGGATCCAACAGTGGCAGGAAGCCATTCGGCGTGGTAGCCTGAGACTTCGTGAACTAGAGGAAGTAGGGGCAAGGCTTAGGAGGAAAAGCGCTAGGATGGATGAAGAAATTGACAAAATAAAAATAGGAGACACACCATCGGGCCACGCGAGCATGTGAAGGAAGGGACTGGACCTAGCCGGCCCTCCTATGATCCTAGCACAAGCCGTGACCCTGCTATCATGGTTGCGACTGCACCCTACTGAACAAGGGAGTACAAACCACAATAAGCTATTCAATTTGAAGGTACACGAAGGGTGCCCACAGCCTGGGCTAGTAGGGAAAAGGAAGGGTCACACGAAAGGTGCGACCACCTGACTATCTGTAGGAGGCCCAGTCTCAGCACTCCACACTATTTTAAGAGGGCGCGAGACTATAAAACAAGCTACAGGAATGTTGCGCGATTCGGCCGTGGCGTGTAGGGCCAGTAAAAAGCATAGAACGCACCCGCGTACCAGGGGTTGCGTTGCCACGTGGGATGGATGGAAGGCGATCGTTGCAGTTACTGTTCGTGATAAGATGTCTCATTTAAGACACCAAGGAGTGGGCGAGAGGCAATTAAGGGATAGGGGTAACCGCCAAAATCACATTAATGAGCACGAATAGGGAGAAAGGCCGAATTTGAATTCAGAATTGTATATAACAAACAAGTGAAGGGGCACACAACAAAGCTTGATCATTCGAAGAATAGGATGCCCTGAGTTCAAACCAAGAGGAGCAAGATGAATGAAAAAATGATGAAAGAAATCTCGCAGTTTCAGGAATTTCCAAAGGAATTGCGAGAGTCATTACTCAGGTCGATAACCCCCACTAAGGATGTTCCACATAATCCTACGTCGTAGGCAGCTGAAATCCCTAAATCACCCAGGACGCCGCAAACCAAGAAGGACCCCAAAGTACCAAGACCAGTAAGGATGTCGTCGCTAAATCCGCGATTTAGCAATCTCACAATGGAAGAAAAGGGAAAAACTGTTACTATTGAAAGCGACGATGAGGAAGAGGAACCTCCGACCTATGTTGAAGAAATAGTACGAGAAGAAGAAGGCGAAGAAGATATCCAGCCAGTAAGATGGCCCAAATATGTTCCTCCAAGCAAAGGGAAGGCCAAGGTCCCTACAGATCTGGATGACGTTGACAACATACAAATCACCCCGTCCCTCCTTAAAGGGGTTAGACTCGAAAGAACGGCGACCAGCTGCATCTTGACTATGAAGTTTGAAGACTAGGAATTTGTAGATACCGATAAGTTCCCCATTTGGCGACCAGTGAACTAATGGAGCAAAGCGTGGAGGGAACTGTTACAACACTTCAGCCGAAGGAGTGGCTGCGAAAGGAGGGTGAAGCTGGGTTACTCTATCTCCTGTCCATTCCACATTTTCACCGGCCCCCCATCACAATATTGGTCATCCGACAACTGCTCTGTTTGGTACACTATGGATACTTATGGATAGACAACCCATTCCCATCATGGCTGAACTTATTCACAAGATCTCGTAGCTTCCCTGTGAAGGCAGGGACCCCATGGAAATAATTGCTATGAGTGGCAATGTGATGATAATGGAAACCTTGAAAAAGAAATACAAATTGGAGAAGAAGCAATGAGGGTATGCTATTGACAGTATTCCAAACAAAGGGATCCGTGCCGCTACCTAGTTGCTGGCAGAAAAAGTGATGCGGAAATGCCACGCCAACAAGATCCCAACAATAGTCGTCACACTAGCAGAGCAATGCGCAGAAGGGGAATGGTTCAATTGGGTGCAATTCCTCTGTGATGAATTCCTGACCAAATGCAGGGAGGCCTAAGAGGAGGGTAAGACCTTCCACTATGCATGGTTATTGTTATCCATCATGTTGGTTACAAGTGAACTACCCGAAGACAACTAGTTCCCTTCCTTGGACCAAGATTGGCCAGAAGCCACTAAATACACGTTGATCTGGGCGACAAGGGACACTGCAAGAGTCCGGGGCATCAAGATTTTCTCGATACTAATTGAAGCAAATGTCTGACAATGGATCAACCAGCAACCCCATCTATCCGACGACACATATGACAGTGTGAAGAACATCGTCGAGTTTAAGGCAGCCATGCACCATGTATACATCCGGGCGCGCAAGGACCAAGACCAGATGTGGTCCACACTTCCCTTTATTGCCATTGATGAGGTTGTCTTTGCGGTATTGGATACTTGGCCACTAGAGTGGCGCAGACCTGATGCTATGGGGCACGATGAGACCACTATCCAAAAACATAAGGCTGAAGCTAAGTGCGTAGCACAACAAAAGAGGAACAAACAACACACTGTAGATGTATGGGTGGCTCGGGAGGCAGCGCAGGCTTCTACAGGTAAGGCTCCTGCAGAAGGGGCTGTGGTGACAAAGGATGAAAGCAATCCAAGGTGACCATGGATACAGGGACGGAAGGGATGGTGCCAACCACCACAGGTTCGCCGTTAAAACGATCGCGGCCGATAGAATGGACGAAGCCACGGAAGAAGGCCAAGGCGTCTAAATAGGACGGAGAACTTACCACATTGACCGAGGGTGACCTAGGTGACATAGGGGACATAGTTCTCAAAGTCACCTGGGAAGCAATCGAGGAGGCCATGTCGGAGCAACAGATTGTGTTGGGGGCGCTCCGCACATAAATGCAGGAACTTGGGGCACGGGCCTTGCAGCCGGGAACCATCGCTACTCATGGAGTTATGGGTATGTCAGCCACGGAGCAGCTGCTAAAGGCCCAAATGGCTAATACTATCACGCTCCCAGCAGGAGCGTTGATAACAGAAAATGTGGTGGATAGAGTTGTGGTGGGCTGGCTTAAGGGCTTGGATTAAAGTTGGTTTCCCTCTTGCACGAAAGCTTGTACCAGCTCCAGGACAACACAATGATGGAGCTCCGAGCCAAGGAAGGACGTGCGCTACAGGTAGTCAACAAGTAGAGAATTAATATAGAACAGTTGAGCCTCCAACAGGATGAAGTGGTCGCAAAAAATTGGCAGTTGGAGCAAATTGTAGGGGAGGCATGTTTGTGTGACACTGAGCTGGAGATTGCGGTCGAGTTTGTTGTTGGCATACGAATCCATAAGTTGGCTAGTGGTTCCGCGAAGAAAAGGAGGAGGCTGTGAGGATTCAGTTGGCTCTCAGCTTGCAGATCGCAGAGCTGAAAACCAAAGCACAACCTTCTACACCACCGGAGGTCACCGAACAATGGAGAGGCATCAGTCAATCCGGACAGGAAAAAATAGGATGTGCTATGTAGGAATGCTCCGACCTGTTGGTCAATCACTTATTATGCTCACATCCCTACAGGAGGATCCAACCTTACAATGGTTGGAAATAGAGGCAAGGGAGCTACAACAAGCCTATGATAATGTAAGGGGGATCGCGCAGATGGTTTCTATTACGTAGCATTTGGCCAAAATGAGGGAGGCTCAAGCTCTTAAGATACACGCTGATGCCGCTCGGTAGAAAGCGGTAGTGATTAAAGAGCAGATCCAGCCTTGGCTTGATGAGGTGTTCGCTATTTCCACTACCATCGAGAAAAAGGTGGCCCACATGCAGGCAACATATGAACCTAGATAGGTGACTGAAGCAAATACTGATGCATCGATGGCTTGCATAGAACAAGTACAACATATGGCAGAAGAATTTGTTGCAAGTGTAAGTGAAGCACAGAAGTTTCTGCATGACCTTCGTGCAAAGATTGCTACACCAGCCGAGTGACTTGGGACGAGTCACGTTGATTGTGTTGGGGCCTGTTTGTTATAGACATTTTTGGGCACTGCAACCCCAAGCATAAAATGTCCATAAACCAAGGGCTCCTAAGTCCCTAAAGGTGTTGTTCCAACCCGTAAAAGAACAAGGTCAACTGATTACAGCATCCCCCAGAGGTTCTCCATGAAAAACTACTCAGAACTGGTCAAAACTGGACCATTTCACCTGCTCCATAAGCAAAGTGCGTTGCATCCCACCTGAATACACACAGTAGGTGTGTTGCATTTCAAAAAGCCCTTCTATGGGGTGCGATGGGCGAGAAGGGACAAATGGCAGGGTCAATCCGCAAGGTGGAGAAGTATGGAATCTTCCAGAAGCTTCTCCTGTGACACTTGCCTATCTGAATTTGACCGGGGATGAGTAAGAGATCATCAATCTCCAAGTGGAATCAAGAACTATCAGAGGGAAGACACTAATCAAATCACAAGTTGACTCATCTCCCTTGCATACATCTATATATGGATCCCTCATCCCAGAGATCCAAGGGCTGGAATTTTGCATCTTGTAAGGAATTGTTGTTGGTTTCTTGAGGCAACATCATAGTGTTGGGTGGTCTAAGCTTTTCATGAGGTGAAGAAGGGCTTACTTGCTGAGAGGATGATGCTGGGTCAGAACAATTGGTTGTAATTCTCTTGGCTCTTTCTTGATTATCAATAAAAATATTCTAGTTTTCCTCCATACTCTTGTATGATTTATGTTTTATGCATTTGTATGGTCAATTTACATCTGATCCTATATTGTTTATGATAATAGATCTATGTTCTCGTATAGTGTTATGTTGCTTTGATTCTACAGGTACTCTGTGAAGCTGGGTATACAAGAAAGCAAGTAGCAAAGGACTATCAGAAGAGAGAGGAATCGAGTAAGGAACCAAGCGCAAGACAGAGGTTGGTCTCCTTTATTCTTCTCTCATCTATCTTTCATAAAGGAAAACGAAAGTAGTTTTACTTTGTTTGTTTCTAAGGTAGCTACCAGCCTTAGTGGGATTATCAGTTCTGCATAGACACTATTCCTGATAACACTGTTGGGTTGCGAAGGCCCCGCATAACAGTTTTGGGACCCAAAGTTCACAATTTTGGGAAAAATTATGGTAAAGACTCTGCAAAGTGCACGGAGCGTGAATTGTAATGAGTCAATTCAAAGGGTTGTCTGCCTGAGAATAATGTAAAATACTAGGAAGTAAGTCAGCTTGCCCATGGTCCGCGGACCATGGGAATGTATAAATAGAGAAAGCCTCTATGGCTCGAGGTTAGTTTTTTGAGAAGTTTTTGTTTTGGATCTTGGTGTTATGGGTTTGTGAAGACAGTATTATCTGCATCTGTAAGTTGTAGTCAAGGGTGTTGGTAGAGAGATAGAGGCTCTGCAGCTATGTGCGCAGAGGCCTAGTAGAGTCCGCAGTTGTGTGTGCGGACCCCTGCAGCTGAGTGCGTAGGGTGGATCTAGTTGTATTGACGGAAGATTTTAATAAAGATAAGTGGTTTCTAAAGTATCGCGGATCTATTGTGTTTTGGTTTATGCATCGGTTATATGATTTTATATCTTTTTATAATTGCGCGCACTAGGTTTTATTGTTAAATGTTTTCTTAAAGACTATAACAAGAATATCATATCTATAATAATTTTGTCAATAAGAAATTACACCCGTGCGGATCTACGTGGAAGCCAGATAATAGTACCGAGGGGTGCAAGGCCAAAAAACGGTTCGCGACCCCTCCAGACCACATCAAGACATCCCAAGGGTGCAAAAACCTGGTTCCAGCACACTCCCCCGCTACCTTAGGTGAGACCTCAGTCTGCGCTCCGCGGGCTGTTGCCGAAAGGGCTAGTAGCTACGGGATTTGTTTAGCTAATAACCTTTTTTGAACCTGGGTCAGGGCCCAATAAGCCAACATGTACCAATGTTTACTTGTTTCATTTTCAATGGCGCAGTCATATCAAGGTTCTCAATCTATGGTCCTTTAACCTCGCAGTGACCTTTTGTTTCCGAAATGTTAATCTTTCGCGGATCCTCATCTTTTTCTTCAACAGTCATGTTATAGCATTCCAACGCGTGACTTAGGTTAGTAGCCCACTCAGGCTAGATTAGTTCCAAAGCATCCTATGATATCCAAAAGATAGCTTCTTTCACTTCTTGTAGCGCCTCATCAATATAGTGAAATCCGTCTTCAAAACTTAAAGTCATCATAAAGCCCTCGCATAGAACATCCCATTCACTTGTACCATGGTGGAGCTTAGTTTCTATATAGCAATTCATTGGGACAACATCCAGGGTATGACAGAACAAGTGCACCCACTCAATTTGGGTATTTTCTCCATAAGCCTGGGCCCATTTGGCCAAATGCGTGCACGGATCATCCTGCCCATCATACTTGTTTGTCATTCTCATCTTAGACTTCCCAAATAATGTTCTCATCATCCTCCTACATTCGCGCCAATAATCAAAGCTTCCTTTATGCATACCCCACCAGCTTGGGGGTGTGCTGCGCAGTGCCCAATCCAACGCCTGGAAGCGCTGCTTTTCTGGTACCTCCCTTTCAAATGCATCCAAATAGATATCTACCTCATTCAGGCCATCATAAGTAGGTAGATTCCTTACCTCTGAGGACACACATCACAATGATCAGGTCATCATATTGCAGTTCAACGTAGTCACTTCATGTAACCGATTCTGCCAGCATTATATCTCTTCATCGGAGTTCGAAGTTCAAGAACTCTCGTGATCCCAAGTAATTCGTCCATCTATGGTGGGATTCACCCAATCTTGATCTTGCGCTGTTATATTGTAGATATAGTCCAAATCGTCATCACTCTCATAATTGTGGATAGGGTTAGTACAGCGTGATCCTTTAGCTAGATCTAGGGGTATTATTACGCATAGTGACATCTTCTCAAATATCATCTTTCACTTCTTTAGGTTGATTACCTCGTTCATATCAATAGCCCAGTCAACTCCTAGGAGCGCAAGATATGGATTGTTGTCATCCAGTTTCTCTATTACTTCAAAATCAGCCAGCGCACTTGCACGTTCAATATCCACAGTCACCCATTGTAGCCATCCCATGGGGATGATCTTTTGCTGATTTGTCATCCTTAGCTGAATCGGAGACCATTGCAGCACAAGTCTGCCCATCCGTTCCCAAGTCTACTTTGGCAGGACGTTTGCATCTGACCCTAGGTCAAAAAATGACTTGATCCATCTCATACTCTCCTATTTGCGCAGTCAGCCTGATCTCCTATCCCGTCCTTATTTTATTCTTGCCAATCTTTCGTACTACGCATGGCTCACCCGACGCAGTTCCAACGCATCTATTGATGAGCTCTTGTAACCCTTTCATGTCCTAATTATCACGTAGCAACTTCATACAGGTCTCCAAGAAAGTTGTGAGCATAGAGGGGTCCATCTCTGGATCAGGCTTATCCTTGCTTCCTGAGGTGGATGCCTCAGCTAAGCTCTTCTTAGATTCCATGAAGGTTTCATGCGCGTGTTCCAAATCAAACTTAGTCTCCTTTGCTAGAGCTTTGCGGACCCATGTACTATCTTCTAGTTGTTTCCCCTTGTCATCTCCCATCGTAATTCCACTTCTAAGTAGTATATTTACATTTGGATCCTCTTCGCGTGACTCATACCTCATCATCTACAAGTTCTGAGTCAGTGGAGGTGGTAGCACCCCTTTATCACGGATCCTAGCTACCAAACAATGTGTAATACTTGCATGATGGGCATGTTGGGTTCGTGCAATCACGAAAATTGTGTCCTGGTCCTCTGCAATTGTATCAAATCAATTGTCCTCGACCTCTGCTAGCTCCTCCTCCACCTTGGCCTCATCCACGCCCCTAAAATCTTGTCCGTGCCATCCCTGCACTCTGGTTAGGGGGGTAGAGTTTCGGCCTGAACCCTATAAGTGGGAGTTCTATCCATCATGAATTCATAACTCCTACAATTACGCTCATCATGCCCTACCGACCTACAAAAGTTTTATAATAGTTTTTTCGGTGTGTGTACATACTTTTACAGTAGGTGATAGTTATTTGTGGCATGTTTTCATGCTACCTAACATATAGTGCACCACAATGCAGGCCCAGTGCTAGGTCCTACTTGAGTTTTTGGCCTCAAAGGCATTGGTCCTCCTCTTGTAATGTAGTTCACAAAGATTGGGCAATGGTCCTTGTCATGACCTTGACTCTTGCATTTCAAGCACCATACTTCCTCACACACCTCTTGTCGAACCGTCCTGTCCTGCTTCAGACTTTGCATCTCAAGGCATAGATTCTTCAGCTGCGCATAGATTTGTTGAACCCCCAGGTTTGGATCTTGCATCGGTGTTTCATGCAGTCTCATAGCAATCTCCAAGGCCTCTACCTGAGTTGTTATCTTCTATTGTGACAACATGACCCTTAAGTGTGGCAGTAGTGAAGCCATAACCGCTCGCGATGTTGTCCATCTGTCAAATTCATGCTAGCTTCACGGATTGTACATTTCAACCTTTGATCTAGTTCCCAACGCATCTTGCCTGGTTACGTCGCGATCTCCTTGAATCCCACTATCGATTGGGCCTCATATTTAGGCCTACTGAACTCTCTATTCATTGTTGTCTGGATGTCTGCCACTGCAACAATCAGGTTATCATTAGAGTACTTGATATACAAGGTTAGCATGCGATCTTGTAGGGAACTAACCTGTGTCGCCTTCTTTATATGATCATCTGTAACACATTGAGCTTCCCATACAACTTTCATAACAAACCAGAATTGATCTAGGTCCTCATTTCCCAAGCCTTGCAACAGAGGCAGCTTCACTGCGTTTTCCATACTGAACTGCGATGAAGGTGGAAGGCGTATGGGTGAAGTTGGAGGTGGTGTGGGTGGAGGAGGTATTCTCGGGAATCCTTGTCATATTAACTGAATAGCACTTCATGAAGAAACCTTCACTATCCCTTCCTCGTCACCTTGTTGAGGTGAAATCAATGGGATATATTCAGGACCCTTGTTCCCTACGTTCCTGTAAGTTTTTCTGCTTTGCGTAGTTTCAAACATCAAGGTAGCTGCATAACCCGTTTTTCACACAATAGCATTTTAATCCAGGTATTCAAAGATTTTACATACTTACCTCGCGGTCCTTTGAGAAAATGTTGTTCTCCCTCACTGTAGCTGACTGAGGTGTTGACCACAAATTCAGCAACAAATTCTCCTATGACGCGATTTAGCCAATGATCAATAGTGTGGGTGATCTTGTCCTCAGATGCTTCCAATTTTTGTATTATCTTCGGGGTCCAAACAATAGGACTGTCAAGTTTCCACCTTCCTTGGCTATCTGCTAGCTTCGCGATCCACTCGTATAGCTCAATCGGGAAGGAGAATAAAAAGACCTCATGGATCTCTGTATATAGGAACCTGTCCAACTACTGCTCCTTTGTTAGTTGCAGGTTTCTGTTCTCCTGCACTACGAATTCATGGATATTTCTATCTAACCAATCTCTAATCTCTTTCTTAGTTGGATTCCAGTGATACGAAATCACACATCTCTTATGTAGATTTTGATCTCGGCAGCAGAACAATTTGTTGGCTTGAGGGGGCTTGACCCAGGTTCACCGTTAATTAGCCAAACAAATCCCTACACTATTAGACTTTTAGGCATCAACCTGCAGAGTGCGGACTGAAGTATCACCCGAAGCAGTATGGGGGATGTTGGAACCAAGTTTCTGCACCTTGAGATGGTTGTGATGTTGTTTGATTCCTTCAATTCCCGCCTTTGCACATGTTGCTTCACTCTAGGGCTTGCAAGACGAGCCCTCTATTCAAAACTTCAATACCTCCGTGAAAGGGTATGATCGACCTTCGATGAAGCCCTAACCTGCTACTCAGGTACTTTCGCGCTACTATGGAAGCATGCCATACAGATTCCCCAATTTACTCTAAGTGACTTTCTTATCTTATTCAACAATTATAGTTAACATCACGTAAATAGATAATTGCAAGTGCATTCAGTTATTCAATGTAACTGCATTCATTCGCGCATCACATAAGAATAATAAAGGAAATTAATACATAAAATATCCAGATGCATCAACAGAACAAAGACCCAGAAATTGCAAAATATCTCTCTTTATTAATACCTTCCAAGTGTTTACAAACTCCATCCACCCTGTGCAGACAACTACAGGGGTTTGCGCACACAACTGCGGACTTCTATCCTAGGCCTCTGTGCACTTAGCTGCAGAGCCTCTACCTATGCTACAACCCAAGACTTAGACCTTTTGCTTCAGATCTATGACTCTCTTACATCATTCATCATTGTCCCCTTCCTCTAACTATTTAGAGCTTAGCTCTTTTTATACAATCCCATGGTCCGCGGACCATGAGTAGATCTCTTACAACCGACTTTACTTTACAAACTAAGGGCAGACTACCCTTTATGACACATAACACCTTCACACTCTGCGACCACAAAATGCAGAGTCTTTACAATTATATTAGAAAATTTAACTCAAACATGGGCTTTTAGCCCCAAAACTTCCCTTGGGAGATCCCGCTCCCAACACACAAGAAGGCTGCTGACATAAGAGCTGAAATCAAAAAGCTTCTTTGGGCTGGTTTTATATACCCATTCCTTTAACTAATTGGGTATTGAATGTTGTCCCTGTCATGAAGAAATAGGGAATGATCCAAGTATGTGTCTATTATCGGGACGTAAATCGAGCTTGTCCAAAGGAAAACTACCCAACCCCGTTTATTGACTAGATTGTTGATGATTGTGCTAGGTGTGAGATTTATTCATTTATGGATGGATTCTCGGGCTATAATCAAATAAACATTCTCCCGGTGGTCCAACCTAAAGCTAGATTTATATGTCCATGGGGTAATTTTGCTTATAGAAATCTCCCTTTCGGTTTAAAGAACGCAGGGGACACGTTTCAATGTGCGATGGACTACACTTTCCATGACATCAAGCACATTGTGAAACCCTATTCGTATGATATACTTTCTCATTCTAAGCATTAGGTTGATCACCCCATGTATTTACGACCATCTTCCTCCATTGTAGATATTATAACATTTGACTCAACCCGCACAAATGTTTGTTCTGTGTTGGTTTTGGTTGACTCCTTGGTTTCATTGTTTTGAAACAAGGAATTTATATTGATCCTTTAAAAGTCTAGGCAATCATTGAATTTCCTGCATCTTCCACTCTTGTTCAGTTACAAAGACTCCAAGGGAAAGCCAAATTCCCGAGGAGGTTCATCCCTAACTACGTTGAACTGACCAAAGGATTTTCTTGCTTACTGAAAAAAGGGATTCCCTTCCATTGGGATGACACTGTGCAAAAAACATTTGATGCCTTAAAAGATGTTCTAGTTTGGATATCTCTTTTATATCCTCCCGACTATCAATGTGATTATTTCCTATACCTTGTTGCCACCATCTCTACTATAGTTATGGTGTTGGTCCAAGAAGACAATATGGGGACTGAATATACCATTTATTATCTGAGTTGGAACCTCAACAATACTAAGATCCGGTGTACTCATGTGGAAAATTTAACTTTGGTGGTCATTCAAGCCATCCAAAGATTTCTCCATTACATCTTTCTTCATAAAACTACAATCGTTTAGGATTTCAACCCTATGACATATGTCATGTCAATTGCTTGGGGGGAAATACTCTAAGTACATCATTATTCTCCAAGAGTTCGACTTGGAATTCATCAAGTGCAAGACATCCAATGTTGAAGACAGGTCCAATATCTACATGGAAACATCAAATAATTTAGTCTCGGGAACATTAAAAAAATGCAAAAGAAATTCATAAAACTTTCAAAAACTTAATGGTCGAAGCATCTTACTTGAAGCATCCCATTTCTCACCCTTAGGCAACTTGAGCTCGGATCATCACAAAATTTCATCCCTGTGTAATGATAATCATCAATGATGATGAACTTCCTGTATAGCCACCCAAAGAAGGCTGGTGAAAAGTTTATCGTTGATGGGCCTGCATGTCAGCTCATATGGTCTATCCACATCCTCATCCATGGGGTCCTCAGATCGATGGGCTCAAGTACAATTTTCTGAGGCTGCAATAGTGGCACCTAATTTAAATAAAAAGAGACTAAGATCACTCCATAACCGAAGTTGTTCAACTTCCACTCCTTTGATTTAGTAAGATGTTCCTTCGAATTTACCAAGACACCCTCACTCCAGTTGAATAGTGTTGCATCTAGGAACTCTATCCCATACTGCATATATGATTTTCTTGCTACATGTAGTGTTGAGCCGCCTATTAAACTTGCAATAATGAACATGATTGTTCTTAGAGGAAATCGGGTTACGTCCTTTATGCTAATCTTCCCATCTCTAGTAGGAAGGGCTCGAGGTCTGCAATAGGTAGAGATATAGTCTTTCGTCATCTCCCCACCACTTCTTCTACCTATATCTCTAGAAGGTTCTGCCCAAACCTGAATGCCTGTGCTTGGATGTCCCATGAGAGAACAAGTATTTTAATAATTCCATTTGTTGCCTCATTCCAAGAAGCCAAAAGAATTTCAATAACCCACAATTTTTGAGTGCCTGGATGGTAGCAGGATTGTTTGCCACATTCAAATATTATTCCTCATTATCTTTCTTGCTATATGAATTCCATTTTGTGCTAATGGGTATCTGAAAAAATAACAAGGTATCCATTAGGCTCTTTCCCATGCAAAAAAATTGACAAAATTTGAGGTAAAACTAAGAAAAAATTTAGGAAAATATGCCTAACGCACCCTAGAAATGTCTACTAGAGCGTTGCACCTCTTCCTGCAGTGTTTCCTTGCCCAGGAGCAACACAGTTTTTGACATGAGGGGGGGGGGGGGGGGGGTGGCGTTGGTCCCAAATATTTTTTTTATGAACCCTAGGGGTCTGAAAACCTTCAAAATCTTGCATGAAATCACAAAAATGGGCCATAGAAAGATAGAGAAAGGTGTCAGTTCCTACTTGAAAGCAACGAGACTTGAAATGGTTCCCTAGATTGGCTGTAATTAGTTGTAGAAGATCGAGGGTAAAAGGGATCCAAATACTCACTGTTGAAGGTAAAATGTGAAATGGTAAAAATGACAAGTCATTTTGAATATTTATGGTCATTTTATCAATATTTTATTCAATTTTTGATCGAAACTTAAACAAGAACACAAAAACTTACAGATATAGTCATAAACATAGAGATGTAATAGAAAAACACTTCATTTCATTAATATAAAAATACTGAACTATGCTTACAAACATAATGGAAATAAGATAGCTCAGGCGATGGTAGCTTATCTTTGAGAAGAGATGTGGTGGCTACATGCCTTTGAACTGAGTTAAAATGAGGCTCAAGGGCCTTTTTATTATTGAACAATAAGAAAAAAACCCTAAACAACCAAAACCATCACCTGAGGAGATGTAACACCAAGAGTTTATGGGCCTCGTTGGGGTTAGTTGGGCAACCAACTTCCCGGGGTCGTAACTTGGTCATATTATCACTGTTTGATGCATATGATACCTCGTTGGAATAGTCGGGTGGCCACCAATATCCACCTATATCAGTCCTCCCCCCTTAGAAATAAATGGTCCCCATTGCATTGAGTTCCTCCATGAGATGAGGAAAGTTCTGATGAACTTGGTCCCTAGTGAGCCATTTGTTTTGGTGAAGGAATTGGCCTGCTTTAACAACTCGATATAGTTGTATCTATATTTCCAAGTGTTCTTGATTTGTGTGTCCATGACATGATTAGTTGTGTCATGTTCCATGTAGTCCAGGTTGAGCTCTGTTGGTGTGAGCTATTCTACAATGTCAGATGTGTCCAACAGTGGTGGAAAGTATGGCTGAAGGTGATCTACATTGAACACTAGGTGCATACCAAGGAACGGTGGGATGCTGAGCTCGAAGGACTTGTCCCTAATGACCTTGGTTATGGTGTATGGTCCATATCGAAGAGGGTGAATCTTGCGGTGGGGTCCAGCAAGGCGCTCCTTCTACAAATGTAGCCAAAATTTGTCGCCCGCCTGGAATTTGTGCAACACTAAATGCTGATCATGGCATTTCTTGTACTTAGATTTGGATCTATCAAATATATCATGGACCTGTTGGTGGATGTGTTGAATATGCTCAATGAATTTGTTATCCCTTTCGGCTTTGACTGCACATGAGATGAATCTACCTGAGTGGCTACAAATGATATGGCCACATCAATGGGGCATAATGGATGAAATCCCAACCCTACCTGAAAGGGGTTGTGGCATGTTGAGCTGTGGAGAGCTCTGTTGTAGTTGTGTTGGACATAGGGGAGAATTTCATCCCATGTGCGTGGATGCTTCGAGTTGTACATGTGTAGAATGTGTACGATCATCATGTTGACAACCTCTGTTTGGCTATCAGTTTGGGGATGGAAAGCCATGGACTTAGTGAATTTTTATCCAGCATCGACCAGAGACTTGACCAAAATGCACTCAGGAATCTGCTGTCTCGATCTAAGATAAAGGACTATGGGATCCCAAAGTGTACCCACACTCGCTCAAAGAAGAGCTTCGCAGTGGCTTCTATTGTGATACTCTTCTTGCAAGCTGCCATGATGGCCATCTTAGAGAATCTTTTGATGAACATGAAAATGCAATAAAAGCTGTGCTTAGTAGAAGGAAGGCCCAACATATAATCCATGGAGACAGATTCCCAAGGCCGACTAGGAGTAGGTAGAGGAGTATACAAGCCTTGCTTCTTGATGGTTGGTTTGGCAATGGCATAGGTGGTGCATGATCTAATGTGCTTCCCAACATATTGACAAAGTTTCGGCCAATAAAAATACTTCTTCAATACCACCACGATTTTCTCTACTTCAAAATATCTAGTTACCTGACTGTAGTGCACCTCCCAAATCATCTTGGCAAGCTCACTTGAAAGAATGCATATGTGTCCCAAGTGGCATAACAATGCATCCTGAATGTGAAAATTTGGAACTTTCTTCCCTTCTAAGAGTGTCTAATATATGCTTCTGAATTCTAAATCGCTCTTGTAAAGATGCAGCCACCTCGATGTCTTGTGCCCACAAGAGTCAAGCATAGTGATTAGAGCCATGACCGATGGCCGGATGAGGAAATCAATGACATTATTGGTGCTACCCTTCTTATACTTAATGTTCAAATGGAACTGTTGCTGATAGGTGGACCATTTCTGATGACGATTGTTATGCAACTTCCCTTGTGTCTATATGAGATGTAGAGGTCAGTGGTCTATGTGGATGACTGTTTCCTTCCCAAAATGTAATGCTTCCATTGACAGTAGGCCTGCACAATGGAATACATTTATTTTTCATAAGTGGGGTACTTTTGGACTGCGTCTGAAAGTGTCTCACTATGGTAAGCCACTGGATGCCCATGCTGAGTAAAAACTACACCAATATCATAGTTAGAGGCATCTATCTCGATCTCAAATGGTTGTTGCAGATATGGTAATGTGAGCACTGGGGCAGAACATAGGCAATTATTCAACTCGGAGAATGCCTGTTGTTGGGTTTCCGACCAAAAGAACTTGGCTTTCACTCTGCCCTTGGTAACTTGCCTTAAAGGCCAAGTGATATGAGAGAGGTCCAACACGAACCTATGGTAAAAATTGGCAAGACCCAAAAAGCTGCGAAGCTCTGTTAGAGTGGTTGGGGTTGGCTAATCCCGAATGACTTATATCTTGGATGGGTCCACATGTACACCCTGATTATCAATGATGTACCCCAGATATTGAACCTGGGTAAGGCCAATGGTTCATTTCTCCAAGTTAGCACACAACTTGTGTTTTCGAAGGGTTTGAAGGACCTGTCGAATATGGTGGAGGTTCTCTTCCCAACTCTGGATGAAGATCAAGATGTCATCTAAATACACCACCAAGAATGCATTGGTGAAGGGCTGTAAAATGTCATCCATCGGTATCATGAAGGTTGCAGGGGTGTTCGTCAATCTAAATGACATGAAAAACCATTCAAAAAGGCCCTCCTTGGATTTCAAGGCAGTCTTCCACACATCGGAGGGTTCGATAGGCACCTGGTGATAACCTGATTTTGAGTCAATCTTGCTGAAATATTTGGACCCCTTGAGCTGGTCCAGAAGGTCATCAATCCATGGGATTGGGTACCTATTCTAGATAGTAATCTTGTTCAACACCCAATAGTCAATAAAGAGCCTCCAGGTCCCATCCTTTTTCTATACCAATACAATCGGGCTCCCACTGGGTGATGAGATTTGCATAATGTGCCCTTTCTCTAGTAGTCCCTGAATTTGCCTCTTGATCTCATCATTCTCTAGAACAGAGCATCGATAGATTGGTCCATTGGGAAGCGATGCGCCTAGGGTTAGATCGATGGAGTGCTTGACCTGACAGTGCAGAGGTAACCTATGGGTGAGGTGAAAATGTCCCTGTACTCCTCCATGACCTTGTCCATCTGTTGTTGATGTGTAGAGGAGCCCTGCCTGGAGGTCATGGTCACAACCTTCTTCTTGCCTTGGGGGCGAATCATAAGGAAAAAAATTTTCTTGGTCTAGGAAATGATCTGACTGCATTTCTTTGCAGTGATCAAAGAGGTGGCGGTAGGCGGGACTACCTCCAGTATCATGTACAACTTATTAGCCAATGTAATAATCACAAAGCGAGGTCTAGAATCATATACAAAATGTCACATCCACAAGCATGGGCATCCTAACAATACATCAGAAACTTCAAGAGGAGCAACGTTAGACAATACCTCATCCATGAAGAGCTTGATGCTATAGGGAAGACAACATTGCTCACTGACGCGAAGATCTCATCCTTAGTGAAGACACCCGATGGTGTACAACTACGGATGTGCTGTAGTCTTTAGGCCTAGCCGCTTCATCATTTCTACTGAAATGAGGTTCTTTTAGCTCCTACTGTCAGCAATGAACTGCAACGGAGAATCCTTCACCCATGTATATGAGTGGAAGGGGCGTTCCCCCTCCTCTGGATCTTCAGGCCTAATTTCCTGGATATTTGTGGTGGCCACAGTGGCACAGGGCTATGCATCAATGATTTTCTTCTCTTTGTCAGTCCCCTTATCAGGTTCTAATTCAGATTCAAAACCTACGTTTGATTCGGAAGCCTTCAGCTCGGCCACCAGTTACTGCTTGGCCCGACAGTCACTTGTATTGTGAGTGGAGCTCTTATGGAACTCACACCATTTTCTTGTATCCTTCTTTGTCTTCATGGTTTTTTTCTTTACTTGTGGCTATGACGAGTTTTCCTCAGTAGCCATGCCTTGGCTTGGTCCTGCTTCTTCTGTTTAAACTTCTACTCAATCTTTACAGCGTTTTGATATGCCGTGCCAAGCGAGGAAATGTCTAGGAACTCAATCTTGTCCTAGATGTACTTGTGTAGACAACTACGGTACTTGAGCACCAAATGCCACTCAGTATCCTTGATAGCCAACTTCATATGAAGGGTATGGAAAGTATTTGTGAACTCCGACGCATCTTGGTCCCTTCCCTGCCATAGCGTGGTCCACTTTATGTATTTATCTTCATAGCTTCTGAGAGGGTAATACTGTTCCTTGATGGCATCTTAGAAAGAATTCCAAGTGGGTGCTGCTGAAAACATCGAGGGTTCACTCTCGTCCTTTTGTTCATAGTAGGTTTCCCACCAGTCCTTGACATGTGGAGCGGCTTTGAGAAGTGCAAACGTAATCTTTTCCTGATTGGAAAAGTCATGAACTGAAAAATATCCATCCAATAGATTTAACCATTTATTTTAACGTCTGCATCTATGAGGCCTTCGAATATGGGAATATCAAAGTTAACTTGTACATTAAAAGGAGTGGCACCTCCAGAGTGGCTGCTGGATGAAGATGCGTCGCCTGTGGGTAGTTGTCGAAGGATCTGGGAAAAGTTATCCATCATCGCATCCCTCTGTCACTCGAGGGCTTCTTTGAGAAAATTTTTGAAAGGATCTCCTACCCCCTTGTCTTTCTTTTCTTCCGCCATGGGAGGTCGTCAGGTTTTGCAAGGCTAATCTTGCAATGGTTCAACAAGATCGAGCCCTAACTCCTTATACCTTGACCTCGTTGGGGACATGCAAAGAAAAAAATAGAAAGATCAGACCGCTCTGATACCACTAATCCGAACTTAAACATGAACGCAACAACTTACATATATACTCATAAACATAGAGATGCAACAGAAAAACAGTTCATTTCATTAATAGAAAAACACTGAACTATGCTTAGAAACAGAATGGAAATAATATAGCTTGAGTGATGGTAGCTTATCTATGAGAAGAGATGTGGCAGCTACATGCCTCTGAACTAAGTTACAATGAGGCTCAAGGACCTTTTTATTATTGAAAAATAAGATAAAAACCCTAAACAACCAAAACCTTAAGCTGAGGAGATTTAACATCAAGAGTTTGTGGGCTCCATTGGGGTTATTTGGGCAACCAACTTCTTGGGGTCATAACTTGGTCATATTATCTCCATTTGACGCATATGATACCTCATTGGAAGGATCTCTCCGAGGACTACAACTGCTAATGTGATTACTTTTGTAATTGTTCGAAGAATTTTGCCCAAAAAACATCGTTTAGGGCCTCAAAACGGCTTCGGAAGTTTAGGACTCGAAAAACTGCCAAAAATAGTAAATTGTGCTACAATTAAGGAAACTGAAAAACTAAAAGAAACAATGGTGAGGGTCCAAGTGGAATAGGCGGGTGGCCACCAATATCGACCTAGATCAATTTTAGTTTTCTGACCTAGATATGCTTCATTTTTACTATGAAACATGTATGTTTAATCTTTCTTGTGGTGTTTTGATAGGTTGATAGCTGTTAGAAGGTTTTCATTATGTTTTGAATATGTTACTTTGACCATAGAGTATAGTTTTATCTCTTTTTGAGGTTGTTTAAACCTACAAAAAAGGAACTCCCTTGGAGTCCTCTTTCAGTTCTTTTCAGACTCCCAAAATATGAAAATATTTCCGAACACTTGTATTTTCAAACTCATAAAAGTAAAGGAAAATACGTCTACCTAGTATAAGTTTAACCCTTTTTCGGACTAAGATAGACTAGCTATGAAAAAGGAATACCTTAGTCAAACATGGCTAAGAGGTTCTCTTGGGTATTTTCTTCTACCTTTTCATACCTAAGGGAATACCTATGAAAAGGGACATTTGGAGTTTTGTTTCTGCCTCTTTTTCAAACCCCCTAAACATGAAAAAGATGTTGAGTTTTACATTCATTGGACTCGTTAAAACATCAAACAATGATGGACTTGTTGATCATGATGAAGCCGAACCACTCCTTCTCAGAGTTCATTAAATATACTGGGAGGGATTCATCTAAAGGATGAACTTACAGATCAAGCATATGTTATCCTCCTCAAGCTTGTTAAAAAATAAAGAGGTATTGAATAGTATGGTTGGGGAAATTGGGAAAACAAGGGATTCCATTTTATGAATGGCAATGAGTTGCTCTTGAACACGACACTCTTCCACTTCATCTCTGCGGGTTTTGAGTTTGGTAATCTTCTTGTGTTTTGGTTATCATACCAGTTTTAAAGGCTCCATCTCAGTTTTGGGTCAATTTTTCCAACTCCATTCAGTGTCATCAGTGTGTTCAAGAGAATTCATTCAAATTTTCTCCACTACAATACTCTTAAGCCTTCATTTCAATTTTCCTTTCCTCATCCAATTCCATATCAACATCATTCTGATCATTTTGTATCAATCATGATATTTATTTTGTGTCGTTGATAGGTGATACATCAAGGGCATCCTGTAATGGGTCGCTTCCTATTGACATCAACACATCATCCAGGAAGTTGACTTAGAAACACCCCTTGGTACCTTGCTGTTTGCATTCATTAATGACAAGTTTCCTTGCTCTTGGCGACAGGTCTACATGATTGGCCTTTGGTCAAAAGATTTTGTGTGGTGTTCGCCATCGACTCATTCATTCACAACATACCCACTATACTATAATAACTTGAGAGCCATTAACATCATTGGTGGTTTCTCTCACGTATGTTAACGACTCACATCATTAGCCGATAATCAGATGGTGTTTACTATGTTTGACTCTAGCTCATTGATTCACATGGTTAGACTTGTACATTGTTTGGTCATGTGAACGAGATAGAAGACACTGGATCTAGTTTCCTCCATCTGGGCTGCAATTTTAGGTTTATACAAATATTTCTATGTGTGATGACTATGATCATACTAACAATCATCCAGTCATGAGTCCACGGGTTACATCTATGGGCATGTATTTTGATCATTATACATGTTATGTTATCTTATGAGATGAGTATGGCTATTCCTTCCTCAGCAAACAAATATTCCATGTTGTAAATGTATTGTAACAGATGAAGCTCACCAATTGTCCTTGATCCCTACTTGTCACAAGGTAAAGCACTTTAGTCATCAATCATCGACTTTGAATTATGCTTTAGGGGGCATTCTGATAAAGGCCATTTTGTCACATCTGATCAGTGAGCCTCCTAATGGGATCAATCAACATCCTATCCCCCTTTGTCACCATCTTGCACAAATCCCTAAGCATGTACCTTTCATTTCCCAGAGTTTGAGCCCTAAACTGCTTCATCTGAGCCAGTTTGAGGACCAAAAATCCATGTAAGCCTATCGGGATGCTTTCACCAGCAGGTTGCTCCACTATGGCCTGCGTTGGTCACCATCAAGTTGCTCCACTTTTCACCTGCGTTGGTTCTAGAAATCAGGGAGAATGATTGAGATTCTGGAAGCTTCCTATTCTAGGAGTTTCAAAACTTGTTACAACTACTTACCTTAGATAAAATTTTTGAATCCTATCCGTCATTACATTGGAGTTTTCACTAATTATCCTTGGATCTTATCCCTCCATCAAAGGTGAATATCTTACCCTAGATTGGTAATTGGATAACAACTCCCAACTTACCATACTTCTCTATATATTCCCAACCTTCTATACAGTTGGGGATTTCCTTTTGGAGAGTGATTTATCCCTTATGATTCTATAGTGAGTGGTCATAATTCCATGAATTTAGGGTGATTGGAGGTGCATATTGTGACAAGTAAAGGACAAGTCAACAACTTGGAGGAGCTCTTCTACAAGATCAACTGCTACTTATGGTTGTAATCTCCTTCCATTTATAGTAATGCAAATAATTCATTGTTTTCCTATATGTGATGTTGTTTCACTTATTTCAATACCATGTTTATCTATTGAATGAAGTACTTAGATTATATTGCATAGATCTTGTAATTTCTTGGCTTGTGTTGTTTCATTGTGCATGTTTTAATTTTGGCAATCAGAGATGGGATTGGAGTTTCCAAGCTGAAGAAGGAGAAAAGTGTGCAAAGGATTCTATGTAGGCCTCACTCCATCATCTATTTACTTTAAGGAAAAACATTGTGTTCCTTGTCTCTCTTTTGTTCTAGGTTAGCCACTGACCTAGGGGAGATACTTTTGTCTGCAATCGTAAATCTTGTATAACACACTAAATACATCTCATTATACTTCAAATCCATATATTGTAAAGTTATTCAATCCTAGACCTATGTCGCTTTTTGCATATATTACTTATAAGTCAATGTCATAATTGCTTTACATCAACCCATAATCATTTTAAAGGAACAACTATCATTTGAATACTTGTGCAATTGCACAAGCATAAAGGAATTTAGTCTTATACCTAATTGATGCATGAAACACAAACATAGATCCAAAACTAGTAAAATTGGATATAAAAACAACATTATATATAAAAACTAAATTTTATATTAAAAAAAGATTAGATATTATATAAAAGTTCAAAGTATATCCTTAAAAACTTATGAAAAAATATTATGTCGAAATTCTACTAAAAACTGGTAAATAGACTCACAACTAGAATAGAGTAATCAATCTTTGTGCTTTAGAAGTATTGAACAGTAACCAACACAGTTATAGTAACAATGACTATATTCAGATTCAAATTCCAATCACCATTTATATGATTAAAATAAATACTACAGATGGAACATATATCTGAGATCCAAAACTCTTGCTGAACATTCATTTTCATTTTGATCAATATGGACCATTAGATACAGTATAAAAGCTCAAAAGAATATGCTCATAAACTTATGTTCAACCAATTTTGTTGGAAAATGCTATATAATCGAAGGCTATACAAGTTCATATGCAAAACATTATCTAAGAATTTCACAAAACTGGTAAACAGTTGCAATATTAGAACTAAGTAATCCAAGATTCATTTTTCATTATGGTTAATTAGAGAACATAAGGTAATACATAAAAGGTTAAAGAAAATTCTCGAAAACTTATGTTCAATTAGTGTTTTTGCACAACATGACAAAATTCAGGCCTATACAAGAACTCATGCAAAAAATTATCCCAGATTATTTATATGATTGGTAAATGGACTCATAATTAGAACAAAAAGTAATTAGAATTGAAACGAGGATTGAATATAGCGTCATGGTCCTGATATTTTATTGGAAAAGTTAAATGTGTTTGTCCCAACGAGGACTAGGATTGGGCTCCCATGAACCGTAATTTCAAAAAGGTACCTGCAACAAAAAACAAGAAAGCGAATCTAGGAATTATATTTAGTCCACGATAATGTATTCAACAAAGTTGAATAATTAAACACTATAAACAAAAAAGAGAATGTTCCAAGATTTGAAAACACTTACAATATGCGAAATCATATATGGATATTGTTTGACTACTAGCTATCTTTCAGATTCACGATTTCTTCAAGGAATTATTTCACTTTAACTTGAATAAAATCTTTGATCGGGGCAATACTAATCTCCTATTTGACATGTTCATTGAATATATCCTCCTCAATGTCCCTAGATTCTTCTTGCAATTGGGAAACCAAGGAAAAGTACTCTTTGTTAAAACTAACAAACATAATTAGCCATTTTCTAATTTCATATGTAGTGAAATTAATTATAGTATCAAAATATATTGCTTTTGATTATTTTAGCTTGTTCAATTCAGTCATTAGCTTGTCCTTCAAAATTAATCTAGATTCACATGTAATGTGTGGACTATTTAAATCCTAAATAATCGCTACTTCACTCTTCTACTTTCTATGCTTCCACATTAAAAAATAATGTTCTCTAATGTTCTGATTCTCTTAGAGCATCCAAATTTGAACTTCTTCATTTGATCAAGATTTGTAAGTCCATGTTTTTCTTTCCCTAGGTCATACAATAAATCAAGCTTCCGACTAAAATTAAGTAAGTCATTATCAATGAATAATGTGTCTCCCTCAAGACCACTTTTGAACCACTTGACAGATGACTTAATTTTGTAGAATAAATTCTACAGATTGGAAGCTTCTTTACATGCATATTCAATAATTCACAATAATTCACAATATTTCAAATATATTATCGGTAATAAATGATTTCACTGCATTAAGGAGGTTGATGGGTTTATCAAATCCATGTAGTGTAATGGGGGTAGAAATTTCCAATGGAGGCGTGCATATTTCCGATGGAGTCATTAACAAAGGACCCAGATTTAGAGCATCTTCTAGCTCTTTTATTCTTGCTCCTAGTTTGATATTTTCTACTTCTTGTTCCCTAATAGACTTTATAAGAACCTTAATAGTAGATTGATGTAATTTCATAAGCCCCATCGTTCCAATCCTAGACACATCAACATCCATTTCTGCTCGATCAATAAGATTTTTGTTGCAAACGTCTACTCTTTCAATTTCCAATCTTTTATTGCCCCTGTCATAATTTGGATTTTGCAGTGTGACAGGGAAATGGTCAAAAGTAGTGACTTCTTCAGAAATTTGCTCCATCATTTTCTAATTTTCAGCCAAACAAGTACTAACTCAATCAAGTAGTATAGTGATGTCAACTTCTACTTCAATAGCCTCTTCAATGCTCTTTGTTTTGCACATACTCTTGGATTTCACTGATTCAACATTCAACATTCTTTCTAGAGTGAATCTTCAAGGAGGCTCTTTGTCATATCTGCCACCTGATAACCCATGATGAACCAGTCTTTAACGTTTCATAGTTTTTGCTTTAATTTAACTAGTAGATGAACTTGGACCAGTACTAGGTGTGCAACATTGAGATAGGTATGTAGGATTTGTGCCTCTTTGCTTGTATCTTCTTCCCATACCAATGTTGTCTTTTTCAATGATTTTTTAGTATCTATTAGCAACTGTTGGTTTTTGTTAGTGCACTTTGACTTTCCTCAACTTTATCTCTAACTCTTGGAAAAAAATTCCTATACCTAACAGAGTTTAGGTATGCGCCAAATAAACCTTTTAGATCAAAGGCTTTAACGAATTCAACTTTACTTAAGTTTAAAGCATTTAAATACCATGAAGGATCCATAACATGACCTACATTATTCATAGTGACTTCTCTAATAGTAAATGAGAAAGAAATAAATTAGTTTTTCTTTTTATGTTCAAATGTAACTAGTTAGAGATAATATTTCCTGCAAACTTCAACAACAAAACACGTATCTAGAACACATTTTGGCAACTATAATGGCTTATCTTCAAAACCATAATTTGAATTACCATATTACTAATTTCTCTCTCTTCATGCACCCCTTTTCCAAATAGGAAACATTAAGCCTGTGCAGATATTCAAGAAGGCTCTTGCCCGTTTATCATGTGATTTACTTGCTTTACAAATACATCTTGAATTAAACAAAAAAATTAAAGAAGAAGTGTCTTTCCATAATATGGGATACCAAAATTGCAATGGTTCATTATTAAATTTTAGTTTAGGATTACAGGGTAAGCCATTAGACACATGGCCTAACACGATGGATGTTATCATATATTCCATCATAAATAATGTATCGCTCTTAGAGAAGTTGACTAGCTGAAAAGCTAATTCATTCGCAATCACATCAACCCAGTCGAATATACAATTTTCTTTGTATGAGTGACAAAGCATATAGAAAATGCATTTTGGGACATTCATTGTAGTTTCTCGGCCCATCATACGGGCATAGAGCCAACAAAAATCCCTAAATGGCTAAAAAAAGAAAGAAATATATAGAAAAGAAATATCAAAAGGAACTTGAGAAGTTACGGAAATCAATTCTCAAACAATGTTAATGTCATCTATTTATGACTTGAGGAAACCATCTGCTTTAAAAAATTTTAAACACTGACTCAGTTCTGGTAGATTGAGTACCCATCTAAATGCCTCAGGAATTCAAAGGAATATTTTTTGCTACTAACATAATTGTTCTTGTTTTTGAATCAAAATTGTTTATGCATAGATAAAAAATCCCTTTGAAATTGAAGATTTCTAAAACACGTGTAACATTTGCCAATCTGCTAATCCAAATCATATTGCTTCTTTTCTATTTTGTTGAAAGATTCACATACCACCGATGCACAGTCGACTAGTGAAAGTTCTCATTAATACGAGCAAGTGATCTAATAATATCAACGAAAATAACCTATTTCCTTCCTATGCTACTGATTTCTATTTTGTACTAAAAACTACTCTATCAATCAATAATGTTCTCAATCCCGTTTAACTTTACAATTCTCAATTCTCTTCACAATCACTAACTATTACTATTTCTTGTGTAAAAACTATCACACACGACATTCTAAAAAAATAGCAATTGAAGATACCAAATCCAATTTTTACTGGAAGTAATGGAAATAAATCTTGAAATTCCAAAACCATATTACCCATTTACTTCACACTTTTCACATTCTTTAATATCATTGATGTACATGTCATAAGAGCCAAAAATCTATGATATGAAATAAATATGAATTACTTGTGATCATGACAATTATGACTGTAAATATAAAATTGTGCAAGGATATGTACTAATAAATATTATGTGGATACATGCTCGACTGCCTCTACCACAAATCGACTTGATGGTTGAGCTAGTCTCCACCGCTATGTCGATGCCGATTCATTTTATTTGATATTGGACGAAGAAATTTAGGATATAAAATAAATATGAATTACTGATGCTGATGAAAATTAGCTTAAACATTATTGATAATAACTTCAAATGGAAAATTGTTCAAGGACAATCACAAATAAATATTATGTGGAGATGTGCTTAGCTACCACTACGATGAATCGAATTTATGGTTGAATTAGAACCCACCACTATGTCAATATTGATTCATTTTATTTGATATCAGACTGCAAAAAAAGATGAACCAATTCACATGAGACATAAATTTATGATATAAAAAAAATATCAATTACTTGCGATCATGACAATTAGCTTAGACATTATTAATAATAACTTTAAATAGAAAATTGTGCAAGGAAAATCACAAATAACTATTATGCATAAACGTGCTCAACTACCTCTACCACAGATTGACTATTGGGTGTAGCTTTTATACTTGTTTCCTATACTTTATTTCCCCAGTTTTGATCCCTTTTTCCCTCCAGGCCAACAAAACTTTACATGTTAATCACCTTTTCCTTATTATGAACAATCTATTTTTCCATCATGTTATTTTACCATTTTTTTCTAAATTTAACGATGCAATATTCCTTTTTATGGCTAACTGGGGTAAGCGTTGGAGAAGTCTTTTGGATCCTCTCCCCTTTTTCAGTTGTTTCTTGCAAGAATGAGGTTATGGAATGGAAAACCATGCTGATTGGTCTAAGAGCAGGATGGAACAAATTGTTGTTACACTTTGCGTGTTGTTATAGATCTTGTTGTTACACCATGATGCTGGTACAGGTGTTGTTGTTACACCACGTTTCTGTTATAGGTTACCATTGTTACACCTTGGGTTCTGTTACAAGGTTGTTATTACCCAATGATAGTTGTTACATCCAAAATCCTCATTTGACCGTAGTATGTTGTTACACCATAGTTGGCAAAGTCGTGGGTACTACTCCACGCAACAACTATTGGAAGTTATGAAATGTTTATTTAGAAAGTGACATATCCAAGCGGTTATGATCTTAATTGATGTATTTGAATAGCATCGATATTTAGGAATTGGTTATAATGATTTCTATTTTATGATCAGCATGAGAATCATGAGATCATCATCTTATTGCTGAACCTCTTCTGATTGATGGTACAGGTTCAGGGGGAGCATATAATGCATTGTTGGCATTATGGAGATCTTGGAAGTAGCTGCAATATGTCTCTATCTCTTTCATGGTGGATTATGGTTCTTCGTTGCAGATCTGGTTCATATTCAGGGGGAGCATGTTCTTAGGGGGAGCATAACCCTTTGCCCTTGATGTCAAAGGGGGAGAATGAAGCTGAAGTTTTGAGGTTGCCATCAAGTCCAAAGGGGGAGATTGTTGGCATTATGGCTAAAGTGTTGTCCTTGATGGCAAACCATTCAGGTGATAGATCACAGTACTTCAAGTCAGCAGCAGAGATTGATGATCAGCTATCAAATATTGAAGAAAATAAGGGTACGCAGGTACACCTTACATAAGGTGCATACACGCAGGTCGGTGTTACATAAAGTGCGTACATACCCGCAGTTATCCCGTTCAGGAGGTGCGTACGCCCAGTGCACACATTTCAAGGCAGAGAAAAGCACACGTGGGGTTTCTTATGTTTAACCTTTGGTATTTAGCCGACGGTTTTGTGTTATTATGGTGTCGGCCCGTGGTATTGATCCATGATTTAAGGAAGAGCTTTCCTATATAAAGCAAAGGAGATCATTTGGCTTGAGCATGTTTTGTGTTGAATATCTTATGAGGGCTAGATCTGAAATATTATGATCTCTTGGGAGTAATGTCTAGATCTAAATAAGGCGAATCTACTGATGGATTGAGATCTCTTCGGCGCATGTTCAGATCTGTAGATCTGACTATCTGGGTTATTTCTGAAGTCTTGAAATCATCTATGCCCGAAGGTACGCAGGTACAGTGAAAGAAAAGTGCGTACATACGCAGGAACGAAGCGTTTCAGGTGCGCCGGTACGCAGGCACAGAAGGGTTGCAGGTGCGGAGGTCCGTAGGCAGTTCAATGGATACAGTGTGTATGTAAGCAGGCGAGTAGTTGAGCAGGGTGCGTACGTAAGCAGGCGAACAGTTGAGCAGGGTGCGTACGTAAGCAGGCGAGCAGTTGAGCAGGGTGCTTACTGTAAGCAGGCAGTACATGGGTGAAGCTGCTTACTTCTCTTGAAATCTCTGTTTATCATTGTTGTGTTCTGGGTTTGGTTCTATTATTGTTGATCTGGTTACTACAGTTGACTGGGTGATTCTCTTATACTTGATGATCATTTGATGCTTATGGATCCAGTTTGAAAATTTATGAAAAGTGGTCCTTGTAAGAAAAGAAGTAGGGGGTTGTAGCTCCCTTCCAGGAGAGACTGGAAAACGAGAGAGAGTTGTAGCTCTCTGCAGGTTGCAGCCTGCGTACTGGTAAAGGACTGCACCAGTACAAAACCATTGTAAAAGGAGTTTCTAATTTGAAAGAAGATAGAGACATATTGCAGCAGGTGGTTTTCACCCACATTGGGTTTCCACCTTACATCTTGTGTTCTTTGGTGTGACTATCTGTTTTCTTTGTTCATGCTCATTATTTTATGGTACTGACATGCAAAAATAATTCAAAGAACAAATAAGGAAGATCTATTAAAAGAATTAGATAATACTGATTCACCCCCCCTCTTAGTATTATTTCCAACAATTGGTATCAGAGCAGGTCCTTCAGAGAAGCTTGATCGCTTGAAGGTAGATCGTTCATCATGAGCAACTACGAGAGAGAAGCATCAATCAGGCCACCGGTTTTTGATGGGACAAACTTCAATTATTGGAAGGTAAGAGTTACTGCCTATCTTCAATCTCTTGGTACAGAAGTTTGGGACATCGTAGAGACAGGCTACGCTTTTCCTTCAGCTACTCCTACAGATGCAGCCGAGAAAAAGAAGTATGAAACAAATGCGAAAGCAGTCAGTACTCTATTAGGATGTATATCTCAATCAAAATTCATGAAGGTAATGCACTATAAATCGGCAAAAGAGATATGGGACAAAATTGTCACGAGCTATGAAGGAGATGAACAGGTAAAGCGTGTTAAACTTCAAACTCTCAGAATTCAGTATGAGACTCTCAAAATGTATAATGATGAAAGTGTGGCTAACTATTTTCTTCGGGTAGATGAGGTTGTTAATTGTATGAAAAATTTGGGTGAAGAAATAAAAGAGGCTATTGTGGTTGAAAAGGTTCTAAGATCATTGTCCCCCAAGTTTGAATCTAAAGTATCTGCAATAGAAGAAAAGGAAAATCTACGAATTCTTACTATGTCTCAGCTACATGGAATTCTAACTGCTTATGAAATGAGAAAGGGAGGTCCATTAGACAGAAGAGAAGCTGCTTTCAAGGCATCAGGCAAAGGAGATTATTATGAAGCAAGCCACGTCCCAGAAGAAGAGGAAGAAGAATCAAATTTTGTCAGAAATCTTCAAAGGGGTTCTGGAAGGTTCAGAGGTAAGTTACCTTTTAAATGCTTTGCTTGTGGAAGAGTAGGTCATTATGCTGCAAAATGTCCTTATAAGGATAAAGGAAAGGAACCTGCTAGATGGAACAAGAAACAGAACGCAAATAAGAAAAGCTACTACACTCATGAAGATAGTGATGGTCTATCAAACAGTGATGAAGATGAACAAGGTAATGAATATAAGTTGTTAATGGCATTTGAAGATGATGATTATATGGATGCTATAGATGTGGATAACCTTTATGATGAAATTACTAGACTCAAGAGATGTATAGAAGAAAAGAACATGATCATTGATACTCTACAATTTCAAATTGATGAAAAGGAAAAACATCTTGAAAAATTAGAAGGTGAAATTGTTGGTCTTAGAAAAGAGATTGAGAAAACAAAAGCTATTAATCTCAAGTTTGTCAAAGGATCTGAAACTTTGGATGAGATTATCAATGTGCAGCGATCTCCACTAAACAAGACAGGTCTGGGCTATAATGGAGAAACTTCTCAAGCATCCACCTCAAAAAGTTATCTTGATGCAGCAAGAAGAAATGAGCAAAAGCACAATGAAGATCATCAGGTAAAGCAGGGACGAATTACTAACAGAAACTATCAGGGGCAATCCATCTTAAGGGTGAACAAAAGCTACAACCAGCCACAGGTAAAATCTTCTCAATTTGGTTCAAGAATAGATGACAATAGAAATTACAATCAATTGGCTGGTAGATTCGATAACCGCAGAAGTTTCTTCAATGGACAATGCTTTTCTTGCCATAACTTTGGTCACAAAGCAGCTCAATGTGTCGCATATAAAACAATCATGACTAGGGAAGCTCAAAAACAAAGAAGTATGACCGGGATTACAAAAAGGACCTATAACAACTTTTCGGTTCTTGAAAATGAAGTTGAATGTTCTATTTGCAATAACTTTGGTCATGAAGACTCTGAATGCAGGAGCAGGTTTCAGCAGAAAAAGGAACAAGCCTCAAGCACCAAAACATGGAGAATAAAGGAACCACAAACAGAAAGATGTGGGATAGCATTTTATGCAGAGGGACAGGAAAATCTATGGTACATTGACAGTGGATGTTCGAAGCATATGACAGGTGATAAAGAGAAACTTGAGTCATATTCTGCTCTAGAAAAAGGAAAGAAAGTCTCTTTTGGAAATGATACTCCTGCAACTATAAAAGGAAAAGGCATTGCTCAGTTAAAAGAAAAGGTCAAGGCTGGAAATGTTTTGTATGTTGATGGATTGAAGCATAATCTTCTAAGTGTCAGCCAGATGTGTGATCAAAGAACCGAGGTTATATTCAGATCAAATGGATGTCTTGTTCGTGATCTTGATACAGGTAAAACAGTGATCAAAGGCAAAAGAACTCCAAATAATCTGTACATATTTGAAGAAGGACAACAACAATGCTATCTGAGCAAGGATGATGAGCACTGGTTATGGCATCGGAGGTTGGGACATCTAAGCTTTTCACAAATAAGGAAAGCATGCAAATATCAGGCAGTTCGCGATCTTCCAGATATCAAAATTCCTGACAACACCATATGCAAATCATGTCAGTTTGGAAAACAAACCAGAACTAACTTTCCAGAGAAAGAAGGATCAGCTAGCGTGCCTCTTGAGCTAGTACATACAGATACATGCGGTCCTTTCAGGAAAAGAACACCTCGAGGAGAAGAATACTTGATATTATTCATTGACGATTTCTCCAGGTTTGTCTGGTTAGGACTTATGAAGCACAAAGATGAAGCATTCGAAAAATTCAAATCCTTCAAAGCCTTGGTTGAAAATGAATCAGGTCACAAAATTAAGTGCCTCAGATCCGACAGAGGTGGGGAATTTACTTCAAATGAATTTTTCGATTTCTGTGAAGAACATGGGATAAGAAGAGAATTCTCTACTGCAAGAACTCCTCAGCAAAATGGAGTTGTGGAAAGAATGAACAGAACAGTCCAACAAATGGCTCGTGCTATGCTTGATGAGTCAGGAACTCCCGCAACTTTCTGGGGTGAAGCTGCACATGCTGCGGTTGTTATTCTCAACAAAACAAATGTCCGGGTGAACAGTACTCAAACTCCTCATGAGCTCTGGAGTGGTAGGACTCCTTCGGTAAAGCACTTCAAAATCTTTGGGAGCAAATGCTATATCAAGAATACTGATGAGCAGCTTGGCAAACTTGAACCTAGAGCAGATGAAGGCATTCTTCTTGGTTACTCTCCACATAGCAAAGCATACAAATGCTACAATAAAAGACTTGGCAGAATTGTTGACAGCATTGATGTAGTGGTTGATGAGAAGGGATACATTCCTAGGCAAGTACATCATGAAGACATCGAAGAAGATGAAGGCTACCCCCAACGACAGAATGATGAAGAAGAAGAACCTCAAGAAGAAACTCAAGAAGAACCAGAGGAGCAAACAAGAATAGAAGAAAAGACTCCATCCAGATATGTCCAGAAGAATCATCCAGAATCTCAGATTATGGGGCAGAAAGAAGCAGGTGTACAAACAAGAAGAACAGTTGCAGAAGCTTCAAGCTATTTGGCATTACTCTCCTCTACTGAACCACAAAATGTGAAAGAGGCATGCAAAGATGAATGTTGGGTGAAGGCAATGGATGAAGAACTTGAGCAGATCGAAAAGAACAACACTTGGGAGCTGGTTCCTAGACCAAAAGATAAGAATATTATCGGAAAAAAATGGGTCTTCAAAAATAAATTGAATGAAAATGGAGAAGTAATTAGAAACAAAGCCAGACTTGTTTGTAAAGGGTATGCGCAGCAAGAAGGAATAGACTTTGAAGAAACCTTTGCTCCTGTTGCAAGACTTGAGGCCATCCGAATGTTCCTTGCTCTCTCAAGTTTTCAAAACTTCAAAGTATTTCAAATGGACGTGAAATCAGCCTTTCTGAATGGAGACTTGGAAGAAGAAGTGTACATTGAACAGCCAGATGGGTTCATTCTTGGAAATGATCCAAATCTTGTATGCAGATTGAAAAAGGCTCTCTATGGTCTCAAACAAGCTCCAAGGGCTTGGTACTACCGTTTGGACAAATATCTTCATCAACAAGGCTTTTCAAAAGGATCAGCAGATAGCAATCTTTATATAAAAGTTGAAAATGACAAATTGCTAATACTTGTTGTGTATGTAGATGACATTATTTTTGGGAGCAATGAAGAAGCTATGAGTCAAAGCTTCGCCTTGGTCATGCAGAAAGAATTTGAAATGTCCTTGCTAGGAGAACTGACATATTTCCTTGGTTTGCAAATCCAACAAAAAGAAGGAGGAATCTTTTTATCTCAAACCAAGTATCTCAAACAGATTTTGAAGAAATATGGTATGGAAGATGCAAAACCAGTATGTACACCCATGGTCACAGGATGTAGCCTCAGTGCAAATGATGAATCTGCAGCAGTACATCAACCAACCTACAGATCTATGATTGGAAGTTTACTTTATTTGACAGGTACCCGACCGAACATCATGCATGCAGTTGGAATAGTTGGAAGATTTCAGGCAAATCCGAAGGAGACTCATCTTCAGGCAGTGAAGAGAATTTTCAAATATCTTCAAGGGACTCAAAATTATGGCTTATGGTATCCTAGAGATACAGATCTTACACTTCATGCTTATACAGATGCAGATTGGGCCGGAAGCGTGGATGACAGGAAAAGCACAAGTGGTGGTGCGTTCTTTATGGGTTCCAGACTGGTATCTTGGTTCAGCAAGAAACAGAGTTCGATTGCCTTGTCTACAGCTGAAGCGGAATATGTTGCTGCTGCATCTTGTTGCACCCAACTCCTTTGGATGATGCAGACTTTGCAGGATTTTCAAATCACTTGTACACCACCAATCCCCATCTTATGTGATAACACAAGTGCAATCAGCATCTCAAAGAATCCTGTTATGCATTCAAAAACCAAGCACATACCAATCAAGTATCATTTTCTCCGGGAACAAGTGCTTGAACAGAAGGTCAAGTTGGAGTATGTTCCTTCTAAGGAACAAGTTGCTGATATTCTCACCAAACCATTGCCCAGGGACACTTTTGAATACCTCAGGCAAAAGCTGGGGGTTGTTGATGCATCATCTTATTGCTGAACCTCTTCTGATTGATGGTACAGGTTCAGGGGGAGCATATAATGCATTGTTGGCATTATGGAGGATGTGCAGAAGGAGATCTTGGAAGTAGCTGCAATATGTCTCTATCTCTTTCATGGTGGATTATGGTTCTTCGTTGCAGATCTGGTTCATATTCAGGGGGAGCATGTTCTTAGGGGGAGCATAACCCTTTGCCCTTGATGTCAAAGGGGGAGAATGAAGCTGAAGTTTTGAGGTTGCCATCAAGTCCAAAGGGGGAGATTGTTGGCATTATGGCTAAAGTGTTGTCCTTGATGGCAACCCATTCAGGTGATAGATCACAGTACTTCAAGTCAGCAGCAGAGATTGATGATCAGCTATCAAATATTGAAGAAAATAAGGGGTACGCAGGTACACCTTACATAAGGTGCGTACACGCAGGTCGGTGTTACATAAAGTGCGTACATACCCGCAGTTATCCCGTTCAGGAGGTGCGTACGCCCAGTGCACACATTTCAAGGCAGAGAAAAGCACACGTGGGTTTCTTATGTTTAACCTTTGGTATTTAGCCGACGATTTTGTGTTATTATGGTGTCGGCCTGTGGTATTGATCCATGATTTAAGGAAGAGCTTTCCTATATAAAGCAAAGGAGATCATTTGGCTTGAGCATGTTTTGTGTTGAATATCTTATGAGGGCTAGATCTGAAATATTATGATCTCTTGGGAGTAATGTCTAGATCTAAATAAGGCGAATCTACTGATGGATTGAGATCTCTTCGGCGCATGTTCAGATCTGTAGATCTGACTATCTGGGTTATTTCTGAAGTCTTGAAATCATCTATGCCTGAAGGTACGTAGGTACAGTGAAAGAAAAGTGCGTACATACGCAGGAACGAAGCGTTTCAGGTGTGCCGGTACGCAGGCACAGAAGGGTTGCAGGTGCGGAGGTCCGCAGGCAGTTCAATGGATACAGTGTGTATGTAAGCAGGTGAGCAGTTGAGCAGGGTGCGTACGTAAGCAGGCGAATAGTTGAGCAGGGTGCGTACGTAAGCAGGCGAGCAGTTGAGCAGGGTGCTTACTGTAAGCAGGCAGTACATGGGTGAAGCTGCTTACTTCTCTTGAAATCTCTGTTTATCATTGCTGTGTTCTGGGTTTGGTTCTATTATTGTTGATCTGGTTACTACAGTTGACTGGGTGATTCTCTTATACTTGATGATCATTTGATGCTTATGGATCCAGTTTGAAAATTTATGAAAAGTGGTCCTTGTAAGAAAAGAAGTAGGGGGTTGTAGCTCCCTTCCAGGAGAGACTGGAAAATGAGAGAGAGTTGTAGCTCTCTGCAGGTTGTAGCCTGCGTACTGGTAAAGGACTGCACCAGTACAAAACCATTGTAAAAGGAGTTTCTAATTTGAAAGAAGATAGAGACATATTGCAGCAGGTGGTTTTCACCCACATTGGGTTTCCACCTTACATCTTGTGTTCTTTGGTGTGACTATATGTTTTCTTTGTTCATGCTCATTATTTTATGGTACTGACATGCAAAAATAATTCAAAGAACAAATAAGGAAGATTTATTAAAAGAATTAGATAATACTGATTCATCCCCCCTCTCAGTATTATTTCCAACACATATAAGGTCTCACCATGAAAAACATATAAGGTCTCTGTTTGTTGCATAGATCATCCTCATAAGCCTGCGACTTACTGTGGTTAGGCCATCACTGTGGTTAGGGCATCATCTTTGGGCCAGCGTATCTTCATTGTGTCTCTCCTTCACCAAAACCCAAAGACGTGGAGAGGAGGAGACCACACATGAAGAGGATGTGTGTTCCAAATGATTTCAAGTCCTCTATATTTATACTAAAACGTAGATGATTAATAGACACGACTATTGGACTTTTGAGCCTACATAGGATGCTGGTTGACTTGACAATATGTCTTATAATACAAATAAATTCATAACTTCATAAATACTTATCAGAATCGGATGATCTTTAGATCAATCCTACACCTCTTGATGAGATGGATCCAATAAAAATATCAGCTGCCATAAATAAGATGACCCACATGGAGTTTGGCCCTAGTTGCCAATTTTAACACTCCCTCTCAACTAGGCAGAACTCCATCCGCTAATCCATATGTTCAACTGTACTATCTCTGCCATTAGTGCCATGCTCTACTCTCCTCAGCTCAGCTCAGCTTTGCTCAACTTAGCTCTTCTCAGCTCTGCTTTTGCTCTACTCAGCTTTGCTCAGCTCTTCTCTGCTCAGCTCAGCTCTACTCAACTTTGCTCAGCTCTGCTCAACTTTGCTCAACTCTGCTCAGCTCTACTTTGTTGAACCATGAAGAAGAAGAATTGATCGAGAATGTGTCATACTATTGGCGAATGACCTAAATTCAGTCTCAGAGTGTGTACCACTGGTCCCAAACTAGTCCTCAACTGACCCGAAGTTAGTGTCATAGTATGTACCACTCTCACTGGTCCCAAACTAGTCCTCTAATGACTCGAAGTCAGTGTCATAATGGGTACAACTCCTACAACTAGTCCCAAACCAGTATCATTGATCTCAAATCAATGAAGGTCATCTTAGCATAGGGAGTATGGTAGATACAATGATGCGTGCTTCGGTACTACTATGGTCCCTATCCTCATTTCCCTACTCATTGATAAGATGAGAGGTACTTCCCATGAGTCCCAGACTGCATGGGTAGGATGCCTCAACACAAGAACTAATTATCCTGTCCATAGGAGAATGAATCATCCTGTCCCACAAGAAGGTGAATCATCTTGTTCACAAGAGAGCGAATCATCCTATCCATAGGAGAGCGAATCATCCTGTTCACAGGAGAACGAATCATCCTATCTCACAAGAGAGTGAATCATCTTGTCCACAGAGAGCAAATCATCCTGTCCACAGGAGAGCAAATCATCCTGTCCTCAATTGCCATGGAGAACAAATCCTCCAGGCCCACAGGAGAACTAATCATCCTATTCATCGCGCACCACCAGGGGAGGGTGAGTCACAGTGTGGTCATATGTTACTCCAGTAAGAGCCGCAAGCCCCTAGAGCTCCCAGAGCTCAATGTATGCAACATGCAGGACCCTTTTACAAGGGTCTCTCAACGACTCCAAGTCATTCGGGAGCTTCCTTGCTCATCGACTTACCATATCACAGATATGTCATTATCTAATGTCTATCTACTAGAGCAATCATCGAATACATGATTCCTCTATAATCGAATCCCACCTCTGGTTGTCATAAAGAATCATAGTGGTATTCATCATGTGTACAATTAGCTCACTTAAGAGCTACTGAAACCATGCAGCTTCACACGAGATGATACTCGTAGCTATGTATTCGATCTCAGTGGTGCTTATAGAAACTAACTTCTGCTTCTTGCTCATCCATGATATCGAAGTAGAATCCAAAGAGAACTAGCACTGAGAAGTGCTCTAGTGATCCTCCACACTGCCTGCCCATTCAGCATTCGAATAATCATGCAGTTTTGTATTTTCAGCAGTGTATCTCAATCCATGAGAGATTGTTCCTTGAAGATACCTAAGAAGATTCTTGGTACCAATCCAGTGAGGCTCAATAAGGTATGAGCTCACCATGATAATTGCAAAACATATGTCTGGACGAAAGTTCACCAAGAACATCAACGCAAATGAGTTTATGAAACTCAGAGGCATTTCCCAAATCTGGTCCGACATCACTACCATATAACTTCTGAAAGTTAAGATCCTAAAGGTGGTCACAGGCATGCAGTTCACCATTCCACATTTGGAATCCAACTCCCTCTTACTTCTGCAAGTGATAGGGTCTGCACCTATTTGAAATAGGTCATCCTCAGAAAGTGCTGGTACGAGAGGTCTATCATCCACAACCTTCGGATGGTTTGGATCGATTTCACTTCTAGTGAATCTTAGCTTCATCAAAAAGCTATTGATCCTCTCATACTATGATCGGGGTGTTTTGCTTTAAGCCATAGAGGGCTTTCTTCCACCTGCATACGTGAGATTCTTGATTATCAATCTCAAACCCCTCAGGTTGTTCCACACCCATGGACCTGCTACATGAGGGGAATGGTCCCCTTGTAATATTTTCCTTCAGTAAATCTCAGACATGTACTTTCATGATATTTTTGAATTCAGGCTTCCCTATCATCATCTGATTCACAGACCTTCGATGCTATGTGTCAATGGACATGGTCCCCAGTGGACTTTCTGTAACTTGATACAACCTTGAACTCAAAAACATCTTGAAAATTCTATTTTCAAACATGTACCTTTCCATCGAAGAGTGCCACCTTGAAATCTTCAACTTCCATTGCTAAAATGGACACCAAGTTCTTCTTGCGATCAGGTACATAAAAGAGATTTTGTAAATGAATCGAGTTACCCTCATTCAATTGAGAGGTAACATTCCCTACACCCTTTTTCAGAATAGGTGGCATCGGCTCTAAGTATAATCCCATGATTTTTTCTATCTCCACCAAATTAGAGAGTGCACCCTTCTATCCAATGAAGTGCCTTGAAGCACTACAATCAATAAGCCAGATTTCCAAAGAATCTAAAGGAGAGGGCCAATCCAAGATAATGCTTCTTTATCTTATCAGAAACAACATTTGATTCTTCATACCTGGGGTTCCTTGCTTTCTATGAAGGGTTGGCCACTACCTGTCATTCCTTTGATCATTGAAGATGTCCCTGGAATGATTGGTAGGCCATCAGAAACTTCCGCTGTGCTAGTCTGATGATATTCTTTTCTTTGACTTCGCCCTCGCTGAATTTGAAGAGGGATGAGGAACCCATTGATCCTTTTGTCTTGTCCCAACTGTCTTCGGTGATTGCTCTTTCACTCTTGCTTGGGCATTGCCTTCACCCCAGCTTTGATACCATGTTAGTTTTAGGTATTTTCTATGCTAGAGCAATTTATTTAAATTTTCACAGTTAGCTCAATATCTTTTCCAGATTAGCAATCACTTCAGCATTAAAGTAAACTGCAGATAGAACATAAATATAAATTGCAGAAGACAAGCCAAGACAAGAGGACACAAGATGTGGCGCTAGCTAAGGACAGACCCCAATGTGGGGAAACCCTTGATTAATTCTTCTTTTATGTTCTTCAATATTTCAGTAGAGAAAGAGAGAGAGATAGTACATTTACAATAGAAGTCAACACTTTGACTTTCTATATCTGTATGAGATCAGTTGAAGACATGTTGCTTCAACTGATTCTCCAAGGTGACTCCTTCACCTATCATAGTGCTGCCTTTCGTCCATTTGCTGCACATAACCGTGTGACACCATGCTGTACTGTCACAGTGTTGAACCTTGATGACTGAGCTGCTCTCATCTGCTCTCATCATCATGCTACCCATTATGTTGCATCTTCCATCATCATGTAGCCCTATTCATCATCATGCTTAACATGCCCATCATGCTGCATCTTCCTTCATCATTCCTTCCGCTGAGATCATCATGGTGCACATTCATATTAGTGTCATCGAGATCAAGTTTTTGAGATCATCTTTTATACCACAAGTCAGAAAATCATGACTTCCATAGGCTGCTCAATAATATAATTCAAAACTAGTCAACACATGACCCAATACACAACAACCTTGCCTCCAAATCTGTTGTCCCATGTTACCCTTGACTTTTCCTAGTTAGGGCACTTTAGCACACTGCAACAGCCCTCAAACAATCCCTGAACAGTCCTCAAGCATCCTTCAATCCCTGCAGCCCACCTTAGTGTGATCCCTCTGCTTCCACGTTGGAGATTAGGGTACAGTAAAACCCCAAAATAGACCCACGCAAGTGCTTTGTTGTGGTGGTATGGCCTGCGGCCTACCACACAACCTACCTGTAACTTACGTTCTGCCCAAATAGAGTTCTCTTGCCCTTTCAACGTGCCACAACAGACCTGCCCTTCTCCTTACCTAACTCGGCCTCCCAGCAAGTGTGATCAGACTTCAATACAACTCCAAAAGGCTCCTACATCGCCTCTTTCCCATGCTGTAGTGTCCTTTGCCTGCAGCCCAATCTAAGGTAAGAAGTTCGAGTTCCTTTTCTATGGATTAGGCCTCTTCTTAACAATGATATGACCTGTGTATAAGAGTATTCAAGAACTAAGTATAAGGTCTCCATGATCAACGTATAAGGTCTCACCATGAACATCGTATAAGGTCTCTGTTTGTTGCGTAGATCATCCTCATAAGCCTATGACTTACTGTGGTTAGGGCATTAGGGCATCATCTTTGGGCCACCATATCCTCATTGTGTCTCTCCTTCACCAAAACCCAAAGACACGGAGAGGAGGGTACCACACATGAAGAGAATGTGTGTTCCAAATGACTTCAAGTCCTCTATATTTATACTAAAACATAGATGATGAATAGACACGACTACCGGGCTTCTGAGCCTACATAGGATGCTGATCAACTTGACAATATGTCTTATAATACAAATAAATTCATAACTTCATAAATGCTTATCGGAATCGGATGATCTTTAGATCAATCCTACACCTCTCGATGAAAGGGATCCAATAAAAATATCAACTTCCATAAATTAGATGACCCACATGGAGTTTTGCCCTAGCTTCCAATTTTAACAGATCTTGAATGTAATTTCCAATCTATATTAGCTATTGATAACAAGGAACATTATAGCTATCACATGCCACTTCTGGAACCTTGATTTATCATCAATAGTGAATTAATACTATATCCCAAATTCCTTATGTTAAGAATTCAACCATCAACCATTAGCCATATTTAGACACAACTGAAAGTCGATGATGTTATCGTATGTGATGCCAAATTTGGAGATAACAGTCTATGTAAGGCCACAAAAGCTCCAACAATACTCATAGCTTCTAAACACATTCTGCAAAGAGAAAATGTTCCACACTTCACTATTCCAAATAACAACTTGATTAGTGAAAGTTCCTATCAATATGAGCAAATGAATTAACAGTTTCATTGCAAATAACTTATTTCCTCACTCTACTAGCCATTTCCACTTTGTAATTAGAAATTCTTTCTTAATCAATGACATTCTCAATGTCATTTAATTTCACATTTCTTCTTTCCCTATAAAACTATGCAAGGACAATCGTAAATAAATATTATGTGGAGACTTGCTCAACTACCTCTACCACAAATTGACTTGATGGATGAGCTTGTCCCCACCATTATGTCCATGTCCATTCGATTTAGTTGATATCATATTGCAAAAAACGATAAACCAAATTTGATTTATGAATTACCTGACATGCAATTTTGAAGACTAAAATGCAAATCCAACTGTCTCAAAATTTTCAATCTGGTTTCATGGAGAAAGGAACACAAATTATCTCTCGAAATACTTTGTACCTCCACATACCTTCCTCACACATTTCTTCCACACATATCCCTCCTACACAATGCTACATATTAATCAATTCTTTAGCCATCATATACAATGTATCCAAAAACCAATGTCTTTTAACATACACAAGAATTGGCTTTGATCATAATATTAAATGCTAAAAAAAATATATCATGATACACTAAATAATTCCCTGACTAATGCCACTGACCACGAACTAATAGTTTATAACAGAGTTTCTATCGCATAACATCACATATAGATTTCCAATTGAGACCCCATGACATTTTCAACCTTTAGTAGCTATCGATAGTAAGGAACATCATACTACATTGTTGTGAGATAAACTTATCCCCTTGCCATGACAAGCTACTTCCTGAACCCTGATTTGTTATCTATAGTGAATTAATATTGTATCCCAATGGAGTTATGTTCAGAATTTTGTACTTTTATACGAGAATTAGACATGCCATTTAGACACAATTGAAAGTCGAGGATGTGATTCTATGTGACATCAACTTTGGAGATAACAGTTTATGTAAGGCAATAGAAGCTCCAACAATACTCCAAAATTTTAAATTCGTTCTACAAAGAGAAAACGTTACACACTCCTTTCTTCCAAACACACACTCAATAAACGAAATTTCCTATCAATATGAATGAATGAATTAATGGTATCACTACAAAAAGCTTCTTTCTTTGTACCTATAAATTCTTGCTTATTCATTTCCCTATATAATCACCACCTGCTATTATTTTGCGTGTGAAACATGTTACAAAATATTTGTATCAAACATAAAGTTCGTATCGAGATTTTTTATCATCCCAATGTATGTCCTCATTGACCAATTTCATGCTAGTTTGGATATATATGTGTCCTCACCACTTGTAGGTTTCGTGCTAATAGGCTCATATCACCAGTTTTCTTGTTCATTGCCAAATATAATTACCTCCCCGCCATGGCACATTCACATAATGTCATAGAAACATTGTCAATAACCTATGACTAAAGTTAACTAGTATATATGATTAATACAAAACAATGCTCTGAGTTAATATAAGTCTTTTCAACATTCAATTTACCAAATACGTGTCTGTGCAGGTCATCTCATTATATATCATTTAGATCGTATCTGTATTAAATTACATTTACTCTGATATGTTATGAATTGATGGTTGTTATTTGAAACTATTAATAAGCCTTGTAGTTGTAAACTAGCTACACAAGCCGAATGCATCATATAAAATGTTTACAACTTTGTTAAAAAAGGTAATATTTCCAGTTTTCGCATCTTAACCTGTAACAACATCCTCTTGCTATGAAATTCAATATTCATATTAGCTTGAACTTAAACACTAACTAAAATTAAAACACCAATTAATTCATTAATATTCATTATTATGTGGGATAGAGATTTGTAGAAATGCATACGAAAATACGAAACATTGTGGGAAAAATGTTTTGTTACTTGCTCCACACACCCATTCTCCCACAAAACACCTCTTCTTCATGCACAATAATATTAGGTAATAATTATTTAATTCACAAATGTAAAATCACAATGCACAAAGTATTCTAAAGCCGTGAATACTATGTACTTTCGTGCAAGAGGGAGATGTGCGAAAGAAATTTACTGATGAAAAATTTATGCAGAGGATCGGAACATTGCGGAAGAGAGTTTTTGTTCCTTGCTCCACGCTCTTCTTGTATCACACAACACTTCTTCACATGCATTAAAAATAAACTCCATTGAAATATACAATAAATACTTCATTCACAAGTGTATTTAATATTACATAATAAGCATTTGGGAACATTAAATACCAACGTTAGGTGTTTCTAGTTTTTAAATAATCAAAGTCGTTGAACGTAGTTTTAAAAACCACACATCGAATCATCAAATCAAGCAAATGAGTTAATTGTATCACTGCAAATAGATTATTTATTTGTACTTCGAAATTCTTTCTTACTCGTTTCCCTATATAATCACAACCTAATACTATTTTGTGTTTGAAACATGTTACAAAATATTTGTATAAGACATAAAGCTAGCATCGAGATTTTTTATCATCCCAATGTCTAACCTCATTAACTGATTTTGTGTCAGTATGGATATATCTATGTCCTTACCACTTGGATTTTTTGTGCTAATAGGTTCATATCACAAATTTTCTTGTTCACTACCAAATATAATTCCCATCCCACAATGATAAATTCACAAAATGTCACAAAAATATTTTCTGTAACCTATGACTAAAATCAACTTGTATATATGTTTAATAGAAAATAATGTTGTGGGTAAATATCAATGTTTTCATTATTAAATTCACTGAACATGCGCCCACGCAGGTCATCTTCTTGCATATAGTTTAGATTGTATCAGTATTAAATTGCATTTACTCCGAGATATTATGAAATGGCGGTTGTTCTATGAAACTATTCAAAAGCCTTGTAGATGTAAACTAGCTACACAAGCAAAATGCATCATATAAATGTTAAATATTTGTTAAGAAAGGTAATGTTTCCTCTTTTCTCATATTAACCTATAACAACATCCTCTTGCTATGAAATTCAATATTAATACTAGCTTGTGTTGAGAAATCTAGGGGCAACAAATTAGGTGATTTCTCTTATCTTTGATAACTTCTTGTGATGTATTTTACTTAACTTTATTAGCTTCTTCTTCACTTGATTATAATTATTTTTCTTATCATCAAACAACTACCAAAATATTAAATAACAATGAGATATGAGGACACAAGATATAAGCGAACAACCAAGGCCAAAACCTCTCCACTTGAGAAGAAAACCCACAAGAACTCTTCTCTTCTTATAGAACTTCAAATGAAAGATTCCAAGACCTATGACCCTTGTCAAATGATCCCTCCAAGACCAAGTCACAATTATTATTGAATACCTTACTTCTAACAAATTCAATCCAGCCTCACAACTACTACAACTCTCCTCTTCGACCTCAACTTCAGACCTGCAACTAGGACTGCAATTTTCAGCTACTGCAAAAACCCTATTTTCTACACATGTTGGAGAAAATGGCATTTTTACCCTCTTTTTCTCCTTCACTTGGGATGGATTCTTCTCCTAGGAAGCTTAGCTTATTATGGAGACTTTTTTAGGGAAAAATATTGGCTTCCTTGCGTGAATGCAATTCGATACTTCTGTAGCAGAAATTAGTCCTAAATATCTTAGCACATGTGAGGTGTATAGCCCAAAATCAATCCTTAAAATTCACTTTCTTCTTCCTTATATTCTTATTCCCTTTGCCGGGTATCCTTTTCCTCTTATTGTGCTTCCACGAACTTGATTGGCATGCTTTGAAAATGATGTCAAGTCCTATATATATAGGCTTCTTGTTACATATTGTAGGTTGACTTGTCATTATCCTTAGGCCAACTTGTCTCTTGTGAAGGCCAACTTGATGCTTTCACATTGACTAGGTCTTGGAGGGTATTTGAATATATTTTTGACTCAAATACATTTTCACTTACAATATGTAACATAACAAAAAGGGTCTTTCATAAATGACAATGAATCTTATGACTTGTTGACTCAAATATAAGCCCTAGAAGCACTCAATTGGTGCTTTAACTATAAATCAAATAACCTTGAGCATGAAACCCATGCCTTAAATATAAAAATAATAATTTTATTTTTCTCTTTATAACAAATTCATAAAATCATGTTTACATGTGTCATTATGAAGATCGAACCTAGTTACATATTTCAACACTCCAACTTAACTAGAGAGGCATTCATAATCCATACAAGGTACTTGGACATTATCAAACTGAAGAATTCTCATAAGAAGAGTAGGATTGGTAAGTAATCTGATAAGCTACTTCCTTAGCATGTTCCAAAGCATCTCATCATACCAATCAACATTGTCACATACCAAGGCCTTGACTAACAACTCTATCTCTACACAAGATCAAAGCACAATGCTGGCGAGACCAATGACTAATAAGCACCATCATCATTTTCTCTCAAGGCACATACCACACTTGGGTGTTCATAGGGTATGTCCTTTTAGGAAAATTCCTATCTTAGAATAACACATCCTCAAGGAATTTCCTCTTTGACTATTCTTTCTTGTTTATTCCCTACTACATCCTCAAAGGGTATCAAAATCAATCTCAGATGCTTACCCAATCCTCCATTCTTTCGTCACAACATGAAGACAAGAATTGTGTGTCTATCTCTCCCTCTCAGCTAGGGATGGTATACTCATTCCTATAAAATTAATATACCCAAGCTCTCTCTTATCCAAGGACTTTTCCAAGCTCCCTCTTAACTAGGGACTTGTTTCCAAGCTCCCTATTGACTAGGGACTTGTTTCCAAGATCCCTCTTAACTAGGTACTTGTTTCCAATATCAACTCTCTGCTCTTTAGTGTAGATCATGGTACTATTAACTGCTTGTAGGGCTCCTTCTTTCAATGTCATGACTTTCATCTTCATCATTATGGAGTCTTCATCTTCTATGTTTTCTTTGTAGGGCATCGACCATCTGTCACTTTCCTTCAACAAACCATAGGATTGAACCATCAGTTATGTCATCCTTCTCTTCATTGGAAAGTTATCTTCTAGTCCAGATCTGACTTTTCTTCATTCAGCTACCTCTTCCAAGCCTTGTTTCTTTCAAAATATTCCATCCATTCCCATGAGTACTAGTTGTAGGTGACATCTACAACTCTCTTTCGCCCTGTATCAACCCAATGGGATGTTGTTAAAAAATCAAAATGAACATCAAATCAAATTTACCTTTTATGATGGCCTTTCATCATGAAATCTACTTGCTTGCAACATCAACGTTGTGCACATTCATCGGAGTCTTCATACTTTCTCTATGGAGATGTCATAGCCAATTCTTCTAGTCATAGGATGTTGATCACTTTTGTTATGTGAATATAGTGGCATCTTTCATGATTTATTATTCCTTTCTTCACATATTTCTCCCTAGGAAATACTATAAATAGTACCTCCATATTTGACAACCACCGCATATTCCATATGAGGATATATTATGTTGATTTCATCTGGTAAATATGTGAACTAGTTCAATACATATGCCTTCATGCATCTTACCAACGAAGAGATCCTTTTTATTTAACAATTCTCATAAGATAGAGATTTTATCCATGTTATTTGCAAATATATGATGACATGACTCAATATATCAAACATATACATACCTCTTTTATATTTTTGGTCATCTAGACTTCCTTTGGAAGCTTCCTCTCCTTGTTTGAAATTACTTCAACCATATTGACATGCTGCACTTCTTCGTCATCATACCGTCTTCTTTATAAACCATAGATCCCACACAAGGTGGAATGATCAGTGAGACACTTGCTTCTTCCAAGTAGAGGTGAACCTTCTAATGAAGATTCCAATGGAGGATCTTGATTATCCTCATCCTAGAAATGATACCTCCTGATGATGATGATATATGATGAATTCATTCTATCTTCTATCATGGTAGATGAATTTCTTCATATATACTACTTATGCTTTCGATGAGGTTACCAAGAGCTACTTACTTTCTATGATGACTGCTACAGCCATGTAGACTTCTACTTCAGCTATTCTTTCAAGCTTCTATAATGATGGCATGGGATCTTGCCTCAATCGTATGGTTCTAATATGATTCCATCCTCTAATATGATGCATACTATCAAACTTAAAATGATTCCTACCATGATAACTATCTTTGACAATACTAAAAATAGCTAAGTGAAGAAGATTATCTCAGTCACAGTAGAGATCTTTCTCTTCTTCCTTCTTTGATTTCTTCTTCTCAGGTTCTTCTACTTATTCGATGATACTGGCTTCATTCCTTTTCTTGTTTTCCTCCCGAGTTTTAGACAATCTCTCTTGAAATTCCCATATTATTGGAAGCCATAGCATTGGATCTTTGACATATCTATCTTCTTCTTTTTCTAAGGACCAAAATTCCCAAACTTCCCTTTTCTTCTAGCCATAGAAGAAAATGCTTGAACTTGTTCATTTGATCCCACATAATTTTTTTCCTTCAACTTGGTTTCTTAAATCTTGGATAATGACCAAAGTTCATTGAATGATCTAGATTTAAACAAGAACACAACAAATTATATATATAACCATACATACAAAGATGCAGTAGAAATAATACTTCATTTAATTACTGTAAAATACTAAAATATGCTTACAAACAGAAATGGAAATAAACTAGCTAGGGCGATGGTAGCTTATCTCTGAGAAGAGATGTGGTGGCTACATGCCTCTAAACTCTCTTACAATGAGGCTGGAAGGCCTTTTTGTTGTTGAGAAATAATGGAAAACCATAAACATCTGAAAATCTAACCCTAGGAGATGAAGCGCCAAACTATGGGCCCCATTTTGCGTAAATTGGTACATCAAATTCCCGGGGTCATAACTTTGGCATATGATCTCTGTTTTATGTGCACAATACCTCGTTAGAAATATCTATCCGAGTACTAAAAATTTGGGAAGAGCAACATTAATCCATGGACCCATGTTGCTCTTCGTTTTCCAAAAAAACGTCATTTAGAGCCTCAAAATGGCTCCAGAAGTTCAGGACCCAAAAAACTGCTAAAAATAGTAAAATGTGCTACAATTAAGGAAACTGAAAAACTGAAAGAGACAATGGTGGGGGTCCAAGTGGAATTCGTGGGTGGCCACCAATATCCACCTAGATCATTCCTCCCCCATTAGGAAGCAATGGTCCCCATTGCATTGAGTTCCTCCATGAGATGAGGAAATGTCTGATGAACTTGGTCCCTGGTGAAGGAGTTGGCCTGCTTTGACAACTCGATATAGTTGGATCTTCTGTTGGGGAGTGTGCTTGATTTGTGTGTACATGATCTGATTAGTTGTAGCTTGTTCCATGCAATCTAGATTTAACCCTGTGAGTGTGAGCTATTCTGCAATGTCAGATGTGTCTAGTAATGGTGGAGAGTATGGCGGAAGGCGGTCCACATTGAACATTGGGTGTAGGCCAAGGAATGGGGGAATGTTGAGCTCAAATGCATTGTCTCCCACAACATTGGTAATTGTTTAAGGACCATATGAGAGTGGTCTGAGTTTCCGATAGGCTCCAGTAAGGTGTTCCTTTTGCAAATGCAACCAAACCTTGTCGCTCACCTGAAACTTGTGTGGCACCCAATGTTGGTCATATCGTTGCTTATACTTTGCATTTGATTTCTCCAGAATGTCATGGACCTATTGGAGAATATGTTGGATGTGCTCAATGAAGTTGTTTGTCTTATCTATTTCAGACTGGACATGAGTTGAATCTTCCTGAGTAGCTACAAATGGGACATAGTGGTTGGTATCCCAAGCCCACCTAAAAAGGGTTGTGGCCAGTCGAGCTGTCGAGAGCCCGGTTATAGCTATGCTAAACATAGGGAAGGCTCTCATCCCATGTGCGTGGATTCATTGAGTTGTACATGCGCATAATGTGTACAATCATCATGTTGACAACCACTGTCTGGCCATCAATTTGGGGATGGAAAGTTGTGGACTTAGTGAGTTTGGTGTCCAGTATTGACTAGAGACTAGACAAATGTACTGAGAAACTTGTTGTCCCGATATGAGATGATAGACTGTGGGATCCCAAAGTGTACCCACACTTGTTCAAAGAAGAGTTTATTAGTCTCTTCTGCTATGATATTCTTCTTGTAGGCCGCCATAATGGACCTCTTTGAGAACCTGTCGACGACCACAAAAACACAGTCATTTCCATGCTTAGTAGAAGGAAGGCCCAACATGTAATCCATGGAGATGGATTCCCAAGGTTAACTAGGGGTAGGCAGCGGGGAATAGATGCCTTGCTTCTTGATGGTTGGTTTGGCAATCACACAGGCAGTGCATGCTCTAATGTACTTCTCGACATCCTATCGAAGATTTGGCCAATAGAAATACTTTTGCAGTACTGCCACCATTTTCTCGACCCCAAAATGCCCAACAGCCTGACTGTAGTGTGCTTCCCAAATCATCTTGGCATGCTTTCTTGAAGGAACACAAAGGTGCCCCAGGTGGCATAACAAGGCATCCTGGAGGTGAAAATCTGGAACATGATGACCCTCCAAGAGTGTCTGGTATGTTTGGTCGAATTTTGGGTCGCTTTTGTAGAGAAGTGGCAAATCAGAATTCGCGTGCCCACAAGAGTTGAGCATGGTGGTTAACGCCATGATCGGTGGTTGAATGAGGAAATATGCAACATTATTGGTGCTGCCCTTCTTATCCTTGATATTCAAATGGAACTGTTGCATGTATGTGGACCAATTTTGATGGCGATCATTCTGTAATTTCCCTTGGGTCTGTATGAACTGCAGGGGCTGGTGGTTTAGGTGGATTACCGTTTCCTTCCCCAAGATGTAATGCTTCCATTGTCGGCAAGCCTGCACAATGGAATACATCTCTTTGTCATAAGTGGGATACTTCCAGACTGTGTTTGAAAATGTCTCACTGTGATATGCCACTGGATGCCTGTGTTGAGTAAGGACTGCCCCAATGGCATAGTCAGAGGCATCTGTCTTGACCTCAAATGGTTGTTGCAAGTCTGGTAATGCGAGCACTGGTGCCAAGCAGAGGTGATGTTTCAACTCTGTGAATGTCTTCTATTGAGATTCAGACCAAAATAATTTTTCCTTCGCTCCTCCCTTGGTGAATTGACTCAAGGGCCATGTGATATGAGAAAATCCCAATACAAACCTACGGTAGAAGTTGGAAAGATCCAGAAAGTTGCGGAGCTCTATCAAAGTGGTTGGAGATGGCCAATCCTGAATGACATGAATCTTGGATGGATCCACATGCACCCCCCGTTCATCAATAATGTATCCTATATACTGAACCTGGGTCATGCCAAAAGTGCATTTCTTCAAATTGGCACATAACTTGTGTTGCCACAGTGTTTGGAGAATCTGTCGGATGTGGTGGAGGTGCTCTTCCTAACTCTGGCTAAAGATTAGGATGCCATCCAAGTATACCACTACCAATGAGTTGGTGAATGGCTGTAAGAGTTCATCCATTAGCCTCATGAAGGTTACAGGAGCTTTTGTCAACCTGAAAGGCATAAAAAACCATTCGAAAAGGCCTTCCTTGGATTTGAAGGCAATCTTCCACACATCGGAGGGTTTGATTGGTACCTGGTGATATCCTGACTTCAAATTCTTGCTGAAATATTTTTCCCCCTTCAGTTGGTCTAGGAGGTCATCAATCAGTGGGATCGGGTACCTATTACGGACAGTGATCTTGTTCAGTGCTCGATAGTCAATACAGAGTCTCCAAGTCCCATCCTTCTTCTGCACCAACACAATCGGGCTCCCACATGGTAATGAACTCAAACGGATGTGACCTTTCTACAATAGCTCCTAAATCTGACTCTTGATTTCATCGTTCTTCGGAACAGAGCACCGATTGATTGGTCCATTGGGCAGTGACACACCTGGGGTTAGATCAATGGACTGCTTGACCTGATAGTGTAGAGGAACCCCTGTGGGGGAGGTGAAGATGTCCTTGTACTCCTCCACGACCTTTACCATCTGTAGTTGTCATGCGGAGGGGCCTTGTCTAGAGGTCATGGCCACCATCTTCTTCTTTCCTTGAGGGCTTATCATCAAGAAAAAAATTCCTGGTTTTGGAAATGAGCTTACTGCATTGTTTTGTAGTAAACAAAGAGATGGTGGTAAGAAGTGCTACCTCCGGTAACCTGTATAACTTATTTCCCAAAGTAATAATAACAGCACGAGGCCTTGATTCATAAACAACATGTCGCTTCCACAAGTATGGTTGGCCTAATAATACATCACAAACATCAAGGGGAGCAACATCACACAATACCTCATCCATGAAGGGATTGATGTTATATGGAAGGCAACACTACTAGCTCACACGAAGATCCCGTCCTTGGTGAAGCCACTTGATGGTGTAAGGTTGTGGATGTGCTGTGGTCAGTAGGCCCAGTTGCTTCATGACCTCTGTTGAAATGAGGTTCTTTTGTCTCCCACTGTCGACAATGAACTGTAGCAAGGAGCCCTTTACCCACATCTGGGAGTTGAAGAGGCGCTCCTCCTCCTCTGGATCTTCAGGTTCCTCCTTCTGGATCTTTGTGGTTGCAATGGTGGTGTTGGGCTCTACATCTATAATATTCTTCCCTTTGACATTACCCTTGTCAGGTTTTGACTCAAAGTTGGAACATGAATCTGATTTTGAAACCTTTAGCTCAGCCACCGGTGACTGCTTGGCCCAACTCTCACGTGTGTTGTGAGTGGAGCTCTTATAGAACTCACACCACTTTCCCGTGTCCTTTTTCTGCTTTGCAACACTATTTTTTTCTTGTAGCTTTGGCGGGTTGTCTTGGGCTGCCTCGCCTTAGATTTTTTTGCGATTTTGGGGAACCTTTCCCTTGCTTCAGATTCGTAGATCCAAAGTCTCTCTTCTTTTGTTTAAACTTTTGCTTGATCTTGACGGCCTATCGGGAAGTCGCACCAAGCGAGGAGATGTTTAGGAATTCTATTTTGTCCTACATGTACCTATGCAGGAAACCACAGTATTTGAGCACTAAATGCTTCTCTGAATCCTTGATACCCAACTTTGTGTGAAGGGTATGGAAAATATTGGTAAACTCCGGCACGTCTTGGTCCCTTCCCTGCCGCAGCGTGGTCCACTTTATGTATTGGTCCTCATAGCTTCCAACAGGGTAGTATTGCTCCTTGATGGGAGCCCAGAATGAATTCCAAGTGGGTGCAGCAAAAAGCAGTGAGGTCGTACTTTCATCCTTTTGCTCGCAATAGGTTTCCCACCAGTCCTTCACGTGGGGGGTGGCTTTGCGAAGAGTGAAAGTAATATTTTCCCGGCCGAAAAAATCATGAAAAATAAGTACCCTTCTAGCATATTTAACCATTTATCTATGGCGTCTTCATCTATTTGACCCTCCAATATGGGAATGTCAAAGTTAACTTGTACCTTAAAGGGTACGGCGCTTCCAGAGTAGCTGCTGGAAGTAGATGTGTCACCCTTGGGTAGCAGCTGAAGGATCTAGGCAAAGTTGTCCATCATCGCATTCCTTTGTTGCTCAAGGGCCTCTTCGTGCAAGATTTTGATAGGATCTCCTGTCCCTTCATCTTTCTTTTCATCCTCCATGGGAGGCCATCGGGATTTGTGAGGCTAGTCTTGCAAAGGTTCGACCAGTTCAAGCCCTAATTCCTTATATGCCGACCTCATTGGGGACATGCAAAGAAAGACAGAGAAAGAGCAGACCACTATAATACCACTGATCCAGATTTAAATAGGAATACAAAAAATTACAAATATAACCATACATACAGAGATGCAACAGAAATAATACTTCATTTCATTATTGTAAATTACTGAGATATGATTACAAATAGAAATGGAAATAAACTAGCTAGGGCAATGGTAGCTTATCTCTGAGAAGAGATGTGGTGGCCACATGCCTCTGAACTCTCTTAAAATGAGTCTCAAAGGCCTATTTATTGTTGAGAAACAATGTAAAACCCTAACATTTGAAAACCTAACCCTAGGAGATGAAGCGCCAAACTATGGGCCCCATTTTGGGTAAATTGGTAAATCAACTTCCCGGGGTCGTAACTTTGGCATATGACCTCCGTTTGACACGCACAATACCTCGTTAGAAAGATCTATCTCAGTATTACAACTTTCGAAAAAGAAAAATTAGTCCATAGACCCATGTTGCTTTTAGGTTTCCCAAAAAACGTCGTTTAGGGCATCAAAACGGCTCCGAAAGTTGAGGACTCGAAAAGCTGCTAAAAATAGTAAACTGTGCTATAATTAAGGAAACTGACAAACTAAAAGAGACAATTGTGGGGTTCCAAGTGGAATTGGTGGGTGGCCACCAGTATCCACCTGCATCATTGAATGGAGTGGCTTCCTTCTTTCGATAGATGCTTAATACAAAGTTTCCCCATTCATTATGTAGTGCATTGAGCACCACGATGGTCATTTCTTTGTTAGAAATTATTTCCCCCAAGTCTTGCAAATGGTCTTTTATTTGTGACACCCTCATACTATATGAGGCTATCCCTTCTTCCTTTGATACCTTCATATTATATAACTTGGTTCTCAAATATATAACTTCTCCTACAATGCTTACGGATAATAATTCTACTGCCTTGTCATATATGTCTTTTGATTTCTCCAATTTTTCTACATAGGGGATGAGAGAATACATAATTTTTTTAATAAGGATTATTTAAGCCCTTATCTCTCCTTTCATATACTTTTCTAGAGCTTGATCTTCTCCCTTTGGCGATTTAGTTATTGAATCCTTAACATGTACAATGACTTCATTTTCTATGAGGATCAAATCATTCCTCTTCCTCCATGCAAGGAAATTTGATGACCCAACCAATTTATTGCTCTCCGTGTAGAATGAAGTAATTTTGATAGTAGATTCAGTCATAGATATAAGAATATTTAATTGTCAAGTGAAAATACTCCTTGATGATGAAATATTCAACTTGATGCCTTCTTTATTTTGATGATGATGTTTTCTTCATTGAAGATAACAATACTTCTTCTTCTTCTAGAAATGTATTTCTTCACATATGATTGAGATGTGATCCTTGCTTCAATGAGAGGGGGGATCACCTTGATGTCTTTGATGATGATGGCAACAATTGTTCTTACTTTATTGGATGATAATGTAGAATATGGAGACTTCTGAAGGTGCTTAAGATGTAGATTCCTTCTTTAATTGAGTTGAGGTAGGGTCCTTCTTGAATGTAGAGTCTTTGACGTCTTCTTCTTGTTGTGACGATCCTTGTGATGTAATGAATGGTTCTCCTTGATGTTCCTTGGATTTCTTGACCCTTAAGTATTTCTTCTTGATGGTTAGATGTCCTCTTTGATGCCTTGACCTTTCTTAATATTCCTTTGATGGTATTTCCACATGCTTCCTTTCCTTGTCTTGTCACATTAGCTCTGATACCATGTTGAGAAATCTAGGGGCAACAAATTGGGTGATTTCTCTTATCTTTGATAACTGCTTGTGATGTAGTTTACTTAACTTGATTAGCTTCTTCTTCACTTGATTGCAATTAGTGTTCTTATCATCAAATAGATACCAAAATAGTAAATAACAATAAGACAAAAGGAAACAAGATATAGGTGATCAGCTAGGGTCAAAACCTCTCCACTTGAGAGGAAAACCCACATAAAATCTTCTCTTCTTATAGAACTTCAAATGATGAATTCCAAGACCTATGACCCTTGCCAAATGACCCCTGTAAGACCAAGTCACAATTCCTCTTTGCTGACTTGTTGGGGCCTGACCCAGGTTCAGAGATGATTTAGCCAAATAAATCCCGGTACTACTGACCCTTTCATCAACAGTCCGCAGAGCGCAGAATGAGGTATCACTTGAAGTAGTATGGGAGGGTGCTAGAACCAGGTTTCCACACCCTGGAGATGTCCAATGATTTCAAGTGGTCTGCAGTTTGACCTTGTGTGCATGTTGCTATGCACACTTATTAGTACCTCGCAGCCCACAATGTTGCCCTCGTACAGCCTTACTCAGGGCCCGAACCGTGTTATTACCCAAATCCTTACTAGTAACTTGACATTAGTTGATCAACTTGGATTATCTGCATGCTTTCAATTATACTTAACAATATTCACCATTCATATAAGTACGCGCAGTAAATAAACAGTATAATTGCAAGTAATATCAAACATGTAATAACTCAAAATAGACACATAGTAATCAGATAAAACTTCTCTTTATTATTTTCTTCCTTTTGTTATAGACTCTACTCCACGTTGTGCACTTAGCTACAGGGGTCCACGCACTCAGCTGCAGAGCCTCTTCCTATTACTACGACCCAAGGTACTTAGACTCTTACTCTATGCTCGCACTTTTCTAGACTCCATTCGTGTATTCCATTCCTTCCTTCTCTTTACAACTTAGAGCCTGACTCTCTTTATGCAATCCCATGGTTCGTGGACCATGGGTAGGCCGACAGTACATTCAAAACTTAGGGCGGAAAACCCTATAAATCTAACATACAATTCACACTCCATGCTCACAATTCACAGAGTTTTTACAATAATAAAAACTCAAAACTTAGGCTTTAAGCCCCAAAACATGTTGTGGGGGGGTTCCATGCCCAACAGGCCCCCAACACAAACGTTTTGACTCATTCTCAAGTCACTCTTTCCGCACGGTGATCTTGGTGCGGAGTCCCTCCAGCTGGTCCTGAATGGTCTTGATGTCTACAACGCACTGAGTTACTGCTTGCTGAACCTACTGCATTCTCCCTTCTGAACCCTCTGTTTCTGGCGTTCTACGCTGCATTTGTTCCTTGGAGACTTCTGTAACTGAACTGTTCCCATACAGCTATACCGATATGTATTTATAGTCCCATGTCCTTATTTGTCTCTCTGAAGCACGAAGAATGTATTACTTTCAACTAGTTAGATAGTCGGCCCACTTATGTAAGGCTTCAAGCAACCGTCGTTCACTTTGCCTGGGAAGGATTCTCCATTTAATTTGATGAGCTAGACCACGCTTCCGTCTATGACTTCCTTAACCATGTATGGTCCTAGCCAATGCATTTTGAATTTGCCCAGAAATTTTTCAAACTTACTGTTGTATAGTAGTACTAATTCATTTATTTTGAAAGTGCGCAACTTAATATGGCAACCATGCCAAGCTTTTTCACATTGTTTCTTAACCTGCTAATGAAACCTGCCAAGAATTGTTCCTCCTAAATTTCTTTCAATTGTGTGAGTCTTTCTTCTAGAGCTTCGCGGTCCATCATCCCTATGAGTGCTGCTATTCGCAGACTAGGTATGATATATTCCATTGGCATGACAACTTCCACACCATGGACTAACCGGAAAGGGGTTTGTCCTATCAGTTTCTTGCACGTTGTTCTGTAAGCCCATAGTAATGTAAGGATGTGCAGGTCCCAATCGCTTCGTTGTGCATTGCACACTTTGGTTAGAGCAGTTTCCAGTATTTTTTTGAATGCCTCTACTGTCCCATTCACTTGTGGGTGGTATGGTGTACTCTTCTGATGATATACCTGGAATTCTTCCGCGAGCGCACTGATGGTTTCGTTCAAGAAATGCGTTCCGTCATCACTCATCAAGATTTTTAGACAACCAAAGCAGGTTAATACATTTTCGAACAAAAACTTTACAGCCGTAGCAGCCATGCAGTCTTTGACTGGTTGCGCTTCTGCCCATCGTGTCAGATACTCTATTGTGGTGATGATGTAGGGTGCGCCCGTATTTCCCTAAGGTTTGATCGGTCATACAAAGTCGATTGCCCATTTCTTGAACTTTTGTAGTGTCATCTATGGATTTAATGGCACCTCATCCCTTCGTGATGGTTTTCAAGTCCTTTGACATATATCTCAGGCCTTACAGTGCGCTTTCGAATCTTGGTGCAGGGTTGGCCACCACAACCCTACGCGAAGAACCTTTTGTGTAGTTGCACGTCCTGCATAGTGTCCTCTTGAAGTACCCCCATGTGCTTCTGCAAAGATTTGACTTCTTTCAAATTAAAGTATGTAGCTTTGTAATATCTCATCATTTCCCATTTTGTATAGGTGCCCTGCAATGACAGAAAAATCTGCCGCACGCACCACCAATTCCTTCTTATGTTGGATGGAATATTCCTTCGGTGCAGTCTCTATTGTTAGAAAATGGATTATATCTTTGAAGTGCTCATCCGTGACATGCACCACAAAGAGCTGTGCATCAGGTAATCCTTCCTCCAGATTAGTGGGTTCCTCGCCCATCTCAATGCGTGATAAATGATCTGGTCCTGCATTTAGGTGTCCCGGCTTGACTACGACCTCGAAATCATATTCTTGGAACAATAACAGCCACCTGCATATGTGCCCCCCCAACACAGGCTTATTAACCAGGTATTTCAGTGCAGAATGGTCGGTATACATCTTGAAATGTCCTCCTAATAAATAATGTTGGTATTTTTGGAGAGCATACACCATTGCCAACCCCTAGTGCTCGATGGTGGAATAGTTCTTCTCGGCTTTAGACAATCTTTGACTTGCAAACATCATCGAGTGATCCATGCCCTCCGCGCCCTCCTGTGTGAGTACTACTCCCAGCGCAATACACGACGCATCAACATGTACATGAAAGTCCACATCCCATTTTAGGAAGACCAGAATTGGAGTGGAGGCCAATTTCCCCTTCAGGACATCCAAAATCTTCATGCAATCATCATTCCAGCAAAATTTAACATCCTTTTTCAATAGATTTTCCATTGGCGCTGTTATTTGGGCATAGCTTTTGTTGAACTTCCTATAGTACCCTGTATGTCCCAAGGTAGCGCATAGCTATTTAACACTGCATGGTACTTCCAAATTTAGAATAATGGAAATCTTCGCAGGGTCAACCATTAGCTCCTATTTGCAGACCACATGTCCCAACAGGTTCCCAAATGGAACCAGAAATGTGCACTTCTTAAGGTTCAGCACAATATGGTGTCGTCGACAAGTATCCAACATCAAGCGTAATCTTGCTACGTGTTGCTTAACCAATCCAAAGACTGTTCAATCATCTAGATAGACCTCCAAGAATTTGTGGATGTATTCTTTGAATGCGGCAACAATGATGCACAAAAAGATGGCTGGTGCTTTCTATAATACAAACGGCATGATGGTGTATTGAAAGCATCCCCATTTTGTTGCAAAGGTTGTTTTGCTCCTATCCTTCGGCTCGATCTTGATCTGGTGATATCTCGAGAACCCATCCATGAATGAGTAGGCTTCTTGTCCACCAACATTTTCCAGCACCTCATATGTGAACAGTGTCGGGAATGGATCATGTACATAGGAATCATTCAGCTTCCTGAGGTCCACGCATATTCTTATTTCTCCCTTCTTCTTTTTCTCTTGTACTACGATAGGACTCACCCAGTCAGATTCTTCCACTGGCTCAATAATTCGTGTCGTGAGCATTTTGTCTAACTCTATGCAGACCTTTTCCTTGTACATAGGATTCAAGTGGTAAGGCCTCTGCTTGACCGGCTTTGCGTCAGGTTTTAGGGTGATCTTCATCATTCCTAAGTCGCCAATGATCCCTCTTGAGTCCGTAATTTTGGTCGGGAATAAGTCTTAATATTGGCGAAGGAACTGCATGACCTTATCTATTGTGGCATCATCCCAATAGTCTCCAAGCATTGCATACATTGGTTCCGCCTCCGTTCCAATGTTTACCTGCTTTTTTTTTAGTGGCGAGATGATGTCGGGGTCCCTAATCAATGGTCTTCGAATCTCGAGACAACCTTCCGTTTCTAGGATGTTAATAATTCATGGGTCCTCATCATCCTCCTCAACGCTTACATTGTAACACTCCAGCACGCAACTCAGTTGTGTCACCCGTTCTAGCTAAAGCACTTCTAGTGGCTCTTGAGGTATTTTGAAGATAACTACTTTTACTACTTGTAGTGCATCATCAACAATATCCCACCAATGATCTTCAAATGTGAAAGTTAACAGAAATCCCTCACGGAAAATATCCCATTTGCTCATACCATAGCTAAGCTCTGTCTCAATATACCAATTCATGGGTATGAAATCCAGGGTATGATAGAAAAAATGCACTCATTCAGGCTGTGGCTCATCCCCATAGGCCTTGGTCCATTTCGCGAAGTGTGTACATGGATCATCTCGCCCATCATACTTTTCTGCTAGCCGCATTTGTGGCTTCCCAAATTGCAAGCGCATCATCCTTCTGCATTTGCGCCAATCCTCGAAACTCTACTGGTGCGTACCCCACCATCTTGCGGGCGTAGTACGTAGTGCCCATTTCAAAACTTCAAAACACTGTTGTTTCAGTAGTTTGTTCTCAAATTTGTTCAGAAATTTGTCCACCGCTATCAACCGTCGTACCTAGGCAAATCCCTTATCTTCATTGTCATGCAACGCAGTGATCTTACCATCATGTTGCAATTGAGTGTTGTTACTTCGTGCAGCTGATTCTGCCATCGTTCTATTTCTTCATCTGAATCCGAAGTGCAGGAGATTTTGCGCTCCCACAAAATCCTACCATCTGCTGTTGGATTCACCCAATCCTGTTCTTATGCTGTTATCTTATAAATACAATCGAGATCATCATCACCATCATTGTTTCGCACAAATTCAGTGTATTGCGCTCCTTCGGTAGGATCTAGTGGTACTACTACGTGTAGTGATTTTTTCTCAAAAATCATTTTGTGCTTCATTAGATTTATGACTCCATTCATATCAGTGGCCCAGTCTATGCCCAGTAGCGCGGGAAAGGGATTGCTATCGTCGACAATCCCTATCACTTCGAAATCCACTAGTGCGCTCGCACCTTCAATATCCATCGCTACCCCTTGCAATATTCCCATGGGTAGGATCTTCTGTTGGTTCACCATTCACAATTGAATAGGAGACCATTGTAGCGCAGGTTTGCCCATGCATTCCCATGTTTGTTTCGGTAGTACATTCGCGTCTAATCCGAGATCCAGAATTACCTGATCCATTTCGTACTCTCCGATTTTCGCAATCAATCTCATTTCCCTTCGTATGTGAAATGCATGCTTTCCAAGTTTTTTGACTACGCACAGTTCTCCTAACCCCGCGCACCTAGCGATAAGTTCCTGTAGTCCTTTTACAGCCTTTCTGTCACACATTAGTTTCATGCATGTCTCCAGAAAGGTAATGAGCATTGAAGGATCCATCCCTGGTTCTAGTTGATCCTTACTACCTAAAGTGGAGGCCTCTGTGAAGCTCTTCTTAGCTTCCATGAATGTCTCCTTCACGCGCTCCAAATCAAATTCAGGTTCCTTTGTAGGAGCCTTGTGAACCCATGCACTTTCATCTGGTTACTTACCTTCATCATCTCCAGTTGTGATACTGCTTCTGAGCACTATGTTTACATTCGGGTCCTCTTCGAGTGGCTCAGACCTCATCATTTGCAAATTTTGAGTTGGGGGAGGCTGGAGTATGCCTTTCTCACGCAACCTCACTATCAATGTAGGGCAGTCTTTTGCCCCATGATCAAACTGAGTATAGTATAAAAATGATGTTCTCGTCGGATTCGTACAATCGTGAGCATAGTACCTTGGCCCTCCGTAATTATAATAAATTAGTTGTCCATGACCCCTTCCTGGTCCCATTCCACCTCGACCTCATCTGCACCCCTGAAATCCAGCACGTGCCATTCTTATATTGGGGTTGAGGGATTGCTTTTCAGTTTGTTCTCTGTAGGTAGGATTCTGATCCATCATTAGTTCATGGCTTCTACAAGTGCGCTTATCATGGCCCACCGACCTGTAGAAATTACAAAACAATTGTTGGGACGTCTGTGTATACTTCTGCAATAGATGATATTTATCCATAGGGTGTTTTCCTCCTATTTGAAAGATCACCCACCACAATGAAGGTGCCGTGCTTGGTCTTGCTTGTGCCTCTAGTATTAACAACATTGGCCCTCCTCCCACCAAGTAGTTTGTGAAAACTGGATAATGGTCCTTGTCATGCCCCTGGCCTTCGCATTTTATGCACCATACCTCCTCGCACACCTCTAGCCAAGGTGTCCTATCTTGTTTCAAAATCTGCATTTCCAGACACAAATTTTGTAGTTGCGCGTGGATTTGTTGGATTCCCAGACCAGGATCTTGTATAGGGGTCTCGTGCAATCTCCAAAGATTTGGACTGGGAGGAAAGCTTTTGTTGTGACAACATCATTCTTAAATGTGGTGTTAGTGATGCTACAAACCATGCACAGTGGTGTCCATCTGTCAAGGTCATGTTGGCTTCGTGAAACATACTCTTCAGTCTCTGGTCTAGATCTCGGGGGTCTTTCCCAGAAGCATCGCGATTTCCTTAAACTCGATAATCGATTGTGTCTTTGATTTTGGCCTGCTAAATTCTATGTTTAGCGTGGCCTGGATATCTGCGATCCCTGTGTTTGGATGGTAGTTAGAATGCTTAATGTACCATGTTAGTGCGCAATCCTGCAATGCGCTTACCAACGTAGCCTTCTTTATACTATCATCCATGACTCCTTGTGCTTCCCATACTGCCCTTACTACGAACAAAAATTTGTTCGGATCCTCATTCCCTACTCGTCTGAATACCAACTGTTTAATCACACTCGCCATATTGAACTGTGGAGGTGGCAGAGGTGGGGTGGGCAGAGATGGAGGTGAAGATGGTGAGACTGGTGCTAGTGTAGGTGGAGGTGGTAAGCGCAAAATTTGTTGCCTTATCAGACTGACCACGCTTCTCGGAGAAACTTTCGCGAGATCTTCGTTGCTTTCTCGCCGAGGAAAAATCAAGGGGCTATTTTCTATCCCTACGCTACATTCGTTTCTATATATCCTCCCACTTTGTGTAGCCCCAAACATCAATTTATTCTCATAACCCACCTTTCACACAATAGCATCTTAATCCAAGTGTTCAAAGATTTAAATGTACTTACCCCGGTCCTTTAAGGAAGCGTCATTCCACTTCGATGTAGCTGACTTTTGTGTCTACCATGAAATCAATGATAAATACTCCTATAATTCGATCGAGCCAATGGTCCATAGCGCGCATGATCTTATCTCCTAATGCTTCTAGTCTACGCACTAATTCTGGAGTCCACACGATTGGTTTGTCGAGCCTACACCTTCCTTGACTGTCTGCAAGCTTCACGATCCACTCATACAGCTTAGAGGGAAAGGATGCAAAGAAAATTTCATGGATTTCCATATATAAGTAGTGCTCCAACCACTATTCCTTTGATACTCGCGGATTCCTGTTTTCCTGTGCCACGAACTTGTGAATATTATTGTCCAACCACCCTTCAATTTCCTTCTTTGTTGGATTCCAGTGACACGACATTAGACATCCCTTATGGAGATCCGGTCCCGACAACAGAACCGTTTGTTGGCATGTTGGGGCCTGACCCAGGTTCAGAGGTTATTTAGCCAAACAAATCTCGGTACTACTGGCCCTTTTGGCAATAGTCTGCGGAGCGCGGACTAAGGTCTCACCCGCAGTAGTATGGGAGGGTGCTAGAACCAGGTTTCTGCACCCTAGAAATGTCTGATGATTTCAAGTGGTCCGCATTTTGACCCTATGTGCATGTCTCTATGTGCACTTATCAGTACCAGGCAGCCTGTGATGCTGCCCTCGCGCAACCTTACTCAGGGCCCGAACCGTGTTATTACCCAAATCCTTACTAGTAACACCATATTAGTTAATCAACTTAGATTATCTGTATGCTTTTAGTTATACTTAACAATATTCACCATTCATATAAGTATGTACAGTAAATAAACAATATATTGCAAGTAATATCAAACATGTAATAACTCAGAATAGATACATAGTAATAAGATAAAACTTCTCTTTATTATTTTCTTCCTTCTGTTATAGACTCGACTCCAACCTGCGCACTAAGCTGTAGGGGTCTGCGCACTCAACTGCGGACTCTACTAAGCCTTTGCCCACTTAGCTACAGAGCCTCTTCCTACTACTATGACCCAAGGTACTTAGACTCTTACTTTATGCTCACTCTTTCCTAGACTCCATTCGTGTATTCCATTCCTTCCTTCTCTTTACAACTTAGAGCCTCGCTCTATTTATACAATCCCATGGTCCATGGACCATGGGTAGGCTAAAAATACATTCAAAACTTAGGGCGAACAACCCTATGACTCTAACATACAATTCGCGCTCCACGCCCACAATTCACAGAGTTTTTATAATAATAACAACTCAAAACTTAGGCTTTAAACCACAAAACATGCTGTGGGGGGATTCCATGCTCAACAGTCTTGAAGACCTTACTCTAGCAAAGTCAAGTCATGTCAATCAACCTTCATAATTACTACATTTCTCTGCTTCAACCTCAACTCTCAAGCTACAACTGGGGCTGCAATTTTCAACTACTGTACAAACCCTAGTTTATGTTCATGTGGGATAATATGGTGTGTTTACCCTCTTTTTCTCCTTTGCATGGGATGGCCTCTTCTCCTAGGAAACTCAGCTTGTCATGGAGACTTCTTTAGGGACAAATATTGACCTCCTTGTGTGACTACAATTCAGTACTTAAGCAGTAGAAAGTAGTCCTAAATATCTTTGCATGTGTGAGGTGTATAGCCCAAGATAAATTCTTAAAACATCACTTTCCTCTTCCCTTCGCTTGGTATCCTTTGCTCTTCTTGTGCTTCCACGAATTTGATTGATGTCCTTTACAAATGAGTTTGAGTCCTATATATAGGCTTCTTGTTACATCTTGTAGGCTAACTTGTCACTATCCTTATGTTGACTTGATGCTTACACATTGACTAGGTCTTGGAGGGTCTTTGACTCTATTTTTTACTCAAATAAATTTTCCTTTACAATATGTAACATGCCCAAAATGGTCTTTCATACATTACAATGACTGTTATGACTTTTTGACTCAAATACAAGTCTTAGAAGCACTCAATGGGTGGTTGACCTATAAATCAAATAACCTTGAGCATGAAACCCATGCCTCAATAATAACAATAATAATTTTATTTTTCTCTTTACAACAAATACATAAAATTGTTGGGTTGTGTTATATTCTTTCCACGACTAGCCCACGTAGTTAATCGGGGGGTTAGAAGGAGGGCGGATCCCACCCTTCCTTGCACTGATTGCATAGCGGGGGGCGTCACAGGGGGTTTGAGGGGTGTAGGTACCCTCACTCTATGGGGTCTGGGGCAGCGTCCCGGAAAATTTTGGTTTTGGACCCTATATTAGGTTGGGCGAACCTACCTATGGTTTTGTGCATGTTTTCCACACATGGTTTTGGACGCGATGGTTTTCGGTCCAAGGTTTTGGACGCTTTGGCATGTATAAATATGTATTGTAATATTGAAAGGAACATAATGAAAAATCAATCTGGTACTCTCGGTTTTGGGATCCAGGGGAAAATCTCTTTGTATATGTGTTTTAAGTGTTATGCTCTCGCATTGTTTATTTTCTATGTTTTAGAATTCGTATGGAGGTAATTTCTGTACGGGGCTAAAACCTACGAAAATCATGTATACATGTGCCATTATGAAGACCGAACCTAGGTACAAATTTCAACAAGTTGAACATAAACACTAACTAAAATTAAAGAACACCAATTAATTCATTAATATGTACTGATGTGTGGGACAAAGATCTGTGGAAATGCGTATAGAGATACAAAACATTGCAGGAAAAGAGTTTCTATTACTTGCTTCACATGTCCATTCTTCCACACAAAACCTCTTCATCACACACATTAAAAGGGAACTTCATTTAATATAAATAAAAAATGCACAGACTATTTGAAAGTCATGAATACTATGTATTGTCATGTAAAAGGGAGTTTTGCAGAAGAAATTTGTTGACGGAAAATTTATGTGGAGGCATAAACATTGAGAAAAAAAGGTTTTTGTTGTTTGCTCTGCTCACCCATTGTCTCACACAACACACTCTTCTTCACACACATTAAAAATATACTTGATTGAATATTGCATAATAAATATTTACTTCATAAATGTATTTAAGATTGCATAATAATTATTAGGGAATCTTGAATACCAAGATTAGGTGTTTTTAGTTTTTAAATGATCAAAGTCATTGAAAAAAGTTTTAAAAAGCGCACAAAAAGTAATTGGATCATCGCCATATCAAAAAATAGAAATATTTAACATTTCCTCGAAACTTTGGTTAAAATTGCAAAAGCACAACAAAATAATAGATAGTCAACACAACTAACAAGGCATGGACTAATAAAACAAGCCCATGTCCATCCACCCTTGAGAAAACATATCCCTGGAAATGCAAAACGTTATGAATTAAAGTTTATGCTCCTTGCTCTGCACACTCATTCTCCTACATAACACTCATTTCATTTAATACTCGATACTAAGTTTTTGCTTAAAGTTTAAATAATTTCATGTCTGTAGAATAAGATTCACTTTGCATCCTCGTTGCTTAATATTAATTGATTCATATGAATTGTCATGTGGGAGAGAGGTGTGCAGAAGAAGGACCAAAACATTGTGGAAGAAAGTTTTTATTCCTTGCTCCAGACACCCATTCCCCTGCACAACACTCCTTTCATTTAATATGGGATACTGAGTTTATACTTAAATTTTAAATAATTTCATGTCTGCGGAATAATGTTCCCTCTGTACCTGCATTTCTCATTATTAATTGATCCATATGTACTTTCGTGTGGGAGCGACGTATGCGGGAGGAAGACTAAAACATTATGGAAGAAAGTTTTTGTTCCTTGCTCCTCGCATTCGTTCTCCTGTAGAACACTCCTTTCATTTAATATTGGATACTAAGTTTCTGCTTAAAGTTTAAATAATTTAATGTCTACAACATAAGGTTCCCTTTGCGCCCCTGTTTCTGATTCATATGTACTATCGTGTGAAAGAAAGGTTTGTGGAAGGAGGACCAAAAAATTGTAGAATAAAGTTTTTATTCCCTGCTCCACACACCCGTTCTCTTGCACAACACTACTTATTCGTACAAATTAAAAAAAAAAAACTTAATTTAATAATGCATAATAATAACTAGCAGGGATACATAAAAAATCGTGCTCTACTACCTGAGCTGACCTATCCTCCTAGCAGCCTTGGCTTCTCGCTGCCACCATGACCCATCCAGAGCCTCCTTTGATAGGGGCTCCTCCTCCTGAATCACTACCTTTAGCTCAACAAACTCTAGAAGAGTTTGCAACAGACTTCACCAGTCTGGTTTCTTCATTAGAACCTCCTCGAACAAGACCCTCTATCTCCAAATTCATAAAGGAGCTTGAAGATATACTCGAAATCATTTTACCTCCTTCATTTCCCCATCGAGCAGCTCTCTCATTTTCAGAAAGAGGCTTGGTGGGTTAGTTTACAGGCCTTTGGCCTTCTCCAAAATCGGTGAAAAAATGGGTTGAAAGGAGCTAGTCACATTCAACCCATGGGAAAATCTCCATTCGATTTTGTGGTAGAGTATTTTTCACTTTCCATTTTGAAACTAAAGAGGACAAAGATATGAGATTAATGAATGGGCCCTATTTCACGGATACAAGGGGACATTATAAAAAAAGGTGGATGCCAGATTTTGATCCTGAGCAAGATGTCCTAATTGTTGTTCCAATCTAGGTGCATCTTTCCCATCCCCCCATCCATTGTTGGGGAGATGAGTTGGTAAAATCAATAGGAAACACAGTGGGAAAATACATAGATAGAAGTGAACCAAAGGAGAATATGCACTCTTGTACAAGGATTTGCGTCGAGGTCAACCTAGGCAAAGGACTTCTGGAAGCAGTAAAGATCAAGGAGGATAGCTGGACAAATATTCAGTGACTGGACTACGAGTAGATCCCATTCAAATGCAAGGTATGTCATGAGTATTGTCATTTCGCTAATAGATGTCCAAAAAAAGAAGAACCTGATGTTGGCTTAGGGGTCCTGACCTGGTTTATGAGTTAGTTGTGCCAACCAACAAAACCCTACACTATTGGCCCTTTCGGAAACAACACACATAGTGCAGGCTACAGTCTCACCTGAAGAAGTATGCGGGGATGCAAGAACCAAGTTTCTGCATCAAAGTCTAGTGTGATGTATTTCAACACCTTGTATCTGCTTCCGCGTAGATTGATATACTTCTAGTGCTCTTTACTGTAACTAAGTTAAAACTACCTGCAGACCTTCACGAAGGTCTAGGATCATTCCTTCCAGACATTAAACAATTGATTTACCTACTTTCACGCATCAACAAGCAATCCTAGATCAGATTTCGCTTAGATCTACTAGATTCATTAGAAAACATAAGAGAAATAGCTTCTAACTTCGCAGAAGTGGATAGCCATTCATTTCATATATTATTAAGAAAGATTCAGTGAATTCGCATAGCATTCATGCAATAATTTAGAAAACATATCATTAATCGGAAAACATAAATAGATTCAATGGAAATACTCAGTAATTCTTCAAACAACTATCTTTATTGATTTTCAATTCACCTATTACAGACTCTTCTACCCCGTGAACATTGTGTGCAGGGCTCTACGCACTTAGCTGCGGACTCTACCTAGGCCTCCTGCTCAATCAGCGGAAGGAGCCTTTCTTTCTCTACCTAAGTGCAAGAAGCAGAGCCTTCTTGCCTTAGCACTTGCCCAAGACAACAAAACTCTTAAATGTACCCAATTCTCTATCCAAAGTTACCTCTAAGACACACTATGACTCAACTATTTATAGCTATTCTAATACAACACCATGGCCCTTGACTCGTGGGTGAGTCTTCAAAACTGACCAAAACAAGGGGCTATGACCCCTTTGGCCCCTATCTATTTGCACGTTCCATATTCATATTTCATGGAGACTTTACATATTTTACAAAATTCTTTACAAAATATGACTAAGTTATTCAATTCTACCCCTGGGGACCCTATCCCAATAGTCCCCCAACACAAAGATCGTGACTCGCCCTTGAGTCATTCGACTGGTTGTTCCACTTTCTGGCAGAGATCGTTGAATTCTTTCATCAATTTCTGAAGCTTCACGTACTCTGTCCTGCTACTTGTTGTACCTCTTGGACCAGTTTCTCTGTGCTTGGACCCTCTACCGCAAGTTGTGTAGTCCTCTGGGTCTGTTGGATGGCCTTCAACTTCTCATGAATGTTCTGTGAAAGTTGGTTGGCTTCCTCTATCTAAGGATGAATCCAGTCTCTTATCAAGGATTTCTTTTTCTGCAACTCCTGGATTTGTATAAAATTTTCCTTGCCTTCTTCAAAGCACGCAAAGTGTTGGATTGGCACCAACATCCACATCGTCGTACTGATCTTATCAAATTGTTGCTGCACTTCCCTGATCTCTGTGTTCAACTATTGCAGCATAGGTTACTCCTGTAGTGTATCCCATAGTCCCATTGCCTGAGTTAATAGATAGTCGCATCCCTGAACTATGACATCTAGTTGAGCCATGGAATCTTTTATAGCTGAGCCTCTTTGTTCCCAAACTGTTGGCGGTGTGGTCGGCTGCAACTTCAACTGCAGCTCAACTATTTGCATCTGAAAATCTAAAGTCACCTTATTGACTTTCTCCTTTGAAGCACCTACTGCAATAGCCAATTTTCTCACTTTGGTTGAGGCCTTTGCATCCTCTAGTGTACTCATCTTAGGAACGAACTTGCAGGCCTGCTCAATTGTTGTTATGAGGTTCTGGCGATGTGTTCGCAATTCCTCCTATTGCTTCAACCCCTAAGTTTCTTTTGCAAAAATTTGCTTGTTGTTGACTTTAAACTCACCGAAGAGGGTGAGTGCGCGCTATTCTCTTATCTTCAACTCATCTGAGACCCCTTGATGCAATGTATGAAGGGTCTGGAGTGGCAGTGTGGCAAGGTTCATTCCCATATCCTTCATTGTGTTGAGCATAGTGCGATCCTCATCTGATTCAACATGGACCGACCCCTCTAGAAAAGCAATGACTCTGAGATCTAGAGCCCGTTCAATATATGTTACTGCACCATTTCCTTCTTTCAGGCTTGCTTGTGCTTCACTCGCCTACCCGACAACCACCTAAATCCTGTTTTCCTGGATCTATAGTTTGCGTAGATCCTTCAGGATGCTCGCTAGTGTATGCATGTATTGCTGCCCAAATTGTTGCAACACCTCTACCGTTGCATCCATTATCTTTTCCTCAATCTCATCGAGATATCCATCTATCAATACCATGGCACCAAGACGTGTCTTCTTGTCAGAATTATGCTTCTTTCATTATCCACCCGTCTGATCTTGCCCACGCCTCTTTAGGAGGAAAGGAGTGCTTTGCTCCTCATCGTCGCCTCCTCCCTACACGGACAGTTCCTGTTTATTAGTGTGGTGGGAAGCAGACTTCCCACTCTCCACAGCATCCTTCTGTTCCTGCTTTACATGCTCTTTGGCAGTGCTCTCTTTCTCCATACATGCCTTCTCTATAGCTGACTTAGCGGCTTCCTTCTTCTTTTGTTCGGTCAATGTGCGCACAGCTTTGTGAGCGGCTTCCTTCTGCTTTTGCGCAACAAAGCTCTTTGCACCTTTGCTAGTTCCAACATACAACGTTGTAGGTTTGTGGCACTCCGGTGGCCAATATCGAACAACTTCCTGTACGTCCATCTCGGTCATTAGATAAGGTAATAGATGCTAATTTCCCTCTCGGTCCTTTTGCGTGTTGATTGAGATGTTGTGAAAGTCAGCCTTGAATTTTGTGTAGGCTGTCAACTATTTGAACAAGGTTGAGGACAAGGCCTCTGGTTAACCACCATCCAAAGGTCCATCTCCATCAAGACCCAAAAAATCTTTATTTCCTTGATTTGTGCCGCATCCTTTGTGACCCAGAGCGAGGTGAACCTCGGGGCCTTGAGAAAATCTTCCTTGTGTGAAGGAAATTGACTATCCTCTAATAACCTCCATGCAACTAATACAATAGACAACAGAAGCCAAGCATAGTAAAAAGTCTTTCTTTCATCTTGGGCTTCTCTACAGTTCACGAAGAACTCCTGGCAGAGATACTTCGACCAATTATACTACACGCCCTTTGCGCACTGTGCAACAAGTGACACAACTAGCGCTAGAACTTCATCCATGTGGCAATTTCTGCATGATATTTCCTACGAGGATTTGGGCAGCGCATTGGATTGCCTAGTCTTGAATTGACAGAATTGAGTATTCGCGCGACATTTTCACAAGAGAATACTCCTTCTTCATCTTATTAGCGAGCTCCTTTTCCGCGGTTTTCCCTCCAAATTCTTTGGCAGGGTCTTATCCTTTGTAGGACAACTTTGTTATCCTGTGGATCAACACATCGGTTATTGGAAAAGGTTGTCCCAGCCATAGAATCCCATCGTGCACTAGTGCAAGGAGTTGGCACACAAAGACTATATTGATAGGTGAGCGGTGGTAGTGTAGTACTAAAAGCATGTTCAGCAATCCCGACTCCTCAACGCCTTAGAACCACTTCATTGGTTCCAACTGCGTAACCCCTATCTCAGCTTAATATTTCTTTGTCATATCTTCTTAGGTCGCCAGATGCAGAAATTTATCATGATCGGTGAGATCCCAGTCCTTCATTTTTAGTACTAGGATGTGTGCGAGCTTAGGTCCTTCAAATGTGACCTACTTAGGCAGCAGGGGAGTGGATACCCCAAATTTTCCAGAATCAGGATCCTTGGTCACTTTGGTATTTTCCTTCCATGGAGGGATGTACTCTAGGAGCCTATAAATAGGCTCAATTCCCTCAACATCGACTTCTTTGACACCTTGGTACTCCTCTTCTTCTAAATCGACCACTCTTTATGGCTATTTGTCTTTCGGCTCCTTTGGTTGCACCTCCATATTTTTCATTGGCGACATTCTTAAATGTACTAGTTTCTTCTGTTTTTCCTTCGCGATAGAATGCTTTTCCCTTGCGGTTTGTTGTTTTTCTTTTGCAGGAGTTCACTTCGGCGTAGGTGACCCTGGTGTTGTAGGCACAACGGGCATGGCTTCCATACTAGTTACTTTAGGGCCTGGCGTGTCAGACACAATCGCTTCTTAACTTAGGGCTTTGGTGGGGTTAGTACTAGTCATCTTCTCAACAAATATCTCTCAGGCTACTACAGAATAGTTCACAAACAAGGGGTGTGTCACAAATTCTTCCCAGAATGCAAGATTCATATGCTTTAGACAGAAAAATTTGCCAGCAACTCTCAGAATGCAAAGTGTTCTCTATTGGACAACATGCGTAATTTATAGGGGGGATTTGAATTCAAATCCGACCATTCCCCCCAAATCATGATAATAAATGCTTCTTTGGTGGCAGATCTGCAAATATTTTCACCATAAATAACACCTACCCGCTCCCCTTAACCATCGTTTGGCCATAAAATCATGAATAATAACCTCAATGGTTATCTTTGGGCCCACCTACATGGTTACGTCCTCCACAAGGCAACTCATGCAGTGTATTTCCACCTATTGCAGATCTATCACCCAACATGTAACCTCCAAATTAAGCTTTTTCCCTAGTCGATCATCGTATTTTATAGTCCCGTAATCCCTTGTAGCTACCTAGATTACTAAGACTGTCCTGCTACCATATAGTCATTGCATAGGGGTAGGATCCCGTGTGTATAGCTTCAACCTACTTCCATTTACATTTCCAGGGAAGGGTTCCCCATTCAACTTCGCGAGATAAACTGCTCCACCATCCGTGATCTCTTTGATAACATACAACGTGAACCAGTGCATTTGACACTTTCCCAAGAAAACGTGAACTTGCTATCATATAGCAACACTAAATCATTTACCTTGAATGTGCGAAGCTTGATATGGTGATCATGCTATGATTTTTCGCGTTCCTTCTGCACGTGTTTGTGGAATCCTGCCAGAAATCGGTCCTCCTATAACTCCCTTAGATGCGCTAGTTGTTCCTCCAATAACTTGCAATCTGCCATATCTGTCAAAGTTGCTGTGCGCAAACTAGGAACAATGTACTCCATAGGCAACACTGCCTCGACCCCATAAACTAATTGGAACAATGTTTTCCCTACAAACTTCTTACAGGTTGTCCTATAGGCCCATTGTACTGCAAGTACACACACATCCCAATCATTCTGCCGTGCATTACAGATCTTTGTCAACGCTTTCTCCAAAATTTTGTTAAATTCTTCGAGTGACCCATTTTCATGCGGGTGATATGGTGTACTCTTCTGATGGTATACCTAGAATTCCTCTGTCAATGCACTAATTGTTTCATTCAGAAAGTGTGTACCCCTATCACTCATAAAAAATTTCGGGCATCCAAACCATGTTAAGACATGCTCAAACAAGAATTTTGTTTTCGTAGCCCCTGTACAATCCTTTACTAGCTGTGCTTCCACCCATCGGGTTAAATATTCCAACGTAGTGATAATGTAGCGCGCACCCGTTTTCTTTCTAGGTGGTTAGATTGGCCCAATAAAATCGATTGCCCACTTCTTAAACGCTTATAAAGATACCTAAGGATGTAGCAATAGTTCATCCCTTCACGATGGTTTGCCAGTCCTTTGACATGCATCGCACACCTTACAATATGCTTTGGAATCCTTGTGCAATGTTGGCCACCACAATCCTACGCACAAAATCTTCAGTGTGGTTTCTTTCCTTGCATAATGGCCTCACACAGCTCCCCCATGAGCTTCAGCAAGAATAATATCATGCTCAAAATATGGCACATATCTCCGCAGTATTTCATTTGCCCCTATTTTGTACAAATGTCCTGCAATGACCGAAAAATTGGCTGCGTGAACTACTAATTCTTTCTTCTGCTGATTTGTGTATCCTTCAGGTGTCATCCCTGTAGTTAAGAAGTGAATAATATGAACAGAATGGTCATCAGCTACATGTACTACAAAGAGCTGCACATCGGACAACCCTTCCTCCAAATTACTGGGTCCTTCACATGTTTCAATTCTCAACAAATGGTCAGGTCCAACATTCAACCTCCCAGGCTTCACAATTACTTCAAAATCATACTCATGAAATAATAACAACCACCTGCAAATCTTTCCCCCCAACACAGGCTTGTTGACCAGGTATTTTAAGGTATAATGATCTGTATACATCTTGAAAATCCCTCCTAACAGATAATGGTTGAATTTTTGCACCGCGTAGACCATGGCCAACCCCTCGCACTCTATCATTGAATAATTCCTCTCAACCTTTGATAACTTCCTAATTGTGAAGGCTATAGGGTGGTTGAGTTCTCCTTCACATGCGTTTGTTAGTACTACACCAAGTGTAATGCAAGAAGCATCCACATGTACATGAAACTTCTTTTTCCAATCAGGAAATACCAGGATTGGCGTAGTCACAATCGTTTCCTTTAACACATCCAATTTGCACTGACAATCATCATCCCAATAGAATGTCACATCCTTCTTTAGCAGTTTCTCCATGGGCGTGGTAATTTGAGCATAAGATTTAATGGTTTTTTTATAGTATCCCGTGTGTCCCAACGTCATGCATAGCTGCTTGACATTCCTCGGGGCCTCGAAGTTCACAATCACCACAATCTTTGCAAGGTCCACCTTCAATCCTTGCTTACACACAACGTGACCTAGCAAGATCCCAAAAGGAACATAGAATATACATTTTTTTCAAATTCAACACTATTTGGTATCTTCAACATGTATGCAACATAAGACGCAAACTTGCTACATGGCACTTCACCAAGCCAAACACAATCTAGTCATCAAAGTATACTTCCAGAAAGTTATGAATGAATTCTTTGAAAGCTCCTATGACTATGTAAGAAAATATTGTAGGCGCGTTCTTCAATCCAAACTATCTCAGGTTCAGAGTTAGTTGTTCCAACCAACAAAGACCTACACTACTGGCCCTTTTGGCAACAACCCATGTAGCGCAAGATGCAGTCTCACTTGAAGTAGTATGAGGGGATGCAAGAACCAAGTTTCTACATCAAGAGACTAGTGTGATGTCTTTCAGTGCCTTGGATCTGCTTCTATGTAGATTGATAGAATTATAGGGCTTTTTACTGTAACTAAGTTAAAACTGCCTTCAGACCTCCGTGAAGGTCTACGATCATTCCTTGCGGACCTTAAACAATCGATTTACCTACTTTCGCACATCAATAAGCAATGCTAGATTGGATTTCACATAGATCTACTTGATTAATCAGGAAACATAAGAGAAATAACTTCTAACTTAGTGGAAGTAGATAACCATTCATTTAATATGTTATTAAGATAGATTCAGTGAATTTGCGTAACATTCATGCAATACTTCAGAAAACATATCATTAATCAGAAGCATATAACATAAACAAATTCAATGGAAATGCTTAGTAATTCTTCAAACAACTGCCTTTATTGATCTTTAATTCACCTATTATAGACTCTTCTACCCTGCACACTTAGCTGCAGGGGTCCGCACACTCAGTTGCATACTCTACCCAGGCCTCCTGCGCACTTAGCTGCAGGAGCCTTTCCTTCTCTACCTAAGCACAGGAAGCAGAGCCTTCCTGCCTTAGCACTTGCCCAAGACCAAAAAACTCTTCAATGTACCCAATTATCTATCCAAAGTTACCTCTAAGACTCGCTATGACTCAACTATTTATAGCTTTTCTAATACAACACCATGGCCCTCGGCTCGTGGGTGAGTCTTCAAAACTGACCAAAACAAGGGGCTAAGACCCCTTTGACCCCTATCTATCTGCGCACTCTGCATCCACATTTCATGGAGACTTTACATATTTTACAAAATTCTTTACAAAACATGACTAAGTTACTCGATTCTACCCCTGGGGACCCCATCCCAACACCTGAAGAAGTATAAGTTCAGGAAATAAAATGGGAACTAGTTAAAAAAAGAAGATTGTGAATAAAACAACTACTCAGCAAGCCCCATCCACATCAGCTCCTCTTCCATCGAGCACTCCCCCATCTCATTCAGCTATCTCACAACCCCTCTCATTTAATCCCCTCCTTGACTCCAATCCCTTTGGTCCTCTCGATTCTTCCCTTGATCCTCTTCTTTCTTCTCAAGAACATGCTATCCCTTCTTCATCCCACCCCTTGGCCCCTCCTCCCTACCTCTCTTTTCCCTCTCCTCTTCCCCCAACATCCCTCTCAACCCCCCCTCCTTCCTTTGAAAGAATCCTCACAATAAATCAGTCTAGAGACTCCCTTCTCACCTCAGAGCTTCAAAAAAGACAAGGAAGAAAGACCAACAATGAAATAAGGGATGAAGCAGCTACAAAGAAAATGGCAATAGGAACACACCAACCAATGGACTATTTCCTTGAAAAAATTATAGGAAACAAAGAGAAAAATCATCATCCTAATCGAGGGAAAGGTCCCTCTGAACCAAACCAAATAAAGTAATGAATTTGGTCTCCTGGAATTGTAGAGGACTGGGACACTCTACAAAATTCAATGCAGCAAAAGACTTCTTAACAAAGGAAAAACCTGATATATTCATGACCTAGGAGACTAAAATTAATGAACAATAAATGGGAAAAATGCTACAAAAACTAAGGAATTATGATGGCTCAGCTCTCCAAGAAATTAGGGCATCGGGAGGAATTTGTACAATGTGGAGGAAGGTGTAGAGCATTGGGAAGGTATGTTTTAATAAATAATTTAGTGATGTTTTAAGCAATAGTTGTAATCTTTTCTTTATTATAAAGTAGGGAAAATGCAACGAGAACGAGTCTAAAATGATCCAATCACTAACAGTTGTCTTCTCTACGCAGGGAAAGGTAAAAGTAGGAAGGCGCAATGCAAAACGAGGATTTGATGAGAAGATAACGGCTGTCCCGCCAATTCTAAATAAGGTTCAGACCAGGTCGAGTAAATCAAGGAAGATCAGTCCGGAACGAGATGAAGGACTGCCAGTTCAGAAATACAGGCCGAGTAAAGGAAAGCGTTAACAATTTAGCGGATCCCTCAGGATCTTCGATCCTGAGGGATCGCTACGATCAATCGTTTTGTCGACCGATGAACTTCGCCGTTAATTGTATAAAAGGAGGGTAGCATTGGAAACTAGAGATTACTTTTGGTATCTTTAACTTTCTGTCATGAATTTTATTGTCAGTTGAACTCAGACTATTGAATCTCTCTGAGACCTAGTTTTGTACTCTCATTGATGCGTTAATATAATATCTTGGTGTTAATTTCTCCGTGTGTCTGAAGTAGTTTACGGCAGTGCGCCATTGGAAGCTTTGGGCCCGGCTCCAACGGACACTGGCTGATTGTACCATTACAATTCTGCTTTGTGTGGTTTGTTTCTCCTAATCTGTTATGGTTGCATGTTGTTTCATATTTATTCATCTGTAGCTTTCCTGTTATAAATCTCTGTAACAAGTTCATATCATACTTTCAGGATTCTTCGCATACTGTTGATCTGAGTTGTTTGCATCAATTACAGAATTCATAAGTAGAATATTTCAGCTACAGGTGATTGGGGTTAATGGATTGTTGGTGACTATTGCAGATCGTGTACATATGATTGACGTTTCCTGTCTTTAATGATTTGCTGTTCCATTTGATATATATATGATTGACGTTTCCTGTCTTTAATAATTTGCTGTTCCATTTGATTAAGCTGCAAACCTGTATAAATGATTGCTTTCCTTTTTGTATGTAAGTGTGTGCCAAGGATTGGAAGTGTTGACCTCGCGAGACATAGTTTCTTTACTGCCGTTCCATTTACTGCCGTTCCTTTTATTGCTGTTCCATTTCTGAAGTTGCTGTTTCATTCTGTTTTATTGTTGTTCCTTTCGCTTGCGTTTATTGAAGTGGCATGAGAGGAGGTTCAAGACTGTTGTGAGATACAGCAGACGCTATAATGCTCCCAGATCATGATCCATACTCCTTCATCAGTTTCTAGGGGGATAGGTTACTAATTCCATACCCTCGACTGACGAAGTTGCTGCGTGTGTGATTTCTTTATGCAAAAGTAATTTAGCATTAGCATCCGTTTACTCTTGTATTCTTTAGATCTATACTACGAAGCATTATCCTGACAAATAGCCTCAAATTAAGATGTCCTTTACAATAACAAAACGCTCCCGGATTGACTTGTAATGTGAGATAACTAGAGGTGAAAAAGACCCTTGTTACAGCTCCACATTTTGGCGCCGTTGCCGGGGAAGGGGCATAGCCATTTGTTTTTTTAACAGGGTAGTGTGTGAACCTGTTAGGGGAGAACTGGATTTTAAAAACGGAAGGTAAGAACCTGCGTGCGGAGCATGTAAAAGCCCTGCTCCACCGTCCGCTTTCCTAGCAGAATTGATTTAGTAATTTAATTGGAGTGCATGACTAAGCAGAAAAAGCCAGAAAAGAATCAAAAGCCTCCATCCAAAACCGAAAAAGCCAAGGGGTCGGCGACCCTTGGACGAAAGACCTTTATAGACGAAATTTACAAGAAAGCCGGATCTCCGCCATCAGTAGGTTATAGGAAAGTAAACTCTAAACAACCTGCTAGTTCCCTTCAGGCCTCAGAATCACCATCTGAAGCCTTTGCGGAGGTGCACAGTCAGACAGAGGAGCAGGACTTTCAAGAATTTGACAATTCGACTCCTGGACCAGTGCACGAAGGAAATTTTAGCAACCTTTGCGAAGGAGAAGGAGAAACAGGGGAAATCGAGGAACCTAGATCTCCTATTGAACCAAACCAGCCTTTAAATAGTCCAGATAAAGGAAGCACTGCAAAAATCCTCGTTGAGGGAATTCATTCACCTCAGACAGTAGGGGCCATCATTATCCCTGATAAAGGGAGTGCTGTAAAAACAGTTCCTGCTAAGATTACCCCTCCGCAACCAAGGAATACTCTATTGGAAATTCCTGAAGATTACTGGCATATATTTGATTCCATGGCGCAGAATCAGCCAAATACCCAAACCTCTACTTTGCAATATCCCATAGTAGATTCCGCTGCGAATGCACCAATGAAGGCAATTCCGCTTCAACATATCCCGACGTTTCATGGACTCACATCAGAAGACCCTGATGCGTTTCTATTCGAATTTGATGTGTTATGCAGGGGATACGATTACACCACTGATCCCCAGAAGCTAAAACTGTTTCCCTCTACTTTGAAGGGAGCAGCTCTGAGATGGTTCATGGGTTTAGGTGGTGGAGTCATAAACAATTGGGAAGAAATGAAAGCGGCCTTCTTAAAAAAATATCAGGATTATTGTAGATCAAGAGAACTAAAGGATGAAATCTTTCAAATGTCAGCCAGACCAAATGAAACTTTAGAAGAATATGTAGAACGTTTCCAATATAACTTGCAGAGATCTCCATATGCATCGTTACCTCTGCCCGATAATGTGTTGAAAACTGCATTGATTAGAGGTATGAAGGAGCAATGGATTGAAACGTTGAATATTATGGGAAAAGGGGACATTTATCAGGAAAATTTTGCTGACATCATTGATCTGTGTATCAGGAGCTCAAGAGGCAGCACAAGGATAAAACCAGCAGAATATGATCGCTTCACTAGAGACAATCGAACATCAACAGAAGGAGTATCACGAGTGGAACTTGGAAATCTGTTAGAGAATTTTAAAACTGATATCATGGGGACATTAACTACACAACTTGATATTGTGCAGGCTAAACAGAAGCAAGCAGAGGTGGAACAGAATCTGGCAATTTTCTGCCCGCGGTGCAGGAAGAAACATAGCCAGAAAGAATGCCCGCTCGATACAGTTCAAATATGTGCTATTTGTACCAAGGACCATCCGACTGAAAGCTGTCCCTCGCTCCCTGGTTTGAAGGCGGTGTACAAAGAAGCAGAAGAGGAACCAGAATCAGCATACTTTATTAACCAGCGTCGTCAATGGCAACCTAGGCAACCTGGTATGTTTCAAGATCCCTCCTCTTCTTTTCAATCTCCGCAATTTAATGCTCAGCAACAGAATATGTGGCAAAATCAGTCTCAGCACCCGTTTTCAAATTGGCCGCCTCAAATGTTTCCTACTCCGAACCCTTGGATGAACCAAGCTGGTTGGCCAAACTTTCCTTATCCTCCGCCATATTGGCCAAATAGTTCATATCCTCCGCAGTGGACCCCTTCCACTTCGCAAAGTTCACCCTGGCAGAGCAACTGGCCAAGATCGACATATCAAACACCAGGATCAATTCCGCTCCCTCAACCAACTCTGCCAGCCTTGCAACAAAATCCCCAGCCCAACCTAAGACCGCAGCTCCCAGCCCAACCCAACCCTAACCCAAATAATCGACCAGTTCAATCTCTTCAAATTATAGAATCTTCCGAGATTGAATCTGCTCTGCAGGAATGCAATGATCTTCAGTTGAGATCTGGGCGAATAATAGAAACTGAGGGACATAGAACCGCTCATATTGAGAACCAGTTACCGATAGAACAGCCGTCACAACAAGAAGAAGTAAGTAAAGACCAGGTTCATCAGCAAGTAATTACATCTTCTCCACCTTTCCCAGAACGACTGGCCATTCCGAGACAAATGCAATATCCGGATTTTGATATTCTGGGAGAACTTCAAAACTTGTATATAAGAATTCCATTCCTTCAGGCTATACAGGATATCCCCATATATGCAAAAACCATAAAAGACCTGTGTAGCAGAAAAACAAAAAGAAATATAACCCCTAACCCTAGAGTCCAAGTAGTCGGCACCTTATCCGACCTCTTATCAGGGAAAGAAACACCAATTAAATATGAGGATCCTGGAAACCCAATTGTCACTGTTCAAGTCCGTGGGCAGACCCTGACCAACGTTTTAGTAGATCTAGGGGCTGCGATTAATATCCTGACAACATCAACCTGCCAGAAGCTTGGAATCACATCGGTAGAGCCTACTTCCACTTTACTAGAGCTAGCTGACCGATCAGTAATAAGACCAGAAGGCACCTTGTATGATGTCATGGTTTCAGTGGACTCTTGGGAATACCCGACCGATTTTCTGGTGATTAATCCAAAAACCCGACTAGATGGACATCCGCTAATTCTAGGTAGACCATGGCTCGCTACTGCTGACGCCTACATTGGATGCCGACAGGGAAACATGACCATAACCAGAGGACCGGATATCAAAAATTTAATCTTGTACCCGCCAGCCCAGCCAAGCATCACACCTCATATATTGCTGACCAATCTGCGCCCTGCCTCATATATTACTGATAATATTAGACCACCATTAACAGTTCAGGAAGCGCTAGATTTTAAAGATCAAACAGAAGATGATGCCATCAATAAATTCATTAATCAAACAGAATCCACATCGTATACACAATGCTTTATGATAAAAGCGGCATTTGATAACGAATTAGAGGAAGATCCTCTAAAAGATGACAATGACCCAAATATACCTGTAACCTCTGTTGCTAACAGCAAAGTAATACAAATTGAACCGGGCAAAACTTTAAACATTAACGCTAATCTGACACCTGAGCAAGAGACCAAACTCATCCAGCTCCTACGAAAGTATCATGAGGCATTTGCTTGGGACTATCCCGATATGAAGGGGATTGATCCCCAGCTATGTACACATCGTATCTATATCGAGAAAGATGCAAGACCGGTTCGCCAACCACAGAGAAGACTCAATCCCCATTTAAAAGATGTTGTAAAAGATGAGCTGCAGAAATTATTAGACGTTAATTTTATTTATCCTATTTCTGACAGCAAATGGGTCTCCCCACTTGTGGTAGTACCTAAAAAGAACGGGAAATGGAGGATCTGTGTCGATTACAGAGAATTAAACAAAGCTACACAAAAAGATCACTTCCCTCTCCCTTTCATAGATCAGGTATTGGACACCTTAGCAGGCAAGAAATTTTTTTCTTTCTTGGATGGCTTCAGCGGATATAACCAGATTCAGATTGCCCCTGAAGACCAGGACAAGACTACCTTTACTTGCCCCTGGGGAACGTTCGCCTACCGAGTCTTACCCTTTGGATTATGTAATGCTCCGGCCACATTCCAACGGGCTGTTCTTAGCATCTTCGCAGATTTAATTAATGATGGATTGGAAGTCTATATGGATGATTTCACACCATATGGAGATGACTTTGATCCAGCCCTGGATACTCTCGAAAAAGTCCTAGAGCGTTGCATCGCTACCAGGCTTTGCTTGAGTCACGAAAAATGTTACATGATGATGACAGAAGGACTCATTCTGGGACATTACATCTCAGCAGCTGGCATTCAGGTAGACCCGGCTAAAATTCAAATACTCATGCTTATCCCAACCCCCACTAATCAAACAGAGGTACGCAGTTTTCTTGGTTTTTCTGGGTATTATAGACGATTTATACAACATTACTCACGTATTGCCGCACCTCTACATGCATTAACTGGAAATGTTGATTTTTTGTGGACAGAAAAATGTGATCGAGCCTTCACAGAATTAAAGAAGTTGCTATCTACAGCTCCAGTTCTCAGAGGACCTAATTGGAACTTACCATTCCAAATTTCAACCGACGCCTCAGACACAGCAATCGGTGCAGTGTTGGGCCAAGAAGAAGAGAAAAGACCATACGCTATCTATTACATCAGCAAAAATTTGGCTCCGGCTGAATTAAATTACACTGTCACCGAAAAAGAATTTTTAGCCGTGATACATGCTATTAATAAATTTAGACACTATATTACAGGCTATCCCGTTATTTTGTATACAGACCATTCTGCTATTAGGTATTTAGCAAATAAGCCTGTTACAAATGGAAGAATAACCAGGTGGTTGATCTTGTTGCAGGAATTCGACATTACAATCAGAGACCGACCAGGGAAGGAGAACCCTGTAGCTGATTTTCTTTCACGAATACCAAAATCAGTTGAAACAGCAGCAGTTGAGGACCAATTCCCAGATGAACACTTATTTGCAGTCGTTGTTCAGACTCCCTGGTATGCTGATGTGGCTAATTATCTTGCAGTAGGTAAGCCTCCAAAACATTTAACTCCCAATGAACGGAAACAGATCGTCGCGAAAAGCAATCGATTTTCGTGGGTTGGAGGCTATCTGTTTCACACAGGCGCAGATATGGAAATCAGAAGATGTATTCGAGAAGACGAAATCTTTGATATCTTGAAAGCCTGCCATGACGGGCCATGTGGAGGACATTTCGCTGAACGAAGGACAGCACACAAAGTATTACAAACGGGATATTACTGGCCTACAATCTTCAAAGATGCCAAAAAATTTGTCCAGGCCTGTGATAGTTGTCAGCGTGTAGGACGACCTGGCCCAACAGACGAAATGCCTTTGCGGCCTCAATCGGTGATCGAACCTTTCGAACGCTGGGCTCTGGACTTTGTCGGACCCATCAACCCCCCATCAAACCAAAAAACCTACATTTTGGTGGCAACTGAATATGTTACCAAATGGGTTGAGGCGGAGGCATTACCCAGAGCTACAGAGGAGTCGGTAATTCAGTTCTTGTTCCATTTGTTTGTACGTTATGGTCTTCCAAGGGAAGTGGTTACAGATGGAGGACCACAATTTGTGGGACATAAATTAGTTGCAACACTCAATAACCATCACATCCATCACAAAATTACTACCCCATACCATCCGCAGGCAAATGGGCAAGTCGAAAACAGTAATAAGATAATAGAGTCAATTTTGACAAAAACTGTTGCCTCACACCGCCGCGATTGGGCCGCCCGACTACCGGAGGCACTGTGGGCTTATCGAACCACATGGAGAAGTACCACTGGCTATTCACCATATCACTTAGTGTTTGGAAAGCAACCCATTTTTCCTATCGAATTTGAGATCCAAACCCTGCGAACTGCCCAAGAAGTCGGATTGGATTTAAGTGAAGCACAGAAAAATCGATTACAGCAAATTAATGAGTTGGACGAAACAAGGCTCGCTGCATTACAGAATACAACACTCATCCAGCAGCAGCGAGCCAAATGGCATGATGCGCTCATCAAAAACAAGATATTTCACGAAGGAGACTAGGCTCTGTTATATGATTCTAGATTTCAGGATTTCCCGGGGAAGCTTCAGACTCGATGGTTGGGACCATACGAGATTCAAAAAGTCCATGACAATGGGACCCTTACTTTGATTACAATTGATGGATCTGGATATACATTTAAGGTAAACGGCCACCGAGTTCGTCTGTATCGCAAATCGCTCACTCGGGAATCATTTTGCCAGCAGTTACGCCAAGATACTAACATCAAGATTATGGGAGAGGAAGCAAAAACTTCCTCCCCTATAGATTGGTAAGAAGTTCATTCTTTATTACCACATTTTGTATATAAAATTGTAAATTTTGTATATATGTTTCAAGTGTGTGTTTTGCTGTTCCTTTTCAAAAGGAACAACACTTGTGTGTTTTGCTGTTCCTGTTCAAAAGGAACAGCACTTGTGTGTTTTGCTGTTCCTTTCCAAAAGGAACAGCACTTTTGAATTTTTGCTGTTCCTTTTCAAAAGGAACGGCACCCTTGAGTTTTGCTGTTCCTTTCCAAAAGGAACAACACTTTTTGAATTTTTGCTGTTCCTTTTCAAAAGGAACGGCACCCTTGAGTTTTGCTGTTCCTTTCCAAAAGGAACAACACTTTTGAATTTTTGCTGTTCCTTTTTAAAAGGAACAACACTTTTGAATTTTTTTTATCCTTTTTTTAGAAGGAGCAACATTTGTGTGTTTTTTTCAATTCTTTTTTTAGCAAGCAGCATTTGAGTGCTTTTGTTATCTTAGGACATTGCATCAAAAAGAACCCTCCCACCCTCCCTTGTAAGAAAGAAATAGTATGCCCTCGTCCTTTCTATAAGAAGAAAACATTGTCCCGAGGCCATAAGTAGCAGCTATATATTTATGCAACAAATATAAAAGGCATGATATATCAAGATCAGCACATCATAAATCGCTATCTATAACAGCCCTAGTATTGATGCAACAAAGGAGGGAACCATACACTCATCATTCTTTCAGCCATAAGTCTCACCTCCTCTGCCCTGTTGGAAAACCTCATCATGTTACGTTCCTACAATTTTCTTTATTACTACTTGGAAATAAGAATAGAAAATTTATATCTTCCTATTGGGATAACAAGACTTCTTCCGCCATTCCCACTCTTAAGGAGGGCTGAACCACCCTTATGTGTAACTATACAAGAGCAAAAGTCCATCTCAAAAGAAAAAAGCAGCAGCAGAACCAAAAGAAATTATTTGTCAAATGCAGGATAGGGGGTTTCATTAAAGAACTAGCCTACTATGATCATAAGATTGGAAGCGAAGTGGCATTCCCATCATGGCCACCACACCAGGGATATGGTCCAACAGGTTCATTATATAAACAAACCTTGGAACAGGGGGTCTCATCACGAGCCAGCCTGCCCACGTTTCGCGCCTCTCTGGTGAATGGCGTCATGGTTATCTGGTTACCAAGCCAGCATGATGGCCTGCATGTTGACAAGAATTGCTCTTCAAAACTACACAAAGGACTATGGTTCCGGGGTGAAATAAACAACTCTGCCACGGTTATAAACACCGGTCGGCAGCAGAGCTCTGTTAATGGTATCGGAGTCAAAACATATACACCAATTTGGATCTTATTAAATATTTCTTTCTATCCTCGTAATAATTATATCTTACACCTTAATGGATACGTCACATGAACATTTATCATTACCAATTATGGAAAAGGTATTGACTATGACTATCTCAGACTTTCCATGAGTGCTAGACGTCCTATCCTTATGTTCTGCATCACATCACGAAGGCTTATGTTAAACGCGATCTATCCGTTGCATCGATCTCGGTATTTCTCTGTCTAATCTGAAACATGGCAAAACTTTATAAGCTGTTCCATTATGACTCGGTGATGGGATGACCGCCTTCTTCTATTTGATGGCTGAGGCAGCCTATCATTTCGCGCGGGGGGAGGTGACTTCATTACTCCGCCGGCCACGTGTTAACACATCATTCGGAAATGATATGATATGGAGGTACGATATGCGTTAACGGCATGACAATGCTATTTTTCGAAAAAGTTGTTATTTATGATCAATTATTCATGCATGCTCTGTGTCTTTTCTTTTTGCCGCAATTACGTTCTTTGCATTGCTGTTCCATCTAGACCCTGAAACAGAACCATGGGGGAAAATCTATCAGAAGCGAGCCGAGCGAGCTCATAGTCTCCGAAGCCGCTCGGAAGATCTTAGAAAAAGCAGGGTGGTTAACTTATTTTGGCCGCCTGCGCAAATCAAACGAAATAGTGGCCATGGAATTCCTGCAGAATTTGCAGGAAGAACACTCAGTGGTAGGTGGGAAGCAGATAGCAGTCACGAAGGAAATAATCGCGGAAGTAACCGGATTACCAGACTTAGGTCCAATATGGACGACAAAGAAAGAAAGACTGCAAAAGATCGTAGAACTCTTCCAAGATGAAGGGCAGGAGCTGACAGTGAAGGGAAAAGGAGTGCTGCCGGCAACACTGGGAGAACCTTGGAGTGAACTGGCAAAGGTAGTACAGAGCTACATCACCTGCGAAGGACGAAAAGATGTGGTAAGGCCGCGTCACCTTAAGCTCTTAGCTGTGTTAAAAGGAAAATGTGCTGTGAATCTCCCTGCATTGTTAAATTCATTGTTGCATGATACCTCTCGGAGCCTGAAAAAGGCACACCATGAAGGCGCAGTGGTTAGCCACCACGGGCTGATCCGCCTGATAGTGACATACAGTCTCGCTCGGCAGCAGACTAGCTGGCGGGAACTTATTACAGCAATTGAAGGGGAAGTAGCATCACCATCCCCAAAGACGAAGCACCCCGCTAGCACCTCCGAAACACCTAAAAAACCCAGAGAATCGCCAAAACCTAAGCAACCCTCGGCACAACCGAGCAAGCGAAGAAACGCATAAAGCTAGGGAAACAAAAATGCACCCCTGAAGCAACTAGACATGCAGAAAAACATAAGGAATTGGCCGCAGAAAGACGTGCTACCTTAAAGCGAAGGTATTCCTCTGGCACAGAAGAACAGGTTGAAAAACGCAGAAAGGTGGAGGTGGAAGAACAGGTGGTCAGCACACCCGAACAACCCAAGAGGCCTAGAAAGTCAGTTCAGTTGGCAAAGATAAGAGGTAGGCTGGAAAAAATCCAGCCAAACATAGGCCAGCCGATTGAAATAATAGAGGACCCTCCAGCGCCAGAACAAATACCTGGGGAAAACCTGGAACAAACAGAGAATGAAGTAGGAGCTGAAGAAGGAGATAGGGATGACGACTCTGCGGCCGAGACCAGCTATCCAGAGGCAGCTACCGAGCAGCCAATTCGGGAGAAGGAGATGGAACAATTGGGGGGTAGCCATCCACAAAACCCTGTGGAGGAAGAAGAGCTGGCCACCATCTTGGCCAGCCTTAGAGGTTATCCTTCACCCTCCAGTCCGGCAGAGCCTCCCGAAGGACCTTCTGAGGAAGAGACGCGTGACGAATTGCATGATGGGATGGCAGGGGAAGAAAACCCCCCTGTCATTGACAAAGAAAATCTGAATACCAATCAGGAACAAGCCGTTCCCAAAACACCAGAAGGAAATCCACCCGCTGATGGCGGGGGGGATGAAAATGTTTGTCGGGAACAGGACGTTCCCCGAATGATAGAAGAAACCCTCGATGAAAGAGGAGCAGAACTGAGGGCCGCCCATGTGCCCACAGCCGAGGCAAAATAAATTAAGAAGTTGAGAAGAAAGCAGCAGAAATTGCTGAATATTATAGCCCAGCTTCGGCAGAAAATTCGAAGTCTGAAAGCCAGTTTGAGAATAAAGAGGACTGTAAGAAGAAGAAGAAGGACAAATACAGTTGGGTCCTCTCAGAGAGGAAGACAGAGCACCTATAGGCATCTAGTAGGTCGATACTCTGCTAGCAAACCTGCAGCTGTTCCAATTAATACTGAGGAACAAAATGCTGTTCCATCTGGAACAGAGCACCAGAATGCCGTTCCTATTGACATAGAGGAGCAGGCTGATATTCCAAACAGCCCATTAGAACCAACTGCCGTTCCAATTAAAACTGAGCCACAAGACGACATCCCAGTTACAGAGGGACCACCGTACCCCTTTATACATGTCAAGAAGGAAGGGGAAAATAGAGCAGTTCACACTGAGACACCACCTTCAGGGAGAATTAAGCGACGAAATGTAAAGGTTCAGGCGAAACTTCCTGCCTCCAGGGAATCATGGGAAAGGGATCCAAAAACCAAGGCCTTGCGCCGCGAGATACGACAGGCCCAACAGGAGGCTGAACAACTACAGGAACAAATGATCCCTCGAGAGAAATATGAGGCGCTGCAACAAGAGGCTGAATAGCTACGGGAACAAATGATCCCTCGAGAGAAATATGAGGAGCTGCAGCAGGAAGTTGAGCAGAGGATTCCTCGAGAAAAATACGAAGAATTGCAGCAGAGGGCTGAGCAGTTAGAGGAACAGAGGATCCCTCTGGAAAAACATGAAGAACTGCAACAGCAGCTGCGAAACATGAGTGAATCGGAGAGTCAGGCTTTTGAAGGATGGCAGAAGGAACAGGAAAAGGTTGCTAAGGTAACACGTCGACTAGATGCTGTTATTAAACAATTGGACACTGTATGTTCGTTGTATGATGATGTTTTGACTTGCAGGGCCCCCGCGAAGAATTATGCTTTATTCCTCCTTGAAAGATACTTAAGATTGAAAATAAAAGCTGTCAGGGCAGGTGCCCCCATTCAGATTAACACTGTTAATGATTTTATTGATTGTTGCAAACATTATGGGGTTAAGGTCCAACGATTATTATGCGAATTTTATTTGCACAATATGGTGCTTGAGCAGGAAACTGATCTAAACCCTGGCCCCTTTGTGGGGGATATACAGATGCAAGCCTTTGTTTCATTCGGGGTCAACCAGTTAAAATGGCTCAGGGCTTACAATGCCTTTCAGAGGCAGGAGCACAACCTAGATCTATGGGTCAGGGCTGAGCCTCAAGATCCAGTTCGCCTATGGCAATCACACAAAAGCCTTATGAGAAACCCTGGCGTTATAAAACTACTAGGACCCATGCATGAGGAGTTGATCCGAAATAGCTTAGAATACTTCCTGGTTATTAAAGATTCCGCCTTGGAGGCTGCCAAATTCCGTTATCGGATTTCCACCCCAAGCATCCAGCTCAGGGAGCCCTTCAGATATGAGAACTTTGAGCTGGCTGCTGAACGATTGCCTTTTTATGGCCAGTGCATTCTGCAAGCTGGACCATCATGGTTAGGATATCGGTTCCGTAGCCCAATTATCTGGCACCCTGCACCGGGGTACCAGGCCTTGTATGATATGCCTGCAGATCAGTTGCATTATTTCTTTGATAATCTGGTTGCCTATCATGGTTGCAGACCCCCTCATGAAGTACCCTCTCCAGCCTATTCTCTTACAGCTCTCCATGTTAATTATAACGTTTTCATGAGGCCATGAAACAGAGTAAGTCGGGGGGTGTGTAGAGCATTGGGAAGGTATGTTTTAATAAATAATTTAGTGATGTTTTAAGCAATAGTTGTAATCTTTTCTTTATTATAAAGTAGGGAAAATGCAACGAGAACGAGTCTAAAATGATCCAATCACTAACAGTTGTCTTCTCTACGCAGGGAAAGGTAAAAGCAGGAAGGCGCAATGCAAAACGAGGATTTGATGAGAAGATAACGGCTGTCCCGCCAATTCTAAATAAGGTTCAGACCAGGTCGAGTAAATCAAGGAAGATCAGTCTGGAACGAGATGAAGGACTGCCAGTTCGGAAATACAGGCCGAGTAAAGGAAAGCGTTAACAATTTAGCGGATCCCTCAGGATCTTCGATCCTGAGGGATCGCTACGATCAATCGTTTTGTCGACCGATGAACTCCGCCATTAATTGTATAAAAGGAGGGTAGCATTGGAAACTAGAGATTACTTTTGGTATCTTTAACTTTCTGTCATGAATTTTATTGTCAGTTGAACTCAGACTATTGAGTCTCTCTGAGACCTAGTTTTGTACTCTCATTGATGCGTTAATATAATATCTTGGTGTTAATTTCTCCGTGCGTCTGAAGTAGTTTACGGCAATGTGCCATTGGAAGCTTTGGGCCCGGCTCCAACGGACACTGGCTGATTGTACCATTACAATTCTGCTTTGTGTGGTTTGTTTCTCCTAATCTGTTATGGTTGCATGTTGTTTCATATTTATTCATCTGTAGCTTTCCTGTTATAAATCTCTGTAACAAGTTCATATCATACTTTCAGGATTCTTCGCATACTGTTGATCTGAGTTGTTTGCATCAATTACAGAATTCATAAGTAGAATATTTCAGCTACAGGTGATTGGGGTTAATGGATTGTTGGTGACTATTGCAGATCGTGTACATATGATTGACGTTTCCTGTCTTTAATGATTTGCTGTTCCATTTGATATATATATGATTGACGTTTCCTGTCTTTAATAATTTGCTGTTCCATTTGATTAAGCTGCAAACCTGTATAAATGATTGCTTTCCTTTTTGTATGTAAGTGTGTGCCAAGGATTGGAAGTGTTGACCTCGCGAGACTTAGTTTCTTTACTGCCGTTCCATTTACTGCCGTTCCATTTACTGCCGTTCCTTTTATTGTTGTTCCATTTCTGAAGTTGCTGTTTCATTCTGTTTTATTGCTGTTCCTTTCGCTTGCGTTTATTGAAGTGGCATGAGAGGAGGTTCAAGACTGTTGTGAGATACAGCAGACACTATAATGCTCCCAGATCATGATCCATACTCCTTCATCAGTTTCTAGGGGGATAGGTTACTAATTCCATACCCTCGATCGACGAAGTTGCTGCGTGTGTGATTTCTTTATGCAAAAGTAATTTAGCATTAGCATCCGTTTACTCTTGTATTCTTTAGATCTATACTACGAAGCATTATCCTGACAAATAGCCTCAAATTAAGATGTCCTTTACAATAACAAAACGCTCCCGGATTGACTTGTAATGTGAGATAACTAGAGGTGAAAAAGACCCTTGTTACAGCTCCACAAAAGGATAAATGGGAACCACAAAATCAACAAATAGACCAACATTGGATCAAAATAGATTTAAGAAATAAATTATCTGATATGCAAATTTTCCTTTACAATGTTTATGCACCAAATCACTACAGAGACAAAGAGCCATGTTGGAAATCCCTCAAAGAAAACCTACTTCAGGATTAAAACAAAAGAAATATAGTTGGAGGCAAACATTGAGGAGAAATCTGGAAGTATAATAGAAAGTGACAATCTAATGGACATTACCCTAAAGAATGAGAGATATACATGGAACAATAAAAGGATTTGGAAAAGCAATATAAAAGAGAGACTAGATCAAATTTTAATACAAGACAGTGTTATAGCAGAATTCAGCTCTATATCTTCAAAAATCATCCCCTCGGCAACCTCTAATCACAAACCTGTTGCAATCATCTTAGGGAAAATCAAAAACTTGGGTCTCCTCCCATTTTGATTTAATCCCTCTTGGAACCAGAAATTATAAGTTAATCAATTATAGCAGTAGTGTGGGCTCAAAAGATCATGGGCTTGCCAAGCTATGTGTGGGAAACAAAATTAAAAACTATGAAAAATGGTCTAAAAACTTGGGCAAAAACTAATCACAGGGAACCACAAAAAATAAAGGAAGAATTGCAGAGAGAAATGGAAATAGTGCAGAAAAAGATAGAAGGCAGGGAAGACACAAAAGATAACTAATTGAAGGAGAAATAATTACATTGGGAAATATATAGAAACAATAGGAAAGAGGAAGAAGAATGCAGGCTTAAATCCAGAAATATTTGGATACAAATTGAGGACAAAAACACTGCAGTCTTCCATAACACAACAAAGATGAGAAGAATTATAAATTAGATTGACACAATAAGAGGTGAAGGAGATCAAGGGATCAAAGGGAAAGATGCACTTAAGAAAGAAGCATACAACCATTACAAAAATCTATTAGCAGCTGAGTCAGTAAATCCAGACTTCAAGAGCTTTACAAAGCACATTCCTAAGAGAATAAATGAAGAAACAAATTCAGGACTCTTGAAAGAGGTTGAAGAAAGTGAGGTTCAAGACGCTGTGTGGAGTCTCCAGCGTGATAAAGTTCCAGGACCAAACATTTTTTCAATATCTTTCTATCGCTTCAATTGGGCCATCACCAAAAAATATCTAATAAGAATGATTAGAAATGTCTTCCAGAAAAAGAAGCTGGGAGGCTATACAAACTCGACCTTCCTAGCCCTCATCCAAAAAGAAGCAAGACCCTAAACTTTCAATCGATTTTGGCCTATCTCATTATGCAACTCATCATAGAAAATCATCACCAAAATCCTTGCCAACCGCATAAAACCTCTCCTAACCAATATAATCTTAGAAAACCAAGGTGGGTTTGTTCCCAAAAGATAGATCGTGGATAATATCATGATCATTCAAGAAGCACTGCACTTGAGTTTAGCAAGAAATGAGCAGGGCTTCATTCTAAAACTTGACATGGAAAATTCTTTCAATAGAGTCAATTTCTCTTTATTATCAGTGGTTCTAAAAAAATTTGGTTTCTCTATCGAGCTTATAGAAATAATAAATGCATGTATTGTCAGTCTGTGGATAGCCCCTCTCATCAATGGAAGGTTGAGTGAGTATTTTCAAAGCTCTCGGGGATTGAGACAAGGCTGCCCAATGTCTCCCTTCCTTTATATACTAATGGCAGACTCGTTGAGCAGAGGTCTTGAGAAATGCAGAAGAAACCACACCATAACAGGTCTATCAATAAGCTATGGAATCAAAAGTATAAATAACTCCCTCTTTGTAGATGACACTCTAACGGGAGGAGCTTCTTGTATAATGGCTCGAAGATTTAAAAAAGTGCTAGACAATTTTATGGAAGCATCAAGATGTCTACTCAATAATAAAAAGAGGAGAATTTATGGATGTAATGCACCCTCCTGCACCCTCCAAGGAATTTCACAAATCCTTGAGATCCCCCTCCAAGCACAATGGAATCACTTCCTATATTTAGGACTACTAATGTCAAAAGAAAATCTGAGAAAAGAATTGTGGATAAAATATATCAAGAAAATGAAAAAAATACATACTTGGGAATGATCTGGCTTAATCTAGCGAGAAGAATAACTCTAATCAAATCCATCCTCACAATGCTTCCCATCTACCAATTTGCAACAATTTTATCCCAAAAAAACATTAAAAAAATTTGAATTAACCTAAGGAGCTTCCTTTGGGCAGAGGGAAATTATAAAAAAAAAATTCAGCCTAATAAAAAGGGCACATGTTACTTCACCCTAAAAGTTTTATAGCTATGAAAGTTTCTCGATGATTTTCGAAAATTCTCTGAAGGGTCCATACTTTACATGTGTTACATGGCCGGAAAACAAGAGATACCCAACGAGGGGCACATGGGAATCATGAATGAAAAATATTACCACGAGATATTCCATAGTACCATTGTCATTAGACTTTTTCTTCATGCGTTCCCCCCTTCGAGAAGTCTTAATCTCTCACTATTTTCAAAGTTCGTTTCTTATTTTTATAATCAGGTTAATCTTTCTCTTTTTAATGACAACGCCACATTACATTAATTTATTCTAATCTAATATCATCCATTCACTTTTTTTTTAAACATTAATTTCATGTTAGGTTTTGATTTTTTTTTTTAATATAAAACATGTGAATGTTGTGGTAGTTAGAGATTTATATTTATATATAAAACTCATATTAGTGATTGGATGGTAGTTAGAAATTTATATTTATATATAAAAATCATATTAGTGATTAGAAAGATGTATTGTAATGTAAAAGATGGCAAGTTTCATGTTCTCCTTTATTTTGTTCCCCTTTTTCAAATATATTCTCATTATGTAGTAATTTGTATAGTATTCTGTTTATATTTTCTTTTTCATATTTCGAAAGGATTTCTTTAATAAGAATAGGTGAGAAGATTGTTTTATTTAATAGCAATAATGCCTTTTCCATTAGTCATTTGCAATAGAGTTATTGTAGTATTTTCAAATAGTAAGCGTCCAGGCATTTGTGGTTTTAACTTAGATTATGCTAGCTTCTTTTCAATCTTACTACTAAGAGTGTTTTTAAGTTTCTCTTTTCAAATTGGAAAATCACTTGCTTTTGGCCAAGGAGCCATAGAGGTTAATGATATCAAATAAGAAATGTAAGCAAGAATTGAGGAAGGAAGAAATAAATGGATGCAAAATTTCCCTATTTGATTTCAAAAGGAAGACAAAATTCAAGAAGGTTACCAGGAAATAATTAAAGAATTTGAGCTACAACTTGGAATGTGAAAGTCAAATATGGTGAAATTATCTCAAAATTAGGTAACATTGAAGAGAAATAACAAATGATAGAGGACACCATTGTCTCCAAAAATAAGATGGGTGACTTGGGTGTGCAAAATGAAGGAAAGCTATCATTAATGAAACTATATCAACACAATCATTACCCATAAAGTTTTCAAGAAAGGCAAGAAGAGTGGCATCAACATTACTAAGGAAGATGGAATAATAAGAAATATTCATGGAATAGGGTATCACAAAACCATTATTTGATAGTATATTATCAAAGCCTAACAACTATAAAATTGAAGCCCGCAATGAAAACACATGGAATAAAAAAACAAAATTTTAACAATGAACTGTCAATGTTTAAAACCAGAAAGTCTTGAATTTTAATGGATAAATGATCATTAATGGAAACAACAAAGAATGACCATAAGTAAATCCTAATACTTTGTTTGATCTCATGTGAATCACTTAACTTCGATGAAAAACCTTTTTGAAAGAGGTTACAGTGATATGACACAAGGGGGGCATATATGGGGCTGAGTATATATGTAATGTAGTAAATCTATTAGTAATAGTGGTCACTCTAATGATTATCTCACATGTGTAATGATTAAATAACTATATATAGATGTCATGTATACATCATATGAATTGTGATATATGAATGTATTAGGGTACTTGGAGGAAATCCTCCTACATTATGGTTTTATTGTGTAACTCATCTCTCTTATCTATGTTGGAGTTGTGCTACACATTTACATCTTTGTTTAATCTAGTTTATTATTCTATTTTTAGTATTTAATATAAATAATGTCAATACGTCATTGTTAGCTTTTCCTACAACTACTTTCCCTTCAAAATGTTCCTAATACTCCACTTCATATATCCATGCACTATCTACATCCGAATTTTTATTACACTTAACCAAATATTGTTTGTATTGATCACCTCACATCTTGAATACCTTCTCATCATTAACATTTTCAATTTGTTTATTACCTATACATAACACATTTTATACAAGAGTTATGTTATTTGTAAGTTTAATAATGGACCATCATTACGTTGAGATTGATCATATTAAAGAGTCATCACTAAGTTAGTGGGGAGTCAACCACTTTGTTATTGAAGAAGTGTCTGTATGAAAGTTATAATGGGTCTTCCCTCTCACATGCAATCAACCATTCTATTATCAATAAAACATTTAGATTTTTGTTTTATTTACATGGCGATTTTTTATTTTATTTTTAGGAATTGCAAGTGCATTCCAACTTTGGGTGTGTAGATGCTCTAATTCTTTATTATCATTCAATTTGATTTTCTACTTTCATCGTTGTTTAATGTCATATAAGTTCTATTTAGGAAAATCAAGTATTTCATATAATATAAGCACTTTTAATAACCAGTCGCACAACTAGATCAAATATCATTAGTACTTTTACATGGTTAAAATCATCTAAAATAGAAATATCCACTATCCCATCCAACATAGCAACTCGAGGTACAAAATAAAAATTGTACATAAGTGATTTTCTCATAATCAATCATCAATAATCAACCTCCATACTCTTTAAATAGAGATCATGGACCAATAATGTTTTAAGTCAAATATCAAGATTCATTATTATCAAGAAGAATATGATAATTTAGATCACTCTATGTCTATAGCATATCATGACCATTGGATTTCAATGCAACTAATGGAACACACTAAGAAGCACACTTTTACCTAAAAAAAAATTAGACAAAGTTGATTTTAATGAACTCCTAAGTCTCTAAATATCCTAATATATCCATTAAGAACAACTTGAGATAGAATTGAGGGATTTAAAAAGGTGATGCAATAGGAGAGGAAGGAGGAATTAGAGCCTTTGGCACCTTAATGAAAAAATTCTGAACTCCTAAAGAAAACAAGAACTTCACTTATAAAGATATTTTGTGAAAATGTTTGCAACTTGATCATCTATTGGGAAAAAGAGCACTTCAATAACTCAACCATGAATGAGTTTTTTGATGAAGTGCATTGGTATCTCAATTTGGTTTTTGTGTTCATGTTGATCTATATCTTTGGTGAGATTGATTACACCCTAATTGGCGTACCAAAGGGTAGTCAAATGTTGTAGTTGGAGTCCAAAATATGAAATGATCTACTAAATCCACAAGATCTCTTGAATTTCATTAAATATTTTTAGATATCCTGCTTATGCTAAAGAAAGAGAAATGGTATATTTCTTGTTATAACCCCAAGTGACAAATCCTCAACCAAGATTGAAAACTGATGGGCATCTAAATTAGACATAAATTAAGGCCCATGCCTCTAATTTAAAACATAAATTAAGCCTATGACCATCCTTCATCACATTAAACCTATCTTTTTGCATTAGATAATTTATTTTTAACTTTAATATATTCATTAGGAAGGTTTATGAATAATTGAATATTTGTGCCTAATATTATTTATTTTTTGTGGAATATTATGAGAATATTGGATAGATTATGAAGAGTTAGAGGAGGAGATAATTTAGGGACCTGTTCCCTACTATTGGAGGATCAATAATAAATAATAAGTCAACAAGATATTATGGAATTATGGCACAAATTATGGAACTCCAATGATTGAGAAAATCTAGGAATGTGTTCCACTAATCAAGGGAGCAAATCCACTAATCAAGGGATCTTGGTGGGGAGAGCTTCCTCCATTCATGGGAAATGATTCTTAATCATTTTGTATAAATACCAAGTCGAATTTTCCTCTAGGGAATGATTGAGAAAATCTAGGAATGTGTTCCTTGCCATTTAATGCAAATTCATAGTATTGGGGACTAGATCCACTAATCAAGGTATTTTGGTAGGGAAAACTTCCTCCATTCATGGGGAATGATTCCTAATCATTTTGTATAAGTACCAAGTCGAATTTGCCTCTAGAGGGAGATTTTTTTCATTAGTTTTATTGTGGAGAGAGCTTGTATCTTTGCAGCTCCATTGTATTTTCTTGGAGGGATGTAATTCTATTGATGAAAATAATGAAGATTGGTGTCATGTTCAGCTTATAAATCTTGTACTCTTCCATAGGTCTTTGAGTTTCCTTAGGCTTGGCCATCCCAAGAACTTCAGAGCCCTTTTGTATCATTTCCTTTCCTTCTTTTCATTGCTTATTCACATGCATCTCTAGTTTTTATTTCTTTCTATTTCTGCATTTAGTATTAATGATTTCTTGTTGTAGGATTGAGTTAAATGGTTGATGTAAGTTCTTTTTCAGGATCACAAGAATTATTTATTCCTTTGAAAAGCTTTGGAAGTTAATAATAATCATTGAGTTGCTTGGATTAGTCTTCTTATTCGCAAATCTAGATTGTTGGACCTCCTTTTTAGTGAAGAACAATAAATTTCTGTTATTTTTTAGAGCATGCTAACAAGCTTCAATTGGATTAGTTCCACTTGAATCAAATCACAAAAACATTTTAGTTCATAACAAAAAATACCCCATTTCATTTACACTTGATTTGGTTAGGCAGTTTTTAGATTTACTAGCTCACTAGTTCTTGATTTTCTAGATTTTCAACTAGTAATGTTTTTTTATTTTTTTGCATGGGTTAACATAGAGTTTTTTGAATGATTCCACTTGGAATAGGGACCTAAGACATCCTATTTAATAAAAAAATTTATCCCATCCAATTTGGATTTTATTTGCTTGGTCATTACACCCTCACCAGTTTCATTATTTCACAAGGAAACTTCTCCAAGCTTTTTGAGCAAATCCATCCATCTCCCAACTTTGGTTTTGAGTTTTGAGTGATCCTAGGCATTTTCTCACTCCATTCCATCCATCACACACCTTTCCTAGGACTCCCATCACATACAACACCTCAAATTTTTCTCTTGGCTGTATCCTATAGTTTCATTGTAATTTCTACAGGATCATCATGTAGGTTTTCCTGAAATGGCCTGTTTTGAGGCCGAATTGAGAGAAAACCTCAGGAAGTCACCAAAAGACTCCCAAGGGTCTCCCACACCATCCAACCATATCCTAACCCTTTCATACAGCCTCCAACATCCTTAGTTCACCTGCCATATCAACAAAGGAAATTAGTTTGCATACTTGATTTTGCATGAAAAGACAAAAAGACAAAAATATATTTATTTCAGTCCCTTTACTTGCACATTAGTGATGTTTGATGCTTCTAACTTCCATGCTTAGATAGTGGCAATTGGTTCATGATAATTTAGCATTATTGCAAAGCATAGTTTCTTGGCAGTTAATTAGGAAATAATGTGATTTAGCATTGAATTTTCATCTCTTTCCTTGTACTTTCTTTCTTGCAATAGGTTAAGATTCCACTTCGTGTAGAAATTCACTAATTCTCTACAAATCTTGCTCTAAGATCTATGTAGAAAATCTGACTGTAGGTTAACTCGATAATGCAATATAAATCAAAGCAGAATATTATAACCTACTTCTATTATCAATTTGCGGAAGCTTAAAGATCGAGCTGAACAATATAACTAGAAGAAGAATAATCAATGCACAATACAAATGAAAATACTTTGGGGAAAGCCTTAGCTAAAAAACCCCACTATCTGTATTATCATACAAGGTGGAAATAGATAGGAATTGTACAAAGCCTTAGCTCTCACAGCTTGCCAACTCTCAGTACAATCCTCATAGATGCTCATAGGCAATCATGGCTACTCTCCAGCCTTCCTCTCTGCCCTCCAAGCTCTTATTTCCTTGTGTAGTTCCTTTGGGATGATCTCCTTCAACCAAATGGAAAACCAATTTACCAAGTGGATGATCTCATGATCTCACACACTGTCAGAACTACGCAATCCTCAAGGAATAATTCCTTCTGCATAAATGAGTTTTCTTTATAGGAAAACACATGCAACTGATAATACATTGTCCTTGTCTGTAATCTCAACTAGGTCTTTCTCAGAATAGACATGCATGAGTTTATGATGAGGGAATCTTCAGTTAACTGGAGTACACTAGTTGAGTGCATGCATGCATCAACTGACTGTTAACTCTCTATTAGTTCCTCAAACAGTTTGGAACTAATTTAACTAGACTTAACTCAGTAAATTGAGTTAACTAATTACAACTCAAATATAACTCAATCTTATCTCCATAATTTAAGGCTTATCTCCTTAATTTAAGGGATAACTCTTGCATGACTTCAGAAATACTTCTAACTTGAATTTATCCAACTAATTAAGTCAAAATAACTTAATTAATTATTTCCAAGTCACTGTTAAGAATAAATTTGATTTTAATTCACAATTTAATTCAAGGACAAATTAAGTTGGAATATTCTTGTTGCCACATTTCAACACTGCCTCTCAACAAGAAATGGATTATCTTCCACCCCGATCCTGTCTCTATGGAACTTGAATTTACACTTTGACAATGCCTTTGTCAAAATGTCAGCATCTTGCTCCTCTGCCAAAATATACTGCAACAACATGATCCCATCATCAGTAGCTTGCTTTATTCTGTAAAGCCAATTGGAACTCACAACTAACTTGTTCTCCAGTCTCAGAACCACATCCCAAACACTGTTACAAACTATGGAGTCATACTCCTCCACCATAGCATCAACCCAAATTGGCTTATGCACTACTTCCTCAAAGGAAGATAGCTCGGTCTCAACACATTCCCCAGCAAGGGCCATGTATCCAGTGTACCTCTCAGGTGACCTCCTCTTTCTGCGTTGAGAAGATGGTGCTCCCACATTCTCTCTTACATCCTTCAACAATCTATCAGCTTCTCTTGTGCGCTTTCATCCATATTTGGAAGACTCTGCTTGAGTGGATGTATCCACTCATGGAACCTTTACATGCGGCTGCTCCACATCAGTCTAAGGCTCCTCCTCCTGAGGAACCAATAGTTCCTCCACAACCTATAGTTGGAGCTCCCTCTCAAGGGAAACTCGCATGGCCTTCTGCTCATCAAACTTGAGATGACTACGAACCACTGTCCTCCGACTGGTAGGCAAGTACACTTGATAATTGTGAGGTTTATCAGTGTACCCCATAAGTATCCCCAACTCTACTATCGGCTCAAGCTTCTTCCATGCATCCTTTGTCCCACGACAATATATCGATGAGCCAAAGATCCTTAAGTGACCTACATCTGGTCTCTTACCGGAGAAAGCTTCCTCTGGTGTCTTCATCTCAAGTATGCGATGCGGGCTTCTATTAATAGACCTCTGTGTTGCATGCCTCAGGCCACAAGTGAAGTGGTAGGCCTTGGTCATGCAGCATCGCCTGTGTTGCCCCTACAATAGTTCTGTTCTTCCTCTTGGTCACCACATTCTGCTGTGGGTTATGAGGTGTTGTCAACTCTCATTTAATTCCTTCTGCTGTACAAAAGTCCTTAAACTCTTGAGAGACATATTCTCCACCATTGTCACTTCTCAAGGCCTTGATCTTCTTCCCTGACTCTTTCTCGACCAAAGCTTTGAACTCATAAAACTTTGTGAAGGCTTAGTCCTACTTCTGCATGAAATAAATCCAACATTTACGAGAATAATCATCAATGAAAATCACAAAATACCTTTGCTTCGCAGTGGATGCCATCGAGAATGGTCCACACACATCAGTGTGAACTCGCTCTAAGATAGGCTTTGCTCGACTGTCTCGATCATGAAAGGAAGACTTGGTGTACTTTCCCAAGGTAGATCATTTGCATATGTCAACTTGCTCAAGTTTACCTTTGGGAATTCCTGTAGATATTTGCTGCATTATCGTCAAAGCCCCATGATGCAAATGGCTTAACCACCTGTGCCACAACTCGCCAATGTCTTGGCTTTGCACCAATTTTTCTTTTGTACTCAATGTTGCACAATCATCTACCTCTAGTTTATAGAGATTCTTCACCCGAATCCCTATCCTCTTGGTTTGACCCATGGGCTATGTCTCTTAGGAATGCCTTTCCTTTACTGAAGACAACATCGTAGCCCTTGTCCTCCAACATCGCGACCGATACCAAGTTCTTCTTTAGTTTAGGCACATATTTCGCATCTGTCAAGGTGATAGGAGCTCCATTCTCCCTCTGAAAAGCAACCATGCCCACTACTGAAACACTATACCTTCCATTGTCACCCATCTCTATGCACATTTTGAGGTCTTTCTCCTCTAAGGCACTGAATAAACTTTTATCACCGTTCATGTGGAATGAGGCTCCATTGTCAAGATACTAGAGGCTAATGCCTCACCTTCCGATCATTTCGAGGATCCCTTCTTGGACTTATTTGATGGGCAATTAGTCACATAATGTCCCATCTCATGACAATTAAATCATCTCACTTTAGACTTGTCACCCTTCTTCCCTCCATGAGAAGAATTCGATTTGGAAAGGGAAACCTTCCCCTTCCCTTTCCTTGCCTTACTTGCTAAGGCCAGATTTTCTTCATCATCATCCTTGGATGAAGAACCATCCTATGTGCTCCTCCTGATCTCCTCCTGCATCAAATCCAACCACAGTTGTTCCTAATCCAGTAGTTTCTCCCTTCCATTCATAGAGTCTTGGTAGCTATTCCAACTCTTTGGAAGGCCAAGGAGAGTGAGGCTCACCATATCATCATCGGTAGTAGTTATTCTCATACTACCAAGCTCATCTCTACAGGTGGTGAGCTTGTTCAGATATGTGGAAATAGTATTGCCCTTCGGCATCTTGATTCTTCGAACCTTATCCTTGAGCGCCAATTTCCTCTAGTCGCTACTATTCTGCTAGAGGTCCTTCAATGTCTTCCACATTGAAAATGGAGTATCATTCCCATGGAGACTCAAGACAATATGGTCTCGAACTCCCTCAAGGATAATCTGTCTCGCCTTCGCCACACACTTCTTCAACTCAGCCAACTCTTGTACATTAGTTGAAGTTGGATTTGGGATTTCTTGATCAATGAAATCCTTCAAGCCATTGCCTTCTAATACAGCATCCATTCTATCTTTCCCTACTATGTAATTCGAGCTACCTTCCAAGGCATACTTGAGTCTCAAGCCATAGAATGCCATTGGCCAACCTTGAAGTATGATATGAATTCGATTTGCACCTGCAACCCTGAAATTCAAACTTAGAATTCTCTTCTCAGTATACTGTTCATAGCTCTGATAAACTTGGCTCTAATACCATGTAGAAATTCTACAAATTCTCTACAAATCTCACTATGAGACCTATGTAGAAAATCTGATTGTGTAGGTTAACCCGATAATGAAATATAAATCAAAGGAGAATAATATAACCTACTTCTACTATCAATTTGCGGAAGCTTACAGATCGAGCTGAATAATATAACCAGAAGAAGAAGAATCAATGCACAATACACATGAAAATACTTTGGGGAAAGCCTCAGCTAAAAAACCCCACTATCTGTATTATCATACAAGGTGGAAATACATAGGAATTATATAAAGCCTTAGCTCTCACAGCTAGCCAGCTCTCAGTACAATCCTCACAGATGCTCACAGGTAATCTTGGCTACTCTCTAGCCTTCCCCTCTCCACTCCAAGCTCCTATTTCCTTGCACAGTTCCTCTGGGATGATCTCCTTCAACCAAGTGGATGATCTCCTGATCTCACACACTATTAGAACTGCGCAATCCTCAAGGAATAATTCCTTCTGCATACATGAGTTTTCTTTATAGGAAAACACATGCAACTGATAGTACACTGTCCTTGTCTTTAATCTCAACTAGGTCTTTCTCAGAATATAAATGCATGAGTTTCTAATGAGGGAATATTCAGTTAACTAGAGTATACTAGTTGAGTGCATGCATGCATCAACTGACTGTTAACTCTCTATTAGTTCCTCAAACAGTTTGCAACTACTTTAACTAGACTTAACTCAGTAAACTGAGTTAACTAATTACAACTCAAATGTAACTCAATATTATCTCCTTAATTTAAGGCTTATCTCCTTAATTTAATGGATAACTCTCGCATGACTTCAGAAAGACTTCTAACTTGAATTTCTCCAACTAATTAAGTCAAAATTACCTAATTAATTATTTCCAAGTAGCTGTTAAGACTAAGTTCGATTTTAATTCACAATTTAATTCAAGGAAAAATTAAATTGGAATATTCTTGTTGCCACATTTCAACATTTCGAACATTTCATTTTCTACAATTAGTTTAGGATTTAACTTCAGTACATGCACTCCATTACATAATGACAGCAAAGGAAGGACACATTGTATGCCGCACACATAGTTCTGACACCTCTGAAGTTTGTATGAACCACGAGTTGATAATTAAAGTCGGTAGCCTTGGGAGTTGCAACATTCTTGTTGCAATACCGAGGCTCATCACTTTTTGGCACCATTGCCAGGGAGGTGTCAAAGTACGCATTGTTTTCTTCCCTCGTTGATTCATTTCTTTTTAATTTTTGCAAAAACAAAAATAATATTTTCATTAGGCATATTTAATTTCAAAAGTAGAAAATTTCATTTCATTATAGTTTTCATTGAATCATAAAAAAAATTCCCCAACACCAACCCACCCCCCATTTGATCACATGGTTTAGTAAGATCTGTATCACCATTCACTTTTGCAGGTAGAAGAAGAAGATGCCGAAGAATGTAGAAGAAATCGATGGCAATGATGACAACGAGGAATATCCTATCAGATTTCCCATTCAAGATACTGATGGAAGTTTGCACATGAAGAACATCCATCTATCTTTTCTTCCAAAATTTCATGGTCTAAGGTCAGAGGATCCGGAAACCTTTCTCTTTGAATTTGAGATTGTTTGTAGATCTTATGGTTACTTATTAAAAACTCAAAAATTGAGATTGTTTCTGGCAACATTGAAGGATAGAGCTCTTAAATGGTTCATGATTTTAGGGACTAATTTAATAAGATCATGGCATGATATGCAAAAGATATTCCTAGAAAAATATAAATATCATGATCTTAAAAAAAAATTCTTTAGAATGAATAAAAGAGAAGATGAGAGTCTAGAGGATATAATAGAGAGGTTCATGTATAATGTTAAGAGGGGAAAACTGCATCATTTAGGATCTGGCACACTAAAATCCCTCTTACTTAGAACACTTAGGGATGAGTGGATTGATATCCTTAATCTCATAAGTAGGGGTGATGTATATCAATTATCATTTGAGGAAATTTGTGAAACATGTGAACACATATCAAGAGGAAAAGCATGAGTAGGTAAATCAACATTAAGATCGGTAAGTCAAGATAAACTTGGAGATTTTTTTGATGGATTTAAAATAGAAATTCTTATCAATCTAACCAAACAAGTAGAAATGTTAAGAATAGAAAATGAGAAAAAAGAAGATTTCTGTGTTTTCCATGCAGAATCACATGATGTTAAATATTTCTCCTCATTACCAAGGTTGAAGGAAGTTCACCAAGAGGAAAATGGAGCAAGTCAATTGCCAATGCAACAATGTTATGTAGCTATAAGAGGACCATGGCCACCTATTTAGCTTGATATGATACAAGAGCCTAATTCAAAATTTCAAACTTATGCACATCCACCTAAAAGTAATTGGAACACACCCTTTCCTTGGCAACATTGGCCATCTCAACCGCAAAACCAATCTTGGCAACAAGGTTGGCAAGGAACTTATGGGATCCATCCACAATATCCTCAATATTTTCCTCAATATCCTCCATACCTAACTCCATGTTATCCCTACCATTCACCTCCACCACAACGACCACCCCATTCACATACATCTCAAATATACAATCCCACTCAACTACGTGTACCACCATTTCCAAACCCACACATTGAAGTAGCTCAACCCACTTACAATGTTGAGATACAACACTTCCAAACATCTCCTCTTGAGCTCAATGGTATTTACCATATCTCAAGAAGGGTATTGGAAAAAAGAGATTCTCTTAAAGGACCACATCCATAAGAAGAAGATTCAAATAACAAGACCACAGAACCATGGGCTGCGATTGATGAAGAGCAGACATCAAAATCAGAGATCAAAAGAACTTCCTCATGGTTACCATCAAATCCTCCATGTATTCAATAGAAAAATCAACAAAAAGAGGAACATTTGAAGGTCATGGTAGAAGAAGACATGAAGGATGATCCAAATCAGCAAAAGGACTAAGGACATCGCAACTATATTGAAATATGGTTCCAGATAGTCACTAAGTTGCAACAACACTCTCTTCCTCAACTATGCTTGATCCTTTCAAAGTCAAATCATTTGGTCTATGAAATCCCCATACATGTCAAAGCATACATTTCAAGCCTCCACATCATTTTGTCTCTTATCTTGATGTGCACATGGCTCCATTGGAAGTATTCTTATACTTGAAATTGATTTTATTTTTCAAGTAGGGTAGGGTAGAAGAAAAAAAAATTGAAAAATAAGAGAAAAAAAACCTAAGGTGAAAAGCTCCTTGGGGGCACCTCAGATTGACTCATTGATTGAAAACCTCCATGAGGCGGTCAATGGGTTGAAAAAAATAAAAAAAGAGAAAAAAAAGAAGATCCTAGGTGAAAACCTCCTTTGAGGTGCCTAGGTAGACCCACTAGCTGAAAACCTCATTGAGGCGGCTTGTAGGCCTAGAAGAAAAAAAGAGAAAAAATAAAAGAATCCTTTCTCCATGCATGCATGTACTCTCCAACATCTGCAAGCCACAAGAACAAGTTGGTACCAAAAGGAAAATTGGTTAAGCCTAGTCAAAAGAAGTCAAATTTTGACTTTCTCCTACTTCACTCAAATGCTCCAACAAGGCCAAGGCCATGCCAATCCATCACCCTCATCTATTTTCACCAACCACCCATCATTCTAAAGCTTCTACCACTCATTTTCCTTCATGTCCTAAAAAACTACAGGATGCTCTGTTTTACTACAGGATACAAAAATACATAGAGAAGAAATTTGTTTTTGTCATAACTTGAAAACAATGCATCCAATTTCCAAGATGTTTTAGGGGGAGATAAATATGGATGATGGTAACATGTAAGAGCCCTATCCTAGGGTTTTCTAACAGATCTATTTCTGATGAATTTAAATGCAATAAAAGGCAATAGTTTACTTTTTTACAAGACTTTGAAACAAATAAAATTTTAGCATTTACATTCTAATCCTTATAACTTATGGTGAACATTTCATTTTAATAAATTTACATGAGTAATCTATAGAGGAATACCTGTACCGGTGGCTGGTGGAGAGGCCTTTCAGTTGTTGCTCCTACTGAACACTCCTCTTGACTAACCCAACTGGATTTACCTCCCAGCCAATTAGGAAATAATTCATAGCCCAGGAAACCTCCACAGGTTCCCTAGCCCTCCGAGCCCAAGTCCAACTAGATGTAGTGTGTGTGTCTAAGATCACTGATCTAGACCAAGATGAACAATAATTCCCTCCTCTCAACAACCGAAGAAACCTCCATAGGTTCTTAAGGTCTCCAAAAATCACAACAAATCCTAAAATCGTAGCTAATCCCAAAATCAAGCAAGACCCCCACATGCCCTTTTCTCCCTTCCCCCCCTCCCTTTTTATACCCTCCCTCTCTTCTCCATCTCAACCACCTCTCATTAATGTCCTTAACTTCTCATCCATCCTTACAGTTGACTTCTCTTCTCCCAAGTAAAGTCGAGAGTACATTTGGAAATGTGATATGAATATAAAATTGAGAAATTAATGGGATAGGACCATGTCTTCTCCCAAGTAAATATGAAAGTACATTTGGGAATGTGAGATGAATATATATATATATATATATATATATATATATATATTGATAATTAAATGGAGAGGACTATGTATTCTCCCAAGTAAATGTGAGAGTACATTTGAGAATGTGAGATGTAATTAAATGGAGAAGACCATGCCTTCTCCCAAGTAAATGTGAGAGTACGTTTGGGAATGTGAGATGTAATCAAATGGAGAGGACCATGTCTTCTCCCTAGTAAATGTGAGGGTACATTGGGGAATGTGAGATGACTATATATATTAATAATTAGTTAGAGAGGACCATGTCTTCTCCAAAGTAAATGTGAGGTCACATTGGGGAATGTGAGATGAATATATATATTATTTGAAATAATGGAAGGTGACCATATCCTACCTAATATTTAATTTGAGAAGGCAAGTTGGGAATTTGAATAATAGAAATCATGAATTTTATATTAGACCAATATTTCTTAATATTTTAAGATAATGTAAACATTAATAAAATTTGCAGGATAAGATTTAAGTGGGGCATTACATACACCCCTCCTTCAGAAAACTTCGTCCTGAAGTTAGAATGAAAAGATACAAGGAGTTTGAAAGCATAGCAAACCAGAGAGAGTTATAGTAGTAAAATTTGATAAGTCAGACAATGACATTACTTCCCATCAAGAGTCTCCAACTGATCTATATCTTCCTATGCATCCTGACCTACTTCTGTTCCCACCCTATTTGTCCTCTGCTGCTTTATAAGTGGCAATGACCATACTAACCACTGATAAAATGACATGGTGGAAGCGTCAACTATATCGACCTAAATTCCCCAGAAGGCAACTGACAATCGTCATCGCACATCTAGGGGAGCGTGTCCACCACTTCCCTCCCACGATTCCAGGTTTCGGAGGATACATGGTGGGAAATGCCTCGACCCCTCCTTTAGAACTAGGGTCAACACACTAATACAGACCACACTACAGAGCTGGTTGGACATGTCATCGAATAATCCAGTCAGGTTAGCTTGCCACCTGTCATTTGCATTTTACTCGTGTCAAGTAGATACCAAATGTAGTAGAATAATGTACATTATACCTTCCTCATGAGATGTCTTGACCTTCCCTCAATGGAAGAGTAGATCTCAGCTATCATATAGTTCTTTTCCCCCTGTGGGTTAGCTCTCATTCATGCATTTATATAACAACAAGACATATAATCATCACATTATTAAGTCTAGTATCCATGTGTCAATCTGGGAATTCTCACTGGAAGTAAATCATAAATTCACTAAGTCATTCATTTAAATAAAACATATCCACTTGATCTATATATGAACCAAAATCATTCTGATAAGTTACACACTAGATAATCCATCACTAAGTGAGTCATACATGTAGGCCATACATCAACCATTTCTATCATCAATATTAAATATATCAATTGATTCATACAAGTAGTTTTATGTGTCAAACCAAATGCATCAATATTAGATAATGTTCATAAATAAATAACATGGAACTGCAAAATAGAACCTTAACATAGGTAGCTTTCTAGTCAAAATGGGCATCACAGATGCTCAAAAAGTGAGGGGTAGTCACGACACATAGTCTCTGCATCCTCCCAGGTAGCAGATCCTGGGCTATACTTGTCCCACTGGACCTTAACTTGGTCCACTGTGCGAAGTCTGAGCTGTCAAACCATACGGTCCAATATGCGTAATGGTTCTACCATTATGGTTCCCATGTCTGAGACCTGAAATTCCCGCCAATCTAGTTTGTGAGATCATCAGAAACATAATGTTGTAAAATAGATACATGAAAAACATCATGAGTTTTATGCAAATGGGGCAGCAGTACAAGATGATAGGAAACTAGTCCAATCTTCTCTTTGATCCTAAAAGTTCCTACGAACAGAGGTGACAATTTCGTCCCCTTCCCAAACTAGATGGTGCTTTTGTTGGGCCAGATACGAATAAAAACTTGGTCCCCTACTTCATAACTGCAATCAATCCTATGTGAATAAACATAACTTTTTTGTCTATCCTATTCTTCTTTTAACCTTTGTCGAACCTTCTTTACCTGTTCCTCCATTTCTTGAACTAATTCCGGGTCGACTATCACTCGGTCCTCCAACTTTTCCCAACTCAATGGTGTCCTGCAAGGCCTTCCATATAGAGGTTGATAGGGAGGCATACTGATTGAACTGTGATAACTATCATTATAGGAAAACTCTACCAATGGTAAGTACCTTTCCCACTGAGTCTGATTATCCATGATGTACATCCTAGGCATGTCCTCCAGAACTTGATTTACTCTTTCAGTCTGCTCATCTGTTTCTGGATGATATGCAGGTTCAAGTTCAACTGAGTCCCTAATGCTAACTGCAAACTTATCCAAAACCTAGATGTAAATCGAGAGTCTCTATCAGAAATGATCTTTGTGGGCAATCTGTGTAGTCGAATAACTTCATTGACAAACACTCATGCCACATCCGTAACATCGTAAGTGTCCCTTACTGGGATGAAATGGGCACTTTTGGTCAATTTATCAACTATAACCAATATAGCATTATGCCTCTACGAAGTGAGTGGCAAACTCACCACAAAATCCATGGAAATTACTTCCCATTCAGATGTAGGGATGCCATGAGGTTGTAGGAGTCCTGCTAGATGGTGATGATCAGCCTTCACTCACTGACATTCAAGACATTTGGCGACAAACTGGACTATGTCGTGCTTCATGCCTGCCCAAAAGAAGAGTTTCCTTGTCTCTGCACACATCTTCTTTACCCCAGGACGTGCATAATAGAGTGCTCTATGAGACTCTGCAAGGATGGTTTCTCTTATACCCCCTTCCTTAGGTACGTACATTCTCCCTTGGAATCTCAATAGCCCATCTGGTTCAAGGACATATCCCTCAAACTTTGGTTCTATCTGTTTCCCATTCTGGATGGCTGAGATGACTTTTAGATACCAACTATCTTCAAAGAGTTTCTCCAATACCCACTCCCTTAAATTTACCTTTAAGGCTACTAGGGAGAAGGCTCATGGCCTCCTGCTTAGTGCATCCACCACTACGTTCTCCTTTCCCTTGATGTATGAGATTTCAAAATCATACTCACTCATGAATTCACTCCACTACCTTTGTCTAGCGTTCAAATCCCTTTGAGTGAAGAGATGCTTCAGGCTTTGATGATCCATTCTTAACTCAAATCTTCTCCCAATGAGGTAGTTTCTCCATAGCTTCAAGGCTAACATCACTACTACCAATTCTAAGTCATGGGTAGCATATAAATCTTCATGCTTCTTCAATTTTCTAGAAGTGTAAGCTATTACTCCACCTTCTTGCATCAATATTGCATCCAATCCTTGCGCCAAATCATCGGTGCAGACAGTGAAGTCTTTTCTCATGTCTGGTACTTGAAGGATCGGTGCACTAGTTAGTAACCTCTTCAGCTCTGTGAATGTAGTGTCACATTCATTTGTCCATTCATACCTATCCCCCTTTCGCTGTAATGTGGTGATGGGTTTTGCAATCCTTGAAAACCCTTCCACAAACCTGCGATAATACCCAGCTAGCATAAAACTATGTACCTCATGGGAATTTTTTGGTACTGGCCAATCCATTATGGCCTTCACATTTTTCGGGTCAACTGAAATCCCTTCTCCTAAAATGAAGTGCCCAAGGTAATGGACTTTCTTCTGAAAGAAGGAACATTTTAACAATTTCCCATACAATTGATTTTCATTTAAATAAGTCAATACCACCCTTAGGTGCTTTTCATGCTCCTTTTCATTCTTGGAATATATAAGAATGTCATCAAGGAAGACTTGCACGAATTGCTCCAAATACTTCCTGAACACACCATTCATGAGGCTCATGAATAATGTTGGTGCATTGGTTAAACGAAATGGAACAACTATGAACTCATAGTGCCCAAACCAAGTTCGAAATGCAGTTTTTGAGATGTCCTCCTCCTTTATCCGCAATTGGTGGTACCCAGATCGTAGATCGATTTTTGAGAAGACCGCTACTCCCTTCATTTTATCAAATAAGTCATCTATTCGAGGTGTTGGGTACCTATTCTTTATCGTGGCTATGTTAAAGTCTCTATAGTCTATGCATAGCCACAAGGAACCATCCTTCTTCTTGACAAAAATTACTGGTGCACCCTAAGGTGAAATACTAGGTCTGATCAATCCCAAGTCTAAGAGCTCCTTTAACTGCATCTGCAACTCACAAAGCTCTAGAGTTGTCATCCTATAGGGTGTCTTAGCTATTGGTTTTACACCTGGTTTCAGATCAATGGGGAAATCAATCTCTCTTACAGGAGGTAATCTAGGCAATTCCTCTTGAAAAACATCCTTGAATTCTGCCAAAGTGCATGTTGATCTAGGGAAGGTCCTTTCTGGTCACTTACAGCCTTGACCAAATATAGTTTTCAACCTTGTTTGAGACAACATTTTACCTTCATCATGGTTATGAATCGTAGGGACACTCACCTCTTGATTCCAAAAATCTCAATTGGCCTACCTTCATCATCTAAACAGATCACTTTCTTCTTGAAACAATCTACCAAAGCTCGATGAGCTTCTAGCTAGTCCATTCTAATAATTACATCATACGTCCCTAATGCTGTGATGTATGCCTTCAACTTAGTCACACACACCCCGAGGTTTACCTGAAATTGGTCAACACTAGGCCCTACTGCTTGTTTTATTCCAAAAGCCATCTCAACTTGTTTAAAGTCATCATGCTCATAGGTTGCCAACCCACATTTTTCTAATGCAACTGGTGAAATGAAACTATCTGTAGCACCAGAGTCAAACAAAATTTTAACTTTTACTTTGTTTATCATACTTGAGGTTTCTACCACGGTAGATTGGTGTTCAACTTGCTGATTGTCAACTACCGCATAGATTTGGTGGTGGCTACCTACTCTCCCCATTGGTTCTTTTCCCTCTCTTTTGTTGTTACCGGTTTGAAACTCATGGCAGTCCTGCTGGTAATTAGGTCCTCCGCATCCCCAACAAGTGATGCGTGGTGGACCTTGAATCGAATTTTGTGGAGTTCTTTGGAAAGAGTTTCTTCCCCTGGAACCTGCCCCCACTTGCTGCTCCTCGCATATGACTTTGATTTGTACGCGCTCTTGAAGCTGTGGGTGAAGCTACACTAGAGGCCATTGAAATCCCTACTGTCGGTGTTCTAGGTATAATCCTATTTCCATATGGTGGTAGCCTCAGACTTCCTACCCTTTGGAAGGTCCGAGGGGCCGTCCCTATGAAACCTGTTTGACGTGAAAAGATGGCCCTACCTTCCCCCTTTGAGTCTAAGTGTTCTTCGACATAACGGGCCCATTCTACAGATTTTGCAACTGAGGATGGTTTCCACATCCACACCATTTCCTTAATATTAGGTCTCAATCCATACATAAAACGATCCGCTTGGTGCTAGTCAGTATCCATGTAAGAGACATACTTGACCAATTCCATAAATTGAATTTCATATTCTTCTACAGTACAACCTCCCTATATCAGGGCATGGAAGGCTCCTACTTGCTGTTCTTCATAATACATTGGCAAGTACTTCTTCCTGAACCTCTCCTTAAATAATTCCCAAGTAACTGTGTCTGGAGTGAGGTGCAGTTGACCCTCCAAGTTACCCCACCAATTCAGAGCACTATCTCTGAGTTGGAATATTGCTATTTTGGATTGGGAATTGGAATTGTAATCCCTTAGTGCAAAACACCTTCTCATCCCTTCTAACTAGGCTTCTGCACGCTCGTTGGCATGACCTCCTGCAAACTCTAGGAGCTTAATCTTCTGGAGCTCCCTAGTAATGTCCTCAAGTAGAGGTCCTCTACCATAGTTTCTAGATCCCTCGGGGTTCCCTAACCCTGATGTAGGGTGTTCCCCTTCCATTTCATTTGTTTGGCACCCTCTTAAGGTTTCATTCATTGCTTCCAAGGAACGCAGGATGAGAGTCAATTCTGGTGAAGGTAATGGGTTATTTGAAGGAGGTCCTTGTGAAGACTCTCCAGGCCCTTGGTTCCTTCACGTCCTTACCATTTTGATTTGTTCACAATATGCACGATATCTAAGACTTATTAGCACTATTCCTAACACTTTCTACCACACTCTAGATAGTCCAAAGAGAACCCAAGCAATAGATCAATTCAAGTTATGCCGAGTTACCACCAATTTAAACTTTAGAACATGTTATCATAGGCTAGATCACTGGTTAAAAACATTGTTGGTGATCTGTTTAAGTGTTGTGTGCATTTATACCTACCTACCAACACCTCATTTCTGTTTGTTGGGCTAGTGTTTGCTATGCAAACTGCTATAACTAGAATTCTCCCTGAACGCACAGTTGGTCAACCAAAAGCAATAATTATTCATTTATGGCTTGCAAGTCCACTATATGGGTTTGAATGCAGTGCAATAGCATCGTACAGGATACATCCATATATTCCCCACCCACATGCATCTTGTAAAGAACAAAGAAAAGAAGTCCACAATCCTTGGGATTTTGTAGTATATGAAATCATCTATGTGCTTTGCAACAGAATTATGATTGAAAAAGTGTATTGTATGAACACTGCAAACTTCTATATTGATGGAAAACATATTTTGATAGCCTTCATTAGTGGCTTTCTTATGACGCAACTAGTGTCACCAAACTCCAAAATATAATTTCTTTTTCTTTCATTTTCTTTCTTTATAAAGAATATACAATGTCATGATTACAATTACATTATAATGAAGACTGAACCTAGTTACAAATTTCAACACTAGGGGCACAACAATTACTATCTTGTACCTGTAAAGGAATCTAGTGCTTTATATATTTTTAGTCTAGCAACCTATAGATGTTTGCTTGAAGTTCCCATGTTTAATAACGAACAACTAGTGATTGAAGTAGATCCTAAAAAGAACAAGCCCAAATTAAGACCCCACTTGAATATTCAAAGACCCATGATTCAAGGTTGATAAGCTGATATTCTGAATGTTTCATGTTATTGTTACAGGGAAAAGTGTCTACACATAACTGCTTATCCCACTAAGGTGTGATAGCTACCTTAGAAACAAACAAAACAAAGCTACTTTCATCTTTCCTTTATGAAGTATAGATGAGAGAAGAACAAAGAAGACCAACCTCTGTCTTGCGCTAATCTCCTAGTTCGATTCCTCTCTCTCTTGATAGTCTTTCGCTACTTGTTCCCTTGCATGCCTAGCTTCACAGAGTACCTGTAAGATCACAGTAGCATAGCACTATACAAGAACATGGATCTATAATCATAAACAATCTAGGATCAAATGTAAATTGACCATACAAATGCAACAAACATGAATGACACAAGAGTATGGAGGAAAACTTGAATAGCTTTTATTGATAAAAAAGAAAGAGACAAGGGGAGTTACAACCAGTCGTTATGACCCAACATCATCCTCTCAGCAAGGAAGCCCCTCTTCACCTCATACAAAGCTTAGATCACCCAACAATCTGATGTTGTCTCAAGAAACCAACAGCAATTCCTTACAATATGCAAAATTCCAGCCTCCAGATCTCTGGGATGAGGGATCCATATATAGATATCTGTAAGGGAGATGAGTCAGCTTGTGATTTGATTAGTGTCTTCCCTCTGATAGTTCTTGATTCCACTTGGAGATTGATGATCTCTTACTCATCCTTGGTCGAATTTAGAGAGGCAAGTGTCACAGGAGAAGTTTCTGGAAGCTTCCATTGCCTCTCCACCTCGCGGAATGACACTACCATTTGTCATTTCTTGCCCATCGCACCCCATAGAAGGGATTTTTGAAATGAAACGCACCCACAAAGTGTGTTTAGGTGAGATGCAATGCATTTTGCCTATGGAGCAGCTGAAATGATCCTGTTTTGATCAATTCTGAGCAATTTTTCATGGAGAACTTCTGGGAGAAGCTGTAATTAGTTGACCTTGTTCCTTTAGGGGTTAGAACAACACTTTTAGGGACTTAGGAGCCCTTGGTTTATGGGCATTTCATGCTTGGGGTTGTAGTGCCCAAAAATGTCTATAACAGTTGCCCCCTAAAGCATGAGGTCGTTAATCTTTTGATGTCGGGTGAAATGCTTTATTATGAGGATCCGCAGTTCTTTCAAGCTGGGAGGAGACCTGTAATAAGATACAATACAATACATTATCTTCATAATATTTTCATGATCTAGCTAAGGCAAGCATTCCAATGCTCAACTTTATAAATTCATTTTCATGTACATAGGAAAGACAATCGTCTGAGTGTAGACTGATGATTCTGGTAGAGCCATCATCCCTTTGATTGGATGATTATCTGTGCAGTAATGATGTACATTTGATGTCTTTATTTCCTTGAATATATATTGCAGCCCGGATGGATGAAACTAGATCCGGGGTCTTCAATCTCGTTCGATCTTCACTCGAAGTACAAGTCAATCCATGTGAGAGATGTTCTGGAGTCGAACATGGAAAGACATCGCCTGATTACCAGCCAATGATGTAAGTTGTTAATAGGCGCAAGAGGAATCACTGATAATGATAATGACCCTCAAGGTACTGCAGTACAATTCACGTGGTGTGAATAAAGGACTTGGCGTCGAACACCACGCAAAATCTTTCGGTCGAAGGTCATTGATGTAAACCTGTCGCCGGAAGTGAGAAACTTGACATTGAGGCATGCAAGCTTCAAAGTACTGAATGGGGTGTTCCTAGATCGACTTCTTGGATAATGAGCTGATGTCGACAAGAAGCGATCCGTCATAGGAGGGCCTTAATGAATCCCACACAATGACATGGAACAGAGCAAATGATTTTAATGGAGGTGAAAACGATCTGGTGATATAAGGTTCAGGGTGGCGGTCATGAAAGAATGGAGCGTGAATGTATTGTAGTGGGTGAGACACAGGTGAATTCTCTGAATGACTTCTCTTGAACATATCGACGACACTGATGTGATGGATTGGTAGCATTAACCCCAAATGTGGATTGTGTGATGGGACCATGGTGATGTGACCGGTGAATGAAACAACCCAACCCGACTTGGATGCGGAGTGAAAGTGTCATGTTCAAGAGCGACTTGCTACCAACAAAGTTTCTTCAAGTTTTCTTCCCAATTTTTCCCCAGTCATTGCTGACCAGTACCTCTTTATTTTTGTCAAGCTTGAGGAAGATAACATATGCTTGTTCTATAATTCTCATTGCTATGTTTTAACGAGCCTAGTGATAGTGAAACTCGTTCTCGTCTATAGACAAGTTTGTCGCTATTAAGTTTTAACGAGTTTAATGACAAAGATAACTCGGTCCTTTTCAATTTTAGAGAGTCTGAAAAGGAACGTAAAGGAAACTCCAAATTTCCTTTTTCGTCATCTAATCCCTTAAGTCTGAAAAAGTATAAAACAATACAGAAGGGATGAATTTTCGATCCTTTTAACGAGCTGAACAAAACAAGCGCTCGATCTTTTTGTGTAATAATCCCTTAGGTCCAAAAAGATTAAAATCTAAAGGAGGGATAGCACTTCCGGTCCCTTTAACGAGCTGGAGAGGCCAATGGCTCAGCAATCTTTTAATATTTTACAAGTCAGTTGAAAAGAGCTTAAAGGAGACTCGTCTTTTGAGGAACGAGTGATAAAAATAGGGAGCAGCTGATTCCAGGTAAGGTTTGGAATGTTCCAATCATGACAGTGTTACAAGGATGGCTAGTGAGATCACTCTTCGCAGCTGTTCCTCAAAAAGGGGTAAACAATCAAATGGAGGTGAATGATCAGCCAATACAGAGTGGAGGTGATGGTGAGAACACGACCAAGGCTTTTAAATGCTGAAGTACTACATTCACGATGGTTGTTTACCGGGAAATAGTTATTTTTTTAATGAGCTTAAACGCGGGGGAAATATTTGCTCATGGCTTATTTTATTTTTTAACGAGCTTGAACTATGCGCTAAAATTGCTCGATTAATCTAGTCGTATAATAAGAATGTCCCATTTAAAAACGACAATTTTTAGAGTTTTTCCCCACATCATTTCTTTATGCAAGTTAGGAAACGACTAATCCTACGAGTTTAAAGGGTTAGAGGACCTAAAAATTTAAAAAATAAATAGTCGCTCTTCGCTTGCATGCCAAAAGGTTTGCATTCCCCCAGGTATAAAATAAAGTTTCAAGGCCACCTTTTGTTCAAACTGACAAAACATTTGTTTTATCAGGAAAGGTAATCCTCTTTTAGGTTACCAAAGATTGTTCTATTCACGGTGAAAACAAAACACTTCTTCAGCGATGTCTACCGAAATAGACAAAGGTGAGTGGAGGAGGCTACTCCAATCACGTAACTTTGACAAGAGAATCTTGTTCCAGAATAACTCCCTCTTCCAATCACAGACGGGAGTACAAACCAGTCATATATCTCTCGAGGAAACCTACCCTATACTCGAAGTTTTCCTGCCGAAGCAAACTAGGGTGCATGCCCCCTGGTTTCAGTCATGTCTCATGAATCACTCGTGCTCATCCGGTGGACAAACTAGAGATTGATGGGACATTCCTTGTGTGAAAAGACCATTCAGGGATGGTATATGACTATTTGCTCTGTGTGATCCGGGAAATGAAAGCTGGTGTACGAGCTTGACCACTCTTCCTTCGTGCGGAAAACACATCACTCTAAAGAGTGATGAGACAATGGCTCCCATGCAATAAATATAGTCTCGTCCAAGGAGTAGATTATAATCCAGGGGTCCTTGAACTACCATTACGTTCATTTGAACGGTTTTCCCTCTCAATGTTATGGGCACAATGGGAAGGATCCCTAACGGTCGACGGGTTCCTTTGTCAAAGCCTGTTAGATTTCTCATCTCAGGCAAAAGCGATGGCGAACCAAGCGCTTTCCAAGCAGTCGAGGAAAGGATACTCACAGAAGCCCCTTCATCTATGATGGTACCAGCCATAACCATTCTATATACTTGAGCAATAATCTGGAATGGTACACTAGCTGGTAAACGGGGTCTGCCTAGCTAATTCTAGTCGAAGGAGACAACTAGGTTGCTTGGAGGTGGGACCGAATAGACGGCCGGGTATGACTCTGACGAACTTCCTTTCTACGGTAAAGGAATGGGTAAATTTCCCCCATGTTCATCAGAGTCTGTGCTTACGAAAAGAATTTGGACAGTGTCATCCTTATTCTCTTCTGTGATTGTATCATCTGAAGATGGAACCTCTGAAGGCAAGACCGGGTCAACTGCCGCCTCGACCTTTTGACTTTCGTCTGGTATGGGTTCAGATGGTTTGTATTCAATGATAGATGCTTCAGCCGACCATCTAGGCGGGTCAGCCGATTTTTCAACTAGTGACGGACTCGGCAAGAGTTTTTTATATCCAGGAGGAAGTCGTAACGGTGAAACCGGACGATCGTCCAAAACTCTTTTAGCCTCATCTAAGAAGGGACAGCAGTGGACGGCATGATCACCTTCGCACAGTTTACAAGGAAATCTGTATTTTCCTTTTTGTCCTGGGGCTTCACTTTCACTGGTCGACGGTGTGTTTTCAACATGATCATCAGAAGTTGACGACACCGGGTTGTGCAAACGAGGAGACCAGTCCCTTAATATCCGAGGGATGCAAGGACAATCTCTATGATAGTGGTCTCCTTTGCAAATGGCACATGGCGATTTAGGCCTAGTCGGTGCAGTGTGTGGATTTTCGCTAGACGACGCTTGGTTGCCCCCTTTCGCTTTTGGCTCCTTCTTCTTCTTCTCTTTCTTCTTCTTTTCCTTCTTCTTCTCAAGTACTTGATTTTTGGTTTTACCAGCCCCATCAAGGGAAGAGGAAGGAGGAGAGGAAGAATTGGAGGAAGTAGAGGGTTGGGGCGTGACTCTGGATTCGTCTAGTTGCTGACTCAATTGTTCAGGAATTGCGATGTTCTGAACGACAGAGGTTGAGAAGAGCCATATGGGCAAGCCGATTGTCAGTCCTGGAAGTGACAATGTGGCCCTATGGAGTGCACCAACATCTCCCCAAGAGGAGAAGGGACTAGGATTTCCTCCAAGGGGACTTCCTTGGTTGGTGGGTTCCATTTTCTCAACCTAAGATCAACGTAGGAAAGGGTGATGATTATTCCGTTTAAAATAAATTTTAAATTCTTTGACACAACTTGTTTTTTCAATTTTTAAGAGTCGAGAAAAAACAAAAGATGACTCTAGTCGCCTTCAATTTTTAATGAGCCTGAAGTGACAAGTGCTCAGATGGACCTTTTCCATTAAGGAGTCTGAAAATGAACGAAAGGGACTGCTCTGGAAATCTAGGTAGAGGGTTTACCAAACCAATCGCAAAACTGCAGAATACTTTTTACGGTATGGCAGTCAATCTTCCCGAATGATGTGTTCAGTGCATTGCGATCGATAGGGCGGCAGACACAGCTTCCTATGTATAAAGGATTAAGCCTATTGGGGTCTCCCAAAATATACTCGACGGTATGTGGGAGCACAAGTCCGTACTGGCACTTATCGTCTCAAAGTGGAGGAATCACCCAACCATCAATGAGAACAACAGTTACCAGGCTTTACGACGCCGGAATACGTCTCTAGCCTAGACTTCTAAATGTTGTGCGTTAGGTTCCAAAGCGTTGTTAGATTCATTGAATTTATTTTATAGTTGATCTTGTTTATGAAGTTTGCCTTTCAGGTTCACCATGAGATGTAGATGTGTAATTCCTAAAATGCAATCTAAGATGATAAAAAATCTTTTATCTTCTTTATGCAATGAAAATCCTAGCTACTAAGGAAAGAGAGACAGTATTCTTTCGCAAAGAGCAAAGAGCACACTCTAAATGCACTTTCCTAAATCAAACCAATCAGACAGTCTAAATGCAAATGCACCTGCATGTATTTGTTTTCGACTTTCTTAGTATGTAAATGATAAAAAGAAAGTTGATGCAAAAATCTGAATTACTTTTCAAGCGACAGTTATCAACAAGTTTCTTTTCGAAATCGAAAATGGAGGCAACCACAACACCTTACGATTTGGAAATGAATACTTGTTTTAGACACTAGAAAAATTACAAATTCAGAACAAAAACAATAGTAACAGGATAATCGACTATCTACAACAATCAAACTCTTTTGTATGCCTGAAAACGACACTTGCGACGCTTTCAAATCAAAGGACAACAGTACGATTATGCTACTTTTGCAAAGGAGAACTGAAAATGACTCAACAAACACACAAAAACATTTACAGTTCTTTTGTACAAAGGAGGCAGAATAACAGCAAAGAAAAGGAGTTTCAAACAGAGATATACTGATCATAGGTAGCAAAATTCATGAATAGAACTGGAAAGAATGAACTACAGAAACCAAAACTGAAAATTGCCTAGTCTGATCAGCGCACCTGTAACACACGGAATTTGAAATGCAGTGCACCTACTACAGTCGGGAAGTGCACTGAATTTCAGATTCTTAGAACAGTACCTACGCTGGGCCAGAGACGAGACTTTGCTTGGGTTCCGGGTCATAGTTTGCAGTTCAGTTCATGGGTTTTGGCCAAGCAAATGGTAATCAGTAATGCAACAATCAGGGGTAGATCTAAGGAGGATCTAAGAGCTATCACAAAGGGCAATAAGAGAGTTCGTAAATCAGTTGTTTAATTTATAAACAAATCCTGGAGATTGACTGAAGCGCCATTTATCTACTTTGCATTTGCATAGCAAATGCAGTTCGAAAGCTACCCGGCTCGACTTCAGGCTCCGTTTGTAAGTTTATAAAATAGACAACAAGGAAGATAAACAAACAAACTAATTTGTCCCCAGCGGAGTTGCCATTTTGTTACAGGGAAAAGTGTCTACACAGAATTGCTTATCCCACTAAGGTGTGATAGCTAACTTAGAAACAAACAAAACAAAGCTACTTTCGTCTCTCCTTTATGAAGTATAGATGAGAGAAGAACAAAGAAGACCAACCTCTGTCTTGCGCTAATCTCCTAGTTCGATTCCTCTCTCTCTTGATAGTCTTTCGCTACTTGTTCCCTTGCATGCCCAGCTTCACAGAGTACCTGTAAGATCACAGTAGCATAGCACTATACAAGAACATGGATCTATAATCATAAACAATATAGGAATAGATGTAAATTGACCATACAAATGCAGCAAACATGAATGACACAAGAGTATGGAGGAAAACTTGAATAGCTTTTATTGATAAACAAGAAAGAGCCAAGGGGAGTTACAACCAGTTGTTCTGACCCAGCATCATCCTCTCAGCAAGGAAGCCCCTCTTCACGTCATACAAAGCTTAGATCACCCAACAATCTGATGTTGTCTCAAGAAACCAACAACAATTCCTTACAATGTGCAAAATTCCAGCCTCCGGATCTCTGGGATGAGGGATCCATATATAGATATCTGTAAGGGAGATGAGTCAGCTTGTGATTTGATTAGTGTCTTCCCTCTGATAGTTCTTGCTTCCACTTGGAGATTGATGATCTCTTACTCTTCCTTGGTCGAATTCAGAGAGGCAAGTGTCACGGGAGAAGTTTCTGGAAGCTTCCATTGCCTCTCCACCTCGCGGAATGACACTGCAATTTGTCATTTCTCACCCATCGCACCCCATAGAAGGGATTTTTGAAATGAAACGCACCCACATAGTGTGTTTAGGTGAGATGCAACGCACTTTGCCTATGGAGGAGCTGAAATGATCCTGTTTTGATCAATTCTGAGCAGTTTTTCATGGATAACTTTTGGGAGAAGCTGTAATCAGTTGACCTTGTTCCTTTAGGGGTTAGAAAAACACTTTTAGGGACTTAGGAGCCCTTGGTTTATGGACATTTCATGCTTGGGGTTGTAGTGCCCAAAAATGTCTATAACAGTTATCGAGCTCTTCTTCCTACAATATGCAAGTATTGACCAATAACAAAATGTTGGTAAACACATGTTTGCTATAATCATATAGTTGATGTTGACATCAAAAAACAAAGAACACTAACAAGAGACAAATATCAATAAAATGTTGGTAGACTTTTATTACAATTATCCTTGTATGATCCATATTCTACAAGTAATATTATTTTAACTAAACTACCATTGAAATCTGATCTTATCATATAAATATTGTCTCCATCTTCTATTTACATGTGCAAAAGCTTATAGATGCTTAACTATGATCCATATGGCCATTTGACAACTAAAACTCTTAAGTGCATTAGAGGAGTCCTAACGATTTGGAATTACATTCAAGGCAATGAATTCTGCATTCATGACTTTAATTCCTAAAAAGAACAATGCCTTATCCTTTGATAGCTTTAGGCCTATTTCATTGTGCAATTTTGTATACAAAACCATTACTAAGATCAGTGTGTCCAGATTAAAACTTTTTGTTGTAGGACATCATGTTTGTATAACAAGGTGGTTTAATCTCAGGGCATTGAATCTCAATCTGTCTAGTCATTGTTCAAGAAGTTACTCTCTCTCAGATCCAGGAAACGGGATGGGATGCTGCCCAAGCTTGACCAGAACAAGGTGTATGACAAAATACAAAGGCATTTCCTCCAAGAGGTTCTCATCAAATTGGTTGATCTGAGTGCTGGATCAAATGGGTAACCATCAGTTTCTCTACAGTATTATTTTCAGTTCTTATTAATGTGGGACCTTCCTCTTTCTTTAAAGCTTCAAGAGGTCTTAGTAAAGGATTCCCACTCTTTCCTTTCCTCTCTATCATCCTCGTGGAATCACTAGGAGATCTGTTGTGAAGGCTAGATCAAAGTGCTCAATCAAAGGAATAAAAAAAATAAATGCATCGAGGATCCCTTCACTATTCCACACTCAGTTTGTGGATGAGACCTTGCTGATGGGTCAAGCTGACATTAAGGAATCAAGAGCCTTCAAGAGAACTTTGGGGATATTTGAAGCAACTTCAGAACAAGTGATCAATCCTAAGAAATATATAGTATTATTCATTAAAACAAATGCCAGAATCCACAGGAGGATCATAAATGTTTTAGTCTTCATCAAAATATTTAGGGTGACCCATCACAGCTTTGGGTTATGGGAGAATCTTTTGGAGAAACACTACAGATAAGATAAAAGGTAAGTGGAATCATGGGTCAATAGATACCTTGAAAGAAATTGAGGGCAACCTAAGGAAATTCTGATGCACTAGAGAAACAAATAGACAGGATATGGCACTTAATGACATGGTGAGATGCGGCTATTCCTAAATGGGAAAGAGGCTTAAACCTAAAACATATGGGACTTGTGAGTTTGGCTCTAGCTGCCAAGATGGTGTGGAGACTACTAATGTAGTCTAAATATCTTTGGAGAAAGATTCTCAGGCACAAGTCTCTAGCTAAAGCAGAAGCAGAATCCATATTGGATCACCCCTTGCTACCCAAAGGCTCAACTATTTGGAACAACATGATTAAGTGTGTTCCACTCATCTCAGCTCACTCCAAGGTGTTAACTAAATGTTTCGAAGGGAAAGCCAGGCCCAAGCAGGGGGGTCTGTTATCCTTAATTCCAACAGCCCTATCCTTGGAACATCAAATTTACCCACAGTTGCAGAGCAGAGCCAACGCATTGGTATTTTAAGATACGGAGGCCTGGTTTGCTTTTCAACTGCCAAGTACCACCAAAGTAAGTTACCTTGGACTAACAAGAATGAAACATGCAACATGCAGCGAGCAATATCATTAGAAAGCTTCATGCATGATTGGTATTGATTTTTAGATTTGATTCAATATATCTGAATCGCATGACAATGGCTGCAATGGGGAATGATTTTTTTTTTTTTGGGTAGAGACTAATCAACCCCATGCGAATTGCAGGAGCGAAATACTGGTCGTCCATCCTGAGATCAAGGAGTTGTTTGGCCCCAATTCATGGGCTTTTCCAAAGGTACATCATTATACATTTATTCATATCGATGCATTTTGTCCATTTTATTGATGGATTTTATATTTCATGATGTGAAATTTGTGGCTGATTTTGGGGTGCTTTGAGTTCCTCAGCCCTTGGCTAGTTGGCTCTGGTTTTGTGTTTGTTCTCAGGTCCATGTACTATTCTGAGTTGTGGATGAGTGTTTTTGGAAATTTTCAAGTGACATTTTGATCTTCATTGGTCTTGGTAGTCCTATGACATGACAGTAAGGGAGTTGTTCTTTGCTCAGTTCAAATTGTATTTTGCTATTTTTTATAGACCCATTAAATAGAGTATGAGGAAGGGTTGTTTCAGGTTTATTTGATCCCCCAAATAAATTTCCTTTGAGAATAAGGAGAATAAGCACAAAACATACTTACAGTGTATGCTGTGAAGCCCCTCTTTCCCTTGAATCAATCTCGGATAGAGGGCGGTATTAATGGTCAGAGCACATGAGCGACTAGTAACTTGAAAAGTCTCAATGGGAATGGAATACATCAAGCCACTTCTCATTGGCATTGCGCCTTTGAAAATATGGTCAAAGCAATCAAGCTTTTTCTAGATGCCCATTAGCCATCAGATTGGTGGAAGAAATAGCAGAGTCAAACCAAATGCGAATGGAATACAGACTCCTGGCATAAGTGAAGGCTAGTAGCCGTGGGTGGGGATTCACATCAAATGACAAGGAGACTTGTGGAAAGTATGAATTGTGGGTTTGGGATTTGGGTCCAGATTTTGAACCAAAGCTCTGATACCATGTGTAAGAGCCCTATCCTAGGGTCTTCTAACAGATCTATTTCTAATGAATTTAAATGCAATAAGAGGCAATAGTTTACTTTCTTACAAGATTTTTAAACAAATAAAATTTTACCTTTTACATTCTAATCCTTATAACTTATGGTGAAAATTTCATTTTAATAAATTTACATTAGTAATCTATAGAGGAATTCCTGTACTGGTGGCTGGTGGAGAGTCCTTTGAGCTATTGCTCCTACTGAACGCTCCTCTTGGCTGATCCAATTGGATTTACCTCCCAGCAAACTAGGAAATAATTCCTAGCCCAGGAAACCTCCACAGGTTCCCTAGCCCTCTGAGCCCATGTCCAACCATATGTAGTGTGTGTGTCCAATATGACTGATCCAGACCAAGATGAACAATAATTTCCTCCTCTCAACAACCCAAGAAACCTCCATAGGTTCTTAAGGTCTCCAAAAATCACAGCAAATCCTAAAATCACAGCCAATCCCAAAATCAAGCAAGACCCCCACATGCCCTTTTCTCCCTTCCCCCCCTTCCCTTTTTATACCCTCCCTCTCTTCTCTATTTCAACCACCTCTCATTAATGTCATTAACTTCTCATCCATCCTTACAGTTGACTTCTCTTCTCCCAAGTAAAGCTGAGAGTACATTTGGAAATGTGATATGAATATAAAATTGGGAAATTAATGGGAGAGGACCATGTCTTCTCCCAAGTAAATATGAAAGTACATTTGGGAATGTGAGATGAATATATATATATATATATATATATAATTAAATGGAGAGGACTATGTGTTCTCCCAAGTAAATGTGAGAGTACATTTGGGAATGAGGTAATTAAATGGAGAGGACCATGTCTTCTCCCAAGTAAATGTGAGAGTACATTTGGGAATGTGAGATGTAATTAAATGGAGAGGACCATGTCTTCTCCCTAGTAAATGTGAGGGTACATTGGGGAATGTGAAATGAATATATATATTGATAATTAGTTGGAGAGGACCATGTCTTCTCCCAAGTAAATGTGAGGGTACATTGGGGAATGTGAGATGAATATATATATTATTTGAAATAATGGAAGGGGACCATATCCTACCTAAGATTCAATTTGAGAAGAAAAGTTAGGAATTTGACTAATAGAAATCATGAATTTTATATTAAACCAATATTTCTCAATATTTTCAGATAATGTAAACATTAATAAAATTTGCAGGATAAGATTTAAGTGGGGCATTACATAACATGTTCAAGCAATTTCAGCAAATTCCAATGCTCGGTTTCAAAGAAATTAGCCTCCATCACCTTTAGTCTATTTTCTATTTTCTCAATATCCGTGCATCCATTTAAAAATCTGTTTCATGGGGAGATGCATATTGATGTTGGTAACATGCCCAATAAATTTCAAAAAATTCTAGTGCACGATTTCTAAGAAATCGGCCTCCATCACCGTCCACCATTTTTATTTTTTATCGAGATCCATGCATTGATTGACCAAAATTTTTCTATGGGGAGGTGCATAATGATGATGGGAACATTCTCAAAAAATTTCAGCTCAATCCAATCTACCATTTGGGAGATATGGACAAAACAAGCCGTTGTCCTGTAAACCTACAGAATACAAAAAAACACCTACAGGATTGGTAGTGATCAGTTTTAAAGGATATCTAGAGGTCAAAGAAGCTCCTCCAAAGCTTAGCAACAGCATCAGGATCAACATCATCACCATCCAACTCCTGCACATCAACATCGACTCAGCAGCATCATGCATGTCTCTCCAACAATCATCAGGTAGGTACAGGTATGCAATATTCATGACCTCTTCTCTTGAGCATATTATAGTTAGAAATTTGTTGTCAATGCATGAGAGATGAGGTTTTATAAGCTAAGGATGGGTCAACAGTCTCAACCACCTTCAACTAGTTAATTGCAGCTCACTCCTTCACTCATGCAATGTTGAAAAGTCAAATTATGAAGGGTGATGATTTCAAGGAATGAGGACAACAATTAAAAGAGATTTTGCAAAGGCCAAGGTCACCATAGCACTCCAATCCTTCCATCCACTTCATATTCAATATCTATTCATCATTTATCCATCCCAATGCATTTTTGAAAAAAAAAAAAAACAAACAAAGAGAGCATCCTCTTCATTTTCATGAAATTTCCATTTGCAGGTCAGCAAGAAGGATGGTCAAAGAGCAAAGGAGGATAAAAAAGAGACCCCTGTCACTCACATTTTTATTTTACCACTCATTACCATTCATTCCTCCACCATCTCTATCATTTTTCCCACTCCTTTACTTCAGTTTACAAGGGGACTGTGTTTTCTACAGGATGATCCTGTAGGAATTACAATGACCTAGAAATCCTACAGGAGGCAGTCCTAAGGCAAATAAATGACTTGCTATTCCAATAAAATGCACCTGCTTCATCATTCCATCACCATACCTTTTCCACCATCATCACCCCTACTTTCAAACTTAAAAACAAAATCAATTTAAAAATACAAAATAAAAACAAAATTCAGTTTAAATGCATTTTGAAGGTGTTAGAGGTGTCCAAATGGTGGAACAAGGTAGCAAAAGGTTGATAAGGGCGTGGAAGACCTTTCCAAACTAAAAAAATATCCAAGAACTCAAAGCAAGCTAATGGTCTCAAGAAACAATGATTTGTCTTTGAACAAATATGTTTTTGGGCTTGTCCTTGTAGAGCTTACAACAAAGATTCATAATGCACAAGAGAGAAACCACCAGGGTCATGGATGAGGCACAATGAGGTCACTAAGTTGTTCAGAGGATGAACAACACTTTCAGCAAGGGGGTATGATGGGACTATAAATTAGACATAAATTAAAGCCCATGCCTCTAATCTAAAACATAAATAAAGGCCTATGACCATCCTTCATCACATTAAACCTCTATTTTTGCATTATATGATTTATTTTTAACTTTAATATATTCATTAGGAAGGTTTATGTATAATTGAATATTTATGCCTAATATTATTGATTTTTTGTGGAATATTATGAGAATATTGGGTAGATTATGAAGAGTTGGAGGAGGAGATAATTTAGGGACCTGTTCCTACTACTGGAGGATCAATAATAAATAATAAGTCAACAAGATATTACGGAATTATGACACAAATTGTGGAACTCCAATGATTGAGAAAATCTAGGAATGTGTTCCACTAATCAAGGGCGCAGATCCACTAATCAGGGGATTTCGGTGGGGAAATATTCCTCCATTCATGGGGAATGATTCTTAATCATTTTGTATAAGTACCAAGTCAAAGTTTCCTCTAGGGAATGATTGAGAAAATCTAGGAATGTATTGCCTGCGATTTAATGCAAATTCCTAGTATTGGGGACTAGATCCACTAATCAAGGGATTTTGTGGGGAAATATTCCTGGTTTCATGGGGAATGATTCCTAATCATTTTCTATAAGTAACAAGTCAAATTTTCCTCTAGGGGGAGATTTTTTTCATTAGTGTTACTGTGGAGAGAGCTTGTATCTTTGCAGCTCCATTGTATTTTCTTGGAGGGATGTAATTATATTGATTAAAATAATGAAGATTGGTGTCATGTTTGGCTTCTAAATCTTGTTCTCCTCCATAGGTCTCTGAGTTTCCTTGGGCTTGGCCATCCCAGGAACCTCAGATCCATTTTGTATCATTTCCTTTCCATCTTTTCATTGCTTATTCACATGTATCTCTAGTTTTTATTTCTTTCTATTTATGCATTTAGTATTAATGATTTATTGTTGTACAAGCATTATTTCATCCTTGGAAAAGCTTTGGAATTTCATAATAATCATTTAGTTGCTTGGATTAGTCTTCTTATTCCCAAATCTAGATTGTTGGACCTCCTTTTAGCGAAGAACAATAGATTTATGCTATTTTTTAGATAATTCTAACGAGAACCAATCGAATTAATTCCATTTGCATTAGATCAAAAAAACATTCTAGTTCATAAAAAAAAAATACCCCATTGCATTTGCACTTGATTTGGTTAGGCGTTTTTAGATTTACTAGCTCACTAGTTCTCGAATTTCTAGATTTTCAGCTAGTAATGTTTTTTATTTTTTTGCATGGGTTAACATAGATATTTTTGAATGATTCCACTTGGAATAGGGACCTAAGACATCCTAGTTAATATCAAAATTTGTCCCATCCAATTTGGATTTGATTTGCTTGGTCATTAAACCATTACTAATTTAATCATTTCACAAGGAAACTTCTCCAAGCTTTTTGAGCAAATCCATCCATCTCCCAACTTTGGTTTTGAGTTTTGAGTGATCCTAGGAATTTTATCACCCCATTCCACCCATCACACACCTTTATTAGGCCTTCCATCACCTCCAACACCTCACATTTTGATCTCAGTTGTATCCTGAAGGTTCATTGTAATTCCTATAGGATCATCCTGTAGGTTTCTAGTACATCTTGTAGGTTTTCCTGAAATGGCCTATTTTGAGGCCAAATTGAGAGAAAAACTCTATGAAGTCACCAAAATCCTCCCAAGGGTCTCCCACACCATCCAAGCATCTCCTAACCCTTCCATCCAACCTCCAAAATCCTTAATTCACCTGCCACATCACCAAAGAAAATTAGCTTTCATACTTGATTTTGCATGAAAAGACAAAAAGACAAAAATAGATTTATTTCAGTCCCTTTACTTACACATTAGTGATGTTTGATGCTTATTATTTCATTATTAGATAGTAGCATTTGGTTCATGATAATTTAGTATTATTACAAAGCATAGTTTCTTGGCAGTTAATTAGGAAATGGTGTGATTTAGCATTGAATTTTTGTCTCTTTCCTTGTACTTTCTTTCTTGAAATAGGTTAAGGTTCCATTTCAAACATTTCATTTTCTGCAATTAGTTTAGGATTTGACTTCATTACATGCACTCCATTACATCATGATAGAAAAGGAAGGACACATTGTATGTTGCACATATAGTGTTGACACCTCTTAAGTTTGTACGAACCCCGGGTTGATAATTAAAGTCGATAGCCTTGGGAGTTGTAACATTCTTGTTGCAATGCCGAGGCTCATCAAAAATATAACCTATCGAAGACTTCTGATCATCAGGGTTACCATTCCAATTAGAATGAATGAAACCAACCAACAAAAGAGTACCCCCTAGACTTTAATGTATCAAAAACTAAATTATACCTCAAATATATTGAAGTATCATTTCCGTTTCTTTCTAGTGACTTTCATGGGGTGTTTTCTTATACCCATACTCTTTGGGAAAACAAGGTACTCCATATAGGACGAGCACCTTTAGTAATCACTCATACATGTTGAGCACACACTTATACTGAGAGGGAGGTGAACCTATATAAGTGGATTTGTATAAGACAATTTTTATTTATTAACATTCATAAACCATAATAAAACAATCACATATGAGATTTATCAAATAAAGAACATAGAACACAAGTTTTACATTGAAACCATTTTGAGGGAAAAACAAAAAACTTATTTTATAATTATTTGTAGGCACCAACCTTCCATTATAAATATTTGTAGGAATCAAACTATTGGAGACACCAATCTTCATTAGTAAAAACATTGGTAGGAACCAACCTACTCTTACAGATTTTTGTAAACACTAATCCCAACACTAATCACCAACTTAGGATGAGACAAAAATCCCTTTGTTTGAGAAACAATCAATTCCAACTCTTCTTTAGTGCATATGACTTCTTTAAAAGATAGTACATTACCTGCATTGAGTTTGCTTGCTACATTTGTCTTCACCAATTCTACTTGTTTGTTCTACCTACATTAGGTCTTCTTGTTGCCTCTACCTTCATTAGGTTTGCTTACGACTTTGGCCTCCACTATGTCTGATCAAAATTTGAATCTCTAAATAAATCTATGCTAACTCTCCCACATATTTTTGTCTTTAGCCTTTCCTAAGAACAAAGTTGTGGAGCATGCCACATATCCAATATTGCAAATCAAATTCTAATTTTTTAAGGAAATTTAATATGTCTCCTCAGAATCTATCTAAAATCTTGGAAAATAAATTATAGAAAAATTTAAATTCTTACTTGTTAAAATTAGTTTCAAGTCCATTCAGGAACCTTGCTTCAAAAAATCATATATATGAGAGTAGAGTGAACTAATCTTTTTAATTTGATCACAAGTACCTAGAGACCTCTCCTTTGTCTCCTCAAAGTTTCATGGTCTAAAACATCCCCAAAAATAAGTTATAGTAAAATTACCAAATTAACTTGATTTTAGGAGCATTCACAAAACCTAACTTCCTCAGTGCATATCTTTGAAAATATAGTGAAACAAAGTTGGAAATTTTTACCATAGGTACCTAGAGATATTTCTTTTGTCTTCACAAAATTTTATAATTAGAAACATCCAAAAACCTAAGTTATAACAAATACCAAAAACTAAGTTATAAAAAATATCGAACTAACGTATTTGAACTTATTTTGGGATAATTCAAGAACCCTAATTTTCTCAAAGAATATCTTTTTTCTCAAAGAATATCTTTGAAGAGTAATGAACCAATATATGAAATATTTATTGCATGTATCTAGGGATATTTCCTCAATCTCTTTAAAAGATCCTAGTTTGAAACATCCCATACAATATGTTATACAAAAAAAATCTTAATATTAATTGTTTGAAGTAGATTTCAAGTTCAATCACAAACCCTATACAAAAAATCTAAATATTACATGTTTGAAGTAGATTTCAAGATCAATCACAAACCCTAACTTCCACAACGTATGAAAGTATAGCAAAACAAAATTTGAAATTTTAACCAGATATTCCCCTCATTCTCTCCTCAATATTCTAAAAATTTCACCATGTGAGGCATCCTAGAAAATAATTTATAGGAAAAAGTCGAGGATGACTCGTTCTCTCCACAAATTATGTTTTTTTCTCACACGTTTTTATTCCAGTTCTTTCTCCTTTTATACTTTATTATAACCCTCTCATGAAAATACATTTAATTTAAAAAGTCACATAAATTAATTATTTAAATAATTGATTCCCCCTTTTATTTCACTTTTCAAATACCATGGGCAAAAGCTATGGGAAAATACCATTGGCTTTCTAAACCATGGGTTTGAAACCACCAATTCACTTTTTGTCTTCTTATTTTTACAAGTGTAGGTTTTAATCATTTAAAAATAATTATCACAAACATATTCTTAATAAAAAAAGGAAAAGGTGCAATGGAAAACACACACATTTTTATCCTGGAAACCCAAAATTGAGAGAACCAACATATTCTCTCTCTCTCTCTCTCTCTCTCTCTCTATATATATATATATATATTACAATACAATAAATATCTTAAGGAATCCATAAACCACCAAACCATTTACCTTATATTAGAATATAGTTTTAGTTCCTTAATGGAAACTACAAAACCATTAAGAATATAACACATGTTCAACGTTATCCCACTTGTTGTTTTCATTGTACAAAAGGGGTTCCGATAGTGCGTGATCAATCTAGGGAATCAATGCCCATTGTATCTCTACACAAATAGAAGTTTTTTGTGCTCACATATTTTGTTAATGAATCTAGAATTGTTCACTTTTTATAGTATCATCTTCTTGTATTTAATCATATCTCTCACAATGTGATATTGAACATCAATATGCTTTCTCTTCAAATGATAAGCTAGGTTATTTTTTGGGAATATTTCACTTTGAGTATGAAAATCTATCCTTATAGCTTGTTGTACTAACACAATACTTGAATACAATGTTTATAACTATATGGATTCCTCGCTTGCATGACTAGCTACCATGTATTTAGATTCTCAAGTTGTGATCATCACTACAGACCGTCTCTTCTCATCCAATTGATTACTTCTCAAAACAGGTTAAAACATACCCACTTGTATATATCCTATAATCTAGATCCCTAGCTCGATCTGCATCAACAAATCTATGTATGCCCAACGCTCCATCTAACCCTGGTCTTTCTTGGTAGAATAATTTATAGCTAGGATTGCCACACAAATACCTAAAATCCCTCTATTAATAACCAATTCTCCTTTCCTAGTTTTGACATATAACTTCTCAATGCTCCCATTGCTTGTGCAATATTTGATATATAACATAAAATTTCATACATTAAACTTTCAATTGCACTTGCATATGGAACATAAGGCATGTTTTCTTCTTCATCACATGTCTTGGGACATTGATCTACATATAAATTTACACCTATAGAAATAGGCACTTTCTCTGGCTTACATTCTTACATATTAAATATTTGTAATATTGTCTCAACATGCTTCCTCTAATGTAACCAAATTTTTTCCCGATCTCTTTTAATTCCCATGCCCAAGATAAAATTTTCAGTACCATGATCCTTCATGTCAAATTTAGAGGACAATTTAGTTTTCACTTTGTGGATGATTTCCTTGTCATTTCCAATTAACAACATATCATATACATACAAGAACAAATAAATAACATGATCACCAACTACTTTGGATATATATATATATATATATATATATATATATATATATATATATATATATATATATATATATATATATATATATATATATATAATGATCTACTTTACTCCTTGTGAATCCAAGTCTAAGAAAATAAGTATCAATTTTTTGATACCACATCCTTGGTGATTGTTTTAACCCATATATGGAATTTTTCATCTGGCATACTACCTTTTTCTTTCCTCTCACAACAAATCATTTTGGCTGTGTTTGTATATTTCTTCTTCCAGATCCCCATATAGGAATTTTTTCTTCATGTCCACCTTTTCTACTTCAAAATCAAAAGAAACATCAATAGATAAAAAAAATCTAATAAAATTTAACTTGGAAACAAGAGAAAAAATATCACCATATTCAATTCCCTCTACATGGGAATAACTGTTTATTACTAAGTGAGCTTTGTATTTTACTCTTTTCCTTATACATTCAACTTCTTCTTAAACACCCATTTACTACCAATGATATTTCTTCCAACCAAATACTTCACTAAATCCCAAGCATCATTCTTTCCCAAGGCTGCCATTTCTTCAATCATGGCCCTTTTTTAGATTTTACCATCGTATGAATCAACTTCCCCCCTAAAAATTCTAGGATCATCATCAGTAATAAACATAGGAAAATTTGAATGGAAATTAGTTGGAGTATTCCTTTCTAGCTACCTTCTTTCCCAAACTAATCTCCTTAGTGTCGAAATTTGTGATTCTTCTTCTTCTTATTTTTTTCTTCTATAGATTCTAATTCATCATCCTTTAGATCAAACTCTATATTTTCTATTTCTTTCTCCCTTAGTGTTACTTCATATTTGATAACATATTTGACTTCTATAAATACCAAATCTTGACTATACACTACCTTCTTAGTGTATGGGTTCCAAAGCTTATAACATTTACCATCTTTATATTCAATAGAGATACACTTTTAATCTTTGTTACTCTAATTTTGTTTTGGATCATGTACATAAGAATCAAATCCTATTACCTTGAGATGTTAAAGGAAGGTTTCTTACTAGTACATACCTCATGTGGATTCTTATCATCCATCGCTAATGAGGGTAACTTATTTACCAAGTAACACATAATATCCGCTACCTCTTCTCAAAATTCATGTCCTAACCTAACACCATTGAGCATGATCCTCTCTTTCTCCATCAACATCCTATTCATCATTTTAGCAATGCCATTTTGTTAAGGTGGGTATGGAAAAATATTCTTTCTTTGTATATCACATTTCTTATATACTTTCTTTGAATTATTCCCGAATAATTCTCCACCATTATCTGTCCTCAACAAATTAATTTTATTCTCTATCTAATTTCCATAAGAGCCTTAAATTATTTGAATTTATCAAAGAATTCATATTTATTCTTGAGGAAATAAGTTTATATATTCCTTGAGAAGTCATTTTTAAATGATACATAGTACATAGATTTACCCAATTATGGAACTAACACAAGTCTAAACATATCACTATGCACTAGCTATAATATCTCCTCTAACCTTGTAGGACGAGAGGAGAATCTTACCTAAATCTTTTCCACATATAAAAAATGTTCATAGAGATCAAAATATAAAGATAAATTAAACATGCCTTCTACCATACCATTAGTATGTAATAATCAAAGGCCCTTCTCTCCAATATGATACTCTTTGATGCCATGGCATAGTCTTTTCCCCAAAGATTATATGAGGCTTTTCCTTCTATTGCTCCAATCTAAAGAACAAATGAATTGATACTATCAGAACTTAGAATTCTCATACCTAATACATATTTTTTTCCCTTTTATTACTCATGATTTCATCTAATCCATATCATTATTACTATCATCTTGCATGATTGTTAGGCTATTATCTTCTACTAGGAGCATGATAAGGTAATAATTTATTATTTAATGTATTTCCTTTGTTTCAATAAGGTTTATATCAAAATTTTTATTAATGATGATTTTTTTGTTATTATACTTGTGCCTAGGTTCTTAGTTGCATCAACATTTGATTTCCAAATTGCAGTTCAGTTCCTCAACCAAGTATAATTCTTGCACTTATTTTGGGATCGATATATTAGCACACTTCGGGGAAAAACCAGACATGTTTTTGTCCATAATGATGTTTTAATACTCGCATAAGAGTCAAAACGCACCCAGGTCGCACATATGGATTTATGGAAAATAAATAATGATTCAGCCCCAAATGCATATTAGTTTTCAAATAGCCAACTCCCTCCTTGATTTTTGTCCAACTGAAGGCAAATCCCAAAATTCCGAGACATGGTTTTTTCTCCTAGTATAGGAAATTGAGTATTTCATGGGTTGTTTTCTGAAATTCACCATGGTATGGGAGATATGAAAGGATCTTTGGGGCATATTTGTGAAAAAATAACATTTCTCTAGAATTCTGGGATCATACATAGATTTGTAGAAAATTCATTTTCATGATTAACTAATGGTTGTACTGGATCTCCATTGGTGGAAAATTGTTGTGATTTGATTGTTCATACTTTTTGTAATGGATTGTATTTTCTAGAGCCAAACTTATATTGTAAGGATTTATATAAACTAAATCATGGCTTCAAGCCAAGCAAGTAGTGATATTATTAGGCAGGGATGTTGATTTAGACTCTGAGGAACTCTGTTTTGGGCATTGGATCCTAATCATTCATGGTGTAGAAGTATGAATTATCAATGCAATAATCTTGTGCTAGGTTTTACGTTTTAGTTTTTTTATTGAAATTGTGATTTTGTAATTTGATTTATTTTAAGAGGCAACAAACTGGTTGGGAGGGCCCCTAAAGCCAACTTCTTGTCCTCTCTCTCACTTCCATCCTTTTGTTGCGTTCCTTTAGTTAGGTCTAGATATTTTGATTAATATTTATATTTTTTTCTTGGTGTGTTTTAACTTGTGCATTTGATCTCAGATGTAGATATTTCCTGCATAAAATCTACACACTTTGTCTCCCTGGTAGATAAATTCTTTATTCTATGTTTTCTTTACAATTATGAATCTAGGAGTGTTGTGGCTACAATCGTGATGAATTTCTGTGGTAAAAAATGTACATGTAATTCACTGATATAATAGGTGTTTGTGTATTGGTAAGCTACAACAAAGGTTTCTTATGCCTATTTCTAAATGATACTTTGTTTTCTTATGATCGATCGCTTCGGGTTTTGAATCTGAAATAAGATCTAGAATGGTAATCCTAGTTATAATTGGTTTATTAAAGTCTAGAGTATTTTTTGAGGTGAACTATAACATGGTTTCATTAAATTTATTATGGATCTAAAATCCTTGTAACGACACTCCTAGATCTATTGATTCCCACAAAGACCTAAGTTTAGTGATCAACTTGTAGCTTCTCTATGCAGATAGAGTAATGTTGGATGCTCCTTTCTTATTGTAACACACTTCCAAATTGGTTAAAAGTGATAATATGCATATAGTTTGTTTCAATGGTACTTTAATAGATGAATTTTGTTTCCCAAAATCTTGTAGTACACACTAGCTTCCCCAATTCACAGATTGTTTTGTACATTTCATATTTAAAGGGTATCAAAAGTATGTACTTAGAATTCCTAGATATTTTATCTTGTAATTGTAATACATGTGGCTGCATTTTCAAAATGTTTCTTATAGAGGATATTTATATCATTTATATCCTTATAATGTTTCAACTCTTTTTTCCAAAGTCTCAAAAAGATCTGAATTCAAGTTTAAAGGGAATTTGATCCTTAAAAGATTAGAAGAGCACATTTGATTTTGTATATTCAGATATTTATGATTATTGATATACCTATATTTTCATTACAAGAATTGGTTACAGAGGAGCAAAATGAAGGTTTGATTGCTTGGACTTATTTTTATTTTACTTTTATGTAGAATTCAATCCAAAGTAAAACACACATGCTGAGGTATATCTACTTCTTCTTGTGAAATTTCAAGATTGAGTTTGATACATTAAAATATGAGACATGATTTGGTGATGTATTGGATGATGTCTCATATATATTTGTGTCGGAATGTTTTAAACATAAAATATGCATGTTTTATCAAACAACTCTCACAACATATAAATGTCTACATGGTATCTATAACATGGTTCTTTTGGGCTTGTGATTTTTGAATATCCACTGATTGAATATGTGTGCCAAACAAGTGTAAATAAGGTGATGATTTATGATTGAAGAGTTACAGAGGATTCCTTTTATATATATTTCTTATTCTCTTCTCTATAAGTAGTGGTCACACATTGTTTCTATAATTTATTATAAGTTTATTTGTTTATTAAGGGTGAGAAGATTGTGTGGAAGTTTGCAGAAATAAACTTTGTAGATCTGAGAAATGACACTAATTTCTTTCATAGGTAGCATATTAAAATTAGACCAAAGTGTGCTTGAGCATATTTGAAAACCTTCTTCTTAAATAGAGATGGCTTGAAATAGGACCTAGTGTAGGAATGTATTAGGGCTTTATTCATTTGAGTGATATGCTTCACATGTGTGGTGCTTAGGTTTCCTTAAGTTTTCACTATTTCTTTTCTTAGTTAATAAGGACAATATTTTGATTTGACTGCTTAGGTTTCCAATTGCATATTAGTTAGGGCTTCCGTTCCAATCAACCAGTAGTTAGGGTTTTGTTCTTCGATTATTAATAATTAGGGTTTTTATTTTTATTATTGGTAGTTAGGGTTTTCTTACAATTTCTTGTAGACTAAAGGATTTATGTTGCAATAATTATGGTTTCATCTCTAATGAATGTTTTTGAGTGTAGGATTAGAGTAGGTATTGACTAGTGCAATAACTCAAGGTGCGATTAATTTCTAAACAAATTAGGGCCTTTTTTGCAGGTCCCTAAAGTCCTTCTTTGTCATCTCCAATGCTATGGACCAAATTCGACAGATCCTAGATTGATAATTAAATGTTGGTCAATTCATCACCATATACTGCACCCAACATTGTGGTGTCATTGTCAGGGAGGCACTTAGGATATTTATCTTGATGACCTGCCGATTTTGGTTTGCTCTTTACCTATTTTTCTTGCAAATTTATGTTTATTTAGAGTCAATTATTTGAGTTTCTTTCTTTCCTGCAAATTTTTATGTTTTTCATTTTTAGGTTGTTGTAAGAATCCCCCCTATATTTACTCATCCAGGTGATGATAGGATATATAAGAAGCTTGTTGAGAAGAAAAAAATGGGTCTTGAGAAAACTTACAATGAGGAGTTTTGATGTTGTTGCTGAGATACAAGATGGCAAACTTACAAGTGCATAAATCAATATTTTTCTTGAAAATTTAAAAAATGATGTTATTTTTTCTTTTAGTTCACAATTGGATGATTTGTAGGAAGAAAAAGTGTAGGATAAAATTGAAGAGCCACTATTGATATTATGCTCCAACTGTAGGAAGAAGCACTTCTTTAGAGAGTGCCCACCAACCTGAAATTTTGTGTAATTTGTGAGAAGGATCATTCAACGAAACATTCCAATCATTGCTAGGATTATTATAAGTACTTAGGGAATGTTTATAGGTATCGAATTTGCTGCCAAATATAACTTGAAACCCATCATCATTTAATACTTGGGCTAATTTTTAGTATCCTCAATAGATCTATAGTCCTACAGTTCCATGGAAAAATTTTAGTCCTCCTGCATGGCCAAAAGGGACCTATTCTTGGCCCTCTCCCTTGAGTTAGATATATTCATGGCCTTAAGAATGGTTTGGAGCCTCCTCTCTAGGGTAGTTTCTCATGCAAAATTACTTACCTGAACAACAAAAACAATCACAATTTCCACCCAATGCACCATCATGTTCTCATCCTTCATGGTCCCAACTACTTGTGCAACCAAACCCTAATCTATACCCCAACCCATACTCCAGTCCAAACCTTAGACCATACTCCAATAAAAACCCTACTAAAATATATCCCATACTCCAATCCAAACCCTAATCCATACCCTAATATAGATCCTAGCCCATAACTTAATCCAAACCCTATTCCACACCTTAATCCAAACCCTATTCCATACCCTAATCCAAACCCTAAACCAAAACCTAATCCAAACCCTTGTCCAAACCCTAATTCAAACAAGGAGGTTGCACATCAATTTAAAACACTTTTTCTTACCATTGACTTCCCTACTAAATGTAATGTTATATCTTACATATTAGAGAAGGGAGTGAGTTCAAGAACTTCCCCTATCACTACAAAATATTTACCCTGGGAATATCTAATTCAAATGCCATTAAGGGAACAATATATGAGTGGAATTTATTCTGAAGCTGTTTTTGAAGCTCAAAACTCTAGAATTTCACTTAACCATCCTTGCTAATATGAGGAACAAGAATTGGAGCTTAAGATTGAGGAGTTTCTTTCTTTTCTTTCACCAGATCCCTTATTCCTCCAAGAGGGTTATTATCAAGTAGTGGAAGGATTGTATGAGTTGGAGAATCATGAATATGTGGGTCCCATTGAAGCCTAGTTTCAACCAATCATCAACATGCCTCATTCCCTCATCATTAAGTAACTCTTGGTTCCATATCAATTAAAGAAGTTAGTTTCTCATACTTTGGTACGTGTTGAAGTTTACTTTTTAAAATCGAGTGTGAGTATATTTAGGATTTTGTTATGCACATGGCTACACTAGAAATACTCCTACACTTGAAGGAGATATTCCTCTCTTTAAATTAGGGTAGGGTAGTATAGAATAAATTAATAAAAAAGCCATCTGAAATAAAATTGTTACAACATCACTCTTGAAACCACAACTTCTAAGTCACAACTATTGACATCTCTGTTATTATGCACTCTTGTGGTAAGTATTGTCAGAAGAAATTCACTCTTAATGCCTCATATTTTGTAAAGTGTCTTTGATTGTTGATTAGCTAGTTTTTATTCATATCTCAGATCATCTATTGGCTCAATCAAGGGGATTGTCATTTTTATGTTTAATATTTCCCATTCATAAGCTTAAAAACCTAATTCTAACCTAGTCATTCTAACAAACAATCATCCAAGAAATAATTTCAAGTTTCTCTTAGAAGGAATTTTTGAAAGGCCTCATATGGATGACCACTCCTATAAAACCCTACCGAGTTTTCATGAGAACCCTATCATGATTAACTCGAGGAATATTTCAATCATTATCTGAGACACTTATTATACAATGAATAGTTGATATTTAAGATTATTATTGATGATGTTTCCCATGGAATAAAAATAAGTATTTATGTGCCTGGAAAAGATAAAACCTTCTCATACCACTTGACTTCTTTACACTCTAAAGTTTTCAATGAACGATATACATTATCTCAAATATTTGCGGGATATATAATAATAAAAAGGGAAGTACTAGTAATTACAAGCAAACTCGTCGGGGTACTGAGCAAGCCTGCTTGCAAGGGGTCTATGCTTGTATGGTACCAAGACAAACCCGCTGGGTATTAAACAAGTTTGCTGGCAATAGGGCTACACCAAGTAAGAGAGATGGAAAGCACACATTGGCACAATTAAAACTCAAAAACCCTGGGTCACATTCTAAAGCAATTATCACTAAAGTTGAAGCTATGAAATGAAATTTATATCTCTCAAAGAATGACTTTATGATCCTTCAGGTATTTTTCTTTGGAGTTCTATCTTTCAAAAATATGAATATTTTTAATGGATGTGGGACCCTTAGTGCAACCGATTTATTGTGCTTGAACAAGAGGAGATTTATATATACTCTTGGATAATGGTAAGATGGTCATCCTGAGGAGGCATCAATTTGCCATATTATTTTTCCTTATTTCCATCCATCTTGATCATGTAACTTTTATTTATAATGAGGATATTGAAATGAAAGAAATATGACTGACATTTCTCGTGAGGTGCTTTGAGGAAATTTTAATGGTTGGATTTTTCAATCAATGATAACACTAACCTTGCAGTGACAACATTGTTATCATTCCTATGGTAGCCCTAGCATTAATTACTCTTTTGGAAAATAATGAAGATTAGTCTTGACATCACTAAATATCTGTCACAGATCTTTCTTATATTATTGATGTAAGGGGATTCGATATAATATGACACTTACCTACATGATCTTATTCAATTATCCCTATAAGATTTCTGCTCATGTACTAAATCCTTGAATTGGTGAATTATGTAGCAAATCTCTAACAGAGAAACCTTAGCCCTGCAATTTAACCTTAGCCATTGTTTAGAGGATTTTCTTGCATGGGGACATGAAAGATGATTGACATGGGGGATGTTAGGCCTTCAAATTTTCATGCTTAATACAGATTTTTTCCTTTTGATTACTCATGATTTTATCCAATCCCTATCATTATTAATATCATTTTGCATGATTGTTAGGCTATTATATCAACTAGGAGCATGATAAGGTAATAATTTATTATTTAGTGCATTTCCTTTGTTTCAATAATATTTATATCAAAATTTTATTAATGATTGTTTTTGTGTTATTTTACTTGTGCTCGAGTTGTCAAATGCATCAACAGTTGATTGCTAATGTGCAGTTCAATTCCAGCACCAAGTACAATACCTGCACTCTTTTAGGGTTTGATATATTGGCACACTTCAGGAAAACCTAGACATGGTTTTTGTATGTAGAAATGTTTTCATGATACCATGGGACTAAAAAACACACCTAGGTCTCACGTATGGATTTAATGAAAATAATTAATGATTTAGCCCCAAATTCGTAGTAGTTTTCAAACAACCAATTTCATCCTTGATTTTTTCACAGATGAAGGCGAATCTCAAAATTTTGGGACATGGTTTTTCTCCCAATATAGGAAATTGAGTAACATGAGGGCTGTTTTAATTTTTTTTCCATGTTATGTGAGATATATAAGAATCTTTGGGGAAAATTTGTGAAAAAAAACACAATTTTCTAGAATTTTAGGATCATGCCCAAATTTGTAGACAATGCATTTTCATGATTAAATAATGGTTGTACAGGGCCTCCATTGATGGAACATTATTTTGATTCCAGTTTTCACCTTATTTGTGATGGATTGGATTTTCTAGAGCCAAATTTGCATTGTAAAGATTTATATAAAATAAGTCATGGCTTCAAGCTAAGAATGCATTGATAATATTGGCAAAGGCTATGGTTTAGGCTTAGAGGTAACTTTATTTTAGGTGTTGTATACTGAGCATTCATGATGTAAAATGATGAGCTGTATTTTCAATGAAAGGATCGTGTGCTAGGTTTTACTTTTTAGTTTTTTTATTCAAATTGTGATTTTGTAATTTGATTTATTTTAAGAGGCAACAAGCTGGTTGGGAGGGACCCCAAACTAGCTTGTTGTCCTCTCTCTTGTTAATCTCCTTATGTTTCATTCCTTTAGTTACGTCTAGATATGTTGATTGATATTTAATATTTTTTCCATTAGGTGTGCTAACTTGTGCATTTTACCTCAGACCTAATGCTAATATTAATACTGTCTAATACTTTGTTTTCTTATGATCCATCACTTCGGGTTTCAAATTTGAAAGAAAATATGGAATTGTAATCCTTATTATAATTGGTTTATTACAATTTGGATTATTTTTTTAGTTGAAATCTAACATGGTTGCACTAAATTTAATATGAATCTAAAATTCTATAATGAAATTCCTAGATCAATTTATTCTCATAAAGATCCAATTTTGTGTTGGCATTGATGTTATGTTGTAGGTGTTTGGTTGCAGTGATTGTTGGTTGGCATTGATATCAACCTAGGCATATTTAACAGATGTATGTGGTGCAGGTACAATGATTGCTGGTTGGAATTGATGTCAACCTAGGCATATTTCAAAGATGCATGTGGTGTAGGTACAGTGATTGTTGGTTTTGTCACTTTTTCTGGCACTCATAGCACAAGTGCTTCGGGAGACATATAAAGCTTCCTAGATACAACCTCTGGGTTGATTGTAGACTAGTTCCTAGGACATCTTAAATAGAGGAGTGCATTTAAGATTATTTGAGGGATTAGTTGCACTCCAATTTTCATGAAGTTTGAAAAAGAGAATAAAAAGGAGCTTGGTTCAATAGTCCTTCATTAAGGTAGACTCAATCCAATACATGGATCCAAATGTTCAGGGGGTAAATCAAGCCAACCTCAAAGAGAAATGCCTTGTTCTGGTGGCTGACACACAACAACATGAAAATTAATATTGGTGTTGTAGTAAAGTGAAGAGGAGGAAAGAAAGGAGGGAATTCAATGCATAGGGTTGTAAAAAAACATAATCCTAAGCAAGAATGTTCCAAGAGAAATATGGAAGATGGTGGAGGTGGAATGGTATAAAAATCTAGTTTCCATTGATGTCAACCTAGGCATATTTCACATATGCATGTGATGTATGCACATTGATAATGTTGTTGGTTGTGTTGCAGTGATGATTGGATTTGGTATGTATGATTACCATGGTACATGTATTCTTGGCATTGGAATTACCTTGGTATTGTTTGTGTGTGTGTCCCAAGTCGATACTTGGTATTGGTTTGACAAGTATTAACATTACCATGGTATCTGCCTATGGTATTGACATGGAGATTACCATGGTACAAGGGTGCATGGTATTGGCATAACCATGGTATTGACTTGGAATTTACCATGGTATGGGTGTCCTTAGTATCAGCGTAACCATAATATTATCCCATGGTATTGATTGGAGATTATTGATGATATTTTGATATATATTTTTGTGAGAATATTTTATTATGGATTGGGATGGATTATGTGGGTGTGAGAGTAAGTGTGTGCTACAGTATTTTGTCTTGCATATTGATTACTTGTAGCGGTGTTGGTTAGTGTGATTATCAGACCTTATTTTTAGATCAAATCAGAGTTGTTGCAAGATTGCTCATGTTGAGTAGGTTTGAGAGTTGAGTGTGAAATCTTCTAAAACATGGTTCTCATGGAGGCATTGAGGGTGTTGAGGCTCATGATAGACAGTCTATAGAGACAGTGGGTGCTTTATAGCCAAAAAATCAAAATGAGTATCATATTTCTCCAAGTATAGTCATATTGGGAGAGGCTCATTGGTTGTGGTGGTGTTGTAGTGGATGCAACACCCTCCAGAGTTTTGGATTGCACTCAAATTTCAAAGCCTTTCTTGATTTTTCCTTTATGATTGCAAACACTCGAGCTCATTCTGTGAGATCCCTCGGAGTCTTTTCATCCCTTTTGCTTGATTGACCAATTATCGTCTTTTGGGATGTTGATTGTTTTACCATGCTTGTAGTCCTATTCTGGTGATTTCAAAGGTTTGTATTTGTGCATTTGAGTTTTCCTAACTATGTATACATCGTTCACACTCATACACAAAGTTTTAAGCATTGTGGCACAAGTGTCATCATGGTCATCCTAAGTTCTATCTCAAGCATTGCACTTGTCATTTTTGGTTCTAGAAAGTCCCACAGAGGGTAATTCTTTGTGTTGTTATTCCAGTGGTCTATGTTGTCATGTTGTTGAAGTATGCTAAGTGTGTCATCACAACGTCAAGTTCCTCACAAGTTCACTTGCCTCTCACACTTAGCCATTGTCCTAAAAATCCTTTCGATTGAACAACTCTCCTTCACCGGACTTTGACTAAGCTACACGCTACATAGTCTCAGCCCTCAATGATGTTGCTCTGCTTCTTGGAACTTCACAGTGCATAGAGATTGTTCCCCAGGGAAGTTGAACTATGCAATTCCAGAACTGAGCAACCCTCCTTCCTCCCCAGAATTGTGTAGAAGTTGCCTCAAACTTGACCTGAAATACACATTTCACGAGATCTATCATCAAGCCTCCTCCCTTCCTACTAGAACCCCGCAATTCAGAAATACTTAAGCCTACTTTGCCTCCTAGAACTACCCAAAGGTGTCCCCAAGTGTCCTGCTTCAGCCGGGACTCACTCATTCCAAAAACTACGTAGATTTGTCTTCTCTTGTCCCTTTGTTGCCCATTCCTACATTCTCTCATAAAACTACGTAGAATTTCATCCCAGGTCTCACCTTGTAGCCACCATTAACGATCTCAACTACACAATCCTGCCTCCCAGTGGCCTTTGAGAAAATTTCCCGGCAGTGAAGACTGTGCTTTGGAGTTCCTTAGTAAAGCCTGAGCTGCACTTTGCGCAGTATAAATTACCAAACTCCATCCCTGTCACTTGGAACTCCATAATGCATAGTTGTTGGGACCTCTTCCCAGCTTCTCATTCGTCCTGGGACCAGTCCATGGACAACAATGCATCATCTTAGACTAGGGGGTTTTTGGATTTGATTTCATCCTATCATGAGTGAATTGAAGGAACAAGTACACTGTTAGATTGTGGTGAGACGATGAAGGAGATGAAGAAGGAGTGAACATGTTAGAAGACTCACTTGTATATGGCTGGATGAAAGAAGCTCATCAAGAACAAGCAAAGGGAACACATGCATGCAACCACCTTTCAAGACCAAAGATTGTTGAAGATCCTGCATCATCCAGCCATCCGGAGGAGAAAAGAAAGAACATCTAAGAACACATCTATCACTCAGTAGCAACAACATCTTGACATTGCCACCATAACAAGCCAGTCCATGTCAGCAGTGTCATGTCAAGTTGTGTCATGAGTTATCAAAGGCCACATCATTATTATGGGTCATATTTGTTGTAAATTAAATTCTAATGTAAAGTGAAATTCCAAGGGACACACATGAAGATGAAGAGTCATGTTAGTTGAAAAGTCATAGGAAGTTGAACAGTCATGAGGGTAGTCCAAGAGTCACAAGGGTCAAGCATCACTCTTGGTTATGTATACCCCCCCATTGTATGAGCATGGGATTTTCGCCTTAGATCCTCCCATGAAGCATTGAGAGTTTTCAATCAGTTCTTTGAGGAGCGAGGAGTGGCTCAAATGTCCCAATACTAGGGCTAGTGATGTATGATGTACATATGTATCTTGGAAATTTTGCTTAATATAGAAGCTTGTTAAGGCCAACACATTTTCATGCATATTTTGTAGACATTTGTAAGACTATTATTTCAACATTTGTAATTCATCTTTGTTTCACGTGCACTAAGAGAGTTGAACTATTTCGGTTGTTTTAGTACTTACCTTGTTGGGAATGTGCTGGATTGGTTATCATTGTTGTCTCATCCTTGTGGACTACTCCGCGGGAAACTAGATAAACCTTCCTTATTTATTGGTTATAACAAATGTCACATCTATTGTAGACTAATTTGCTTGACAGTGGACATGTATTCCCTTGTACTTCAGTTTTAATGATTGCCACATCCACTGTGGACTATTCCGCTGGATGTTGGACAAACTTTTCTAGTTTTTGTGTGTCTCTTCCTAGGTGGTACTATTACCTCTCACTTAGAGGCTCACTTTACTCTCCCCCTTTGTAGAGTAAGAGAACCTAGACACAGTTATGTTACACACTCACTAGGCATACTCACCTTGCTTTTTGAAGATACCAATGTAAAACTCTCATGTGCTGAACAACGAGAGATAAGGAAAATATCTAAGTAAATGGAAACCGGGCCATCATACTGGATGAGACTCCTACACCAAACGGTGTGAGGTCTAATTGGGACTTCATAATGGGGAGATCCCCTGAATATTGGCAGATGCAACACCATCAACATTTCTGGCACTAGAAGGAGGGAAACCAGTAGTTTATGGCTGATTGTCCCACCGACCTCACTCATGCATTATCTGGTGAAGGTAGTAACATTCACTCCCTCTCCCCTACATGCAATTATGAAGTTAGTAATTTCTCACCTCTAAGACCCAAACATGAAATCTTGTATCATAAAATCCTAGCTATCTATCCCATCACCCGTAAATTTTCAAAATCCATTGGATTGATTCCAGGAGTGTACGCTCTTCCGTATCCTCAAAAGAAGCAAAAGACTACCCCGATAGGAGTAGTAGTTTCATCTATTGAAGAAGTGATATTTGAGCTGGCAGAAGTTGTGGAGAAAGAAGAGGAACCCCCACTCTTTCAAAAGGAAGAAGAAGACAATTTCTTACTTTCAGGCTCAAGTTTTGGTGGAGGATGTGGAAGGGAAGGAAACTAAGGAGGAGGAGAAGAGGAAGAATAACCAATAGATTCAGAGGAAGAATCATCAAATTTAGAATAGGAGAAGGAGGACGATGAAGAGGAAAATATTGCAAAACAAAATTTGGAATAGATGACTCAGGGCCCATTGGCACTTCCTGTACAAGATGTCAAGACACATGGAGAAGCTCTTAATGAAATATGACCCTAACAAAATAGTGAAGGCAAAATATCACTTAGACAAGTTCTACCTACATCTGTAAACACTCGAGGTACATTATGATGATGTTTCATGTAGATTGTTTCCATGTGCCTTGGATGGCAATGAAGCTCTGCAGTATCACAACCTTCCTCCAAACTCCATCCAGAATTGGGGGGTGTTCAAGAGGATCTTTCTTGAGAAATTTGCTGAAGACAAGAGCCCCGCCATAGTGCTAAAGGAGTTGGGTTGTCTCAAGATGGAGCAGAAAGAAAAGGTTAAATATTTCAATTAGAGGTTTAACCATATTTTGAACAAGTTCTCAGATGACACTAAACCTCATGACTTCATCACCATTGACTACTACACTTCTGTCTCATCGACCAGTATTATGCAGTTCTTCAAGTGAGCAGGGAGATCAACATTGATATAAAATTGTTAAGAGGCTATTATCGTAGAGAAATACCTACATGCTATTGGATTTATTGCAGAGGAAAAATCCAATAAGGACTCCAAAGACATGAGAAAGAGGTCTCAGGCCTCTGGAAATAAGCCTAAGGAAAAGGAAGAAAGTAACATTGAGAGCCTTACTTGTCTAGTCAAGTCCCTAACAACGGAAGTCGCTGAACTTAAACACTGGATGAACAAGACAACCATGAGAAACAGGCCTTCTAGGTACCCAACGAAGAAGAATGTAGCTTCAGGCAGTATCAATAGTCAGCCAACCAAATCTACATAGAGCTCCAACCCAATTCTGAACCCTGACCATCTTGCGACAGATTCATATTGTGCGTTTCACCAAAAATAACATTTGAAAAGAAAGTGCCCAGAATGGAACCATTGGATGAGTAGCACGGTTACACAACTGTCCAAAAACCTCATGATTAATGAGCAGGTTGAGCCTGACAATGATGAAGAAGAAGTTTTTACATCTGATGAAGCTCCAAGGACTGGGCATGTAATAAACATGTATCAGTGTACTCGCGTAGCCAAGAAGACCACCACTGAGAAGGAGCCTCTGAGTGACAGTCCATCCCTAAATAAAAACAATCGATATGACTTGAGAAGTCAAGGGGTCCCCATTGTTAGGGCCTAAATCTACCTCAGGATGAGAAAGGTAGGATCTAGGGCAACATCAAACCATGCTTAACATGGTAGCTAGCCCTACCAGGTCGGGAGAGGGCTCTCTCCTTGTCAATCTCAGAAAATATGGCCAATGAAAGCTTGAGATGACTGATGTGATTACTGATTTTAGGCTAGGTATGTGTACAGAGGTGTTTGATTGAATTTAATGATTGAATTTAATGATGTTTTGTTGGGTCTGGGGAATGAGACTCGGTTTTATAGAGATCTCTATGGGGCAAGGTAGGCAAGTGATTTGGTACTTCAAATTGAGTGAGATGGAGAGATTTTAGATAGGTGAAGAGTTGGAGAGGGTATGAAAAACTCAAGGATCCTCTTCAAACAGCTGAAAACATAGATAACTAAACAAACCCTAGGTAGAGCACTGCATTTTCAATGTATTCTACCTTTTATCCTTGTTTGATTTAGTTAAGATGAAATAAAGAGAGATAATGGAATACATAAAACATATGTAGACTTACAATTACGGAAGAAAAAACACTACCAAAGTAAGATGCCACATGAATCCCATAAAGAGTTGCAAACCACTGGTCTATTCCTTAGCCAAACTTCTTAAATGAGTATATAATAAGCTCCAAGCTTTCCCAAAAGTCCAACCATGCTAATGACTGAAAAATTACAAGATATAGGCAACCAACAACTCATCCTAGCCTCTAGGGGTCGAGCTCATAAGATTAGGAGCTGTTCCAACAAAATCTAAACTGAGAACTAAAAAGTAGGCAGTGGAACAACTTGCCTCTAAAAACTAGGAAACTGATTCATTCAGTTGCAAACTACCTTTTGATGGATGAATCTACCTCTATGAGTGAAAATTTAGCATAATTACATCAAAATACATCATGTCACATTAAATTACATCATGAGTTTGACAATTAGAAGGAGAAAAGTCAAATTGTCAAGAAACTAGGCGAAAAACAGAGTTTTTTGGGCAAAATGAGCAAAATTCCTCCAATGCGCCGCGCTGATTTCCCTATGCATAATGTCTTTTTTGTAGCTGATTTTGGAGGCTGTACCGGTGTCCAAATTTTCTCCAAGTGGGATTTTTCGAAAGGTCTACCTGTCTACTTTCTAGAACAAGTGGAATTTTTGAATTTGGCCTCCATTTGCCCCTCCAAAACTGATTTCTCCCAACACTGCTTCCTGTGTGTCTAAAAAGGGGCAGAAAGGTCATTTTTGAGGTGTTTTTGACCTTTTTGGAAGCTCAAAACCTGTCAAAATTTCTTGGCCATTTGAGGGCATTCATATTTTTCCATGAAAAATCCAAAGATGCTGAGCTTTCCTCAAAAGGAGGTCTCTAGCAAAAGCACGCGCTAAGTGGCACTGCGCATCAGGCAGAAAAACCTGTGTTTTGCTAAAAAATTTCTAGTTACGCACTTTCGCTTAGTATTACCTGTGGTCCCGCACCTAATGGTCATGTCTCTAGTGGACCTGACCGCACATTTTCTGTGTTAAATGTGCGGACCACTGATGCGCCGCGCCACTAACCCAGGTGCGCATGCCTTTTTGCAAACAAGTTTTGGAGGCCTTCCTAGTGTCCAAATTGGGCACATAATAGTTTGTTGGAAAGATTATTGCGTATACTTTCCAACCCAAATTGAATGTTTCAATTTGGAGTTCATTTTCCTTGTCAAATGTCAAATCTCCCAAGACTGGTCAAAATGTGAAAAATGAGGCTTCCTAAAGGCAGAGTGCTATTGCAGTCAAGTTTTGAATGTCTTCCTCAACCTAAAATTGAGCTCATGATAGCTCATTGGAAATATCTTTGTGTCTAGTTATCACTTGATTCATCAAGAAAGTCATTTGGCCAACCAAGCTAGGAGAAAACTTGATTTTCGCAAGGTCACTTCAGAGGTGCATCAATTCTCCCAAGGCAACTGTATTTTTGACATTTATCTAAAACCATGATACCTGTGTAAAAATTGAAGGATTTTTTTCTTCCTTGGCCTATTGTGGACAAAAACCTCTCTCAGTGTTCCCCTATTCATCTTTTCTTGCTCAGAAACATCATTGGAGTAAAACCTATCCCGATGTGTGGAACAGGGGATTTGTCGAAATGAAGTGAAATGATGGGGATAAGGGGCTTCTAAATTCTTGAGAACATTTTGGGAAGTAGGGAAGGATGTTAGGAAGTAGGGGTAGTATAATTTCAAAGATTGAGTGAGGGGAAGGGGTCCAAAAGGGAAAAACACAGGCCTAGCCTAGAAAATTGTCAAGTTCTAGCAAGAAACTAGGGTTTGTGTGAAAATGAGGAATTTGAGGGATATCAGTGATGGGAAGTGTTTAATAAGATACATTGATGATAGGGGAAGGTGTATGAACATCAGGATACAAGTTTTGCTGATGGTTTGACCATCGAAGAGAAATTACCTTCAAAACCCTAGGAGAGGGAAATGAACCTTACCTAGGCACAACTGAAGCATGAACAAGGTGTAAAATGACACATTGGAACCTAACATGATGATGAAAACCCTCTGAATGATGGTACACTCAGCTAAATAGTGACATGGAATGACATTTGGACAACTTTGACAGGAGTAAAAGCAAACTCTAGACCTAATACCTAGTGACCAAATTTTGGTTGAAGACTCACTGAAATGACAAAATTTGACCTCGACACCTTAAAATCACTTTGTAAGAGCATGCTTGATCACCGGAGGAAGGCTGCAAAGACTAACACTAACACCCACTATGTTTGAGATACCAAGGGATAAAATAAGACCAGATATGTTAAGGACAGTAGATCCACCGCTCAACTCAACACATAACACTTAGAGAAAGTCCAAGAAGATAACCTTAGTGAAAAGTCTTTCCAAAAGAAGCAAATACAAAAGCATCCCATACGAAACAATGAACTAAGTTCCACCCCGGGACACCTCGATGAGTCTCTCCGCTTTAGATTATAACATCGTAGAAGACATGAATAAGACTCATGCAAACATCTCTCTGTATGAGCTCACAAAAATCACAATCAGCACGACATTATTCTACAAGCAATTGGGAAAACCTCTACATGTGATTCTACCTCTTCCAGCAAGGGATCAAGTAAGTCTCCTAACACTCATATCTATGCCTAATGCACTCCGCATGGAGGAGGAAAACTCACTCTGCCCACCATTCTTGTTATCATTTGAAATTTTCAATTTCAACATTCACAACTTCTTGGTTGATTATGGCACATCGGTTTATGTCATGCCACTCTCCATTGCTAAGAAGATCAATGCGCAATGGAGTAAGACAAGTGCATAGATCATCCAATTAGACAGAACATGTGTGTCGGTAATTGGTGAAATCAAGGATGTGGTCATTCGGTTATCATCTGACGGATGAGTTCATCAATGCCTCATTATCGTAGTTGTGGACATCCCAGAAGCATATGGGGTATTGTTGAGTAGAGACTAGTCAAGCAAGTTGCAAGGATACTTTTCCACTGACTGGTCACAGTTATGACTTCCATATAAGGGAAGAAACAACTATATCTGGGTATTGTCAAAGAGATACATGAAGCACAACGTGACTCCATTGAATGGAGAAAATGAGTCATTGGCTTTCGTAGAATTTATGTTCAGAAATTTCTTTCTGGAGACACAATTGGGGTGTTATCTCACAAATCCATCCCATGCCCCACCAGACACATAGTTGGTCTCTTTCTATGACCAACTGGCAAAAATGAAACTTGTACAATAGTAGCAGTAGTGACAGTAGTACTAGTGTGGCCAATGGTCCTTGTACAAATGATATGTGGACCATGTACATTGACGGATCCAAAATACAGGAGGGCTCTGGAACCGGTTGTGTTTTAGTATACCGCTATAGAGAAAACACTTAATCTCTAGCCGCTTGGAGTTCAATTTCACGAACAACACCTCCGAGTATGAAGCACTTGTCGTGGGTGTAGGTTTTAACCCCATACAAAAGTTACTTGCATACAAATTCTAAAAAACAAAAAATAAACAATGTGAGAGCATGACACATAAAACACATATACACAAAGATTTTTCCCTGGATCACAAAACCGGGACTACTAGCTTGATTTTTCATTATGTTCCTTTCAATGTTATAATACATATTTATACATGTCGAAGCATCAAATACCATGGACCGAAAACCATCACGTCGAAAACCATGGACCGAATAATATCGCGTCCAAAACCATGTGTGAAAATCATGCACAAAACCATAGGTAGGTCCGCCCAACCTAACATAGGGTCCAAAACCAAAATTTTCTGGGGCGTTGCCCCAGACCCCCATAGAGTGGGGCTACCTGCACCCCTTAAACCCCCTGTGACTCCCCCCGCTACGCAATCGGTGTAACGAAGGGGGGGCTCCGCCCTCCTTCTAACACCCCTGGGTAATTAATTACATGGGCTAGTCATGGAAAGAATATAACACAACACAACATTCTCCCACTTGTTTTCTTTCCACAGGGGGCCACAAGAGAGCTTAGTCATTTATCCAGCCCTACAATGCCCATTGTTTCTCTACACCAAGAGAACTTCTCAGAGCTCACAGATTTTGTCAATGCTTTTGTAGTATTATTCAAAGTGTCCACCTTTACCAGCAACAACTTTTTGTCTTCTATCATATCCCTCACAAAGTGATACTGAACATCAATGTGCTTTGTCTTTGAATGGTAAGCAGGGTTATTTTCCAAGTAAATTACACGTTGGCTGCCATAGCCTATCCTTATAGCTCCATGTACTAACCCCATACATGAACACAATCTCTGCAACCAAACTGCTTCCTTTCTTGCATGAGTGGATGTCATGTCTTCTGCCTCTGTAGTTGATAGTGCCACTATAGATTGTTTCTTACTCGTCCAACTGACTACACCTCCAAATAGGTTAAACACGTACCCACTTGTAGATCTTCTATGATTCAGATCTCTAGCGTAGTTCGCATCAACAAAGCCACAGATATCCAAAACTTTGTCCAATATTGGTCTTCCTTGGTAGCACAAACCATAATCACTAGTGCCACGCAAATACCTGAAAACCCGCTTCACTGTTATCCAATGCTCCTTCCTTGGTTTTGACATAAACCTGCTCAATACTCCCACTGCATGTGCAATGTCTAGTCTAGTACAGATCATTGCATACGTCAAGCTACTGACTGCACTTGCATATGGAACACAGGACATATCCTCTTCCTCTTCTTGTGTCTTGGGACAGTGTTCAGTAGATAAATTTACACCTACAGGAATAGGAACCTTCACTGGTTTACTATCCTGCATATTAAACCTCTGCAATATTGTCTCTACATACTTCCTCTGGTTTAACCAGAGCTTCCTCTTTACCCAATCTCTTTTAATTTCCATGCCCAAAATATAGTTTGCAACACCAAGATCTTTCATGTCATATTTGGACGACAATTGGGTCTTCAAATCCTGGATAATTTCTTTGTCATTTCCAACCAGCAACATATCATCCACATACAAGACCATATAAATAACACGGTCACCAATTAATTTAAAATAAACATACTTATTTGCTTTGCTTCTGGTGAAGCCAAGTCCCCGTATAAATGTATCAAATTTCTAATACCACATCCTTGGTGACTGTTTTAACCCATATAGAGACTTCTTTAACTTGCATACCAGTTCTTTCTTACCCTTCACCGCAAAGCCTTCAGGTTGCTTCATGTAGATCTTCTCTTCGAGATCCCCGTGAAGAAATGTTGTCTTCGCATCCATCTGTTCTACCTCAAAATCAAAAGCAGCAACAATAGATAAAAGTAATCTAATATAAGTTACCTTGGCAACATGAGAAAAAATATCACAAAAATCAATTCCCAGCACCTGGGAATAACCTTTTGATACCAACCAAGCTTTGTATTTATCCACCTTTCCTTCTGCATTTGTCTTCTTCTTGAACACCCATTTGCTGTCAATGGGTTTCCTTCCAGCTGACAACTCCACCAGATCCCAAACCTCATTTTTGTGCAAAGATGCCATTTCATCAACCATGGCCTCTTTCTAGAGTTTTCCATCCTCTGAATCTACTGCTTCCTTCATAGTTCTAGGATCATCATTAGTAATAGATAAAGAAAAATGTGAACAGAAAGCAGATGAAATATACCTTTCTGGTTGCCTTCTTTCTCAAACTGATCTTCTCACACCCGGAGTTTGTGGCTCTTCATCTTCTAATTCCTCCTCTACTGTAGAGTCTGATTCTTCCTCCTTTAGCTCAAACTCTATCTTCGTATGTTCCTTTGGTTGGACTTCATGTTTAGTAACATCTTTCACCTCTTTGAACACCACATCTCAATTGTACACAACCTTCCTTGTTACTAGGTTCCAAAGCTTATAACCCTTTAAACCATCCTTATACCCAATAAAGATGCACCTTTCAGATCTACTATCCAGCTTGGTTCATTTCTCCTTTGGACTATACCTTTCTGGATGCCTTCTTTCTCGAACTGATCTTCTCACACCTAGAGTTTGTGGCTCTTCATCTTCTGATTCCTCCTCTGTTGTAGAGTCTAATTCTTCCTCCTTTAGCTCAGACTCTATCTTCTCAGGTTCCTTTGGTTGGACTTCATGTTTAGTAACATCTTTCACCTCTCTGAACACAACATCTTAGTTGTAAAAAACCTTCCTTGTTACTGGGTTCCAAAGCTTATAACCCTTTAAACCATCCTTATACCCAATAAAGATGCACTTTTAAGATCTACTATCCAGCTTGGTTCATTTCTCGTTTGGAACATGTACATATGCATCACATCCAAATACCCTCAGATGTGAAAGAGAGGGTTTCTTACCAGTCCATACCTCTTGTGGAGTCTTATCCTCCAACGCTGATGAAGGTGATCTGTTGACCAGGTAACATGGTTTGTCCACCACCTCTGCCCAGAATTCTTGTCCTAACCCAACACCATTGAGCATGCTTCTTGCTCTTTCCATCAACATCTTGTTCATTCTTCTGCAACTCCATTTTGCTGAGGTGTATATGGAGTAGTCTTATGACATGCTATACCACACTTCTTACAAAATTCTTCAAATTTCTTACTGCAAAACTCTCCACCGTTATCTGTCCTCAGCACCTTTATCTTCTTTTCTGTCTAGTTTTCCACCAGAGCTTTAAATTCTTTAAACCTGTCAAAGACTTCAGATTTCTTCTTAAGGAAATATATCAATGTATTCCTTAAGAAGTCATCTATAAAGGATACATAGTACATAGACTTACCCAGTGATGGAACCATCATAGGTCCAAACACATCACTATGCACAAGCTCTAATATCTATTTCACCCTCTTACCACTAGAGGGGAAGCTCACCTGATTCTGCTTCCCATATACACAATTTTCACAGAAATCAAAATCAAGAGATCTATTACTCATACCTTCTACCATACCTTTACCATGAAGTATTCGAATACCCTTCTCTCCAATATGTCCAAGCCTTTGATGCCACAGCATGGTCTTCTCTCCAGAGACCACTAGATTTTCTACTCCACTTTCAGGAACCACAAAACTGTTGCACCCATCAACAACAGTGCTACCTTGCAGCTTGTATAGAGTTCCAATTCGAACTCCCTTCATCAATACTAGTGCCCCTAGAACCATCTTGTAGGTATCCTTCTCGAACATTGTTTTTACACCTGCATCATCCAGCTTGCTTACAAAAATTAGATTTCTGGCTAATGCAGGAATATGCATGACACTTGGAAGTGTTCTAACCCTTCCACCTTGCAACTTCAACTTTACTTTTCTGCGACCAATGATTCCAGCCTTCTTGTCATCCCCCAAGAAGACATCACCACCATCATATTTTTCATACTCGCAGAACCACTCTCTATGGGGAGTGAAAGGATGCACCTAAGTCAATCAACCATGCCTCGTGATCTACATGTGTACTTGAAGAAGCCAAGTACACATCCCCAGCTTCATATGAGGTGGTTTTTGCCTCTGCAAAAGGAGCATCATCAAATCCCTTTCCTTTACCAGGAGCTTTAGATTTACAGTCCCTTTTGTAGTGCCCCTCCTTTCTGCATTTCTAGCACACCACCTTTACAGGTTTTCCTGGAGATTTAGATCTCCCTCTAGATTTAGACCTCCCACTTGATGACTTATTTTTGTTTCTATTCTAGGTCCGTCCTCGTACAAATAAGGCATCACCATTCTAGCTTCCATATTTTTCTGTCTCATTTCCTCCGTCAGCAAGGATGAGACTATTTCATCAAATTACAAGGCAATTGCATTGTTATCTATTGCAATAACCAGACTATCCCATGAATCTAGTAGAGAACACAACAAACTAATGCACTTATCTTCATCTGAAATTTTGATATCAACAGACAATAACTGACTTACCACAGTATTAAATGCATTGAGATGCTCTGTCACCAAGTCTCCATCTTTCATCCTCAGGTTATATAGCTTTTTCCGTAGGAACAGTTTATTCACTAGAGACTTAGATTGGTACAAAGTCCCTATCTTGTCCCACAAAGCCTTCGTCATAGCTTCTCCTTGATACAATCAACAATACTGAATCTGAGACACACAATTGTATTGTGCTCTTTGCCTTCCGATTCAACTTCTTCCATTCTTCATCAGAAACTCCCGTTGGTTTAGTACCTGGAAATACCGTGATCCATTGATCTTTATCCTCCAACAGATCCTCCATCTTGAGTTTCCACAACTCAAAACTCTAACCATTAAATTTCTCGATCTCTATATTTCCATGCTCACCATCTTCTTTCACCACCAAAATCAATCTTGCAGATCTCCCACTGAATAGGGTCTACCACAGGCCCAAGTGAAACCCCTCAGTAACAAAGGCATCCCCTTGAAGCCAAAACAATTCTAATACCAAATTTAGGTTTTAACCCCGTATAGAAAATACCTGCATACGAATTCTAAAACACAGAAATAAACAATGCGAGAGCATAACACATAAGACACATATACACAGAGATTTTCCCCTAGATCCCAAAACCAGGACTACCAGCTTGATTTTTCATTATGTTCCTTTCAATGTTACAATACATATTTATACATGCCGAAGCATCCAATACCATGGACAGAGAACCATCGTGTCCAAAACCATGGAACGAATAACATCGCATCCAAAACCATGGACTGAATAACATCGCGTCCAATACCATGTGCAAAAATCATGCACAAGACCATAGGTAGGCCCGCCTAACCTGATATAGGGTCCAAAACCAAAATTTTCCAGGGCGCTGTCCTGAACCCCATAGAGTGGGGTTACCTGCACCCCTCAAACCCCCTGTGACTCCACCCGCTACGCAATCGGTGCAACGAAGGGGGGGCTCTGCCCCCCTTCTAACCCCTCGGTTAACTACGTGGGTTAGTCGTGGAAAGAATATAACACAACCCAACATTGGGCTTATAGAAAGCCATCAAAATCAAAGTTGTTATTCTAAAAGTGGCAGGTGACTAAGATATCATAGTGCATAAGATTGTAACACTATACATTGTGTGTCACCTCATGTTAAGAGTCACCAACAAGAGGTATGGCTACTCATCTCTCAATTCCAAGCTTTTAACATTATTTCAGTACCAAGAATGCGTAATGCATTTGTAGATGCCTTGGAAAATGCAGCTGCTAGGATGTCACCGTTAAGGAATAGATTTTCTGTTGATATTTTATATAAACCATATGTCCCAGACAACATCACTAATTTACACGTTTTTTATTATGATCAACAGATACTACATTTCATGGCTAACACTGACTTCTTTAAGGACACAATGATAGACAAGGACGAGCATGAACAGTCTCTGCAAGACGTAGCCGATACAGGTAAAGGCAACCTCATCCCCAGGGAAGTGGTATCACTTGAAAACTTGTATGACTTATAGAACCACTTTGAGGGACTTGTGAATGCCAAAACCCATATCTCTATGTTTTTGCACAAATAGATCAATTTGGGAATAGAAAAGAATCTGAAGTTTTTGAATCTCAGTACATCTTGTACATCACAAGAGTGACAGTCTTTCATTCGCCTTTTCAAACAATACCATGCTGTATTCACGTGGACGTATGATGATATTAAGACATATGACATAGAAATAATCGAGCACGTCATACCGATCGAGGAAGGGGCCAAGCCTTTTTAGCAAACACTGAGGAAAGTTCATCCATCACTTGAGCCCATTATACAGAAAGAACTGACCAAGTTGTTGGATGCTTGGATCATATATAAAGTGCGACATTCAACATGGGTGTCCAATTTAGTCCCTGTTAGAAAGAAGTCTAGGGAGATCCGCCTGTGCATAGATTTCCATAATCTTAATCGCACCTCGGACAAGGAAAACTATCCAGTGCTATCCATAGAGCATATATTGCAGACCTTATTTGGAGCAGAGATGTTTTCTTTGCTTGACAGATTTTAGGATACAACCAGGATCTGGTAGTAGAGCTTGATAGACTCCAAAATACATTCTGTACCAAGTGGGGTACGTTCTCTTTCCGCAGAATGTCGTTTGGGTTAGTAAATGTAGGTGCAACATTTAAACGTGCAATGGACATCACCTTCTATGGGTTTATTAGATAGAGCATGGTGGTCTACCTCAATGATATAAAAATATTCTCAATACAATGGTCAGACCACCTGCGCCAGCTCAACAAGATTTTCGAGCGATGTTCGAAATACGGGATATCCAGGAATCCCAAAAAGAGCATCTTCACAGTGTATGAGGATAACCTGTTTATACACCTCATTGCAAAAAGTGGGATCAAAGTGGATCTAGACAAAGTTCGGACCATCACGCAGATTCCCTACCCCGTGAATAAGAAATCTATGCAATATTTCTTAGGGAAGATCAACTTCCTTAGAAATTTCATCTCTGATTATGCGCAGATTGTGAAGCCCATACAAGAGATGATAAAGAAAGATGTATTTTATGGTTGGGAAAGAGGGAAAAGGACGTGTTTACCCATATCAAGCAAGAAATAGTATATGCACTATCGCTATACAACACAAACTTCAACAAATATTTATTTCTCTACACTTTTTCTTCCGACACTTCACTCGTTACGGTGCTCACTCAGAAGCATGAGTTGAACAATGAGTGAACCATCTCCTTCATGAGTGTGATCGTACAAGGACTAGAACTCAACTACCCCATCGTGGAAAAACAAGCTTATGTAGTGTACAAGGTGGTGATGCATTTATGTATTTATGTAGGACCACGCATTGACAATTATTTATTTCATTGGCAGAAGAGGGATCCCAACTTATTGCGAGAACTAAAGGTTATCCCTTCATAAAAGCATATACAAGACCTCTGATACACATTCCAAACCCAAGTTTCATACGAGAGATTTTCATGAATATGAATCACTTTGAATCCGATAAGAGATCAAATCTTGAAGGTTCGAATGATCATTTCCGAAATGATAAATATAATTCAAGAAATAATTTGCATCGAGTGAAACCATGAAAAAAGAAGAGTTCTATGAAGAAAACCAAACCTGACTCAATTTAGGGGTCTTACCAGAGTTGCGATATCCTAACATAACCATCAATTGAAGTTGAAGTGCCTCGACTCTCTGGAAAGTCCTGAAACTTTCAAGGATTGTAAAATCACATTCTGAAGATTAACCCAAATCATGCATTGTGAGGACAATTGTTTTCAATGATTTGGATGAGATCACTATTAACCAGATGATAGCCATCTCTATCACTAATTTGATCATATTTTACAACTTCGAAAACCATATTACTCAAGCCAAAAGGTTCTTCTAATCACAAATCTAGAGATGGAGAAATTTCATGAGAAAGATGATTTGAAGAGTTTAATTCATGAAAAACAAGAGATGATATAAGTTAGAAAGGATACTCAATGATTTGATTATTCTCTCTTTCATAATGGACAACCTCACTACCTTGTGTCAATCAATAATTGAGTTCACACGATGAAGAACTTGAAGAGCATGGAGTATCTTCATTGCATGTAGATGCAACGTAAACATGACATCACAAGGGAAAGTGGGACAGAGTGGACATTTCGATAATAGAATATTCTTTGACTAAAATAGATTCCAGATCTAAATCTTTCAAATTAAAATTTTCATGAGAAATAGAAATATTAGCTAGTGCACTTGGGCATTTATCATCACATACATCAACAAAATTATCATCATCAGAATGATTGTTGCCCAATACTAAGGGTCTAAACAAACTGATTTTATTTGATTCATTACCAAGGTTAATAGATTCAATATCAACTAATAATGAGGAGACACCATCTTCATTCAAAGGATTTTGAAAAAGAGAAGAAATAGTGAATGAATATTCACCTTCTTGCTCCTCTACCTGGGTAATGTGGCTATCTTGAACCCGATTGCAATCTGGGCCAACAACTTGAAAATTAGAAGAGTGTGGAAAACTAGTTGATGGAGTAGATTGATCAAGAAGATCATGGTACAAAGAGTTATGAAATGTAGATGATAGAGGATGATATGAATCTGAATCAAATTCAAGACTAGAGTCATGATTTTTTGATACTATCTTGAGGAATAGAAAAATTGGTTTTCACCGTAGGATTCATGAGCCATTCTAGGATTTCCTCTATTGGATTTGAATCATTAAAAGTGGAAGGAGGATGATAATATGGATTATGGATTTGATGTGCATATTTCCCAACTTTACAATCATTGCAAGCGTAGAAAATTTTAGGGGCTAATATTCTCAAGTGGGCTAATTTTCCATGCTTTTTCCAAAAAAAAGAAATTCGTTAATTTCCATTTTTTTCTAAAAATGATTTGCCCAAATTTTATAGTATAAAATTATTTAACCTTAAAATATTGCAAACATTTTATATAGAGACTATATAAAATTATTAGAAATTTAAAAAATATTACAAAAATATCAGCAATTGTTTTGTAGATTGCATATTAGGGACTAGTGAGATTCGGTGGGGTTTCTAAACTTGAAGATAACTTTCCATCCTTAAAATTTTCCTTGATTGCAAGGAGGTGTCTGCATCATAATGGAAAAAGGAGGATGAAAAAGAACAAAAGGAATAACAGGTTCCTCCTCTAAAATTAGAGGTGTCTCTTGGTTTACAAGAGTTTGGGATGAAGAAACATCAATTGGTCTGGACTCACCGTGCAAAGAGATAAGAACCAAACGCTCAAACTCTTGTTTGAAGAAATCCCAATCCATATCTTCTTCATGAATTTCATGACAAAGGTGAAGGAATCGATTTGAAAAATCCTCAACTTATTCATTAGAATTGATTATTAAGTGATTGATTCTCTTACAAACATCACGGTAATCATACCTATCAAAGGATTGATGAAGTTCCCCAAGGAAATGATGAAAAGAATGGATGGAAGCATGTGGAAAGGTATGGAATCATTGATTAACATGACCTTCAAGGGTGAGGAATAAAAGTACACAATAAAACTCTTCATCATCGATTTCGTAAGATTCACAAAATTTAAGAAAATCAGGGATGTGCTCAATTATGGATGTTCCATCCTCACCATCAAACTTTAACTGAGACAAGTGATAGAGAGGCTCATTTGGGATTAAAAATTGATAAATGGATAAATTGGAGAAACACCCCAGGAGTAAGAATTGAGGATGAGCCATTTTAGATAAGAGGTTCAAAATAGACTCAACGAGCACAACTTTTCATATGACCTTCCTTCTAGCACCATTGTTGACGGTGCTGGAAATCCATCAACCAAGGGGTCTCCCTGATGTGAAGTCCCAATTAGACCTCGCGCCATTTGGAATGGGAGCCCTGTCTAGAGTATTGGACCAGTGGCCATGGATTCTTATATATTTTCCTTGGATCTAACTATCATCAAGAGAGAGGTGTGCAAATGTGCCTTCGAAAAGCAAGGGGGTGTTCCTCATGAGTGTTCGGTTGTATGTGTGTCAAAAAAAATTCACTGTGGAGGGGGAAGAGAAGTGAGCCTTTAAGAGAGAGGTAATAGTACCAACCTTAGAGTATAGACATTCAACATCCAATGGAATAGTCACAAAGATGTGATGATCATTACAACCAATACAACAATAGCGATATGTCTAATATCCAGTGTAATAGTCCATGAGAATGTGACAACACTAATAACCTTTAAAACACGTTCTCAATATGATAAGTACCAAAATAAAAAAATTAGTTCAACTACGTTAGCACGAATGAAACAAAACATGAATTAAAAAAATTCACATAACAATCTTACAAATATTCATAATACATGCACGAAGAACATGTTGTCCATAAGGATTCTGATATTAAGTAAAATTTCCAAGACACATGTATACAATGAACACCACTAGCTCCAATAGTGAAGCATTGCAGCCACTCCTTTCTCCTCGAAAGAACTAGCTGGTCTCTTTAATGCCTTGTGGGATGTGCCAAGGTTAAAATTCGATTACTCATACAATGGGGGTGTATATATAACCAATGATGTGATGCTTCACCTTCCTTATGACTATTTGACTAACCTCATGATTATTTGACTTCCTATGAATTTTCGACTTTTATGTGACTCTTCATATTTTGAATGTGTCCTTTGGACTTCCACTTTACAATACAATTTGAATAGCTAATTACATAATCCACAATAATGATGTGGCATATGATGACTCATGACCGAACATGACATGACATTGATAACATGTATTGCATGATGATGTAGTTGTTTCAAGATTTCCTTCTTGCTACTTATTTCTTTTTGTCTTCAGTAAGAGATGTATCCAATGTTTCATATTCATGAGAGATATGCTTTGTTCTTCATATCTACCCTCCAAAGAGTTATGAATCAGATGGAGTCTTCATATGTTCATGGTCTTTGGTCTTCTCTTGTAATCCAATGTTCCTTCATCTTCTTGTTTGATGTTCATCTTATCTCTTCAACTCCTTAGGTATCTTCTAACATGTCCTCGTTCTCCAACTTCTTCTTCGTCATATTTCCATAGCATGATAGAGTTCCCGCATCTATAATCCACTCTTGACAGGATGACATCAGTTCAATAAACCCATATCTAATACCTTGCATGATTTCTATATTCAAGCTTGTGTGATCCATAATGAATTAAACAAAGTCTTTCGGTAGAAATCACATGAGAGAATTTTTTGGCTGAAGCATTTTGAACCAACAAGTGTGGTTCATCATTAGGACCAGATGAAGAGGCAGACCATGGCAGAGGCTTAAATAGAGAGCAATGTAGAGACATAATTTCAAGTAACGACTATATTTGAACAATAATGTTTAAATTATAATATTAATTTATTAATATATTAAAACAAATATTATTAAGTAACGGCTATATTAAATGGCTAGTTTAAAAAAAAAAAAATTAAATAATGATATTATTTCATTAATTTATGAAAAATATTAATAGGTAACGGCTATATTAAACAACTAGTTTTTGAAAAATAATATTTAAACTGTGATATTAGTTTATTAATTTATTAAAAACAAATATTAATAAGTAAAACTATATTAAACAGCTAGTTTTTAAAATAAATAAATAAATAATCAAAGTCAAACTTTAAAGGAGGGGAGTCAAAAATTATAAAAACAAGTGAAGGCTCTAATCGAGACAAGATCATTTGATACATTAACTGAGCTAGAACCAGGTGGTAGGTTGAGGGAGAGGCTTAGTGACAACGTAATTGTGTAGCCTAGGTAGTCAAGGTTTAGGCTTGAACCTTGATACTGCACAATGCATAGTTCAGGCTTGGATCGGGCAAAAATATTATGCAATTGGGGAGTTGAGGGAGTTAGGCTGAGGCTTTGAACACTAATTTTTCCCATTGTGCAGTTATGGAAGACAAAGGAGCCCAGGTGACTGCGCAATTGTGCAGTTCAAGAAATTAGGGCTGAGGTTTGATATTTCAAATTGCACAATGTTCATTTCAGGTTAGATTGTGCAAGAATATTGGAGGTTTGAGGCTTAGTGAGTTAGACTACTTTTTTTTACCCTGTTTTAGTCAACTTCATAATTCTAGGAGGTAGAGAAGACATGGTGATTGCATAGTTTCATTGTTAAAGAGCTCATGGTTTGAGCTTGAGCTCAGAGACTATGTAATGCACAGTTGGGGCTACATTGGAGGGATGGATTGCACAATTTTGGGGGCCAAGGTCTGGGCTTGAACACTATAACTGTGCATTGCAAAGTCCTTGGAGGAAAGAACTACACATTGCACAATGTCAAGGGATAGGGTTGCATCTTGAGGGTTAGAAGTATTTAATGCATAGTTGAGGAAGGTTGGATGAGCCTAGGTTTCCGAGAAGTTTCCAAAAAATGGCTAAGTGTGGGATCAATGAGGCTGATGTGAACAATGATATGACTTGAATGTAATCACATTCTTAGAAAACTTGATGAAATAACAACATAGATAATCCAGAACACATTAACAACATATTTCCTTCAATGTGAAAACATTTTGATGATTTTACGACAAGTGCGGCACTAAAGATACACATTGCGATGATCGTGGCGACACTTGTGCGACAGTGCTTAAAACTTTGGGAATGAGTGCAATAGGTGTTTACATGGTAAGATCAACTCGTTTTAATGTATATAAACCATTGAAACCACCAAAAGGAGGTTATACACATTTTGCGACAACTAAGAGAAATGGGAGAGCGACACTTGTCATATACAAATGATATTGAAAGAAGTACATGCCATAGAGAAGATAACATGAAAATGAAATCAATTAAAGTGAAGGAAAGCAACAGAGACAGTCAAAAGCATGAAAATGACATTCACAAAAACAAAGGTGCGCAAAAGGGATAGTTTGAAAAACTCAACAAAATAGAAGTACAAACGCAACCAAAAGTGAGGAACTATCAATGACAGTGTTCATTGATTGTCGACATGGGTTGAAAATTGCACACACATTGCCTTAATGGACTGTTCTTATGCTCATTCAAGCTTTCATGGATGAATGCATTCATGAAATCGTTGCAAATTGAGCATGTGTGAGCAAGTGACTTCGATCGATCAAGAAGTGACCATAGAATGACTGATTGCAAGATCCACAGTAGGCTCCAAAATCCAAGTATAGGAAATAATTTGGAGGGTGTTTGTCACAATGACAATAGATCACAATTTCACATACTCTGTTCGCTATATTTGGAGAGTGTTTTCAAACTGGTGTTTTGAGGTATACTTCTCAATATTGGGTTATTTTCTAAGTTTTGCTAATGATTTGGTATGTGTCACATTTATTTTAATCTAAACTCATTGTGTTTTCCCATGCCTTACCCTCCAGACTTAGACAAATTTTGTCTTCCACAAGCCTTCCCACTAAGCAAGGAAAAACACACAATGCACTCCCAAGCCTCAATTGGACCCCCCTTGTTTGTTGAGAATTCTGCCTATGCCCAGCCTAATCCTTCTCTCTCTCTTAGGCACACAACGCTCTCTCAAGCCACTATCTATCCTTGTTCATCTAAATTGTGCCCTTATTGAAGCCTCCTACCCAGTTGAGCGCATACCACACTGAAAATGATCACTAGGAATTCCTTAAGCTTTGATAGTATGCCTTGTGCCCTTAGCTGAGTGCATGATAGACAAACAATGAACATCAAGCCTCCCTTGATCCCCGACATTGCCTCCTGTGCCTTCTTTGTGACTTAGGCCTCCTCAGTTGAGTGCATGGTACATGAAAAAGCACCATTAAGCCTCCTAGTCCCTTGAGACTTCACGTTGTGTCCCCCATCAAGCCTCCTCTTCCCAGTGGAGTACACAATGCACTCTTAGTGCTAAACACATAGCCCTTGTCTCCTAACAGTGCACCCTATGCCTAGAAGCTTTCCCTCCCTTTCCTGAGTGCACTGTTGATTCACAGTTGGAAAGTCTGCATGAAACATGATAGGATAGGATATTTTTCAAGTTGATGTTTTCTTTCCATGAGTGATCTCATTTTTAGGTGTTAATAGAAAAACAGGTAGGGGGGCATGAGAATATTTTTCAAAGGAAGAAGCACAAAGAATCATTCAAAAACAAAGAATACGTGATTGTAACAAGTGAAATAAAATCGTATTCCAATGAAAAAAGTGATCCATACTGACTCCATACATCTCAAGACCCTTTGGAGGGTAAATGGAAACAACAACAAGGAATCTGCATCAAGAACTAAAGACATAGGTGGCAACATTATCAGTCCCAATCACAAAGGGTCAAAGTCATCAATGTAGTGATTTTTCTTCTTGTTGGCATATCATCATGTGCGAATAATGATGTAATTATTGTAAATATAAATATGTGGAAGTCCAAGAGTCATGTATGGACAAAAGAGCCACATGTGGAAGTCTAAAGGTCACATGTAGAATTCCAAAAGACACAAAGGAGTCCAAAATTCATGTTGAAGTTCAAAATTGTTTTGGAAGACCAAGGGTTATTTCAAAGTCTAAAGGTCATTAGAAGTGGAAAAGATACATGAGAAGCTCAAGAGTGGTGAGGATATGAATATTCGTGTCTCTAGTTACAAAGGAGGCCTCATTACTCAAAGAGAGGAATTTTCACCTTGCCTTTTCTGAAAAGGCATTAGAAAGATAGAGATAGTTATTTTGGAGAGCAATATCATACTCATGTATCTTGTAACTTTTTCTTAATACTTGAAGCCCATTGGGCCAACACATTTTCATGCATAGATCATGGGCATTTTGAGACTCTTCTTTGAATATTTGCGATTTATGTTGGCATTCTTATGTACTAAAGAAATTGAACTATGCTGGTGGATTTGGCGCTTATCTTATTGAAAGTGTGTTGTGGTGGTTATAATGACTGTTGCACTCATGTAAACTATTTCACTTCATGTCTAACAATTATTTCATGCATATGTTCATGTGTCTTCACTAGATTAGTACTAATACTTTTCTGTTGAAGGCTCACTTTTGTTAATTTCAATGAAAGAACCTTGATACGTTCTATAAATGGGATTTCACAAGGCATACTCTCTTTCTCATTCAAAATTATGTGTGTTCTTCTCTCTCATGCTAATTGGTCAACCTAAGGAAAATAATTAAGTAAATTATAGTTAGGCCATATTTCCAGATGAGACTCCCACACCAAAAAATGTGAATTCTAATTGGGACTTCATATCGAGGATATCCCCTATATGTTGGCAGGATCCAACACTATCAACACTCTAGCGCTAGAAGGAGGGAAACCACCTTTTTATGGTTGACAATTTACCTCACCTGAACAACTAAGCATCTTTGCAAGGCAGTAACACTCTGAGTTCAACTCCAACTCCTATTCCTGAGATTGGAGAATCTTTTCACCTTGGTCCACAACAAAATTTTGAAGTTACTTATGATCAACTACCGCCCCCCTACATACACCCTGATAGGGGGGAAAATCGCCCCCCCGTGACCCCCCAGCAGTGCCTGTCACAACGTACAGGGGGAGGTACCGACCCCCCTATGACCCCTCCATGCGTGGGGGTAGTCATGGAAATAATATAACATAACCCAACATTCTCCATATTGTTGTTTTCTTTCCATAGGGGCCCACATGAGAGCTTAGTCATTGATCCATGCCTACAACACCCATTGTTTCTCTACACCAAGAGAAATTCTCAGTGCTCACAGACTTTGTCAATGCATCTGTAGTATTCTTTAAAGTGTCCACCTTTACCAACAACACCTTTTTGTCCTCAACCATATCCCTCACAAAGTGATATTGAACATCAACTTTCTTTGTCTTTGAATGATAAGGAGGGTTCTTTGCCAAGAAAATTGCACTTTAGATGTCACAGTCTATCCTTATATCTCATTGTACTAACCCCATATTTGAACATAATCTCTCCAAGCTGTTTCCTTTTTTGCATGATTGGCCGCCATGTATTCTGCCTCTGTAGTTGAAAGTGGCACTACTGTCTGTCTCTTACTCATCCAACTAACTACACCTACAAATAGGTTGAACACATACCAAATCGTAGATCTTCTTTGATCTAGATCTCTAGCCCAATCTGCATCAACAAAGCCACAGATGTCCAAAACTCTGTCCAATCCTGGTCTTCCTTGGTAGCATAAACCATAATAACTAGTTCCATGCAAATACCTGAAATCTCGCTTCACTGTTGTCCAATGCTCCTTCCCTGATTTGACATAAACCTCAATAGTCCCACTGCATGTGCAATGTCTAGCCTATTACAGACCATTGCATACAATAGGCTACTAACTGCACCTGCATATGGAACATGAGACATGTCCTCTTCCTCGTCTTGTGCCTTGGGACACTGTTTAGTAGATAACTTTACACCTATAGGAATAGGAACCTTCACCATTTACTATCTTGCATATTAAACCTATACAATATTGTCTCAAAATACTTCCTCTGGTTTAACCAGAGCTTCCTCTTTGGCCAATCTCATTTAATTTCCATGCCCAAAATATAGTTTGTAGCACCAAGATGTTTCATGTCGAATTTGGAGGACAATTGGGTCTTCAAATCCTAGATAATTTCTTTGCATATCATCCACATATAAGACCAGATAAATAACACAGTCACCAATTAGTTTAAAATAGATGTAGTGATCTGCTTTGCTTCTGGTGAAGCCAAGTCCCTGTATAAATGTATCAAATTTCTGATACCACATCCTTGGTGATTCTTTTAACCCATACAAAGACTTTTTTAACTTGCATACCAGTTCTTTCTTACCCTTCACCAAAAATCCTTTAGGTTGCTTCATGTAGATCTCTTCTTCTAGATCCTCGTGGAGAAATGATGTCTTCATATCCATCTATTCTACCTCAAAATCAAAAGCAACAACAATAGATAAATGTAATCTAATAGAAGCTACCTTTGCAACAGGATAAAAAATATCACCAAAATCAATTCTCGGCTCCTGGGAATAACCTTTTTCTACCAACCAAGCTTTTTTTTTCTCCACCTTTCCTTCTTCATTTTTCTTCTTAAACACTCATTTGCTGTCAATGAGTTTCCTTCTTGCCAACAACTCCACTAGATCCTAAGACTCATTTTTGTACGAAGATGCCATTTCATCAACCATGGCCTCTTTCCATAGTTTTCCATCCTTTGAATCTATTGCTTCCCTTACAGTTCTAGGATCATCATCAGTAATAGATAAAGAAAATATTTAATAGACAGGAGATGGACTATACCTTTGTAGTTGCCTTCTTTCTCGAACTGATCTTCTCACAGCTGGAGTTTGTGGCTCTTCATCTTCTGTTTCCTCTTCTTCTGTAGAGTCTGATTCTTCCTCCTTTAGTTCAAACATTATCTTCTTAGGTTCCTTTGGTAGGAATTCATGTTTAATAACATCTTTCACCTCTCTAAACACCACATCTCAGTTGTACACTACCTTCCTTGTTTTTGGGTTCGAAAGCTTATAACCTTTTAAACCATCCTTATACCCAATAAAGTTGCACTTTTCAGATTTACTATCCAACTTTGTTCTTTTCTCTTTTCGAACATGTACATATGAATCACATCCAAATACCCTCATATGTGAAAGAGAAGGTTGCTTACTAGTCCATACCTCTTGTGGAGTCTTATCTTCCAACACTGATGAAGGTGATCTGTTGACCAGGTAACATGCAGTCTCCACTGCCTCTACCCAAAATTCCCGTCCTAACCTAACACCACTGAGTATGCTTCTTACCCTTTCCATAAACGTCTTATTCATTCTTTTTGAAACTCCATTTTTCTCAGGTGTGTATGGAGTATTTTTTTGTCATGCTATACCACACATTTTAAATAACTCTTCAAATTCCTTCCAGCAAAACTCTCCACCGTTATCTGTCCTCAACACCTTTATCTTCATCTCTATTTGATTTTCCACCAAAGCCTTAAATTATTTAAACCTATCAAAGACTTTAGATTTCCTCCTAAGGAAATATATCCATGTATTCCTTGATAAGTCATATATAAATGATACATAGTACATAGGCTTCCCCAGTGATGGAATCGACAGAGGACCAAACACATCACTGTGCACAAGCTCTAATATATGTTTCTCCCTCTTACCACCAGAGGGGAAACTCACCTGATTCTACTTCCCATATACAAAATTTACACAGAAACCAAAATAAAGAGAGAAATTAGACATACCTTTTACCATGCCATTACCATGAAGTATTCAAATTCCCTTCTCTCCAATATGTCCAAGCCTTTGATGCCATAACATAGTCTTTTCTCCAGAGACCACTAGATTTTATGCTCCACTTTCAAGAACCACATAACTATTGCACCCATCAATAAAAGTGATACCCTGAAGCTTGTATAGTGTTCAAATCCAAACTCCCCACATCAATACTAGTGCTCCTTGAACCATCTTGCAGGTATCTTTCTCGAACACTATTTTTACACCTGCATCATCCAAGTTCCTTACAGAAATAAGATTTTTGGCCAATGCAGGAATATGAAGAATGCCCATAAGTGTTCTAATCCTTCCACCTTGCAACTTCAACTTGACTTTTCCATGACCAATGATTTTATCCTTATTTTCATCCCCTAAGAACACATCACCACCATCATATTTCTCATACTGGCAGAACCACTCTCTATGGGGAGTGAAGTGAAAGGATGCACCTAAGTCAATCAACCATGCCTCATGATCTACAAGTACACATTCCCACTGTCATTTGAAGTGGTTTTTACCTCTACAGAAGGAGCATCATCAGATCTCTTTCCTTTCTCAGGAGCTTTATATTTACAGTCCCTTTTGAAGTTCCCTTCCTATCCGCATTTCTAGCACACCTTTATAGGTTTTCCTGGAGGTTTAGATCTCCCTCTAGATTTAGATGTAGAAATTTTGAATAATTTAACACATATTCAATGGAGATTATCCTGATCATGTACTATTGCAGAATACATACATAATACATAAGCTCCTCTACGTTGATCATCAATATAGCAGCATCAATAACAATAAAACATCAAGAGCATTCACACATTAACACAGTATGTAACCCGGGGAAAGCATCTCGCTAAAAACCCCACACTATCTGTATATTAATGATTGAGACCATGTAACATTACAAAGTACAATGCTTATCACAAGCAATCCAGTACCAGCTCCACCTGTTACACACAATACAACTAAGATCTGATCTCCAAATCTATTCCACTGCTTGCCTGCCTCCACTGCTCAATACCTGCTCAAGAATGAATGAGAATGGTCTACCAAACTCGTATTTCACCTCCAAAGAATCACTCACAATGTGTAAGACGTGAGAAGAAGCTACAAACTGGGCAAATACATGAGCAAACTCATTGGCATACTCAATCCCTTGATTGTGCAAGATCTGATGCACAACTATAGTCACAACTGATAGCAATCTGATTCTCTAACACCTGTCCCTGCTGAACTGAACATGCACTGACATGCAACTTAGTTAACTGATGTATTCTATAGTTGTATTATGAGTTAATAATTAGTTTAACAACTCATCATTAGTCTATTTGTAGTTAGACTAACTACAACTAGTTTAACCAAGTCAAACTGAACACAACTCCATCAACTCCACAAACAACTCCACCAAACTCAACTGATTGAGTTCTAACTGAAGTCATGCTTGCAAAAACTCAACTAACTCATAAGAAAAGCGTACTTCCTTCTGAAAGCTGCATGGGCCACATCTGTAGCTCAAACTGAAGTGCTCCAAGAGAATAAGATCAAGTTTATAGTCCAAATATTATTATTAGACAATAATATTTGACTTTTCTATTTTTGACAGCCAGTCTAAAAATAGACTTTGATCACCTACACTGTGGTCACCCACATTGTGATCACTCACACTGTGATCAAAAATAGAACTTGTGCCATAATTTGCCTGTGGGCCCACTTAGTGAAGGCGACTCTTTTCACTAAGCTCCATCATCTTGTTGCAATCTCAACATTAGATCTCCCACTTGAGGACTTATTTTTGTTTCTATTCTGGGACCATCCTTGTATAAACAAGGAATCACCATTCTTACCCTCCATATTTTTTTGTCTCTTCTCCTCCGAAAGCAAGGATGAGACTATTTAATCAAATTGAAAGGAAGTTGCATTGATGCCTATTGCAACAACCAGACTATCCCATGAATATAGTAGAGAAAACAACAAACTGATGCACTTATCTTCATCTGAAATTTTAATATCAAAAGATAATAACTGGCTTACCATAGTATTAAATGCATTCATATGCTTTTTCATTGAGTCTCCACCTTTCATCCCCAGGTTATACAACTTTTTCCTTAGGAACAGTTTATTCACTAGAGACTTAGATTGGTACAAAGTCCCTAACTTGTCCCAAAATGCCTTCGTTGAAGCTTCCCTTGATACATTTAACAATACTGAATCTAACACACATAATCATATTGTGCTCTTTGCCTTCTGATCCAACTTCTCCTAGTCTTCAGTTGAAATTTTTGTTGGTTTAGTACCCAGATGTACCGCGATCCACTGATCTTTATCCACCAACAGATCCTCCATCTTGAGTTTCCACAACTCAAGACTCTGACCATTAAATTTCTTCATCTCTATCTCTCCACTACTTGCCATCTTCTTTCACCACAAGAATTGATCCCACATATCTTACACTGAAAGGATCTACCACAAGCCTGAGCAAAAAATCCCTCAATAGAAAGGGCATCCCCTTGAAGCCGAAATGGCTCTGATACCAAATGTAGGTTTTAACCCCGTAAAGAAATTACCTACATACAAATTCTAAAAACAGAAAATAAACAATGGTGAGAGCATAAAATAGAAAACAAATATACATAGATATTTTCCCATGGATCCAAAAGTTGAGACTACCAGATTGACTTTTCATTATATTCTTTTCAATGTTACAATAGATATATATACATGTTGACGCATCTATAAACCCCAATCCATTAACCCTAGATTAGAACATAATCGTAGTTCCCTTGACCAGATCTACAAAATACCATGGACATAAAACCATCATGCCCAAAACCATGTGTGAAATCCATGCACAAAACTATAGGTAGGTATGCCCACCTAATATAGGGTTGGTGCTAGAAGGAGGGAAACCACATTTTTATGCTTGACAATTTACCTCACCTGAACAATGAAGCATATTTGCAAGGAAGTAACATTTTGACTTCAACTCCAACTCCTATTCCTAAGATTGGAGAATCTTCTCATCTTGGTCCATAACAAACTTTTGAAGTTACTTATGATCAACTATAGATAATATGGCCAATTAGTTTTGAGTTCACAAGATCTCTTGGAATACTTCCTGTTGCTCATAATATTCCTCATAATACAAGACCTTCTTATTACGGGTAAAGTCACCCTAGGGTATTAGGTTGAGAACCCCCACAGAGCATAGGGCTTACAACATAAAGAGTCATGCAAACAGGTAGTCCTAATACTTAAACTATTGAAGTAGGAAGAAGAGGTATTACTTGGAGGTCCTACGTTTGAGGTCGTTCCCGTAGGGTCCAAACCCTATGCCTCTTCCAATGCTTTAGAACCCGCAACTCATTCAAGGAAAGAATATACAACAATAGTAATAGAAAGCATGTTCATGATATAGGTGTTAGGTCATATAAGCATGTAAGAAAATAATAATTAACATAAGATTCATAATCAAATCATAACATATATTAATGCATTAAGACCTTAAATATCAAGAACAAAACAAAACCTCTTTATTGATGTAAACTAAAAGGTATAGAAGAACTACATCCTAAGTCATTCGCCAACTCCAAGCGAAACCATCCTTTGGATCTATCCTGCCCAGGCCTCAACAATCCTCCTCCATCGGTATACACAATGATGTATTAAAGGGATGAAGGACATCTCGAAAATGAAACAAAGGTTTCTTATGACTTGGGAGTGCATAAGACACAAGGAATTCTTCAGACTTGATCACGGATGTAATAAACTATAATATAAATATCTAATCTTTTCTCCTCCTTTAGGACTTCCCCTGGAGGTCTATTTATACTTCTCCAAATTAGTTTCTTAGTTGGGAAACAGTTGGGCCACGGGTTACAGAAGTTGAGTAATAGGTAAAACCCGTAATATCCACCCGAATTTAAGGAGATTATATATAATTTAATGTTTTAACACATATATGTGGGTTGGGTATAGACTGACTCATGTGTACATGTGATTTATATATGGAAAAATAGCGTATGGGATTTAAAATATTGTTTTTTAGAATTTGTACCAAGTCTGGAAGGGAAGGGTTTCCCTAGGCCATAATGTAGAGCATCAAATATACCAAGGGTGGTAAATGATGATATAACATATTCCCCCTAATATGTGAGGTCAGAAGGGGTACATGATTTCTGAAATATATTAAGTGTGTAGAAGGAATCATGCCAAAACCTGAGAGGAGTTCATCAGAATTCAGCTTTCCAAGCCAGTGGAAGGGATAAAAAATAAAGTTATTTTTCTGAGGCGGGCATACCCATGCTCAGAGATAATAAAGCATGTATGCATATCAAATAAAAAAGTGGATCCAATATGTATAAAGTATAAAAGGACTAAAAATAAATAGTGGATCATCCGATCATATCCATAGAAGTACATGTCTTAATATCACATATTAATAGCTGATCAATGATGCTAAAGTAGAAAGTTGATCACCGAAGTGATAAAGCTAATCCAAAAAGTACCAAGTCAAATAGTGGAACAAATGGTACTACACGCAACTCGGGTCCCAAAAAATAGGATGTCATTGTAACGAACTGCAACATATAAGGTGGGTGGCATGACTGGAGGAAACAGGAGGGACCGATAGGTGAACCAAAAAATGTTGATGCAAACCTGAGGTCTTCACCAACTGCCATGGTACATTTCTACACAATGGGAATAAATGATCTGAAGTCGACCATGTGAGAAATCGTTTGATTACCGGTCATTGATGTATATCATTAACAACTTGAAGACTACTCACCGATAATGATGATGAGAGCCAAGGTACCTAGTACAATCTAACAAGTGCAAATAAATGAGTTGAAGTCAAACACTTGGAAGAATCTATCAATCAGGAGACAATGATGTTTTCCCACTATCGATAGTGAAGGAGTCTACCACTGATGACTACAAACCCTAAGGTACTTCCAAATGGACTCTAGACCTTGTTCCCAGAGAAATGAGTTGAGGTCAATGTTGGAAGGAAGGCATTAAGGCATCCTTCATCAATCCAGCGCGAGTGTAACCCATAGGCCAATAATGTGGAAGGAATCAGATGAAGAAAGATATAGTAACCGAACCGAGGCATGTTTTCGGTGTACACAAGATGTAGCTAGGGCATGATAGAAACCCTTTGAACCAACCAATAATGAAATATGTCACAAAGGTGAGGAATCCACCAATAGGTTCAAATGGAAACCAAGGTACTACGGGAATCCCAATGTGTGATAATGAAAGATGACGTTGAACACAAGGGAAGCCACTCAGTCAAAGACCCATGATATTGATTGATCCTAAGCATAAGGTGACCTATCAATAATGAAAATAGGGCCAGGGTGTGGCTCTAGGTGTATTCTTAGAGCAATTTTTCGTAGTTGATAAGAGAAACACCCAGTAGTAAGAAGTCAATGGAGACCTTCTCAAACCAGTAAGAGAAAAGGACCAAATATCTGATGTGATAGTGAACATGAATCTGAAAACCAAGGATGGCCGATTAAAAATGAGTCAAGAGACACTGCCTAAAGGCCGTCTTAGGTTCACTGCCTTTGAACAAAAGCATGACTCAAATGTGACATTATGGAAACATATGATAACTCCCCATATAATTGGAAGAGATAACCAACCAGAGGAGTACTGACTCAATACCGAGGTTAAGGCTCTTCTAATTCAAACTAAAGCCCATCCCAACACTCCAAGCCAAAAAAGGTCATAAAGTCCATAAAAAAGAAAAAATAAACTTTAGAAAAAGTAATTTTCATATGTCAAATTCTATGAGGAATTTTTGACTCACAATTCTTCATTTGTGTTATGAGATATTGGGTTAAGGAACTGTAGAGAAAAAAACTAGGAAAACTGAATCCATCAAATTCATCTGTTCATTCAACTTCCAATCCTCCAAGTAACCTTCTAATTGATTTTTTGATAAGTTTTAATTCTTTTTAAATGCTTTTGTCAAAAATTTGACCATGGGAATTTAGTTTGAAAATTTCTCTGTGTGTACACGCGGGTTGGACACATATGAACTGCATATAGAAAATCCCTATACGCAACTCTGTGAATACCGAACCCGAGTGTGCTAGAATTCAAAATTTGGAACACGGTTTAATGATTCAAAACACTTTTTTTTTACAAAATGTCGATTACTTGGCGTGAAAGAGAGCATAGTGTGATTGATAATGAAGTAATGGAAGATCCAAATGCATTAGATGCCTTGCGAGGATGTGTATTATTGAAAATTTTCAAAATTCCAAATATGAAGGCAAATACCAGGTTGCTTGAGATGTTAATCCACTACTGGAATCCAGAAGAAGATGCTTTTGTTATTAACTAGATGCCATTGAGGATTGAAATAGAGGATATGTATTTCATCACATGTCTTTCTTGGAGAGGAGAGAGGGTGAACTCAACAGGAACAACAAGACGTAGCCTTAGTGTGGAAGACTACATACGCATCTACTGTCCAAGAAACACTGAGAAGATTGGAACCCAGATTCCAATCAAACATGTAGAGAGTCTATCCCTGAGAATCCTTATTTTTACCATTTCTAAAGTAAATGGTTTAGCTTCTCTACATCAGGTCTCTCGTGTTCCAGTGGTCTCATGATAGTTTTTTATTGGTGCCCACCTCTCTTAGCCAATATGAAAAAACAACTTATCTCTATCCAAAACGGTCAGACAAAGAACTTTGGATATGGAGCCATCTTGTGTTCCTTCTTATTTGAGAGATTACTAGGGCTTCAACCCAAGGTATTATCCACCATCAGCAACCCAATGGATCCACGAATGGGCAGATGGGTTGATCTAATGAAAAGACTAGGGGACGGTGAGGTCCGTAGAAAGACATTTGATGATGAGCTCTTCCTCTGGTGGGAACAACAAGTCATAGTGGTCAAGGAATACCCTTATGATGGCATGGACTTTAGAGGAGATATAGATCTGGTGTTGCCACCAGATGTAGCATGGGGAGCCATAGGTATATATGTTTTTTTTTTTAAATTTTGTGGATTTTAACATTTTTTGCAATTTAAAGTATAAATGGACTAAAAATATTTTTGATGAAACAAAAACTTACAAAATTATTGATCATGACATAGATATTGGACCAGTAAGACCTAAGGTCCTACCTGGAGATAGGCATCACAGAAGAGACGTAGAAGGAGCCACAACAGAGACTGAGATGACCCTCCATGCTATCGAGAGAAACTTGGTGAGGTTGACTCACTAGGTACCTATGGTGGTTGTAGAAGACCTTCCAGAGGAGATTCAAAGACGCGTGGTAGGAGTACCACGTGATTGGGTTTGGTTATTCTGACTGGTGGCAAATTCCATCATTTTCTTTCATGCTACTCACCTTGAGCAGGACCCATAAATGGATGACCAGATATTTTTTTGATTAGACATGACTATGGGCATGTGCCCTAATTTTGTAGGACATTTTTGTCCCAATTTTGTATATTATTTTGGACATAAAACTCTATCTATGTATAGAAGGTTTATCATGATGATCATATATATATAGATGATACTTCGATTATTTTTTATTTTTTTAATGTGATGAATGATTTATGTGCTAATCTAATGTTTGATTAGCAATAGAATCTCCAAATGAATTTTCTCATCATGGAATATGAATAAATGTTATATAAACAAATGATCTCTGTAATAAATGCACTCTCATAAATGGGCGATATAAATAAGGATCTCTCACACAATAGATGTTATTTAATTGAGATACCACCAGTTGTGAATCCAAGTAAACTACTAATGAATCAATATCAAGAGATATTGCCTCAGATAGTAACTTAATGACAACAGTGTATTCGGTGACATTATTTTGAAGTGGGATTGATACATACGCCTCTTGAAACCAACAATTTCCAGATGGATAATAAATCACCCAAGCCATGGAAGAAAATTTCCGGGTGTGTCAAATGGCACCATCGACGAACGCTAGATATATCAAATTGTCCATCAATACATGCTAAAGAATATCAAAAATATCAACATCACTATAAAATAGATAGATAGATATGCACAAAGATACAATGTTTACAATCAAGAAAATTCTAGGGCGAAGCCTGAGCAAAATATTTTTAAGATAGAGCCCATTTCTGGGCTCCGCCAACTCGTTTCCCTCAAAATCAATCAACTCATAAGCTCCCTTTTTCAAAAACTTTTTGACAATGGAGGGATTGTACCGCATAGATTTAAACTTGCCTACTCCCAAGGAATTTTTGTCTTGGTCATAGACCAGGACAAGGTCAACTTCAGAGATAACTCTAGGACGAAGAGCATTATCATATTGAGTTTTTACTCTCCTTTTATGAGCTTCATTGATTATGGATGCATCTCGACGTTGCTCATTGAGATGTTCCAAATGAACGAGGCATTCTTCGAGACTAGAAGTATATGGAATAAGTTCAACAACTAATTTAAGGGAAGGAATTTCACATTCCATAGGAAAAATTGATTCCAACCCATAAACTAGTTGAAAAGGAGTAAAACCATTGGCAGTCTTGACTGACATTCAATATGCCCAAAGTACTAGATATAACATAATGTGCCAATTGGATCGAGCTTTGTTAATTGTCCTTTATAGGATTATTTTTAGGGATTTATTCATGCCTTCAACCTACCCATTGGTTTAAGGATAATACAGAGATGAATGCTCCCACCGAAAACCCAACTTAAGATCCAATTCAAACATTATATGATTTTGGAAATGACTACCATGGTTAGTGAAAATCTCTTTCAGAATACCAAATCAGGAAATAAATTGATTGAAGAGAAACAAAGATCTTGTTTCACCATAATTTTTGTAAGTAGGCATAGCCTCAGCCCACTTAGTAAAGTAGTCTACAACTATGATGATATACTTGTGATTTCTTGCCGAACACAGATTACAAGTAGTAAAATCAATACCCCACTTCGTGAAAGGACCGACGATGATCACAGGGAAAAGTGGGTCTGGATTCACGTGCATGTTTCGAGTATAATCTTGAGAAGGGTGGCATCTCTTGACCACTTCAATACAATCCTTGAAGATTGAAGGCCAAAAGTAACCTGCACGCAAAACATTTTGGGTTGTTGCAAGCCTAGATAGATGACCACCACAAGCTCCACTGTGGCAATCATTAAGCATTGACTCAACTTATTCTAAGGTTAAACAACATCTAAGGATTGAATCAACCCCACGACGATATAAAGTGTCACCTATAATAATATAGCTTTTAGCGAGGTGACGTAATTTTCTATGTTCATCCTTTGAAAAAGTGAGTAGAAACTTCGAAGTTTGGAGATATATAATAATATCTCCATACCAAGGATCTTGCGAGGAAATAAGAAAAAGATGTTCATTAGGAAAAGATTCCTCATAAACTATTTCTTCCTCGCAAGGAAACTCTGAGATGAATTCTGCAAATACTAAGGATTTTTTAGACTTAGCTGACATGAATTCGAGATCGAATTCTTGTAAGATGACAATCCATTTAATGTATTTGCCCCATATCACTCGCCTACTAAGAACAATTTGAAATGGATTGACAGCTGCTAAGACGAATGTTTTTGAAGCAGAATATAATGTCTAAGTTGTTGGACAACATGGACAACTCCCAAAGCTAATTTCTCAATGGGATAATAGTGCAATTCAGGCCCACTAAGCCTCGGATCAGATAATAGATTACGCGCTCACAAAAATCATCATCCTATTGAACTAGAACCATACCAATAGTTGATTCTTCTGCAACGAGATAAAAAAGGAAATCTTCGCTATAATCAGGTGGACTCAACAAAGGAGTAGACGTTAATGCATTAAGACCTTAAATACAGGAACAAAACAACACCTCTTTATTAATGTACACTAAAAGGTATGGAAGAACTACAACCTAAGTCATTCACTGGCTCCAAGTGAAACTGTCCTCTGGATCCGTCCTGCCCAGGCCTCAACAATCCTCCTCCATCTGTATACACAAGGATGTCTTAAAGGGATGAAGGACATCTCGAGAAGGAAACAGAAGTTTCCTATGACTTGGGAATATAGAAGGCACAAGGAATTCTTCAGACTTGATCATGGATGTAATCAACTATAATATCAATATCTAATATTTTCTCCTCCTTAGGCCTTCCCATGGAAGTCTATTTATACTTCTCAAAATTAGTTTTTTAGTTGGGAAACAGTTAGGCCACGGGCTACAGAAGGTGGGTAATAGGTAAAACCCATAATATCTGCCCGAATTTAAAGATAGTATATATTTTTTAATGTTTTAACACATATACATGGGTTGGGTATAGGCTGACCTATGTGTACACGTGATTTATATTGGGAAAAATAACGTATGTGATTTAAAACATTGTTTTATAATTTGGACCATGTCTAGAAGGGAAGGGTTTCCCTAGGCCATAACGCAGAGCATCAAATCTACCAAGGGTGGTAAATGGTGCTATAACATATGCCCCCTAATATATGAGGTCAGAAGGGGTACATGATTGTCGAAATATATTAAGTGTGTAGAAGGAATCATGTAGAAATGGGTAGCTTTGATTTTCCTGCTCCTATTGCTAGAATTAATTCTATTTCATCCTCGAAGGCACCTTCTCGAAGAGAGTTCTTTAGAACTCATTATTTTTTAGATCCTTGGCCCCTACCCTCTTTTACCACTCTAAAAATAGTTTTTTCTTTGGTGAATACACTAGAGAGCGATACATCCTTAGAAATTTCAGGTTGCAAAGTTTTGAGAAACCATTCAAGAAGGAATTCTTGCAGAATATTGACTTTAATGAGCCTCTTCCTTCTCCTCCATTCTTGGATATGATCCAAAATGTGGGTCACCTGGTCCTGGTGGAAATTACCTAATAGCTCAGTTCGAGCATCATAATTAATGAGCAACTAAAAATGGTTTAAAAATATGGTAGCCAAATCACCGAACGAAGCGAAGGTTCCCCCTGGGAGTTTAGTGAACCATTTAGCTGCATTCCCAGTTAGGATATGTTGGAATAATCTCAACCTGATTGAATCATCTATCAGGGAGTTATATGGTTGCCCAGATCTTTACCAATATTCCCTTCGAATTTGGGTATATCCAATGAAAGTTTGGCTAGAACCGGAGGCCTAGCTGGGTTATATCGGATAGAATCATTAGTCAATTTGGATAGATCTGGAAATTTTAAAGTTGCTAGAAAAGGTAAGCATGGAGGACCCTGAGGATTCCACCCAGTCTGGGCAGAATTTCCAACGTTTTGAAAAGAATAACTTGGATTTCTAAAGGCACTAGGTTGCCTGAAGTAATTCATAGAAAAACCTGAACCATAAGGAAAACCTTATGGCCTAGAAAAAATTAGAGTTTTTCCAACTTGTGCCAAAAAATTTCCATATCCAGTGATATTCCCCCTGGAGAAGTGTTGAATGGAGTAGAGAGCCCTTGGTAAGGGTTCCATGCATTAGCATAGGGAGAAAAAAATCTGGGATAAACTCACGGAGGAATACAACATATTCCCCTGTTGGCCGAAAGAGAACTGATTCCTAGCCCCAAGTTCGCTAACAATTGAGTTAGTCCATCCTTGGAAAGGATTATAACTTTGAATCGTGGAGGGAAAAGTTATTGATCCTAGAGTTGGGTTAGAATGTGGTATATGACCAATCCCAAAAGGGAAACCCTGAAGAGAAGCTGACCCACTTGCCATGGAAGTCATAGACATGGAAGCAGTTGATGGAAAACTTAATAGAACCGAAGGAATTGTGCTGGTAGAGATTCCAAAGGAGAAAGAACTAGTTTCGGAGGCAAAAGCTTGGGTGTCTCCACTAGAATATGGAATGGAGATAGAGGCGTAAATTGAAATTCTAGGAGTGATTGAAGGTATGGAGATTGTACCCCCTCCTTGTACTGATAAAGGAGTTTGTAAACTAGTAGCACTCATAGTCGAAACCATGCTCCCAGTAGTGGCCATCGAAGGAAAAGATCGAAATAGACTAGGGCTCGAAGGCTTGTGGGTCAGAGTCCCGACATATAATAAAACATCTGGATAATCGAGAGGAAGATAGGAAGTAGGATTCAAAGGAGACTCAGGGAGTTCTTCAACCTTTATAATGTCTTCTGACTGAAAGAGGACTCTAGAAAGGACTAGAGTGTTCCCCTCCAAATCTCTACTTATACCAGGTCTATTTTGTGAATAAATAGCTTAAACCAGTGGATCAATCTCCATTGCGTTTGTTGCCATTGATTGGAAATCACCGACATAATTTCTCCTATGCCTTCTAGAAGAAGGCTCAACACTTGTAGGTGAAAGCCCATGAAGCCTCCTAGACTGATGAATTGGTCTATCAACCACTTTTAATTATTTTTAAGAGAACTAATTAAAGACTCAAAAAATTTATAAATGTAGGCCATTAGGAGCAAAGAGCACTCTCTAACAAATTCCCTAAAAGATATAGTCAATCAAGCTACTTCCAAGTATTTCTGCTTCAGTTGATAAGGATCGGAGGCCAAAATACAAGAAATTGAAATCAAGGACCTTCCAAAAATAGTTTGGGATAATGACGACCCAAGCCTACCAGTGAAGGTAACAAAAACATTTATTCCAGACAAAATCCTTTATCACTGCAAGCACCCAAGCTTCACGAGGGTACCCTTCAGAAGTACTAATGAATGTAATGCAATGTCTGCCTCAAGTGCCACAGGATTCCGCTCCGCAGCCACGTATATGATCTCTAGGAATAGTAACTATGGGCACTAGTTCGTATCAAAAGCTGAGAGGAACATTCTTGGGGTGGGATCCAACAAGTAGGAGAGGGGGCATCTCTCTTCCTTGCCTTCACTCTCCCTCGTGCTTAACCCCCAGTCATGGAGCTTTCTCGGTCTTTCTAACGACACTGGATTTCAACCATTATTCAACATCTATGTTTGATATTTTGAGTGGCCTTAGAGAGTTAACTCTCCACTCACCCATTCTAAGGCCCTAAAGAGCTAGAATTGTTGGTGTAATTAATGACAAATTAAAAGAATTCTAGTTTTTTTTATTTATGTGTGCGACTTTAGAGGTTTGTTCTTTAAGTCACAGGTACAATGAGGGTGAAACTTATGGTGTTTTGACGCAAAAGAAATCAATAGAAACTTACCTATATGCAAAATGAATCTATTTTCTTCGATGAAAATATATTTCTACTTGGTTCTACGAAAAACTTATATAAGCAAAATATTTCTTTTTCCTCTTTCAAAAATACACTCCATACACTCAAAATCATACAAAAAGACTAAAAATGCTTACAGTGCAAACTAACTTAATGCAAACTATAATGATGATGCAAGATCCTATGAATTCTCATATAATAAGAAAATGTGTTTCTTTACAAGATCAATAGGTCAACTTGACTACGAAGATGGCATGCATTCGATGAAAATCTTCCCTTGAAACCAAGAAAAATCAATCAAAAAATGTTCACAATTGCTAAAAAGCAACGAAGAAACCAAAAACAAAACCGAAAGAAAAAGAAAGGCAAGAACTCTATTTTTATCTTTTTCTTTTTAAAAGACCCCAAAGAAATTTTTAAGACTACAAAAGACTACTAAAGTTCAAAGACCAAAAAAGAGCATAAAGAGTCCCAAAATCCACAAGTTATGCACATCACCAATGTAATGATACTTGAAACGATGAAGGACCACAAACTTGCATAACTTGATCTAAACATTAGTACAAAGAACTTCAGCAAACCAAAATAAGGTCAAGAAATACTTTCAATATTTCCGAAGAGGCACTCAAAAACCATGAAAAACAAAATGGGTCAACCAAAAAGGGAAAGTAAATTAAAGCAATCTGAAAATTGGGTTATAAAAAAACCTGCAATTACTTTCTTGTTCTGCCAAGTCATAACAACCAAGAACTTCCACAAGGAGTCTTGAACCCAAAACCCAAACTGAAACCTTACTCAAAGAGAAAACCCTAGGTTAACTAGGTTTTTCAACAAGAGGAAGATTAGAGATTGAAGACTTGCAAGAAAGCAAAGCTTTATAGACAATGAATGACCACAAAATAGCAAAAACCACCATGAAACAAACTTAATTGGGCCAAATATTTGAAAATTTAATTCAAAATAAGGTATACGCGAATGTGTAAAGACACAGAAACGTGTATACATGACTAAAACAAAGGAAAATCATGTAGACGTGAGTCTATTTGGAGAAACTAGCATGTATACGCTATTGTGTCCTCTGATAAAAGCGTATATAAATATCAATCAAGAAAAACAAAAATTTAGTCCTGATCCAAAAGATTAGACTTGATGCCCATGAAGCAAAAAAGGTCACAAACATTGTAGAAGCAAGGAACCAGTCAAACATGCCCTGATCAAGAAGAAACAACCCAATAAGGAAAAAAAAGAATGTTTTCCCCATCGGAGTTGCCAATTCTCTTACGAGTAAAGTCACCCTAGGGTCTTGGGTTGAGAACCCCAACAGAGCAGAGGGCTTACAACATAAAGAGGCATGCAAACAGGCAGTCCTAATACTTAAACTACCGAAGTAGGAAGAAGAGCTATTACCCTGTGGTCCTACGTTTGAGGTCGTTCCCGTAGGGTCCATACCCTCTGCATATTCCAATGGTTTAGAACCTGCCACTCATTCAAGCAAAGCATATACAACAACAATAATAGAAAGAATGCTCATGATATAGGTGTTAGGTCATATAAGCATGTAAGAAAACAAGCATTAACATAAGATTCGTAACACAATCATAACATAGATTAATTCATTAAGACCTTAAATATAAGAAACAAAACATCACCTCTTTATTTATGTAAACTAAAAGGTACAGAATAACTACAACCTGAGTTGTCCTCCGACTCCAAGTGAAATCGTCCTCTGGATCCATCCTGCCCAGGCCTCAACAATCCTCCTGCATCGGTATACATAAAATTTTGATAAATGGATGATGGACATCTCAAGAAGGAAACAAAGGTTTCCTATGACTTAGGAGTGGAGAAGGCATAGGGATTTATTCCGACTTGATCAGGAAAGTAATAAACTATAATTTCAATATCTAATCTTTTCTCCTCCTTTAGGCCTTCCCATGAAGGTCTATTTATACTTCGCCAAATTAGTTTTTCATTTGGGAAACAGTTGGGCCACGGGCTACTAAAGGTGAGTAACAGGTAAAACCCATAATCTTTTCCTGAATTTAAGGAGATTATATATTTGTTAATTTCTTAACACATATACGCGGGTTGGGTATAGACTGACCTGCATGTACACACGATTTATACAAGGAAAAACAACGTATGGGATTTAAAACATTGTTTTTTAGAATTTGGACCAAGTCTGGAAGGGAAGGGGTGCCCTAGGACATAACATAGAGAATCAAATCTACCAAGGGTGGTAAATGGTGCTCTAACATATTGGTCCATAACAAAATTTTCAAGTTACTTATGATCAACTATAGACAATATGGGCAATTACTTTTGAGTTCACAAAAATCTCTTGGACTGCTTCCTATTGCTCATAATATTCCTCATAATACAAGAAAGAAGGAGACCACTCATATTGGTGTATTGGTTTTATTAGTGGTAGATTTGGTTACTGTTACCATTGAAGAGTTAGTAGAACCTGTAGAAGTGAGAGTTCAACAAGGGGATCTTCCACCTTTTGACAAAGGTGACGAGGGAGGTTTTCAATTTTCGGACAAAGAACAGATGAGGTATGAAGAACAACCTGATTATAATGGATATTTTAATGGAGAAGGAGAAGACTCTTCAGATTCTCAAGAAGAGGAAGGAGGATAAGAAGACCTTACTAATCAAGGTTTGGATTGGATGTCCCAAGGGACACTTACTCTTCTGAAAAATCATCACCACATGCACATATATCCAAAAAAGTGGTTATCAAAGTTTGAATCTGACAAGAATACAAAAGCTAAAGATCATATTGAATACTTCTACATGCATTTGAAAATTATTGAGGTATTATTTTATGATGTTTCTTATATACTTTTTCCATACACCTTAGAAGGTAGATCATTTTGTGTGCATCACAGTCTTTTTCCCACTTCCATTCACAATTAGAGGGAGTTTAAGAAGTTGTTTTAGAGGAGTTTGTGGATGATATAACTTTCGTTGTGTTATTGAAAGAATTCAAGAACGTCAAGATGGGGGACAAAGAGAGAGTAAAATATTTTAATCAAATATTTACCCCTATATTGAATAAGTTTCCTACAAATGTGAAACCACTTGATGACATTAATAAATATTATTATATAACTTCCTTGCCAACCAATATCTCTGCGTTTGTCAAGAGAGTTGCAAAGGAGACTTTGGATTTAAATTTTCCAAAATACCTTGCTATTGAAAAGTATCTACATTATATTAGAGTCATTATAGAATCTGATGATTCTAAAGACTCCAAGGATGTAGGTAAGATATGTCAATCCTCTTCAACCAAAAATAAGGAAAAGGATTCTTTCGACATGGAAATCTTGGCCAAGTCCTTAAAGATATTGACTAATGAAGTATCTGAATTAAAGAGAAATTTTAGTGAGGAATATACTAGCAACAATACTTTCAAGCCATGTTTTCTTAAAAGAAAACAATAATCAACTGGCTAAATCTGCTAAGAGATCAAATGTTGTGTTAACGTTATAAGTTTACGAATGGAAACTATTGCACCTTCTATTAAGAGAGGCATTCAAAGAAGACATTCCCATAGTGGAATCACAACATGAATTCTATGGAAGCTCACATCATTAATACCTTACTATTAGGTGAGGAGTCTGAGAAAAGTGAAGAGATGAATGAACCTATTGTTTTCAAGGAAAGTACAAGTGTGGTACACTCAATTAATGCATTTGACATCATATTCAACACTGATAAGAAAAGTGTTGAAGAGCTAGCAATAAGTGAACCTCCTCCTTAGTCTACAACTAGTCAATATAACCAATGGAGTAAAGGGTCAGTTTCCAAGGAGTTGAAGAAAAAAATATTAAGGAAGATTCTACCACCAAATCAACCTACTCACAATACAAAAAACAAGTCTAGAAGTGCTTAAACTTCTAAGAATTCTTCCATAAGTAATAAGAACAAGCCTATAATTTTGGAAGTTTATGACAAAGTTACGCCTCCAGATACCTTAGCACTACCTGGTAGAAATGAAAGTATTAATTATAGCTTCTCAAGTTGTGTCTAGTAAATACTTTGGTATTATCAAATATTTATTTAATGTTGTAAATTTAAAGAACACTCTCTGCCCCCTTTTCGCTTAACATTTGAAATATTTAATTATAATGTCCATAATTGTTTAGTTAATTTCGGTGTGCCTACAAATGTAATGCCTCAATCTATATCCAAGAAAATGAATGCTAAATGGGATTAAAATGATGCACAGATCATACAGCTGGACAAATCATTGGTCTAGGAAATTGGTGAACTCAACAATGTTATCATTCACTTGTCATCAGACCATAGAGTACACCAATGCATCAATATTGTTATTGTGGACATTCTTGAAGCCTATGGTTTAATTTTGAGTAGATATTGGTCCAATAAGCTACAAGGATATTTCTCAATAGACTAGACACATTTATGGCTTCCATATAAGGGAAGAAACAACCAGATTCAGGTAGAAAGTGAGCCTTATATGAAGAACATTGTGACATCGCTTGAAGGACATAATAAGCCATTCAGCTTTGTTGATATTATTTTTGGAATTTTATTTTAGATATTGATCATGGGGGTTATCATGCATAGCCATCACTCATCCTACTGGATACACAGCTGGAGCTCATTCCTTGTAGTCCAACTGGTGGAAATGAATCATGTAATATAGATGTACATAGTAGTAGTAATGTAGGGACTAGCTTAATAGCTACTAATTTTTGGATTTTGTATTTTGATGGATCTAAGACTCAGGATGGATCATGAGCTGGTTGCATTTTTATAAACCCATATAATTTTTTTTATATTTTATCATGTTGTTTGGCATTCGAGTGCACAAACAATAGTGAAAAATATGGAGAACTCATTTTGGGATTAATGAAATCCATTGACCTCAAGTTGGAGGTACTTAAGGTAATTGACGATTCTTAGATTGTCACTTGTCAGGTACGAAACACTATCCATTATGTATCACCAAGTTTGAAAAACTACCAACAAGAGGTATGCAGATGTATTTCTCATTTTATAGAATTTAATATTATTTATGCTTCTAGAATTAAAATGTTGTTGCAGACATATTAGCTAATGTGGTTGTGAGGATGTCACCTTTAAATGATAGATTTTCTATAAATATTATGTATAAACAATATGTTCCTGATAACGTGACTAAATTTCATGTTCTAAATGACGATCGACAGATACTGCATTTCATGGAAAGTGCAGACGTGTTTAAAGGTGTAGCTATTGACAAAGACGAGCACGATAATGATTTGCAAGTAGCAGTTGAAGCATTAAAAGGAAATACTATGCCTGAAGGTGTGGTGTCTCTTGAAAAACTTTATGACCTACAAAACCATTTCATAGGACCAGTTAACATGAAGAATCAAAGCTCAAAGTTATCATATGAACAAGTCAAATTGAGAATCCATGATGATCCAAAGTATGTAAACCTCGGTACATGTTGTTCTCCATAAGAATGACAAACATTTATTCATATTTTCAAGCAGTATCATGATGTGTTTGCATGGAAATATGATGATTTAAATATATATGATATGCATATCATCCAACATGTCATTCCCATTAAAGAAGGGGCAAAGTCATTTCAACAAAATATGAGGAAAATTCATCCAAAGCTTGAACCCATGACCGAGAAAGAGTTAAGGAAGCTGTTGGATGCTCAGATCATGTTTAAATAAAGACATTCTACTTGGGTTTCAAACTTGGTCCCTATGAGGAAATTTTTTGGTGAGATACACCTATTTGTCGACTTTTGTAACCTCAACCAGGAATCATATAAAGATAATTATTCAGTGTCATCTATGGAATAGATACTCCAAATACTATATGGGTTAGAGACGTTATCACTACTAGATGGCTTTTTTGGATGTAATCACATGCTATTAGCATAACGAGATAATCTAAAGACAACCTTTCGAACAAAGTGGGGAAATTTTGCATTCAAGTGCATGTCGTTCAGACTTATTAATGCAGGCGCTACTTTATAGAGGATTATCGACACTGCCTTCTCTGTTTTAATTGGAAAAAGTGTAGTACTTCATTTGGATGATGTAACCATATTTTCAAAGAAGAGAAAAAATCATGTGCGTCATCTGAAGAAGATATTCGAGTATTGTCATAAGTATGGGATTTCTTTGAATCCCAAAAAGAGGATCTTTGGGGTTTTGAAAGGTACTCTCTTAGGACACATCATCGCTAAAAGAGAAATCAAGGTTGATCCTAAAAGGGTCAAAACTATAGCTCAAATCCTTCTCCCCATTAAAAAGAAAGCTATGCAATCTTTCTTGGGGAAGATTAACTTCCTATGTAAGTTCATCTCTAATTATGCTCAGATTGTCAAGCCACTACAAGAGATGATTATGAAAGATATGATCTAGAAATGGGATAAAAGAGAGAAGGATTCCTTTTCCCATATTAAACAAGCTATTATCGATGCTCCTGCACTATATAGTCTAGATTATGGTAAAGACTTCATATTATATTCCTTCTCTTTTGATGCGTTTATCATGACCATATTAACACAAAAGGACAATGAAGGAAATGAATGACCTTTATCTTTTATGAGTGCTAGTTTAAATGGGTTAGAATTGAAGTACGCTACTATTGATAAGCATGCCTATGCAGTATATAAAGTACTCAAGCATTTCATTCCCTATCACCTTAAATATCACACGATTAAATATGTTCCTCATCAAGTGTTTGGAATGTTCTCTATGTAAAAAGATATGGGTGAGAAGAGAGCAAATTGGATGACCTGTTTACAAGAATATGATTTAGAGTTCAAAATAGTTCATACTGTTAAGGGCCATGACCTCTCTCAACTCATAGTGGAAGAAAGATATTCTACAGAAGAAGATATTTCATGATGTGAACAAGAAATAGATATGAATAACCTTGAAAAAGTTCCCTAAACAAGCTTAACCATGCCTTGGTATTTAGATATATAACAATATCTAGAGCATGGAACCTTGCCCATGCATTTATCGAATAAGAAGAAAAGGGAAATTCACCTTAAAGCTCTATCTTATCAGCTCATACATGGAGTGCTTTTCTGAAAGCACCATAATGATGTCCTACTAAGATGTTTATAGCCTCAAGATACAAAACATACATTAAAATATTTGCACGATGGTCCAGCAGGTAGACACTTCATGGGTGACACAACTGTGCATAAAGTAATGAGGGCTAGTTATTTTTGGCCCGATTTGTTTAATGGTGCTAATACTTATGCCCGAAAGTGTCTAGTATGTCAAATATGTGCAAATCGAGATTAGAAATTAGCCACCACACTGCTACCAATAACAGTGGAGGAGACTTTCCAACAGTGGGGATTTGATGTTATTGATGAGATGTTTCCACATTCACCAAATCAACATCGATACATTCTAAACACAATATATTACTTCACTTGGTGGGTAGAATTAGTTCTTTTAAGACAAGTCATTAACCAGTAACTCATCCAATTTCTGAATCAGGACATCATAACTAGGTTCGACGTTCCAACATCTGTTTCCTTCGATAATGCAACTTAATTTTTGTCATTTAAACTTTATGAATTTGCATTAGAAAACACTATCATTTTGAAGAATGCATATAATTATTACCCATAGGTGAACTATTTAGTAGAATCAATGAATAAAAATCTTATCCGCATAATTAAAAAAAATGTTTTCTCTAAACAAAGGAATTGGCACAATGCTTTGGTGAATGAACTATGGGGTGATCGTGTAACTGCTAAACCCTTTCTCAAAACATCCCCTTACTTCCTCTTATATGATAAAGAAGTCATCCTATCCCCTAATATGTATCTCCTGACCTTGTAACTCTCCCAAGGGTCCAAAGGAAAACCTTGTCTCTTGGTTTAAAGTAGGATATATACCTTGCTTAAATTTCAGGAAGAAAGGCTTAAAGCCAAAGAAATATTTGTCATGCACTAATCGAACCAAGAATTGGTTCGATAAGAAAGCTGTAGGGACTAAGAATTCCAAAGTGGGTGACTTAGTATTGAAGTGGGATAAAGCCCATGAAGAGAAATGAAAAAACAAAAACTTTCAATCTCTGTGGATAGGTCCCTTTACCATTGAGAAAAATATCAGTCATGATGATTTCAAGTTAAAATATTTGGATGGGAGGATTGTCCCTCTTCCCATTAATGGCCAAAATCTCAAACACTATTTTCAGTAGCATCTCAAGATGTGTTTCTTGTACATTTTTTCGTTTGTTGTCTAATGTTTTATTCATCGTTTCCTATTATGTCTTGTCTTGTTTCACTTCATTTTAGGCATTGTAGATAAATAATGCCTTGTGTGAAAGTGTGTGTATGCCTTTAAAAGACTTTGTGGAAAGATAGATGACGAATTTCACAATGGTCACACTTGGCTATCTATTAGTTCTTATTCTTTCTTTGGGAAGATGCCTTAGTTCAAGTAAAGTCCAGATGGAAAATATGATACATTTGAGAAGAAAACCTTGAGTGAACCTATGATACATGTATCTATAATAGCATGCTTATTCCTTAGACTTGGCATTAAATCTACTTGGTGTTTTACATGCTCATCCAATCTAGTAGAGACAGGATAAGGGGAAAATCTATAGCGAGCAAACCTATATCAGAGGTTATATATATACTTCTATGAATGGGAAACATCTGCTCTTAATAAGTTGGTACCCCTCTTCCATCCCGTTAAATAATAAGTTCCTAAGAACAATTATACTAGTAAATAAGTAAAGGGTGAAATAAGAGAAAGGCTTCCTTTGTAGAGAGGTGAAACAAGTAACTTCGCCATGTTACTATCCAGGCTCAATGGTAGAGAAGAAATACTTGTGCTCCTTTAGTGACCCCGCTTGTATACTTTCTAGGATTGCTAACGGTGGAGTAACACCAGATATCAAACCCCAACTATGAACATCTTAAACTCACAATTATACTACCCTTTCTTGAATTGAAACAATTGTGATATAGCATAATCTTTGTGTGTGTGAAACCAAGGAAAGAAATGATGGATGCTACAACTATAACTAGGTTGAATAGGAAAGCCAAGGAAATTTGATTTATGAATCAATACTTCTTGAAAAGATTAACCTTTACTGAGGACTATTCATAGATAGAGAGGTTGAAGTTCATCTGGTGTGTCACCAAGTGTTTTCGTTGCCATAACACCCTCCAAAATTTTTCTACTTTCAAATTTCGGAGCCTACCGTTTGTCATATTAAGTGCCTCTTTCGGTCATCAAATGTCATTTCATGTTATTTCATATCTTTCAAGTTCCCTTCTTCTTTCCTGAGTGTTTTCGAATCATCAAGAACATCCACAATGCACTTCATGGTATTAGTACACTATTATTCACAAAATGACACTTTCGATTATAATTTCACATACTTCATTCGTTATACTTGGAGAGTGTTTGTAAACTTGAATTTTGATATATACTTCTTAGTATCGGGTTTTTTCTAAGTTTTACTAATGAGTTGGTATGTGTCGCATTTTTTTGAATCTAAACTCATTTTTTTCCCATGCCTTACCCTCCGGACTTAGGAAAATTTTGGTTTCCACAAGCTTGCCCACTAAGCAAGAAAGAGAACACAACACACTCCCAATCCTTCATTGGACCCCCATTGTTTTTTGAGAATACACCGTGTGCCAAATATAAGCCTTCTCTCACTCTTGGGTGCACCACGCTCTCTCAAACCACTAACTCTCCTTGTTCCTCTGAACGATGCCCTTATTGGATCCTCTCACCTAGTTGAGTGCATAGTTCACTGATAGTGGTCACTATGTCTTCCTTAAAACTTAACACTGCACTTTTCACCCTCCACTGAGCACATGGTGCCCAACAGTGAACAACAAGCCTCCCTTGAGCCCTAACATTGTGCCTTGTGACTTCTTTATGACTCAGGGCTCCTCAATTGAGCACATGGCACATCAATAAGAATCATTAAGCCTCCTAGTCCCTTGAGACCGCACCTTACACCCTCCATTAAGCCTCCTCTTCCTAGTGGAGTGCACATCTCAATCTTAGTACTCAACACATAACCCTTGTCTTGTGACAGTGCACCCTATGCCTTGAAGCTTTCCCTCCCTTTCCTGAGCATACTGTTGATTCATAGTTGGAAAGTTTGCATGAAACATGATATGATAGGATATTTTTTGGGTTCATGCTTGCTTGCATTAGTGATATTATTTGCAGGTGTTAAGAGAACAACATGGTAAGGAGGCATGAGAAGATTTTTCAAAGGAAGCAACACAAATAAGCATTCAAATAAAAACAATACATGATTGCGACAAGTGAAAGAACACCATATTCTAATGATCATAGTGATCCATACAAAATCCATACATCTCAAGACATTTTGGAGGGTGAATGGAAACAACAAGGAATCTGCATCAAGAACTAAAGACATAGGTGGCAACATTTTTAGTCCCAATCACAAAGGGTCCAAGTCATCAATGTTAGTGACTTGTCTTGTTGTTGCTACATCATCATATGACAATAGTGATGTAATTATTGTAAATAAAAATATTTGGAAGTCCAAGAGTAATATATGGGCAAAAGAGCCACATGTGTAAGTCTAAAGGTCACATGTAGAATTCCAAAAGACACAAAGGAGTCCAAAAGTCATGTTGAAGTTCAAAAGCCATTTGGAATACCAAGGGTTATTTAGAAGTCCAAAGGTCATTAGAAGTGGAAAACCTACATGAGAAGCTCAATATTCATTAGGATATGAAGAGTCACGTCTCTAGTTATAAAAGAGGCATCATTACTCAAAGAGAGGTCTTTTCACCATGGCATCTCCCATAAGGCATTATAGATATAAAGATAGTTCTTTTGGATATCAAGAGGTGGCTCTAATGCTCCCCTATTTTTGGAATATGTGGTGGCTCTAATTCATAGATTGTGGATGTTTTGAGACTATTCTTCCAATGTTTTCAGTTTATGTTGGCATTCTTATGTACTAAAGAAATTGAACTATTTCGGTGGAGTTGGTGCTTATCTTATTGAAAGTGTGTTGTGCTGGTTATAATGGTCTATTCACTCATGTGAACTATTTCACTTTATTTCTAACGATTATTTCATGCATAATTTCATGTGTCTTCACTAAATCAGTATTAATACTTGTCTCTTAAAGGCTCACTTTTGTTCCTTTCAGCCGAAGCCTTGATATATTCTACAACTAAACATTGCACAAGGAATACTCTCTTTTTCATTCAAAATTACATGTGTGATTCTCTCTCATTTTAATTTCTCAATCCAAGGAAAATCGTTAAGTAAATGGCAGTCGATCCATATTTCCAGATGGGACTCCTACACCAAACAGTGTGAAGTGTAATAGGGACTTTGTGTCGAGGAGATCCCATGTATGTTGGCAGGATCCAACACCATCAATAGGTTTTCTTACAATTTTATGTATAATTAAGGATTGGTTTTGTAACAATTAGAGTTTCATCTCTAATGAATGTTTTTGAGTGCAAGATTAGAGAAGGGATTGGCTAGTGCAAGAACTCAAGGCATGAGAAATTTATAGTAAAATTTAGGTTTTGTTTTGCAAGTCCCTAAAATCCTTCTCTAGAATTTCCAGTGTTACGCCTCGAAGTCCATGGATCCCAAATTTACAATTAAAATTTGGTCCATTCATCCACCATATACTACACCAAATAGTTACACCCATCACTAATAGTGTTTCCTAAAATCTTATATAGTGTCCCAATTTTAACTCTTCTCAGCAATACCATTTCTCCTTGAACCATCCTATAGGTGTTATTTTGAAATATTTTCCTTACATCTACATCACTCATCTTGCTTACATAAATCAATTTTTTGTCTAGTTGTGGGATGTGCATAACACTAGGGAGTGTTCTAATCCTTCCACCCATGAGATTCAATTTGACTTTTCCATTTCCCATGATTCAGTTTATAAATTCATCTCCTAAGAAACCATCACCCTCATTGAACCTTTCATACTCACAAAACCACTCCCTATGAGGAGTCATATCAAAGGATGCACTTGAGTTGACTAACTATGCCTCATGATTGACACATGTACTTCAAGAAGCCAAGTAAACATTCCATCCTTCATCTAAAGAGGTTTTTTATTCTATATGAATGGAATCTTTAGATCCCTTCCCTTCCTCAGAAATTTTATATCTACAATATTTCTCATAATTCCCTTCTTATCCACATCTCCAACATACTTTTAAAAGCTTTCTTGAAAATTTAAATATTCCTCTAGATTTTAATCTCCCACTTGAGGACATATTTTTAATTCTATTATGGGAGAATCCTCTTATAGACAAGGAATCTCCATTATGGATTTCCATGTTTTCTATCTCATCTCCTACAATAACAAGGACGAGACTTTTCATCGAAGCTTAAATTAGTTGTATTACTGCCTATGACAACAACTGAATTATCCTATGAGTCTTGTGCAGAACATAGAAAAATGATGCACTTATCCTCTTTTAAAATCTTACTATAAACACATAATATAAGACTTACCATAGCATTGAAGTCTTTTAGATGTTGTCACCAAGTCTCCATCCTTAATCCTCAAGTTATACATCTTTTTCTGTAGGAACAATTTGTTCACCAAGGAAATAGACTAGTACAAAGCCCCTAACTTGTTCAATAAATTTAGTAAAATTTTGTATGAGCGATATAATCATATTGTTCTCTTTTCCTTTTGATTTAACTTGGTCCATTATTATATTAACATCTTTGTCGGTGTAGAACCTATATCCGTAGCGTTCCATTCATCTCTATCCACGAACAAGTCTTCCATTTTGAGCTTCCAAAAGTCGAATCTATTCCCATTGAATTTATCTATATTTAACTTTGAATTTATTTCCATTTCCTTTTCACCAAAAGAATCACTCGGTAGATATCCATTATAATAGGATCTACCACAGGCTCGAGAAAAACCCCTTAGCTAAAAAGTTGTACCCTTGAAGCCATAAGTACTTTAATAGAAATGTAGGTTTTAAACTTCTATAATTAATTTTTGAAAACAAATCCTTAATAAAATATAAAATATGAAATGGAAACACACACGTAAACATAGATATTTTATCTTGGAAATCCAAAATCGAGAAAATTAGTAAGATTTTGATCAATATATTTTTCTATAAAATACTACAATACAATATATATCCCACGGCATCGAAAAATTTACCCGTCCATTCACCATGGGTTAGAATACAACCATAGTTATTGAAACAAAACTATACAACCACCATGTGCCACAAAAATACTCTTAGTAAAAATTGTGTGCCAAAAACTGCCAAAAAATACACAAAGAAGATTCCATTTTTTTTTGGGTTATTCCCCTAAAACCTTTTGTAGGGGGTATTCTAATCCCCTATGAACCCCCTCGTAACCCCCTTCACTATGAATTGCATAAGACACTATGCATATGTATAGTCTTACAAAGAATATAACATGCCAAACAATAAGAATCCTCATTTTAATATGCTTGGATACTTATATATAATTTTAAGAGTTGACAAAAAATTGTTCAACAATACCCCCCTTTGTCATTTATGGCGATCCTACAACAAAACACATAATTATTTAGGAATATAAAGGATTCTTCTCCTTGCTGCAATACTCTCCCCCTTTGATATTAATGACAAGTGCAAGCTCCCCATGAACTTTTGCTTCTCCCAATTGTTTTCCAAAGCAATGTCCTATTTGATCAATCAACTAAACAAGAAAAAAACATTATTTATCAATCGAGTAGTCTCTATTATGCCAACAGTATCTATAAATCATAGTAGTACATAATCACATCTGTCAACAAGATAAGGCAGTTGGTCACACAAGTCCCTATTGACAAACTAGTTAGTTTTTCAATAACTCAACCAAAACAATAACTTCAATAACACTCCTAAAACTAAGGGAACAATAAAAGCATAGTTAATGAACCATCTAGTCAAAACTTGATAGAATAGTATCTTTGGTTGATGCTTATTTGACCATTGTCAATTCTTTAGTTGCAAGGAAAAGTTGTGTTGTACAGCTATACAGTCAAGGAGACGAATCTGTATGAAGTCCTCAAGTAGTTGTTTAAATCATTCCATGTCAATCTATTAATGCATCCACATTCCATTTGGATATTTGGCATTGGTTCACAATTCATCCTTTCAGGGCACTTCTACAAATATATGAAAGCGTGATTTCTAGTATTCTAGGAAATTATATTCTTGGTCAAATGTATCTGATTCTCATGATGAGAAATTTGTAAGGCACATTTTTTTGGTCACTATGGGGAAATTCTACTTTATGAAAAATAATAAAACAACCTGACATATTAGAAATGTCATTTCCAACATGCTTAACTTCCATAATGCCTAACTCATTAATCTTTTGATCACCATTAGTAGGATGTTTCTCTTCATTTTGAATCCCACATTCAACAAATATCACTTTCCTGGGTTTAATAAGGCTAGGTGTAGACAATGAGGCAACATCAACAATTTATCTAACTTTTTCTCTAGATGTTTGAATCTTGGGAGAAATGGTGGAAATAATGCCATGTCCATTCTATTTAGGTACAACAATTGTATATCGTAGTCGCTCAGAATTTTTCATCTAATAGTTGTCACATTTTTTCAAAATTGGGAGAAACGTCATTGGAGAGTAGTAATTCCTAAGATGAATTAAAAGGAAAGACATCAACTATCTCACAAACACTTGTACTAAAAGTGGTGAGCCTGACATCTCATTACCAACCTCCTTCTCAACATGTAGTAGTTGATGAACGATGTCATCCCTCTCTATGAGTCACAATATCAAGGCATCACAATCTTCCTTCAAAGCTTAGCATGCATCAAATATGTGGTTTTATCTACTTTAAGTGTAGCAAATTCTTCACAAATGTCATCAATAGTGGCTTGAAAATCCGAAACATCATTATTCAGCTACAAATTGATTACTTCCAACTGGTGAATGATGGTATTCGAGTCATCATTATTTAAAACTTAAATATTCCCTTCAACTAAGCAATTGACTTTTCCAATTCCTTCCGTAAGGAAACAATTTTAGTTTCCATCTTCCAACAATTTTCTTCATTTTCCTTTAGCTATATACTCACCACTTATTCCATCCTTTTCTCCTCTTCTAGTAAAATATTTAGGCTAATAATAGTTTTCTTTGTGTCTGCAATTATTTATGACATCTTTGCTTCTACATCATGATCCTCCTCTTAGTATTCTTACATCTACTCCTTTTGTTTCAAATTATTTTTCTTAATCTTCTTTATTTCTCTTAAGACATAAATGGTTTTTTCTTCAAGATTCACCTCCCTATCTATTTTGACATTTTGTTCTTCTTCTAAATCCATAATTTCTTTCCCTTTGTCTTCATTTTCTAAGGCATCAATATTTGTTTTGATTTCCATGAAGGAATTGTATTCCGGTCACTATTAAAACTACTTTCATTTCCTTATTCAGACAAGTCACTACCCCCTTTTGAGTAGAGGCGCTTCTTCTACTTATAAGAATTCTTCATTTTTTCATGCTAGTCCTATTTGTGGTTATTTTTGTGTTGATGGTTTTTTCTTCTTTCTTTATGTTATAGTTTTCTTCATCATTGCTACTCTCATTTTTTATATATGGATATGCTGTAGTAGTTGCAACACCCTCCAAAATTTTGGCCTGCATCCAAATTTCAGAGCCTTCCTTGGCTTTTCCACTGATGGTTGCAAACACTCGAGCTCATTCCATGAGCTCTTGTAGAGACTTTATACCTTTTTTGTTGTCCAACTAGTGGTCATCTTTTGGCATGTTTATCTCTTTGTCGCGCTTGCGATTTTCAAGGTTGGTCTTTATGTGCATGGGTTGTCTTCACTGTATGAACATCGGTCAGGCTCACACACAAAGTTGTAATCACTGTCGTGCAAGTGTCATCATGGTCATTCGAAGGTCTATCTCAAGTGTCGCACTTGTCAATCTTAACCTTAGGACAGTTCATTGAGCACAAGTTTTTCTTGTTGGTTTGTGGTGTCTTGTCGTCGAGTCATGCTAAGTGTGTGAGCACAATGTCATGTCTACACAAGTTCACTTTCTATCACACTTAGCCATTTTTCCTGAAAATCTAGTGACCGGAAAAACCCCTTGAACCAGATCTAGATTGAGCTGCACTGCATAGTATTAGCTCTCCGTGAACCTGCTCTGTGACCTAGAACTGTGTAGTGCTTGAGGCTATCCTTTGGGGCAGCTGCACTGCTCAATCCTAGAAGTGAGCAGATGGACTGTCTTCCAGAACTACACAGAAGTTTTCTCCAAGCGCAATCCAATCTGCCCTTGCCGCAAGAGCAATTATCAAGCCTCCCTCTAGTCTACAGGAAATTTGCACTGCAATATGACCTGGGGCTGCACCGATCTCAAACATTGTGCAGACATTCCTAGCTGCCTGCCTTGCACTAGCTATAGATACTGCACAGTCATGCTGAGTGAGGCCTTCTGCTGGCTTGCTCTTCTCTGCTCTTGAAAATTGCGCAGTCTTGACTGGTACACCTTTTGCTGCCTCACTCTGCACTATTTCTAAAAAATGTGAAGTCATGATGGGCAGACCCCTACTACCTATCGCACACTATCTCTCAAAAATGTACAACAATGACCAACAACTCCCCGTAACCCAATCACGCCTTGCTCTAGAAAATTACGTAGAATTTCCTGCCAATGCCCTTTGCTTCCCTGGTTTGTCTCCCTTCGAGAAATTTCACAGATTCCTAGTTTGACCCCAAGTGGCCTACTTAGTCCTCATCCTAAAAATTATGCAGAGCTATCTAGCAAATCCCCCTGAAACCCTTCCTTATCTTCTTCCTAGGAATTGCGTAGTTCTACCGAACTGGGTTCCACCTTGCAACTGTCATAGTTGTACCTGATTGCACAATTTTTCCTCCAACTGACCTCTGTGCAATTTTTCTCAAAAGCACTCTGGAGCCCCTCATCCTAGCCTGAGTGGTACTCTCCACAGCTTCAACGTCTTGTCCTCCCTCCCGGTCACCTGGACTCGAAACGAAAAACAATGCATCATGCTAGACTAGGATATTTTTGGATTTGATGTCATCCCATCATGAGTGAATTGCAAGACAAGTACATTGATGGAAGATGGCATGAAAATGAATTTGATGAAGAAGGAGTGCATGCTAGGAGACTTGCTCACAATTGAATGAACATACAAATCACATTGAGCAGCAAGCGAAATGGATACATGCATTGAACCATGAAGCAAAGACCAAGACCATAGAAGACCCCACAACACTTTTCCATGTAGAGGTGAAGAAACAACACAATGAGAGCACATCCATCACTCAGTAGCATAGCAGCTTGAGGTGGACACCACAGTCAACCAATACATGTCAGCAGTGTCATGTTGAGTTGTGTCATGAGTTGCCTCAGACGCATCACTACTATGGGCCATACTTATTGTAATAAAATGAAACGTAAAGTAAAATTCCAATAGATGCACATATGAAGTTGAAGAGTGACGTTAGTTGAAAACCCATAACAAGTTGAACGGTCATGAGGGAAGTCCAAGAGTCACAAGGATCAATCATCAGCCTTGGCTATATATACCCCTCATTGTATGAGCAAAGGAATTTTCACCTTGGCTCCTCCCACATAGCCTTGAGAGTCCGTAGTCTGTTCTTTGAGGATTGAGGAGTGGCTCCAAAGTCCCACTACTAGGAATAGTGATGTATGGTGTACAAATGTGTCTTGGGACTTTTTCTTAATTCAAAAGCCTGTTCAGGCGAACACGCTTTCACACATGTTTTATAGATGTTTGTAAGAATACTCTTTAAATATTTGTAATGCATGTTTTCTTAACATGTACTAAAATAGTTAAAATACTTTGGTTATTTTAGTACTTACATTATTGAAGGCATGTTTTGTTGTTTATCACCGTTGTCTTGTTTGTGTGGACTACTCCGTGGGACATTAGACAAACCATTCTTGTTTGTTGGTTATAACGACCATCACATCTGTGTAGACTACTTTGTTGGATGGTGTACGTGCTTTCCCTTGCACTTTGGTTTTAATGATTGTCACATCCACCATGGACTAGTCTACTAGATGTTGGACAAACCCTTTTTGGTTCGCGTGTGTCTCTCCCTGGGTGGTACTACTACCTCTCATCTAGAGGCTCACTTACTCTCCCTCCTTACACTAAGAGAACCTAGACACAAGTTACATTATGCACTCACTAGGCATAGTCACCTAGCTTTTTGAAAATATAAGCATAACACTCTCATGTTTTGAATAATAAGAGCTAAGGAAAATCTCTAAGATAATGGCAACTGGACCATCGTATCGGATGGGACTCTTACACTAAATGGTGTGAGGTATAGTTGGGACTTCATACCAAGGATATCCCCTGAATGTTGGCAGGTCCAGCACCATCAATATTTCTGGTGCTACGAGGGCCGCCAATAGTTTATGGCTGAATATCCTACCAACATCACTTATCTATCATCTAGTCAAGTCAGTAACATGAACTCCCTCTCTCCCATGTGCAAATCTGAATTTGGTTACTCCTCACCTCCCAGAATTGAACAAGAAATTTCATATCATCACATCTGTGTTATTCGTCCCATCACCTGTCAGTTTTCTAAATCTCTTGGACTGATTCTAGGATCACACAATCTTCCCTCCTCACAAAGGAGGTAAAGTATTACTCCCACAAGATTGGTAGTCTCATCTGTTGAAGAAGTGATCCTTTCCACTCTTGAAGAGTTGGCAGAAGTTGTTGAAAACAAAGAGGAACCTCTAGTTTTCCTAGACAGAGAAGAAGATAGAATCTTACTCTTGGGCTTAGGTTCTGGTGGAGGTAGCAGAGGGGAAGGAAATGGAGGAGGTAGAGGTGGAGACAAACCAACAGATTCAGAGGTTGAATCGTCAAATTCAAAATAAGAAGAGGAGGATGAAGAAGAGGACAATATGGCTAATCAAATATGGAATGGATGAAACAGTGCCCATTGGCACTCCCGGGTGTCTTGCATAGGATGCTAAGACACGTAGAGAAAATATTAACAAAATATGACCTTGACAGAATAGTGAAGGCGGAAGACCATCTAGACACATTCTACCTACATTTGTAAACACTCGAGGTAAATTATGACGATGTTGCATGTAGATTGTTTCCATGTACCTTGGATGGCAGACTAGTTGTATGGTACCATAGCCTTCCTATCAACTCCATTCAAAAATGGGGGGTTTTCAAGAGAATTTTTCTTGATAAGTTTGCTGAGGACAAAACCCCCTCCATATTGTTAAAAGAGTTGGCTAGTCTCAAGATGGAGTAGAAAAAAAAGTGAAATATTTTAACAAGAGGCTTAATCATATCTTGAAGAAGCTCACTGCAGACACCAAAACCTCATGACTCCATCATAGTTGACTATTACATGTCTGCACTACCGACCAACATCGTGCAGTTTGTCAAGGGAGTTGTGAAACCAACACTTTTGGAAAATTGCCAAGAGGAAATTGATGTGGAGAAAGACCTGTGCACTATTGGAGTCATTATAGATGACGAACCATCCACAGACTCCAAATACACGGGCAATAGGTCTCATACTATTGTGAGTAAGGTAAAGGAAATGGAAGCAAGTGAAATTGAGAACCTTACATGTCTCATCAAGTCCTTGACAACCAAAGTGTCTGAACTCAAGCAACGGATGATTGATACAGTTGTGAGCAACATGCCTCCTAGATTCACACATGTGACATCAGGCAGAAGCAGTAAACGTCTGACTAAATCTATGTAGAGCTCTAACATTATGTTCCACCTAGACAAAATTGCGACAGATCACTTTTTGATGGTCCATGAAGACCAACATTTAGAAAAGACTTGTCCAAAATGGAACTGAGTGATGAGAACCATGGCTACAAGCATGACTAATCACTTTAAAGCCAGTGAGCAGGTTCAACCTGAGGATGAAGATGAAGAGGAAGCTACTACATCTGATGAAGCTCCAAGTGGTGGGCATGTAATCAACATGTATCAATGTGCTAATTCTGCCCAGAAGACAACCAAGAAGGACCCTCCGAGAGACTGTCCTACCCCAAAGAAAAATAATCCATATCATTTGAGGAGTCAAGGGGCCCCCACTGTTTTTGAGATATCGAGAGAAAAATTAAGACAACATCTACTCAGAACAGTGGACCCACTGGTCATATCAACACAAAAACACGAAGCAAGTCTGGGAAGACATCTACAGCTACAAGTACGTCTGTGAGCGACAAATATAAAAGTAGCCCATCAGAAAACACAAACACAAGTTTACCCCTAGAAAACTGAGTGAGTCTTCTCGCTCTGGATTAAAACATTGTTGAAGATATGAAAACGACCCGTGCGAACATCTCTCTTTATGAGTTAACCAAGTTCATGGGTCAGCAGGATATTCTTTTGCATGCACTGGGGAAAACCTCCACATACAATGTTTCCTCTTCCAGCAAGGGACCAAGAAAGTATCATGAATCACTCGAATCCATGCTCAATTCTCTTTGCATGGAGGAAGAAAACTCGCGCTGCCCACCGTTTTTGTTATCATTTGAAATATTAAACTTCAATGTCTATAACTGCCTAGTTGATTCTAGCGCATTAGTCAATGTCATGCCACTCTCCATCACTAAACAGATCAATGTGTAATGGAGCATTACAACTATGCAGATCATCCAACTTGACAAAACATGTGTGCCAGCCATTGGTGAACTCTGAGATGTGATCATCTAGTTATCGTCTGACGAACAAGTTCATTAGTGCATCAACATTATGGTTGTGGACATTCCAGAAGCATATGGCTTATTGCTTAGTAGAGACTGGTCTAACAAGTTGCAAGGATATTTTGCAATGGATTGGTCACACTTATGGCTTCTTCACAAGGGTAGAAATAACCAAATCTAGGTGTTTTCGGAGAGACATATGAAACATAACATTACTCACTTGAATGGTCAAAATGAACTATTGGCTTTCACAGAACTTATGTTCACAATTGCTTTTTGGAAATGTATCTAGGGTGTTATCTTACACATCCAAGCCCCACCCCACTAGATACACAGTTGGGTCTTCTTCCTTGCCCAACTGATGAAAATGAAACCTATAGAGTACATTGTAATAGTAGTAGAAGTAGTGTTAGCAGTACTAGCATGGCAAGCGATCATTGTACATATGACATGTGGACCTTGTATTTCGATGGATCCAAGACACACGATGGCTTTGGAGCTAGGTTTTCTTTGATAGACCCAAGGCAAAGGAAACACATAGTCTCAATCCACTTGAAGTTCGAGTGCACTAACAACATTGTTGAATATGAAGAACTCGTTTTGGGCTTATAGAAGTCCATCGACCTCAATATTGCTATGTTGAAAGTGGTAGCTGATTTAGAGATCGTGATATGTCAGGTATGTAACACCATACTAGTGTTTCACCTCGTCTTAAGAGTTACCAAAATTATGTATGATGACTTATATCTAACTTCCAATCTTTCAATATCATATTTGTACCAATAATGTGTAATGCAGTTGCAGATGCTCTAGAAAATGTAGCTGCTAGGATGACACTGCTTAGGGATAGATTTTCTATTGAAAGGTTGTATAAGCAATCTATCCTTGAAAAAATCACTAATTTAAGTATTTTTGATGGTGATGAATTGATACTCCATTTCATGGCCAACAATGATGTCTTCAAGTATGCAACGATAGATGAAGATGAGCACGAATAGTGTCTGCAAGACATGAATGGTCCAAGTAAAGGTAACCTCATCCCCAAGGGTGTGGTTTTAATCAAGAAGCTATATGACTTGCAGAACCACTTCCAGGGAACCAAGAACACTAAAACCCATAGTTCCACACTAATGCACGGACATATTAATATTGGAACAGACAAAGATCTTAAGTTCATGAATCTTGATACGTGTTGCACACCGGAAAAGTGGTAAGCCTTTGTTTGCATATTAAGATAGTACCGTGATGTATTCACGTGGACGTACGATGACTTGAAAATGCATGAAACATGAATAATCCAACACATCATCCCAACCAAGGAAGGGGCGAAACTGTTTCAGCAGAAGCTTAGGAAATTACATCCATCACTGGAGCCCATCAATCAGAAAGAGTTGACGAAGTTGTTGGATGCTCAGAGCATTTACAAAGTTCATCATTCTACATGGGTTTCAAAATTAGTTCCTGTCAGAAAGAAGTCTGGGGAGATCTGCTTGTGCATTGATTTCTAAAATCTAAATTGTGCCTTGGACAAAGACAATTACCCTGTTCCATTTATGGAACACATCTTGCAGACAATATCCGGAGTAGAAATGTTTTCTATGGTAGACGTTTTTTTGGGATATAACCAGGTTCTGGTAGCATGACCTGATAGACTAAAAACAACTTTCTGTACCAAGTGGGGTATGTTCGCTTATCGAAGAATTCCATTTGGGTTAGTAAATGTAGACACAACTTTTAAGCATGTAATGGATATCGTCTTCTGTGTGGTTATTGAACAAAGAGTGGTGGTCTACCTTGATGCCGTATTTTTTTTCCAAAAAACAGTCAGACCACCTGTGCCATCTCAAGAATATCTTTGAGCGATGTTGCAAGTATGGGATATCATTGAATCCCAAGAAGAGCGTCTTTGTAGTTTTTGAGGGGATCCTCCTTGGGCACATCATTGCCAAGAGTTGGATCAAGGTAGATCTGGATTGAGTCCAGACCATCACGTAGATTCCTCATCCCGTAAATACGAAATCCATGTAGTCATTCTTGGGGAAGATCAAATTCCTTTGGAAGTTCATCTCAGATTATGTGCAGATTGTCAAACCCATACAAGAGATGATTAAGAAGGATGTTGTTTACAACTAGGGAAAGAAGGAAAAGGATGTATTTGCCTATATTAAGTAGGAAATAGTAGAAGCACCTACATTGTATAACCCATATTTTAGTAAATATTTATTGCTCTACACATTCGCTTCCGACACTTGACTCAGTGCAGTGCTCACTCAGAAGGATGAGCTCAACAACGAACATCCCATCTCCTTTTTGAGCATGAACTTGTAGGGACCAGAGCTCAACTATCCCGCCATGGAAAAACACGCATATGTTGTATACAAGGTGGTGAAACACTTCAAACCCTACCTATTGAAGAATCATTACATAGTCTTTTTGTCGCACCCAACAATCAGGTCATTGGTTGTTCAGTAAGGGTTGGGTGAAAGGTGAGCAAACTGGATGATAGGACTACAAGATTATGATCTTGACATCAAGCTAGTTCACACCATCAAGGTTCATGGTCTTTTTTGACTAGAAGAGGAAGCAGTACATGCATAGGAGGAAGAAGAAGAGCTCACCGGTTGGGAGCAAGAAATTGACATGTACAATGTAGAGCGAGCACCCCCACTTCACATGATAACTCTTGGTATGAAGAAGTGCGCTAATACCTTGAGCACGTCACCATTCCCTCTCACTTCTCTATGTCACGTAACATGGAACTTTGACTGAAATCCTTATCTTACTAGTTGGTGCACAGAGTGATTTACAGAAAGTACCACAGTGGAATTTTGCTCAAGTTCCTAGAAGCACAGGACTCAACGAGAGTATTACATGATCTGAATGACAGACCAGTCGGGGGTCACTTCGCGGGTAAAATAACAACGCATAAAGTCATGAGATCTAGTATCTATTGGGCCACATTGTTTAAAGATGCACATTCTTATGCTTGCAAGTGCCTGATCTATCAGATATGTGTTAGCAGACAATGAAGGTCAATAGCCCTGTTGCAGTGGATGAACCATTCCAAAAGTGGGGCTTGGATATCATTGGGGAGATTTTCCCACATTCATCTAAGCAACACCGTGACATCCTAACTACCACTGATTACTTCACACAATGGACAAAAGCAGTTCTGCTGAAACAAGTGAATGACCAAGAAGTCATCAACTCCCTACAGCATAACATCATCTCGAGGTTTGGAATTCCTATATCACCTTTTTTTGAGAATGCAACATACTTGTATTATTTAAATATTTATGACTTTTCATTGCAATATAGTATTGTGTTAAAGCATTCATCTAATGACTACCCGCAGGGAAATGGTCTTGTCGAATCTACAAACAAATATCTCATCCGTATCATAAAAAATACTATTTACTCTGAACAGCGAAACTGAGACTTCACTTTGGTGAATTCTCTTTGGGTTGACTACGTCACACCCAAGCCCTCTCTGAACACCTCCCCCTACTTCCTAGTATATGGAAAAGAAGCCATCCTCTCACCAAATATCTACTTTCCTCCTCTCTAGTTGTCCCAAGAATCCCAAGGCAAGCCATGTCTATTGGTTCAACATAGGATGGACACACTACACAAGTTACATGAAGAATAGATGAAAGAAAAAGAAAAATTTTGACTCCACTAGAACCATATCAAGAGATGGTTTGACGTGAAGTCTGTAGGGAAAACTAGCTCCATTGTGGGCGACTTAGTCTTGAAGTGGGACAAACCCCACAAAGACAAAGACAAACATATGATGTTTCAGTCCCTATGGATTGGCCATTTCCGAGTCCACGAGAAGCTTGGAAAACACACATACCATCTTCGATCACTTGACAGGAATATTGAAAACCTTCATTTCAATGGCCAAGATTTAAAATTTTATTTTCAATGATTTGGGGCCACGTCCCTCACTATGTACATAGTATGTTTATTGCTTGTTCTATTGTTTTTCTTTGCTATTTTTTCTTTGTTATTCCTTGCTTTGTTTTGATGTCTTGTCATTTCATTTTGTAAAAAAGTGTTATCTTGTACCGTGTTATGGATTTTGAATAAGAATGTGGTTGAAGTTCAGGAGTCTTGTGACGCTGCAGCACTTGGCCAATCCTGTGTCTGTCTTCTTTGTGCTTTGTTGTAACTTTTTACCGATGAAGTCTCAACAGAAAATACAATCCATATGTAAGGGAATCTCTGGTCAAACCATGAACCTATGTCCAAACTGGGAAACCCCATGCCTTTACTTAGTCTTCTGCTCTATGTGTTTAAGCCTATCCAACTAGTAGAAACAAAGAAAGGGAAAATCTAAATGAGAAAACCTAAATTAGAGGTCTTACATGCTTCTATGAAGGAAAAACCTCTCCTTCTATCAATAAGTAGGGATCCCTCTTCTACCCCAAAAATAAATAAGTGCCTATGCACAGTCCCGTTTAAAAAAAAATACGAAGGTGAAAGAGAAAGACTTCCTGCGTAGAGAGGTGAAATATGCAACTCCATCATGGTACAGACCAGGCTTGCTGATAGTGGAGAAATTCCTGTGTTCATGCATGACACTACGTGGGTACTGTCCAAGTCTACTGGCAGCAGAGAAACACCTGAGATGAAAACTTATACTCTGAAAATTTAAGCTCACAAGCCAAACTAGCCTTCTTGATTTTAAAACACTGTGATATGGATGAATATTTTGCTGTGTTCGATTGATTTGGTAAAAGGTGAACCATGTGTGTTCATGGGGTAAGTGAGGAAGCTGAAGTGAACTACTCAATGAAACAAGACTCCTTGAAAGGCCAAGGCCCAGTGCTAAGAATGAACCAAAACAGAGAATTTGGTATTCAACCAGTGTGTTGCTAAGTGTTGTAGCAGCTACAACACACTCCAAAATTTTGGCCTGCATCCAAATTTTTGAGCCTTCCTTGTTTTTTCCACTAATGGTTGCAAACACTCGAGCTCATTCCATGAGCTCTTGTAGAGTCTTTACACCTTTTTTCTTGTTTGACCATCGGTCGTCTTTTGACATGTTGATTTCTTTGTCATGATTGTGATCTTGTTCTGGAAATTTTGAATGTTGGTATTTGTGTGTATGAGTTGTCTTAACTCCGTGAACATCATTCGTACTCACAAACAAAGTTGTAAGTACTGTCACACAAGTGTCATCACAGTTGTCCGAAGGTCTATCTCAAGCATCGCACTTGTCACTATTAACCTTAAGACAATTTCAATGAGCACATGTTTGTCTTTTTGGTTTGTGGTGTCTTGCCGTTGAGTCATGCTAAGTGTTTTAGCACAATGTTATGTCTACAAAAGTTCACTTGCTCTCTCACTTAGCCATTTTTCCTGAAAATCTGTCGATTGGAAAAACCCCTTTAACTCCACCCCGACTGAGATATATTATGCAATCTCAACTCTAAGTGACCCTGCTCTGTTGCCCATAATTGTGTGGTTATTCAGGTTATCCTTTGGGGTAGCTTCACTGCACAATCCTAGAAAGTGAGAAGGTTATTTGTCTCCCAGAAGTGCACATAAGTTGTCTCCAAGCTCGATCCAATCTGTGCTTCCCGCAAGATCAGTTATCAGGCCTCCCTTTGGTCTACCAGAAATTTGCACTGCACTGTGACCTGGGGCTTCACTTCTCTCCAAAATTGTGCAAACATGCCCAAATGCCTACCCTACACTGCCTGTAGAAACTACACAATCATGTTGAGTCAGTCCTTCTACTAGCTTGCTCTACTCTGCTCCTAAAAATTACACAGTCCTTACTGGTACACCTTTTGCTGCCTCGCTCTGCACTATTTCCAGAAACTACGTAGTCATGATGGGTAGCCCCCTGCTTCCTGCCCCACACTATCTCTCAGAAATGTGCAGTTGTGGCCAACAGCTTCCCGCAACCTGTGCCTTGCTCCAGAAAATTGCGCAAAATTTATTGCTAGTTCCCGCTAGTGCCTCGCTCTGTCTCCCTTTAATAAATTGTGAAGATTCCAGTTTAACCCTGAGTGGTCCACCCAGTCCTCATCCTAAAAATTGTATAAATTTTTCCAGTGTTTCCCCCTGACACCCTGCTTTATCTTCCTCATAGGAATTGTGGAGTTATGCCCAGTTGGGTTTCACCTTTCAGCTATCAATATTGTCCCTGATTATGAAATTTTTCCTCCTAGTGACTTTTGTGCATTTTTTCCCAACATTACTTTAGAGCCTCTCATCCCGACCCGAGTTGTGATCTGCACAGTGTCAGTGTCTTGTCCTCCCTCCCAGTCACCAGGACCCAAAACTAAAAACAATGCATCATGCTAGACTAGGAGATTTTTGGATTTGATGTTGTTCCGTCATGAGTGAATTACAGGATAGGTACATTGATAGAACATGGCATAACGATGAACAAGATGAAGAAGGAGCACATGCTAGGAGACTTTCTCATAGCTGAACAAACATACAAAGCATATTGAGTAGCAAGCAAAAGTGATACATGCACTGAACCATCAAGCAAAGACCAAGACTCTGTAACACTTTTCCATGTGGAGGTGGAGACAAAACACACCGAGAGCACATCCATCACTCAACAGCATAGCAATTTGACATGGACACCATAGTTAGCCAGTTCGTGTCAGCAATGTCATGTCGAGTTGTGTCATGAGTTGCCTCAGCCACATCACTACTATGGGCCATACCTATTGTAATCAAATGTAACGTAAAGTGAAAGTCCAACAGATGAACATATGAAGTTGAAGAGTCACATCAATTGAAAATTCATAGGAAATTGAACATTCATGGGGGAATTCCAAGAGTCACAAGGATCGAGGTTCACCCTTGGCTATATATTCCCCCCACATTTTATGAGCAAATGACTTTTCACCTTGGCTCCTCCCACATAGCCTTGATATTATATAGTTTGTTCTTTGAGGAGTGAAGAGTGGTTCCAAAGTCCCACTACTGGGACTAGTGATGTATGGTGTACAAATGTGTCTTGGAAATTTTGCTTAATTTAGAAGCCTGTTCAAGCCATCACATTTTTAGACATTTTTTTTAGATGTTTGTAAGACTACTATTTAAACATCTGTAATGCATGTTTGCTTAACCTGTACTGAGATAGTTGAACTACTTTTGTTATTTTAGTACTTACATTGTTGAAGATGTGTTGTATTTTTTATCATCGATGTCTCATCTGTGTGGAGTACTCCATAGGAAATTAGACATACCATTCTTGTTTATTGGTTATAACAACTGCCACCTTTGTGTGGACTACTTTGCTAGATGGTGTACGTGTTTTATCTTGCAATTTGGTTTTAATGACTTTCGCATCCACTGTGGATTACTCCGCTGGATGTTGGACAAACCCTTGTTGGTTCATGTGTGTCTCTCCCTGGGTGTTACTACTGCCTCTCATCTATAGGCTCACTTACTCTCTCTCCTTAGAGTAAGAGAACCTGAACATAAGTTACATTACACACTCACCAAGCATACTCACCTCACTTTTTAAAGATACAAGCATAACATTGTCATGTAATGAACAACAAGAGATAAGGAAAATCTCTAAGATAATGGCAACTGAGCCATTGTACCAAATGGGACTCCTATACCAAATGGTGTGAGGTCTAGGTTGAACTTCATATAGGGGAGATACCATGAATCTTGGCAGGTCCAACACCGTCAACAAGATACTTAGTAGAAAATGTCATAATTTTCCACAATTAAATAATTTAAATGGAATCTTACCTTTGTATTGGTTGGATCCTTAATTTTCCTATTGAAATGAGCTTCCTCTATATCTGATTCATTGCTAGAGCTATCATTCACACATTCCCTCTATTCTTTGTCTTATTTGAAGCTTTGATGGGTAATTTTCACTATCATAGCTTCTCCTTCTCAATTCTCATTTCAAATTCTATGAGAATCTAATGTAATTCATTAATTTTAAATTTATCAAGTTCCTTCATTTCTTCAATAGTGAAAATTTTGGAATCAAATATTAAGGGGATTGACCTTAAAACATTTTTTATAATCATTGATTCTTCAAACTTTTCACCAAATCCTCTAATGGTGTTGACAATTTAATCCACAAAAATGATATAAGGTACAACATTTTCTTCATCTTTCATTTTCAAACTCTCAAATTTCCTTCTATGAGTTTGAATCTTTTCCTTCTTAACATTTTCATCACATTCATAGATATTTTGAAGTTTGTCCCAAATTTATTTTTCTGATTCACAATGCATCACCTTGATAAACTTTCATTCTAATATACCACACAAGATAACATTCATGGATTTTTAATTATGTTCACTAGCCTTATTTCCATCACGGTCCATTACTAGATTTGTTGAATATTTATAACCAATCATAATAGATTTCCAATTGTTAATGCTAAGAGTGATTAAATAATTTTGCATCCTCATAGTCCATAAAGCATAGTTTGTTCCACTGAAAAATGGAGCTCTATTTGTGGATAAGTCTTCATGATCAAACATGTGTTCTTATGTTATATACCTTATAGTGGTTAGACTATTCATGAAGGAATCTTCTTTGATACCTATTGTCATGTTGTGGTAAAAACACAACACCCCCATTATTGATGCGTCCGCTTCGAATAATGGAGACCCTTTCTATAAAAATTTGGGCTAGGCACCTTTTTGATTTTTATTTTTTGATTGCCCTACGCTTTCGTTAATTTTTAGTTTTCTTTGGATTCTTGTTTTGATTGCTTTGTTAGAATCGATTTTTTATAAGCTTAACATTGACGCTTGTTTCACCTCATTTGGTCAACTGGTTTGAAAATGGCACTCCTTTGAAATCTCATCATTTATCTAGCCTGGGTTAAAAAAGCATAAAATGTACAATATCGCATTTTGTAAATAAATTTGTCCAATAACGCATTCAGTTTAAATATTAACTCGTAGAAAATTTTACTAACATTTTTCATTATGCAGCCAAATAATTAAGCATCGGGACTTAAGGAATTCACTCCAATTTTCTAATCAAATCTTAATCTCGAAAAACCAAACATTCAAGTGGCTGTAGTTTATTTTTATTATTTTTCATTTATTTTCTAAGTGGCTGTAGTTTTATTTTTAGCTATAGTTTAAAAACTTATGTTCATAAAAAACAAAACAAAAAAATGAAAATTTAAGTTTAAAATTAAATTTTAAATTAATTAAATTAATTAATATATTATATAATTAATTTAATTAAATTAAAATTTAAAACAAACAAAAAAAAGAATATAAAAAATAAATAAAAGACCGCATCGCAACTTTCATTCGCAACATATTTTAAAAGCCCCCGATATACCATAAGCCATGCCCCCGATGCGATATCACATCGGGGAAATTCACTTGACATGTTTTAATGGGTCCCTTCGTGCCTCCGATCGCCGATAACCAAAGGGCAATGAATCGCATCGAGGAAGTTTGGCTCAACATATTTTTAAAAATCTCATAAGCCACTCCATCGCATCGGGATTTCGCATTGTTTGATTTCGCATTGTTTTAAAAAAGGCAGCGACACCTCCATACCCCCATCGCCGATGCGATAAGGCAAGCATTCATTTCACGCTCATGGCTTAATTCGATTGTTTTTGAAATAGGTTTACATTACCATATCACGACACTTTAAAAGTTTATGTGAGCATGAGGTCCATGTTATATTTTTTAAACCCATTCAAATCAAAGTTAAAATGAATGGAATAAAGGTGGAAGATAGTTTGTATTTTGTTTTTTTATATATATTAATTTAAATATTAATATTTAGATAATTAATTTTATATTAATTAATATATGTAATATATTGTATTAATTAAATTAATTAATAACATGTAATATATTATTAATTCATTTAGATTAATATTAATTAGTTTTTTAGATTAAATTTGTTTATAAATAGTTAATTAGATATTAGTTTAGTTTATAATTAGCAAGTAAATTAGAATTAATTAGAGACTAATTTAGGATTAGTTTTTAATTACAATTTTTTAGCCCAGCAACAGAATTTCCAGATTCATGTCAGATTTGACTCATCAACCTTGGAAGCTCATAAATTGAGTTATACTTGGCCAAATGAGGCCCAGGACGGCTCATTGGAAAGAGAAAATAAAGGAGAACATTTTGGAGGAGGTTTCACCAACAGATTTACTCATTTATTGTGTCAAAAATCAGGCAGAAGATCAGGCTCCGAATTTTGAAAAACAAAATCAATTTTCTGAGTTATTTTCTTCAATTTCATTTATCCAAAGCCTTTTCTAATTGCAGATCCATTGGCCAATAATATCCTTTGCCAATCAAATCATTTCAAGCATCAATACAGAGCTTATATTTTGTTTTTAATTATTTATTTAAATAGAATTTGATTGGGTTTGATTTAATTGCCAGAAATGATATTTTGATTGCATTTTAATTTATTTTGATTTCTTTTGCAGGAAAACAGTGGAAAAGATATGGAGAAAAGGATTTCAAGCAATGAGAATGCTCCAGCAATTGAAGATCAGAATTAGGAGCAATTAAAATTATATTTGGCAGATTTCTCTTCAACAAACTCTCATCTCCAAAAAATTCCTTCACAAATATTATAAATAACAGATTGCAGAATGTAAAAAGGGCTGCTCTCCTCTGCAATTCTAGACTTCTAAAAGCACTACCGTAATAGGAATTTAGAGTTGTAGGAGAGAGGAGAGAAATCTCAGATCTGGGGATTATTGAGGATTTTCCTTTTGTAGTTTGAATTATACATGAAGGGCAAAGTTTGCACTATTGTGGCTTTAGCTTTGAAAGTAGAAGTTCAAGCGATGTAAAGGGCTGTTGGAGACCAAGGACAGAGAAATGGATGCAATAAATTGGTATTTCTAATACTATTGTTTCAAATATCAGTTTTAATTTTATGGTGATATGAATGTGTCATTTTATTCATGTTTGTGCACTATTGTCAATATGGGTAATTTGTCTCAATCTTGTTATTATGTATCTCTGTTTTTTATGGATTAATTTCTGATTTCTGAGTAACTATTTACTCAGAAATCTGTCTTATTAAAACTGATTTATTGAGTGGTAATATGTTGTGAACTATTTCCACATATTATTGTTTAATTATTGGATTTGCTGATTTGATAATCAATATCATTTATGTGAACTACTTCCTGAGTGTTGTTGGTTTATTATTTCAGTTAAGAGGTCTCAATGGGATGTGTTTTGGTAATTACAATATCAGTTAATTGAACTACTTCATTAACTTGGTATTCATTATAAACAAGACATATCTAAATCTCAATACTTTAATTATCTTGCTCTTAGTTGGGTTAGATCTATATCTGCCTAATTAAGATAGGATTTAGATTAGTTTCTTTTGCTTGCATCATAGAATAAGCTTGCATTTAGAGTAAATTCTACATTCTTTTAAGTCCTCTCCTCAAAGAGGCAAAATTTTAGTTGTGGCTTGGCTGAACCCAAATCAGCTTAAGGGTCATTCTCTTGCCTGATCAGCAAGAAGAAGTGATCTGATGTCCCTGTCTATTGGTAGTTAAAGATACATTATAAACCAATAGCAATAGGGAGAAGGTAACTGGACCTAGATGAACAGTCGGAGCCACCACACCAAACGGAAAAGGAGCTGCTTTTAAGGTCCGGACCGGGTGGTTATCCCCCAATGTTGTTGCAGCGATTTTCGAGGCATCAACATTTTTGGCGCTAGAAGGAGGGCTGAGAAAATTTGTCTATTGGAGTCTTTTCAATTTTAATTCTTTATTTTGATGGCTCCTCTCAAACTTCCAATTTGGAGTTGTATCCATGGACGAGCATCCTCCAATACTCCACCCGAAGTGGTAAGACTCTTGTCTCAGGCAAAGTTTAATGGTAAGAGAAATTCTTCTGCTTTTAATCATGTCTTTCAATTTATTCAACATATTTCAAAATATGATTTTCAAAGAATTGATGAAGGAATTTTATGCAGAATTTTTACTCTCACATTTACTGCAAAAGCCAGAAGCTGGTGCAGAACTCTTCCAGTTGCTTCAATCCACAGCTGGGATCAATTTGTTACAATTTTCATTTGTAAATTTGACGGCTACGATTATGAACAGGTATGTGAAGAAATTGAATATCTACGAAGGTTTAAAAATGAGTCTGTTAATGATTTTAATATGCGATTTCATTTGAATTGCTTAAGATTTAAAGACGAAGATAAACTTACGGAAGAAGAATCATTAGATTGGTTTAAATATATTTGTTCTCTTCCAACCATTCCCAATCCATATGAAATTGATTCAAGCTTTGTTCCATCCCCTTCCAATACAAATGATAATTCAATATGGATGTGCAAATAAATGGTGATGAAGTGGTTTCACAAAGCTTGGAAAATATTTTCATTCAAATGCAAGAAGACAACAACAACAATCTTGGAGAAAAAGCAGCCTTGAAATCTGAAAGCTATTTTGAAGTAAATTTGGAAAATCAAATTGCAAATCAGCAAGTACAAGCAGCAATCAAAGCAAATAAAATGCAAACTGCTGTACAAATTTCTGAATTTCTCCATGATGAACAAATGCCGAAATCAGAGCAGCAAAGCAGCGTTCTTCAAGAAAGCATATGCACGCAAAGGAATGATCTGCAATCTGAAATTTACAATGAGCATAATGCACAAGAGCTCTCAAACAGAGACAGTTTTAAATGCATTGTTTCAGGTTCACACTTTTCCCTTTATCCTGATATTTTCAATAATGGTAATATTTTTCCTCTTGATGTTAATGATATTCCAGAAATTAAAGAGGCTGATCTAAATGAATTACCATTAAGTTTTTATCAAGATAAAGAAACAATAATTGATCATTCTTTTGCCACTGATGAACATGAAATTCTTGTCCCTCCTTGTTTTGATATATTCGATGAGATTGAAGGGAATTCTAGAGAATCTTGTGAGGTCATTTATGATGATTACTCTGATATTGAGGATGTTGATTTCAATTTTTCTCAAAAGAATCCTCTTAATAAAATTCAAATAACATCTGAGGATGAAGAACGCTTCAATTTAGGAATTATCTCAACTAATCCTCATTTTAGAGCAGCAAATTATCTTCATGATTTCACCATTCAAGAAATCATTCCAATTTATGATTCATATGAGGATCAAACTCCCATTCCTATTCATAATCATAATTCGTTTTCTATTTCACAAGTTGGAATTCGAAATCACCCAAATTCCATAATTCTGGCCATTCCTTGTGAAAATGAAATCATTTCAAAACGATCCCAAATGTGTTGTAACATTAGTTGTACAAATAGTGACTTCATTTTAGTTTTTCTTTCACAGCTATTTTGTTTAAACTTAGATTTATTTTCTGATTTTATTTTGCAAAATTTCCACACTTTTCGCTGGCATATTGAACACCTTACTATCAAACACTCAATTGATGCCTTGCCCGATTGGGAAATTGAAGTTTCATATTATAATCATGAGCATCAAAAGATATCAATATTTCAATTTCAATCAATGCTAATGTTTTTCAAAGGCAATATCAACAAGAGAGTGTATTTTTGCAATCTGGCCAGCTATTCAATTTAATTAATAATTTTCCATGTCATTTGACAAACTTCCATTCATTTTTCATTGACTCATTTGAAGATTATTTGGAAGTTTTTCCTTCAAGGAAAATTGTCAATGATTTAACATTTGTACGTAATACTAACAATTCTTTCCAGGCCTTTGAATTTCAAAACTCATATCCACAATTCGGCCTGTTATCTCTTTCCTTGAACATTTCCCCATCCTTAATGGAAATCCATCCAGATTTTTGCGATCCAATTGGTATCGAATTGGAAAGGAAATTTCATGAAAAAGAGATTTTAATTAAGTTGCTAACAATAACTGTACATTCTTATTTCAGATTTATTTTCCTTAGTTTAGTTAGATTTTTATTTTTATTGCTAACATTTGAACTGTATATAAACGCGGGAATAAAAATGAGAGAATGGTTACACTGGAAATATGACTATACCTAGTCATTTTCATGTATATGGTTAGAATAGGAGTAGAATTAATTTAGTTAGCTTGTTTTATGTAGTTAATTTATTTGCAATAGTTCTGTAGATTAAAAAATAAAACAAAGCAATCAGCCTTCTCATACATGTTCAGTGGAAACATTTTTCCTTATCAGAAAATTTTAATTCTTGCTTTCCTTTTTGAAATTTCTTATAGCGATTTCTTTACTCTACCTATTTTGAATAATGTCTTGATCAAAGTCAATTAAAATTGCACTTGGCATCGATTACCTCAAAGCTACTTTTCTTCATTTCGGGATTTCCTTCTAAGATTTTCTTTTGAAATTTATATGGTAAGGATTTGAGGATATAAAAGCTTCATGATCCCATTATCCTATGAGATGTATGATTGATTATGATAAGCCTAATTCTAATTCAATCATTATCAGTCAATCTAACCTGTCATAGCAATCATATGAAGTTCATATTATATTCCTCGGAATTTGCCAAAAGCTGATCTTAAGGATGCCCATTTTGCCAAGTGCACACATTTAAATCTGTTTTGATATATTTTTTTTTTTTTTACAATTAAGTGACTTAATCTCATTCTAATCTTTAGTTTATTATCTGATGCTGTAAAATGCATCATGTTTATTTACTAAAGGCATTATTAAAAAGTCACTATAACAATACAGATTTTTCTCAAGATTAATTCGGAATGAGCAGAGATAATAAATTGTTACTTCACATCGAAAGGGAAGCATAATTTCATATTTATTTCTGGTAAATTTTATATTCCATGAACATGAATGATTGATTTCATTTAGGCTGATTGCGCACTTAAATTTAAAATAAATAATGAGATGATTTTAATCAAAGGAAGAATTTGAAGATTTATCAGGTAAAATTTATAGACAAATTCTTTTCAGGTACGCATTTACAACTTTATTTTCATCCATTATTAGTTCTGTTTTTCTTAGCTTATTTTTGATTTATGTTCTGTTTTATTTGCAGGTTTTTATTTCTTTTCAAAATCTGAAGTAAGCAGCAAACTCATTTTAAATTTGCAAACAGGTTCAGGGAAATTCAATTCTGATTCATCAGAGTTTAAGCATTTTTGTAGCTTTGCTTTTATTCACTTAGAAAACCCAATTGAAATTTCAAGGAATATCATAAGACCATTCACATCATAAGATTTCATCGGAAGTAGCTCTTAGCATTTCTTCGCTCATCAAAGACCTCCGATGTATTATTTTACTCATATGCCATATTGCATTTCGCATATCGGAGCTTTCCAAGTGAAGTATACTTCCATGAACATGAATCGCTGATCTTCGATAATCGAGTTTACTGATATTGCGATAAACACATAATTCCAGACCCGATATGAAATTCAAAGCAAATTCATAAAAAAATATCGCGTCCGTTCAATCGCAATAATGGTAGGAGTATAACTTTAAAGGAGGCCGATGTTTCGGATCCAATATGTTATCAAATTTTCAACATAAAATTATCGGGTCCACTCTTCATCACATATCGGCATATTGAGAATTGTTAAATCGTGCGCATAACATTGCCGATCGCGATCGCCAATTAGCCACGTCATTCATCGCATATCGGCATCGCAACAATCATATTGTGTTACATCGGGTGCTTAAGATTGCCGATCGCCGATTTACGTCATCCATCGCATCGCCGATATCGCAATCGCTTCCTTGCAGTTTTATTTATGGCCGATATCTCGGATCCGATATGTTATTAAAATCCCATCATAAAAAGTTATCGGGTCCGCTCTTCATCGCATATCGGCATCGCAAAAAATATATTGTGTTACATCGGGTAACCAAAATTTGCCGATTTCCGATTAGCTACGACTTCCATCGCGTCGCCGATATTGCAATCATTTCATCACATTCTTACGCTCACATCACCTCTCTGAATCTACAATGTGTATTTTGCAATATGGGAAGCACGATGCAATTTATTTTCTGATCCCCGATATAATATTTCTTTAATGATGCGATCGCTTCATTTCATTGCACATGTTCTTATCGGCAATTTGCCATTGCAATCTCCGATGCAATAGCTTCCAATGCATGTCTTTGAGCTATTAACATTTAATCAATATATGGCATAGCAATAAAGGTGAAGTTCTGCAGATTAAATTTGAAGCATGGTGAAGAAACATGTTATGTGAATCATCCGATACGGCAATGTGTTATTTTAAAAGCAAGCTTGGGTAACCACTATGGTAAGAAAGCAGTTAATGATCAATTTGCAGCATATCCAAATTATTTCAATTTCTCATACATTTTAGTTTAAATATATAATTCCATAATTAAAAATGGAATTCAAGACCTCTATCTTCATATTTAAATTTTATTATTGTAGATTTGGTCTTGATTCTGGACAAATTATAAAATCATAGAGTTTATATAAAACTAATAATATTTTGAGAAACAGTCATTACTGCAAATTCTCATTTTCATTTCTGATGCATTTCTTTTAATTTCAATTCCCTTGAGCACTAAGCATTCCATTTACTGCTTGCTTTAGTTTAAATAAAATAAATAATGATTTTGGGTTATATGATTTTGGTTAGTTTGACTTCTTCATGTTTTTAATATTAATTAAAATAAGAAGTCAGCCCCTTTGGAGAAACTGATACCTTTCAGGTAAGATCAAAAGCAATGATCCAATGGTAAGATTCATGTGCCCACTTTCATTAATTTCCATTTCATCACTCTAGTTTCATTATGCTGATATAAAACCCTGTTTTGCAGCTCTTCACAAAATTTTTCAATCTTCTGCCGAATCATATTCTCAAAGTCCATACTCTTCTCCTGGCTTTATTTCAATAAGCAGCGATAATCTTCATCGAAACAGCTACACCAGGAAGTTTCTGAACCTTTAATCTGTTTCTTGAAGCATTCCTTTTCTTTTAGAAAATGATTAAGATGATGCTTGGGAACAAGAAGACTCATATCAAACAGAAATTATTCATTGTGGCTGAATTTTACGATCACTGTTATCTAAAAGCCTAAATCATTCACAACTCTGCAAGGTATGTTTTCTAAATCTCAACATAAGAAGGAAAGATTACATGCTTATTTTCTTTTTCTTCATATTGTTGGAGACATTGGTATAAACATTCTTGTTTGAGTTTATTTTGCGAGACTTGGATTTTCCTTTCCATTTTTAGAGATTTCTTTGTTTTTATTTTTGTTTGCTGATTTCTTTTCTCATTTTAGCATAAGACTTCTTTTCTTTTGATTTTGGTGACTTTGTCGTGATTTATATGGAAGGTCTTCTTGTTACCTAACAATGGTCAGCATACATAAAAAAAAAAATTGTTAATAGTCACCTATTAGCTTTTTCTTAAATCTCTTAGTAAAGTTTGATTTTCTTATTATAGAGGTAGACATACTTAAGGAAGAGATTACCAATCAAGAGAAGTTGGCAAAGTATCATAAAATCTGAAAATTTCGTTTTCATCAAAATTGTAATCATTTTGAGATTTCAAAATTTTATTAAGATCTTTCAGAATTTTATTATCAGTCAAGAAAAGTTATTTTTAACCAAGTAAAGACACTTTACAGCAAAGCACCTTTAACTCTGAAATTGTCATTCTTAACTCTTAAGGAGTCAATGATTCTCCCTGTTTCAAAAAGTCTTATTTTTCTAGAGTATAATCCAGAAATATATTTAAACTTAAAAGATAAGAGGTCTCATCGTGAGCCTGCTTACCATGATCATAGGGGAAAATAGGCTGACATTACCAACACTGCTAAACAAACCAGGGTAATGGCTTATGATTGCAAAACAATTATAAGACAAGGGGTCTCATCACGAGCCAGCTTGTTCAGTCCAATTTTAACCAGTGAATGGCATTGTCAACTATCTGGCTACCATACTAGGACAATGGCTTTTAAGATTTAATAAAATAAAATAAAAAAAAAATAAAAAAAAATAAAATAAAATAAAAAGTAATACATATATAAATGGATTTATCTCTAGGTCAATAATTCTTGAAAAGATGGGATTCTGAATCATTGATGATTGAAAAAGTAACCCTGCCGAGACTATAGATGTTTGCGGGCAGCAGTGGCTCTACTTGTGACAAATGAGTATATTTTAAAAGCTAAGCTGTAAAGTGACCCCTGCTTTATCTCTACAACTAATTAAGGACTGATGTAGAGTTTTGAAATATTTTAATTTATGAGAAATTTTAAGAAAAATTACAGTTAGATGATTCTTACTTTTAGTCAGACTAATGAACCTAGTCAAGCATTTCACGCAATATTTTCTCTTCTTTAATTATTTTTACTTTAATTTTAGGAAAATCTCATTCATATCAAGCAGAGATAACTGGTTCTTCTCCCGCGTGTCGCCAATTGTTGTGGTAAAAACACAACACCCCCATTATTGATGCGTCCGCTTCGAATAATGGAGACCCTTTCTATAAAAATTTGGGCTAGGCACCTTTTTGATTTTTATTTTTTGATTGCCCTACGCTTTCGTTAATTTTTAGTTTTCTTTGGATTCTTGTTTTGATTGCTTTGTTAGAATCGATTTTTTATAAGCTTAACATTGACGCTTGTTTCACCTCATTTGGTCAACTGGTTTGAAAATGGCACTCCTTTGAAATCTCATCATTTATCTAGCCTGGGTTAAAAAAGCATAAAATGTACAATATCGCATTTTGTAAATAAATTTGTCCAATAACGCATTCAGTTTAAATATTAACTCGTAGAGGATTTTACTAACATTTTTCATTATGCAGCCAAATAATTAAGCATCGGGACTTAAGGAATTCACTCCAATTTTCTAATCAAATCTTAGTCTCGAAAAACCAAACATTCAAGTGGCTGTAGTTTATTTTTATTATTTTTCATTTATTTTCTAAGTGGCTGTAGTTTTATTTTTAGCTATAGTTTAAAAACTTATGTTCATAAAAAACAAAAACAAAAATGAAAATTTAAGTTTAAAATTAAATTTTAAATTAATTAAATTAATTAATATATTATATAATTAATTTAATTAAATTAAAATTTAAAACAAACAAAAAAAAAGAATATAAAAAATAAATAAAAGACCGCATCGCAACTTTCATTCGCAACATATTTTAAAAGCCCCCGATATACCATAAGCCATGCCCCCGATGCGATATCACATCGGGGAAATTCACTTGACATGTTTTAATGGGTCCCTTCGTGCCTCCGATCGCCGATAACCAAAGGACAATGAATCGCATCGAGGAAGTTTGGCTCAACATATTTTTAAAAATCTCATAAGCCACTCCATCGCATCGGGATTTCGCGTTGTTTGATTTCGCATTGTTTTAAAAAAGGCAGCGACACCTCCATACCCCCATCGCCGATGCGATAAGGCAAGCATTCATTTCACGCTCATGGCTTAATTCGATAGTGTTTGAAATAGGTTTACATTACCATATCACGACACTTTAAAAGTTTATGTGAGCATGAGGTCCATGTTATATTTTTTAAACCCATTCAAATCAAAGTTAAAATGAATGGAATAAAGGTGGAAGATAGTTTGTATTTTGTTTTTTTATATATATTAATTTAAATATTAATATTTAGATAATTAATTTTATATTAATTAATATATGTAATATATTGTATTAATTAAATTAATTAATAACATGTAATATATTATTAATTCATTTAGATTAATATTAATTAGTTTTTTAGATTAAATTTGTTTATAAATAGTTAATTAGATATTAGTTTAGTTTATAATTAGCAATTAAATTAGAATTAATTAGAGACTAATTTAGGATTAGTTTTTAATTACAATTTTTTAGCCCAGCAACAAAATTTCCAGATTCATGCCAGATTTGACTCATCAACCTTGGAAGCTCATAAATTGAGTTAAACTTGGCCAAATGAGGCCCAGGACGGCTCATTGGAAAGAGAAAATCAAGGAGAACATTTTGGAGGAGGTTTCACCAACAGATTTACTCATTTATTGGGTCAAAAATCAGGCATAAGATCAGGCTCCGAATTTTGAAAAACAAAATCAATTTTCTGAGTTATTTTCTTCAATTTCATTTATCCAAAGCCTCTTCTAATTGCAGATCCATTGGCCAATAATATCCTTTGCAAATCAAATCATTTCAAGCATCAATACAGAGCTTATATTTTGTTTTTAATTATTTATTTAAATAGAATTTGATTGGGTTTGATTTAATTGCCAGAAATGATATTTTGATTGCATTTTAATTTATTTTGATTTCTTTTGCAGGAAAACAGTGGAAAAGATATGGAGAAAAGGATTTCAAGCAATGAGAATGCTCCAGCAATTGAAAATCAGAATTAGGAGCAATTAAAATTATATTTGGTAGATTTCTCTTCAACAAACTCTCATCTCCAAAAAATTCCTTCACAAATATTATAAATAACAGATTGCAGAATGTAAAAAGGGCTGCTCTCCTCTGCAATTCTAGACTTCTAAAAGCACTACTGTAATAGGAATTTAGAGTTGTAGGAGAGAGGAGAGAAATCTCAGATCTGGGGATTATTGAGGATTTTCCTTTTGTAGTTTGAATTATACATGAAGGGCAAAGTTTGCACTATTGTGGCTTTAGCTTTGAAAGTAGAAGTTCAAGCAATGTAAAGGGCTGTTGGAGACCAAGGACAGAGAAATGGATGCAATAAATTGGTATTTCTAATACTATTGTTTCAAATATCAGTTTTAATTTTATGGTGATATGAATGTGTCATTTTATTCATGTTTGTGCACTATTGTCAATATGGGTAATTTGTCTCAATCTTGTTATTATGTATCTCTGTTTTTTATGGATTAATTTCTGATTTCTGAGTAACTATTTACTCAGAAATCTGTCTTATTAAAACTGATTTATTGAGTGGTAATATGTTGTGAACTATTTCCACATATTATTGTTTAGTTATTGGATTTGCTGATTTGATAATCAATATCATTTATGTGAACTACTTCCTGAGTGTTGTTGGTTTATTATTTCAGTTAAGAGGTCTCAATGGGATGTGTTTTGGTAATTACAATATCAGTTAATTGAACTACTTCATTAACTTGGTATTCATTATAAACAAGACATATCTAAATCTCAATACTTTAATTATCTTGCTCTTAGTTGGGTTAGATCTATATCTGCCTAATTAAGATAGGATTTAGATTAGTTTCTTTTGCTTGCATCATAGAATAAGCTTGCATTTAGAGTAAATTCTACATTCTTTTAAGTCCTCTCCTCAAAGAGGCAAAATTTTAGTTGTGGCTTGGCTGAACCCAAATCAGCTTAAGGGTCATTCTCTTGCCTGATCAGCAAGAAGAAGTGATCTGATGTCCCTGTCTATTGGTAGTTAAAGATACATTATAAACCAATAGCAATAGGGAGAAGGTAACTGGACCTAGATGAACAGTCGGAGCCATCACACCAAACGGAAAAGGAGCTGCTTTTAAGGTTCGGACCGGGTGGTTATCCCCCAATGGTGTTGCAGCGATTTTCGAGGCATCAACATGTCACTGCTATAACACCCTCCAAAATTTTGCTATATTCAAATTTTGGAGCCTACTTTCTAACATGTGAAAGTGTCACTTTTGGTCGCTAAGTGTCATTTCATGTTCTCACCCATGTTTCAAGTGTCCATGATCCTTTCTAAGTGTATCTACCTCATCAAGAGTAACAATAGTGCACTTCAGAGTCATTGTCCACTTCTTAGTCACAAAATGACACTTTTAGTTGCAACTTCACATATTTGGTCTATTATACTTGGTGAGTGTTTTTGAATTGGTCTTTTGATGTATACTTCTTAGTTTTGGGTCTTGTATATAAGTTTTTTTTATTAGTTGAAAGGTGTCGTGTTTGATTTTTCTCCTAACTCAGTATCTTTTCCCATATGTTATTCTCCAGACTTAAATAATTTTATGACATTACAAAACTGCCCTCTATGCCATGAGGAGTGCACAGTGAACTCCCAAGGCTTAATGGAGACCCCTTTGTTAGTTTTTGTTGCACCTTGTTCCCTGGAGGATTCTCTCCAGTGTACAATGCATGCCTAGTCCGCAAACCCTTCTCCTCGTTGCTTGTTTCTATGTCCTGCGCTATGCCTTGCCCTTATCTCCTATTTGAGAGCACTACACACTCTTAGTGGACAGGGAGGCCTTCCCTTGTGCTTTGTTTCTATGCCCCACACCCTCCTTGTGGCCGTGTCTCCCCCTTCATAGGGTATAATGCATACTCAATGAATAGTCATGCAACCTTGTCCCTTAAAGCTGCGTTATACACTCATCAATGATTAGAGATTAAAATTTGACTTAAAAATGAAATAACCCAAAATATTTTGAAATGGACATCAAGTCGTAGTGTTCATCATTTTGATTCCAACGAAACTTCAATTTCCTCATTCTGAGGTTGTATGACAAAGTTATGATGCTCTGAAGTTTTTGGCCAATAAAAAAAAAATGTAGGTAGGTTGACTAGGCTACTTACTAGGCATTCCATACAACTGATGTCATGGTGACATCAACATGCAAACTGGGTGTATAGTGGACCAACTAGAAATTTCCAAGCATTAAGTTTGTACAAGTGTGATTTGGTTTCATTTGATTGGTCGATGTCATTTTGGTGGCCTAAAGGGAAGCTGCCATGTGGCACCTCATCATTGGTAAAAGAATCATTATTGAGCCTAGAGGCCTCGACAATGATTGATTTGGTGACCCACTATACATAAAATAGGAGCCTTACCATTGGGATACGACGATGGTTCTTAATAGACTATGTCTCCCACATATATTTGAAGAATACGATTTGGTGCATTGGGAAGAGGGTTCAGGCGTTAGTACTGGCCCCCAGTTTTCACAGCCCATAATACCATGGAAGAAAGAAATGGAGCACCAATGGGTGGCCAACCCTAGCCCCAGGTCACCCGACCAACACACATGACCACAGGAAAATGGGAGGAGGCTCAATAATTAGCCCTAGCCACGACCATGCCCATCACCACAGGACCCTAGCGTAGGCACAACAAAAGAACGGGGTGGGGAGCATTCCCATCCCTTAGTCATAGGTAAGTTAATAGGACCATCGGAGAGGAGTTAAGTGTTTGGCATAGAGGGTGGGGCCCTAGGACCTAGCCCTGAGTTTTATGTGCACGTCATATGACCACGCAGTAGAGGCCTAGGTAGAGGGGACGAGCAAAATAAGCCCCAACCCTTTGTCTCTTTATTGCCATACAATTGTTACAGGGAGCTTCGGTGGTGGGGGTGGGTAGTTATCCCCGACCCCGGTCACATCGCCATCTAGGTGACCACCTACCAGATGAGAAAGGTGCCAAAGTTAGCGAAGGCAGACCGTTGGTCCCAGCCCCCCCCCGCCCCCCCCCCCCATGCCCACACGTGACCCTATTTTTGTGCACAGGGGTTATTGGGAAAATTAATGAAGTGATAAAATGCACCAATGGTAGGCAAAATTGTCTTGTCTTGAATTGTTTAAAGGAAAAAAATGTCGCACAGTTAGCAGGTTCCGCCAAATTGAGGGACGAGTAGCAGAAGAAACTTGGGAGAGAAATAAATTTATCATTTTTTCGTCTTTTTTAGCCCAGGAAGAGCCTAAATAGAGGTTTTTGGGCATTATAAATCCATTGGCAACATCAATTTACTTATTAGAGAAAACTTGGAAGGAGGTTTTTGTAGGATTAAGTCTTTTAGTGCCAGAGATAATTAATGGTTTAAAGCAGTTTTGAAGGCCTTTTGAGTATGGAGAGAACCTTGTAGGGGTTTTCCAATCTTCATAATTTATCTGCAGAAATTGTGAATTCTATGGTGCAACTCTTCTTTTTCTTTTCTCATTATGTCTTTTTGATTAAAGCTCTCTTTAGTACTTCAATGTGGAATTGTTGTACATTTTATGCTCAATTTTAAGGTGGAGTACAGGGTCTTGATGTTAGAGCCCTTTTCATGTTCACTGTTTTATGACTAACTGTAGGTGGTCATACTTTTTAGAGTGAGAATTATTTGTAGGAGAATTTTTCCTTGAAGGCGAAATAAGCCACTCATTTGCCAAAAAAAATCTTGTACTATATTACCATTGAAATCTATGAAGAAATTTAGCTCTTTTAGTAGGCCCAGAGATGTATCCCAGGAGGGGTGACTCTGTTATCAAATTTTTTTTTTTCCTCTCTTCATGTTTTCATTTTTTTAGTTACATGTGGATATTTTTCTTCTTTAATGTTCATATGAAAAATAACTTATCATCCTTGAAGAGATCATAAAACTTGTTTACAAGACCCGTTTTATTTACGTGAAAAGCGCCATGGGATGGTTAGTTTTCTTGGAAGGAGAAGTTCTCCTCCAATTTTAGATCATTTGGTATCAGAGCGGGTTCTGACCAAGTTACAGGTATGGGCAAGAAGATGAAGATGGAAAAACTCCAATTGTTATAGGATATTAACTTGTTTCTTCGAATGGAGAAACTTGAGGTGAGGAGATTGCTTGAAGTTATTGAGGAGGAGAAGAGGCATATGTGCCTTTAGTTGTAACATGTGTTAGAGGAACAAGTTGGTGAGAGTTTCAATCTAGAAGAAACAAAGAATTCCTCCAAGATGAAGCCAATTTTTGGGCATGGTCCAAACACAGGATATGGACCTTATGTGGAGAATGATGCTTGTGAGTTTTTCATCATCTAACAGATTCTCCTTATGTGCCTATTGGTAAAACTGGGTGACTTGAGTCATTTTCAACTTCGTCATCAGCATCTGAAACAAAAAATATGGGTGGAAAATCTGAGGTAATCTGCATCTCTAGTTCCACTCCTTTAGGTTATGTTGATAACACATATTTTTCAACCTTTGACAATAATACTAAAGGAATTGGTATGAAGTTGTTAGCTCGGATGGGTTATGAAGGAGGAGGCCTAAAAATCAATGGCCAAGGTATCACTAATCCTATCGAGGTGAAGGAGTGACCAAGATATGAAGGATTGGGTTATGATCATGGAGAGTTTGGAGAGTATTATATACTTTTTGAGGCAAAGAAATCATCAAATGATGATATGTCACACTAAGATGGTAGTGATAATGGAAATTTTTCTCCCAAGAGAGATGAATATTTCAAAGGAATTTACATGTCATCGTCTAGTCCTCATCATCAAAGTTAGAACCCAAGGGATAGGTATAAGTGTCATGGGAATTTTAAAAATGTTGGTAACTTTGATTATTTATGGGACATGTATCGTTGCACATTTTGTGATGCAACTGATCATTGTGTGGCTTATTGTGAGCAACACAAAGTGATGGTCAAGAGAATGGACCATTTATTGGAATAAAGCATGAAGAACTGCCCTTAAGTTTTAATACTTACTTGTCAACGGGCAAGCGAAAGTATTTTTGTACTCATTATTACATTAATGGGCATGGGAATGAACTTCATCCAGAACTTCATCCCAAGAAGGACAAAGAGGTCATGCAATCCATTGCAAAGAAAGTGACAAGTGGCAAAGAGAATATTGGTGTAGTTCCTAAGGAAGCCTTCAAAGTACAAAAGATGTAGAAAGAGAACCCATAATCCTAAGAGAGACAAAGATTGAGTAGATTGTTTTGTATAGTTTGCTTGCTTTGTAAATTGTAAATACTTCTTGTTCATTCTTGTTTTGGGTACTTTGTAAATTGAAGACAAGAATACTCACTTATTTGCAACAAGTATGTTTTTCTTTGACATTTCATGTTGTGTTGACTTGTTAATGAGTAAAATTGTTTGAGAAGTTTTTGGGATGAACATTTGTATGTCGTCTAGTATGTCTATAATTATGTCATGTACTCACTGAAACAAGTGTTTCAAGATGAATCTTGTTGTGAATGAACTAGTTGGTAAAGATTGCATAGAAAATGACTATGTTTATGTGGAAAAAGTCAAATGTATCATTGAATAAATGCAGCCACAGTACCTTAGAGTACAAGAGAATTTTGAGGACAGTAAAGCAAATTTTGAATCAGTGCATGGAAAACATTGAGATTTTTTTATTTCCAAGGTGGAAAGTCAAGTTTGTATTTAGCAAAGAGGAACTTCAAGATGAAGTTTGTTTGAGCCAAGAAAGATGGTTTTGGAAGGAATGTTCAGATTCCATCCATCAATTTTTTTTTCCTACATGGTTGTAAGAATTGTGGCTTGATTCTTGACAGGAAGGTAAGGACTTCACACTAAGGATAGGTTGAGTACCTTGATTAGAGCTTGAAGGCACCAATTGAAACAAAACATAAAGGATTGAGATTGGGTAAGTTTATGAGTTTTTTCCTCATTTTGTTTGCTAGGAGAAGATAAATGTTTTGGGTCCAAAAGTTCCTAGTGGGGAGGTATGATCCAGAGATTAAAATTTGGCTCAAAAAATAAATTTACCATAATATTTAGAAACTAGTGTCAATTTGTAATGTTCGTTGTTATGATCCCAATGACGCTTAAATCACCTCAATGTGAGGTTGTATGACAAAGTTATGATGTTCTGATGTTTTTGGCCAACAACAAAAAAATTTGCAAGTGGGTTGCTAACTGGGAATTCCATATTGCTAATGTCATGATGATGTCAACATGCAAATTGGGTGTACCATGGACCAACTAGAACTTTCCAAGTGTTAATTTCATACATGTTTGAGTTGGTTGCACGTGATTGGTCGAAGTCATTTTGGTGACCCAATATGAAGCTATCACGTGGCCCAACCAGAAACCACCATGTGGCACCTCATTATTGGTCAAAAATTTGTTATTAAACCCAGAGTTCTTAGTGGGGATTGATTAGGAAACCTGCTACACACAAAATTTGAGCCTTATCATTGGGCTATGACGATGGTTCTTAATAGACTATGACCGCCACATATATTTGAAGAATATGGTTTGAGGCATTGGGAAGAGGGGTTAGGAATTAGCCCTAGCCCCCAATCAGGTCACAATACACATGACCATGGTAGAAAGAAATGGAGCGTTGGTGGGTGGCTAGCCCCAACCCTAGGTCACACGAGCAACGCTCATGACTGCAGGCGAATGGGGAGAGGGATGGGCACTTAGCCCTAGCCACAATCACGACCCCCACCCCAGGACCCTGGTGCAAGCACATCAAAGGAGCAGGGTGGGGACGAGCCTCAACCCCTGGTCACAATTTAGTACATAAAACCACTGACGAGGAATTAAGCATTTTGGGGAGAGGTTGGGGTTGTAGGCCCTAGCCCGGGGTTCTATGTGTAACCCATATGACCATGCAGCGGAGGCCTAGGCGGAGGGGGTGGGTGGGATAAGCCTCAACCCTTGGTATCTTTACAGTCATATGATCATTATCGGGAGCTCTGATGTTGGGGTCGAGCGTTTAGCCATGACCCCTAGTCACATCACCCTCCAGGTGACCACTTTCTCGACAAGAAGGGTGTCAAAGCCAACAGGGGTAGACCATTGGCCTTGGCCCCCAGCCGCATATGCCCAAGTGACCCTATTTTTGTGCATAGGGGTTGTTGGGAAAATTAATTAGGTGATAAAATTCACTGATGACGGGTGACATTGTCTCCCCCCAAACTATTTAAAGGGAAAAAAAGTCACATCATTAGCAGGTTCAATCAAATTGAGGGACAAATAGAAGAAGAAACTTGGAAGAGCTATAACTTGATCATTTTTTGGTATTTTTGAGCCGAAGAAGAGCCTACATAGGGGGTTCTGGGCATTCTGAATCCATTGGGAGCCTCAGTTTACTAATTAGAGCACTTTTTGAAGGATTTTTCTGAAGGATTGAGTCTTTTAGTGCTAGAGACAATTGGTGGTTTGAAGTGGTTTTGAACTCCTTTTGAGCATGGAGAGAACATTGTATGGGTTTTCCATCCTTCATAATTTAGTTTATGCAACTGTAACTTATATGGTGCAACTCTTCTTTGTATTTTCTCATTATGTCCTTTTGATGAAAACTCTTTCCAGTACTTCAATGTCGAGTTGTTGTACATTTTATGCTCAATTTTAAGGTGGAGTACACGGTCTTGATGTGAACGAACTTTTGATGTTTATTGTTTTATGACTAACTATTGGTGGTAATACTTTTTAGAGTGAGAATTATTTGTTGGAGAATGTTTCCATGAAGCAGAAACAAGCCATTCATTTGTCAACAAATTTAATGTACTATTTTACCACTGAAATCAATGGAGTGGTCTAGCTTTGTTAACAGGCCCAAAGACGTAGCCCAGGAGGGGTGAACTCTGTCATCAAATTATGTTTTTCCTCTCTTCATGTTTTCCTTTTTTGAGTTACATGTGGATATTTTTCTTGTTTAATGTTCATATGAAAACTAACTCATCCTCCTTGAAGATATCATAAAACTTGTTTACAGGACCCATTTTGTTTACTTGCAAAGCGTTAGAGGACAATCCATTTTTTAGGAAGGAGAAGTTCTCCTCCAATTTTAGATCAATCAAGCCTCCTCCTCCACCAATTGAGCACACAACACATTATTAGTGATTAAGAAATTCCCTCCCTATATCTTCCAAGTGTGTCCAATGCTCGAAAAGATTCTCACTTTTCCTATGGCGCATTGTTGATCCACACAGAAAATTTACATCCGGCATGGTAGAGTAGGATATATTTGGGCTAATGTTTGGTTGCCATGAGTGATCTACATTTGTAGGTATTCAATGAATATTGGAAAATATTTGTGAGAATATATGACAAGAAATTTTTCCCAAGGAATAATCCTAAAGACAAAGGAACAATGTTGTGATAGTTGAAAGAACAATGGATCCTAATGATCAAAGCAAATCATGAAGACTCGAAGATCTCTAAATACCCTTTGGAGGGTAAATGGAAATAACAACACAAGATATATTACAATTACTAATGACATACTGGCAGTGTCATCACTTATAAATAACTTTACGTGCAAGTGACGATGAGTGAACTCATCAATGTTATTGACTTTTCATGTTGTCGTCACATGACGATGTGGAAATGATGATGTAATTATGGAAAATATTGTAAATGTAAATGTTCATAACTCCAAAAGTCACATATGGACAAAAGAGCCACTTGGAGAAGTCCAAAATTCATATGGAAGTTCAAAAGTCATCTAGAAGTCCGAAGTTCACATTAGAAGTCTATGAATATCGAGGAAGTTCAAGAGTCATTCGAATATGAAAGGTCGTTCCTTTTTTTTATAAAAGAGACCTTTACTCAATGAGAGCACTTTTAAACTTGGATTTTCCATCCAAGCATTATAGAAGAAGATATTTATTTTAGAGAGCAAGTAGTGGCTTAATGCTCATTTATTGGTGCAAGTGGTGTTCAATGTATCAATGGATCTTGGAGCTTCCACTTAATATTTGAAGCTCATTGGGCCAAAACATTTCCATGCGTAAATCATGAATGTTTTAAGACTATTATTTTGATGTTTGTGGTATATGTTGGCATTCATATGTACTAGAGAAAATGAACTATTTTAGTGGCTTTGGTGCTCATCTTATTGAATATGTGGTGTACTTGTTTTAACATTCATTACATCAATGTGAAATATTTCACTTGATGGCTAACGATTCTTTCATGCATATGTCGATGTGTCCTTATTAGATTAGCACTAATAATCTTTTCCTAAGTTCTCAATTTCATTTCCTTTTGGTGAAATAACCTTGATACCTATTACAATTGTACATTTCACAAGTCATACTTGCTTTCTCATTGAAAGGTACAAGTGCATTGCTCTCTTATGCTAACTACTACAGCCAAGGAAAATCTTTAAGAAAATGGATGTTGGGCCACATTTCCAAATGGGAATCCTATACAAATGAGGTGAGGTCTAATTGGAACTTCATATAGGGGAGATTCCCTATATGTTAGCGAGTTCCAACGCCGCCAACATTCTGGCTGTGGAAGGAGGGCAAGATTTATATGGTTGATATTTCACCTCATCCAAATAAACAAACTTCCATACAAGGAAGTAACGGTCTGAATTAAACTCCAACTCATATTCCTGAGATAGGAGAGTCTTCTCATCAAAGTCCGGAATATTCTTTTAATGTTACTTACGAACAACTCTTGACAATCCAATCTATTACTCGTTAGTTTGAAAAATCTCTTGGTTTAATTCTCATTGCTACTATTCTACCTCATATGATGAAAAAGAAAGAAACAAATCACAGTGGTTTATTGGTTTCTTCTGTAGAAGATCTATTTATTGCAACCATTGAACAATTAGTTGATTCTACGAAAAGAAAAAATTAACAAGGGGACTTTCCACCTATTGAGGAATATTTGGATGATGATGGGAAAGACTTTCAATTTTATGAAAAAGAACAACCGATACAAGAAGAACAAATTGATCATAATGAATATTTGAATGGCAAGGGAGAGGTCTCTTCAGATTTAGAAGGAGAAGAAGAGGAGGAAGAAGACATGGTTGATGAACAGTTGGATTGGATGGCCCAAGGGCCACATGCTTTTCCAGGAAATCTTCATCGTATGCTTAAACACCTAGAAAATTTTCTTTCAAGGTTTGATCTTGATAAGAAGATGAAAACTAAGGACCATATTGATGACTTATACATGCATTTATGAATTCTTGAGGCACGCTTTGATGAAGTTTCTTGTAGACCTTTTATGTACACTTTAGAAGGAAGAGCATCAGTTTAGTATGAAATTCTTCTGCCTAATTCAATGCACAACTAGAGCGAGTTCAAGAATTTTTTTTGGATAAGTTTTTTGATGATAAGACTTATCCAATGTTGCTAAAAGAGCTTAGGAAACTTAAGATGGGGGATAAATAAAATGTAAAGGATTTCAATCAAAGGTTTATTCATTTATTGATAAATTCTTATGCATATGTTAAACCACACTCCCAAGGCTTATTGGAGAACCTCTTATTAGTTTTTATTGTGACCTACACCCAGGAGGCTTCTGTCCAATGCACATTGCACTCCTAGTCCACAAACCCTCCTTATTGTTGCTTGTTTCTATTCCCTACACCAAACCTAACCCTTGTTTCCAATTGAGCGCACTACACACTCCTAGTTGGAAGAGAGGCCTTCCCTTGTGCCTTATTTCTATGCCATGTTCCCTATTTGTGGACTTACCTCTCCCTTATCATCACATAATGCATCCTTAGTGAATAGTCATGCAGTTGTGTCCCTTGAAGTTATGCGCTACGAACATTAGGCCTTGTCCTCCACCAGTTGAGTGAACACTGCATTATCAGTGATTAATGAAGCCCCTCCTTGTCCCTTGAAAGTGTTCTGATCTTTTCTTCTAGCTGTGCATCGTTTAGGATGTGAAGCTCAGGCACTGTCATGCATGCCTCTGCGACCGCTGACTCCAGTCATGAACTCCGTGCATGTAGTGTTTCCTTTTCCTTCAGAGCCTATTTTTTCACAGTGAACATCTATTCATTATTTACTCTATACTCGCTGATAAGGTTGGGGGCGCGCTGCTCTCAAGCTCTTAATTCATCTATCACCCCTACATGCAGCATGTGGAGGGTCTCATTGGAGAGCGCCACTATATTTAGTGTAATGTTCTTGATCGTACTGAGTATGATATGATCATCAATGGTTTCTACGTGAAGGGACCCATCTGTCAATGCTATAGTTCTAAGGTCAAGGGTCCTTACCAACTCTGCTTCTTGGCTTGTCCCAGGTGCCAGACTCACTTTCTCCATGTTGGCTTATCTTGTGCCCACCTGTATCCTGCTTGCTTGGATTTGCAGCTCATGCAGATACTTTTGGATGCTCCCCAACATCTGCATGTATCACTTCTCAAACTGCTACAACACCTCAGTTGTGGTATCCATGATTTTTTCATCGATCTCATCGAGATCACCTTATGTTAGGACCATGGGATTCGTCTAAGACTTGTCCTATTTCTGATTTTTCCTTAGACCTTCTTGTTGATCCTTGCCACGCTTCTTTAGAATGAATTGGGTGCTCTGCCCCTTATCTCCTCTGCCACCTTGCTCTGAAATTTCCTCCTCCTCTATCTCTAGCGAAGGTGACTTGCATTGTTCCCGTTTTGCCTAATCCTTGGTAGCGCGCTCTTTCTCCACTTGATCCTTCTCTGCATCTTCCTTATTTTTATACTCTACAAGTGTATGCACAATTTCTTAGCTACATCCTTTCTCTTTTGTGTAGCAGAACTTCCTGTGCCCATGCTTGTTCCATCATCTAAGTATGAGGGAGCACACCACTCTGCAGGCCATCTCGCTACCACCTCCTGCACATTTGTTTCGTCACTAAATATGGAAAGTCATGCCATTTCTATTGTGGATCCTTCTGCACTTGAATGTACACTCTGTGGAAGTCAGCCTTGACTACCGCGTAGGCTGACAACTGTGTGTACAAGGTTGGGGACAACCTTGGACATTGGCTAATGGCCATGCAGAGACTTTCTTCCACAAGGATCCAAATTTTTTTTTGTCTCTGTGATCTATGCAGGGTCCTTTGTAGCCCATAAGGAAGTGAATTGCACTACCTATGGAAATCCTTCCTCAAGCAGAGGAAACTGGTCATCCTCCGGTAATACCCACGCGATAAGTAAAATTGATAGCAACAACCATGCATAGTGAAACAACTTGGTTTCATCCTCGGCCTCTTGGCAGTTTGTGAGGAACTCCTGATAGAGGTACCTAGACCAATTGAATTGTACACACTTCCCGCATTGGGTAGTCAGGGAAACTACAGGTGCAGGAACTTCATACACGTGATATTTCCTCATCATCTTCCTTGCTAATATTTGAGTGGCCAATTCAATTGTGGGGTATGATATAGATAGAATTGAATACCCGCTTGACTTATTTACGAGTTCGTAATCTTTCTTCATTCTTTCTGCAAGGTCCTTCTCCCCCATCTTTCCACCAAAATCCTTGGCCGGGTTTAGTCCTTCGTACTATAGGTGTGTGATTCTGTGAATTAGCATGTCTGTAATGGGTATAGGCCCTCCTAGCCACAAACAACCATCATGCACCATAGTGAGAAGCTGATGCACATAGATTATGTTAATTGGGGTGCGGTGATAATGGGGCACCCTTAGCAGATTAAGTAACCTGCGTTCTCAACATTGCAGACCCATTCCTTTGTTTCTAATGTGGTAACACCCAACTTCGAATAGTAGACGCGCGTCATGTACTTATCTATCGCTAAGTGTAGAAACCTAGCATGATCTATGAGGTCCCAATCCTCCATTTTTAACAGTGGGATCTACACAAGCCGTGGACCTTCAAAGGGAACCTACTCAGGTAGTAGGGGCATGGAAATGGTAAACTTCTCTGAATCTAGGTCCTTTGTGATCTTTTCCTTTCCCTTCCATGAAGGGATATATTTAGGTAGCTTCATTATAGGTTCCACTCCTTCAGTGTCAATATCTTCCATTCCTTGGCCTTCTTCTGCCTCCAGGTCCATGAATTTCTCTGGTTGCTTGTCTTTCTTTTGTTTTTCTTGTGTTGTAGAATGCTTTCTTGGTGATTCGTGCATCGGTACTGGCTTTTTCTTCTTGTCCTTCTTCAGTTTGGTTGTTTGGGTTTCTCTGGTAGGGGTAGGCTTCAGCCTAGGTGACCTCGACGTCATAGGCACAGGAGCCAGATCTTCCATTCTCAGAAATTCTAGGCAACTCCTTCAGAGCCCACATCGCCACTAGTACTCAGGGTTTCTGTAGGGCTTGGCCCCAACATTTTCTCTAGAATGAACTTCTGATGTAGCTTAGACAACTTAGCAAATGCAGGGTTCATGACTAAATCCTCCCAATGTGATCGTTTCATAGGTGACAGACAGGAAATCTCACTAGAAATTTTGAGAGTGCAAAGTGTACTCTGTTGGACCAGCACACGTAATTTATAGGGGTTTTTGAATTCAAATCCAACCATAACCCCCAATTTATGACAATTAATGTTGTTTTGACAGCAAATATTCAAATATTTTTTCCTTAAATTCCACTAGCCCACTCCTCTTAACTGTCTTCTCGATGTCAAGTCATGAACATTGACTCCAATGGTCACTTTTCTTTTGTGTTGCATGAAACCTCCCTCGATGGTGCAAATTCTTGCACACAATTCCCTGGATTGCATCTTCTTCATTGTCCATGCAACTTGTTTGCTGCATTATCCTCCAAGCTAGGAAGTGTAGTTTATAGTCCCGCGCTCCCTTGCAACTTCCTAGAGCACTAAGAATATCCTTCTTCCATATAGACATTACATAGGACCCCTGTATACAACTTCAATCGGCTTCCATTCACTCTTCCTGGAAAAGGTTCTCCATTCATCTTCACGCATTGAACTGTGCCTCCATCTGTAATTTCTTTGATAATATATGGTCCTAGCCAACGTATCTTGAATTTCCCTGGAAACTTAGTGAATTTACTGTCATATAATAGGACAATATCATTTACCTTGAAGGTGCGAATATTGATGTGGTGACCGTGCCATGCTTTTTCATGTTCCTTTTGTACTTGTTGATGAAATCCCACCAAAAATCGATCTTTTTTGAGCTCCATCAGTTGTGCGAGCCGTCCTTCCAAAACCTCGTGATCTGCCATACCTGTGAGAGTTGCTATGCATAGAATAGGGACAATATACTCCACAGGCATTACATCTTTGACACCATATACCAATCTAAATGGCATTTGACCTGTTAGCTTCTTGCAAGTAGTCTTATAAGCCCATAGTACCATAGGTACGCGCACATTAGCCTGTGGGTGATACAGTGTACTCTTCTAATGGTAGACATGGAATTCTTCTGTCAATGCATTGATCGTTTCGTTTAGAAAGTGCGTACCTCTATCGCTCATCAACACTTTTGGGTAGCCAAATCTGGTTAAGACATACTCAAATAAAAACTTTATTGTTGTGTCCCCTATACAATCCTTAACCAGTTGTGCATCTTCCCATCTAGTTAGATATTTTGTCATAGTGATGATATTGCGTGCACCAGTTTTATTTCATGGGGGCTGAATTTGCCCAACGAAATCAATCACCTATTTTTCAAATCACTGCAAAGATACTTGAGGTTGTAATGGAAATTCATCGCTTCATGATGGTCTGTCAGTTCTCTGACATGCATCACATGCCTTAGAATCCTTGTGTAGCATTTCCCACCATAGACCTGCACGTAAAATCTTCTGCACAGTCGCCTTGTCTGCATAATGACCTCCCAGAACCCCTCCATGAGCTTCAGGGAGAATGCTATCCCTTTTAAAATATGGCACATATCTTTGCAATATTTCATCTGCACTCATCTTATACAAGTGTCCCGTGATAACTAGAAATCCATCACGTGCATTACCAATTCCTTCTTTTGTTGACTTCTATACCCTTCCGGTGCCATCCCCATAGTCAAGAAGTGAACAGTATCTGCAAAATGATTATTTTCTACGTGCACTGCAAAGAGCTGCACATTTGGAAACCCTTCCTCCAAATTATTAAGCTCTTCTCCTGTTTTGATCCATGACAAATGGTTAGTTCCCGCATTTAGCCTCCATGGCTTCACAATTACTTCAAAGTCATGCTCCTGGAATAATAGCAACCATTTTCATATATTCCCCCCCAACATGGGCTTATTGACTAGGTATTTCAAAGCAGAATCATCTGTGTATATTTTGAAATGCCCTTCTAACAGATAATACCTGAAATTTTGAAGGGCATACACCCTGGCCAATCCTTCATGCTTAGTTGTTGAATAATTTTTCTCAACCTTCAATAATTTCCTACTCGCAAAGGCTATAGGATGGTCCATTTATCCTTCACCAACCTGTGTTAGCATTGCACCCAATGCAATACAAGAGGAATCCACATGTACATGAAAATCCTTTTTCCAATCAGGGAATACCAAGATTGGCGTGGTGACCATCTTTTCTTTCAATACATCCAAGTTGTGCTGACATTCTTAGTCCCAACAGAAAGTTGCATCCTTCTTCAGCGATTTCTCAATGGGCGTAGTAATCTGAGCATATTCTTTGATAAATTTCCTATAATGTCCTGTATGTCCCAATGTTGCATGCAATTGCTTCAAGTTCCTTGGGGCCTCCAGATTCACTATCACCGCAATATTTGCAGGGTCCACCATCAACCCTTTCTTTCACACCATGTGACCCAACAAGATTCCAAAGGAGACATAGAAGATGCATTTCTTCAAATTCAGTTACGACACGTATCCAACATCAGGTGCAGACTTGCTACATGGTGCTTTACTAATCCGAACATTATCCAGTTATCAAAATATACTTCTAGGAACTTATGGATGAATGCCTTGAATGTTGTGATAACTACGCGAGAAAATATTTTAGGCACATTCTTGAGTCCAAATGACATCACATTGTATTGGAAACAACCCCATTCTGTCATGAAGGTCATTTTACTCCTATCTTTGGGCACGATCTTAATCTGATGATACCCCAAAAACCCATCAGTGAATGAGTAGGACTCCTGCCCTCCAACATTTTCTAATACTTCATTGCTAAACGACGTTGGGAATGGATCATAAACACATGCATCATTAAGCTTTCATAGATCTATGCAAATCCTTATCTCACCCTTATCTTTCTCTTCCTAAACCACCATCGAGCTCACCCAATCAGATTCTTCAACTGGTTCTATGATGCCTGCTTCTAGCATCTTATCCAACTCTAGGTGAACCTTTTCCTTATATTTAGGATTAAGGCGATACGATCTATGTTTAATATGCCTTGCATCTAGCTTCAAAGTAACTTTAATAACACCCAAATCTCCTACAATGCCCTTCAAATATGAAAACATGGTAGGGAATAGATCCTAATATTTATGGAGTAACTCAGCAACTTTATCCACAGTAGTGTCGTCCCAATAATCTCTAAGCTTGGAAAACTTCAGTTCTGATTTAGTACCAATGTTTACTTACTTTGTCTTCAACGACGCGGTGATATGTGGGTTGTCTATTTGTGGGCCTTTGAATTTGCGATGACCTTATACCTCTGGAATATTACTTTTTCTTGGATATTCATCCTCCTCTTCAGCGGTCACATTATAGCATTCCAGCACATGGCATAGCTGGGTAATCCAGTCTAGTTGGATCCATTCCATAGGTTCTTGCGGTGTTCTGAAGATAACTACCTAATCTCCTGTAGGGCTTCATTGATGCTGGCGAAGCCATACTCAAATATAAATATTAATAAGAACCCTTCCCTTAATATATCCCACTCCACAGTGCCATGGTGGAGCTCTTTTCCAAATACCAGTTCATAGGGATTGTGTCCAAAGTATGGCAGAATATGTGTACCCACTCCGAATACGGTTTCGTTCCCCAGGCTCTAGTCCATTTTTCTAAGTGGTCACATGGATCATCCTTCTTGCTATATTTCTCAATCAATCTAGTGTTAGGATACCCAAACTATAACCTCATCATTCTTTTGTAATCCTACCATCCATCAAAGTTGTCCTTGTGCATACTCCACCATCACGCAGATGTAGCGCACAATGCCAAATCTAATGCTTGGAAGCGGTGATCCTCAGGGACTTCATGCTCAAATGCATATAAAAACTTATCCGCGTTAGTTAACCCATCAGGTCATCTTAGATTTAGGGTCCAATGTGAATGTTATGTCAAAACAAACATCAGAAAGGATGGGGAGAACTGCACTATAATGGTCTCCAATTCAACTCAAAATGGAAAACCAATAGAAAATCATCCCCATGGGATGATTATATCGAGTCACAATTGATATAGAAGGTGCACGCGCGATGGCTAACTTTGAAGTTATAGAGATCGTTGATGACAATAATCGTACCCCGCGCTCTTGGGAATTGACTGGGCCATTGATATGAATGGGTTCATCAATTTGAAGAAGAGGACAATGTCATTTGAAAGGAAATCGCTTCGAGTTGTAGTACCATTGGACCCTGCAGAAGGGGTGCGATATATTTAACCAGACCGCAATTATGAAGAAAGTGAAGATGAACTGGATCAGATCTACAAAATAATAGCGCGAGATCAAGATTGGATCAATCTGATGGAAGATGGGAGGATCACATGGGATTGGGAGAGTTCCTGCACCTCTGATTTAGATGAAGAGTTGGAACACTGGCATAACCGACTCCATGAAGTATCCACACTACGGTGCAATATGATAATGAAGTCGCTGTGCTATGTCTCCTCATAGGTAAGAAACTTAGCCTATTATGATGGCCATCTCATAATCACCTATCTGCGTGGTGAGCCTCATCTCACGCCTTGTTCATGCCTTATGCTTGCCAATTTTTCTGACTACGCGGTGTCCATCAGGGACCTTCTCTTTGGTGGCACATTTGTTTATTAATTAGTAACATTAGAGGGATCAACTTCTGTAGGCGCGTTGGTTTCTTGCACCTTGTCCTGACTTCCTAAGGTGGATGCCTCAGTGAAGATTTTCTTGGCCTTCATAAATGTTTCCTTCATGTGATTGAGATCAAAACCCACTTCCTTCTCTGGGACCTTGTGGACCCAGCCGTCCTCTTTAGGTTATTTACCTTTATCATCATTGGTCATTATTCCACTTCTTAGCACTATATTCATGCTTTGATCTTCCTCATGAGGCTCGGATCTCATCATATGTAAGTTATGCGTAGGTTCCGGAGGCTATGCTTTCTTTTCTTTCATTTTAGATATTAGCACTAGGCATTCCCCTATAATATGGTCAAACTGGATGCAATATTGATATGACAGGCATGTCTGATTCTGACATTCTCGCGCATAGTGCCCTAGCATTTTTCAGTTGTAATAGATAACCTGACTCTAGCCTCTACAAGGTCCTCCTCCTCCTCAGCCTTGTCCTCGTCCCAGATAACCTCCACTCTCTCCTCCAGCGCCCTGCTCTCGAGGATAAGTTTTTTCTTGCATCCAATATGTAGGTGTTCTCTCGATCATCAACTCATAGTTATGACAATGGTGCTCAACATGGCCCACCGTTTTGAAAAAGTTCCATAACAACTTATAGGGGTTCTGGACAAACTTTTGAATTAAATGAAAATTATCTGTTGCATGTTGTTCGACAACCTGACAAATAACACACCATAGCGTAGCCCCCACACTCCACCCTACTGGAGCTTCAAGCCTTAGGGGAATTGGTCCCCCTCCTATAATATAATTCGAGTACACAGGACAATGGTGTTTATGGTGCCCTTGGCTCTTGCACTTCAGAAACCAAACTTCCACGCGCACCTCTGGTTTAGTCTCCTTGTCTTTCTTCAAGCTCTGCAATTATAAGCAAAGGCTCTGTAACTGTGAGTGAATATTTTGTACCCCCAAGGTTGCATCTTGAATAGGCATTACATGAAAACCTCATCGGGATTTCTAAAGCTTCCACCTGTGTTCCTATCTTCTGTTGTGACAGACCAATCCTTAGATGGGGCAAAAGTGAAGCTATAAACCATTCGCAATGTTGATCGTCTGTAAGCTGCATGTTAGCTTCTGGAATTTGACATTTCAACCTTTGATCTAATTCCCAAGGTGTATCATCAACCCTCATCATGATTTCCTTAAATCCAACTACTTACTGCGAGTTAGACTTAAGCTTACTAAACTCTTTGTTTAAAGAATCCTTAGTTTCTACTAGCGATGCCAAAGGATTATTAGAATAGTACTTAATATACCAAGTCAATGCGCGATCCTGCAGAGTGGTAACCAATTATTCCTTCTTTATATTGTCATCAATAATTTGTTGTGCTTTCCACACAACATTCGTAACAAACCAAAATTGCTTTATATCTTCACTCCTAATGCCCTTTAAAATCGACATCTCCATAGTGTTCTCCATGTTGAATGGAGGTGGTGGAGGTGGAGGTGTGGGCGAAGGTGTATGCGGTGGAGGTGGAGGTGGAGTGGATGGATGATGTGTTCATGGAAAATCCTGTGTTATCAACTGGACATCACTCCGTGGTGAGGCCTGTACCGCTCCCTCGTCGTCGATCAAAGGAGGTCTGATCAACGTCATATATTTTGGACCTGATCTCTCTCAATCTCTAAAGAGTCTTCCACTTTGCGTGGCTTTGAACATCAAGGCAATGGCATAACCAATTTTTCACATAACAACATTTTAATCTAGGTATTCAAAAACATTAAATACTTACCTCACGGTCCTTTGCAAAACCATCGCTCTACTTCGTTATAACTGACTAATGTATCAACTGCGAATTTTGTAACAAATCCTCCTAGAATCTCGAGCCAATGATCAATAACCCACGTGATCTGGTTTTTAGAGGCTTCTAAACGTCGCACTAATTCAAGAGTCCAGACTATAGGATTATCAAGCTCCCACCTTCCTTTGCTAGCTATCAATTTAGCTAACCACTGGTACAGTTCAATGGGAAAAGTGTGGAAGAAGATCTTGTGTATTTCTGTATATAGATACCTGTTCAACCACTATTCTTTTGACAAGCACAAATTCCTGTTTTCTTGCACCGCGAATTCATGAATCTTCTAATCCAAACACTTTTCAATTTCTTTCTTGGTTATATTCCAGTGATGTGACATCACATGTCTCTTTCAAAAAGATCCTGTTCCCGACAACGGAACCAGTTGTTGGCTTAGGGGGTCCTGACCTAGGTTCAGAGTTAGTTGCGCCAACCAACAAATACCTACACTACTGGCCCATTCATCAACAACCTACGTAGTGTAGGCTGCAGTGTCACCCAAAGCAGTATGGGGGGATGTTGGAACCAAGTTTCCGCATCCAGAGATTAGTGTGATGCCTTTTATCGCCCTAGATATGCCTTCACGCAGATTGATAAACCCATAGGGATCATTAATGAAACTCTTCTAAGACAACCTTTAGACATTCACGAAGGTCTATGATCAGCCTTTGCGGACCCTTAAAATTTTATTTATCCACTTACATGCATTAGAGAATAACCCTTAATTAATGTTCACGCATATATACTTAAGTTATTTAGTAAACATAACATAATTCTTCAACGTCTTTGTGAAAGTACTCAACATGCATTGCATACAATTATTAAGGCTCATTTAAGAGAATTGCACATCGTTAGATCAATATCCCATAAACACGTTATTCATCAATGACATATATCATAAATAGAATTAAACAGAGATACACGAGAATTCTTCAGAAACTGTCTTTATTTATCTTCAATTCAGGACTTGTTGACGGTGTTGGACCAGCTAATAAGTAATGGGATCTCCCTGGTAAGAAGTCCCAATTAGACCTTAGATCGTTTGGTGTAAGAGTCCCAATAGTGGGTCGTATGGTAATTCCTTGACCCTAATTTTGCACAGAGGCAAGTAAGATGTCTCTGTTGGTAGCAAGGGTGTGATAGCTGCAGCAAGCCAAGGAAGGTGCATGAGAGGTTCAAACACATGGGGGTCGAGATGAGTGTGCCCCTTGGAAACCTATGACAGCATGGAGTTAAGAGGGGAACACATGAGTAGAGATGCATCACAACATGGAAGGAAAGTTAGCTAGCAATCCAAAGTGATGCTTAAACCAACAACAGGTTTTAGAGAGATTCATATATACATACACAGAAAAGTCCATACATGCATGCATAAGCAAACAAATACATATATCATTTAGAGTAAACCAGATAGAATACAATACAACACAACATATGAATGAAATGTGTTGGCTCTGTTATATTAATAAGTGTAAGTTCTAGTCATACAATACATCCATGTCTAACCACTAGTTCTGATAGCGGAACGTTACATCCACAACTACCTGCTCCACCAAAGACATATACTAGCTCTTCGCAGTGGAGAAGCCAAGGCTCGCTACAATGTTGTCCAAGCTCTCTCTAAGATAGTCCTATCAGATGCTTGGATGACCAAAAGCCTTTACAATGAGTTATGAGGTTCTATTTATAGCAAAGGGTGGGGTGACCCTTGATATTCCCCTTTGTGACAATTCATCTACCCTCATGACTCTTCATCTACTCTATGACTGTTACATCCAACTATCGACACTTGAAAGTTGGAATTTATAAGCTTAACTCATTAGAAATTATTCATGTACTATCTGATTTATTTCCTCCTCTTGTTAAATTACTTAACAAGTTATTTACTATGTAAATACTGACAATAAATACAAGTACAATATCAACATCTACATATCATCAAATGAAAGTAAACAAGCACACAAGTGACACCGTTATTTTGGACTAATGTCCATGAAAAACACAATGTGGGAAAACCAGTGCAACTATTCAGAGGGTTTTATTGTTATGTAGTGTTTAGAATACAACCAAGGTGCCCAAAATGGCTCACCCAACAGAGAATGCCCATGGAAGTAGTACCTCTCACTCGGAGATAGATATTCCGGCTGGTGAATAAATGGATGAATGATCCTACATCAACAATTGTAGCTTTTTCTGCTTTGCATCACTCTGATAAGGACTCCGTCACCCTATCCGGCACACTGGCTACCAGTTTGTCCCACGAAATCCTCCCAGCATTACCTCTAGGCCCTGCATCAGCTCTGTTAGCCTTTGCGTTAGCTTCTGGAGCCTCTACATCAGCCCCTGGACCCTCTGTGTCTCACACGCTAGCCTCTCTAGCTCTGCACAGCTCCTGGCTGCCTCTACGTAGCCTCTTGCTACCTTTGCATCAACCTCTCTCGGCTCTGCATTGACTCTCTGATACCAACTCTGCCTCTCTGCTATGTATTCGCTTCCCCTCAGCTGCAACTCAGATCACTTGTTTGATTTTCTTAGCAAACCTCGCCCCAGAAAAATCGAACTCACTGATCAATTTGGTGTGTCCTCCAACTGACCCTCAAGCCTCTTCTTATACTTTTCTTGTTGGTCCATCAATGATTGAGATTAAATCTCTAATCCATATCTAAGATTAGATTTGGCTTGACCCATGACTTTTGGACACTTCTAACCCAGTTTTATATTAATACCCATTAATATTTTATTTTTCCTAAGTTTAGACTTAGGAACTCCATTAAAAATATTAATTATTCTAATATCTCCAAACTGGGTAAAATCTTTCCAAACCATTTCTAGGTCTTGGAGATCTCATGTGCCTTAGCCTCTCCACCAATTTTCATGGCTAGAGCACATCCAATGCTACACAAAATCAACACTCCATCTTAGCGAGGACTGTGCTCTAGTAATACTCCTCACTGAGAATCACCCTGATCATCCAGCATTGGTCCCTGCGCTGATGTTGGGCCTCTCCACCCAACATCCTCTACACTGCTACATATTGTATTTCTGCCCATGGCCCTGCCACTCCCACTGTTGCATTCATACAGAATCTCCCTCTGCATTTGTGTTGCCGCTGGTATATATACCCAGCATTGCTTCTGCACTGCTGTTGTTCCATATACCCAGCACTGCATTTGCATTACATCCCCTTCTCCTCATGATGAATCGTGTTGCCCATAGCACTGCCATTACTAACCATTGCACTACAACCCAGTTACTAAGAAGGAAGTAATTGATCCACCCAAATCTAACATCCCTTTTAGGCTAGAGACTATCCTGATGTTGAAGCTCCCTTTGTCGCTAACAAGTTCTCTCTCTACTGACCTCTGTGCTACTACAAGAAATCCATGCATCTTGCACCATTTCACACCTCTCCATGCCATCCTGCATTGGTGCAATACTCCTGTGCTTCTCGCATTGTTGCATCCTCCTAGCCTCTGCACTATTCTGATACTTCTGCACTATAGCACTCTTTATTGCTCCATCCGCATCTGTCTCCACTAACATCTATCAGTCCTTCTACTATTCCTCGCAACTCCCATAGCAAGGTATAATCCAAGACTTTGGGTACCTCAAGGATCCTTCCCCTCATTTCCTATAGTCTATCTGACTACAGCTCGAAGTCTCCCCAATTCCTCTCAAGTGGCCCATGAGCACTTATGGCACAGTCATCATCCTCCTCGACTTCTTTCTCTGCCTTCACTGGAATTGCCTTGGTCTCAGAAGCCTCTCCCTTGCTCTTCTTCCTCAGACATTAGTTCACAAAATGACCCAGTTCCCCACAATGGAAGCACTTGAACTTGGAGAGGTCCTTCTTCTTCCACTTCTCCTACTTTCCCACAGATGTTAGAGTCGCATCCTCTTCTTCCTCCTTTTGATCCTGATCCCTTTACCACTACTCCCCACCTTGGTTAGAAATTTTATCTCTTCTTGATGAAGATCCACCCACAATTCTTCCCAATCTAGAAGCTTCGACCTACCCAGTATGCTTTGGATAAACACTTCCCAATCCTTAGAAACTGCATTCAGTGTGGTCCTCACCAACATCTCCTCATCCGGCATGGCCCCTATGGAAGTCAGTTGGTCCTGGATCTCCTTCAATCGACTGAGGAAGACATCTATCTGCTCTCCCTTATACATCTGGTATGACCGCAACTGATTTTCAAGTAAGATCTTCCTCCACACAGAAGTATGCTGGCACAATTTCTTCAGGGCCTCCCACATCGTATTTGTCGTGTCCTTTTCAGCAATATGTGGCATTACATTCTCCTTGACCCCATCAAGGATGATGCACTTCTCCTTGGCGATTTCCTCCTCGTACTTCTCATTTTAAACTAGGTCAACTGGGATATCTATCATTTTCAAGGTGAAGTCCTTGATGTGATATTTGCCTAGAATGGACAAGATCCTCGCCTTCCAAACTACAAAGTTGGAAGCTCCATCCAGTTTATCCTGATTTCTTAGCCCATTCGCTGCCATCTTGCTACTCTTATTTTGATTCCTTCGAGTCTCTCTACTTCCCTTTTGGAAGTTCTTGGTTTTACTCCTTCTCAGTCTCGATTTCCCTTCTAGAAATCCCTCTACCAATTTTGAGTTGCTCCACTAGGATTGTTTGTGCAACTGCACCACTAATTTGGATTCCTTGGCTAGAAATACACCTTGGTAGCAACTCCCTCAACCTTGGTCTTGCATGTTAGGTATTGTTCTGACCACAATACCACACCAACTTCGCTCCACGAATTTCCCATAGCCTCCTAGGCCCTAGCAACCAAAGGTCTAACCCTCTAGGATCTACGTAATCCTGGCACCAACAAAATCTGCACCTCCTGGCCACAACGTCGATCCTTCTTGACTGAGAAATATGACTAGGCACTGTGTAGGTAAGGTCTGCTCTTATCTGTGTTACCCCTTCCTTGTTGTTTTCTGCTAGGAACAACTTCTGTCACTCATGACAACTCTTTCTCCTTCTATTTCTCTTCTCGTTGATGCCTTCAATTATCCCGTGATTTGCTGCCACGCTCTGATACCATTTTGGAATTTCTAATTTTAACTTGTTAGAAATTCTTCCTGTACTGTCTGATTTATTTCTTCCTACTTGTTCAATTATTTAACAAGTTATTTACGATGTAAATACTGAAAATAATACAAGTACAATATCAACATATACAGATCATCAACTAAAAGTAAACAAGCACACAAGTGACAACGTTATTTTGGACTAATGTCCCTGGAAAACCCCAATGCGGGAAAACTGGTGCAACTATTCAGAGGGTTTTATTATTATGCAGTTTTTAGAATACAACTAGGGTGCTAGAAATGGCTCACCCAACAGAGAATGCCCTCGACAGTAGTACCTCTCACTCGGAGACATGTCTCGGCTAGTAAATGACCAGATGAATGATCCCACAGTAACAATTGCCACTTCTACTGCTCTCCATCACTCTGATAGGGACTGCGTCACCCTATTTTGCTCACTAGCTCCTAGTCTATCCCACAAAATCCTCCCAATGCTGCCTCTAGGCCTTGAGTCAACTCTATTAACCTCTGCGTTAGCTTCTAGAGCCTCTGCGTCAACCCCTGGATCCTTCGCATCCCACATGGTGGCCTTTTTGGTTCTGCGCAGCTCCTATCTACCTCTACTTCAACCTCTCTAGGCTTTGCACTGCCTCACTGCTATGTATTCACTGCCCCTCGACTACAACTAAGATCACTTGTTCGATTTTCTCGGAAAACCTTGCCCTAGAAAAATCAAACTGAATGATCAATTTGGTGTTTCCTCCAACTGACCCTCAAGCCTCTTCTTATAATTTTCTCGTTGGTCCATGAATGGCTGAGATTAAATCTCTAATCAATGAATAATATTAGATTTGGCTAGATCCATGACTTTTGGACCCTTCTAACCGAGTTTTATATTAATACCCATTAATATTTTATTTTTCCTAAATTTAGACTTAGGAACTCCATTAAAAATATTAATTATTTTAATATCTCCCAAACGGGGTACAATCTGTCCAAACCATTTCTGGGTCTTGGAGAAATCATGTGCCCAATCCTCTCCAACGATTTTCATGGATAGAGCACATCTTATGCTACCCCAAATCAACGTTGAACTTAGACTTGACAAGACGTTACATTACAATGCACATGTGCCCACGTGAGACAAAATGGCTTGAGCAAGCCATGCAAGACATCACTAACACTTGGTCTGTTATGGTGAGACCAACTATTTGACATGCTTGTGATGGTGAAGGTGGTGAGCTGATCCCAATCTTGGTCGTCCATGATGGTGTGCATGCGTTCCATGGTGACATCTTGCTGAAGCGAACTCTTACCTCCGTTGCATCCAAGTGCATTGGTATGGATCCTTTGTCCAACTCGTCTAACAGCATGTACACAATCATCTTTGGTGCGGCTGAACCAACAACACACTGATGCGTAGTGTACATGATGATATTCAAGTGTGTGTTGGTGGTCATGCACATCAACTTGTCGAAGTACATGTTCAGCTCCATTCAGACTTGCTTCTTGTCTTCACCTCGGTGAGTGTGCTGAATGGGTGGGATCGCATACAAGCACACAATGGCATGCATGATGTTGCATTCCCTTGCATGCAATCGTAAGAAATTCTCACCTTGTCTGATCCATGCTAGCTGTTGGAATGGATCTATAACTTGTACAGACACAGTTTCATCCGTGAGTGCATGTTGCGACCCTTGTTGTACCTGTTCCTACTGCAACTCATTCTCTTGTCTATGCAGCTCTTGTTCTTCCTTAAGTTGCTTCTTCAACACATGCAACTCATTCTCTATTCCATTCTCTACCTTGACGTGATCTTCATGGTGTGCCGTCACCTCATAGCCTGAGTCTCCAAAGTTTCTTTCATCACAAGTGGATATGCTTGAGCTTGCAACTTTGTTTCACCTCTGTGTTGTCAAAAACCTTCCTCTTGCATTCATTGCATTCGATATGTTGCCTTCAACTGTTGTTGATGGTGCTACTTGCTATGATTTTGTTGCCATCTTATCTTGATTTCCTTGTCTACAAACAACTTGATGTATTCATAGGTAGGCAAGCTCATAGACACTTGCTTGGTTGCAACCCACGTTGTGCTCTTAACGGTGTCCTTTGACTCTTCTCCCCTTAAGGCCATTGTACTTGTGTTGTTGAGAGGCAGATGAACACCTTCGATACCTGGAGACATGGAAACACTCATGGAATGAAATATGTTAGTCGAAAACCAAAACGAACATGAGAACTGACTTGCAACATACCTGTGTGACTGATCATGAAGGTTGCACAATCTTCGTCGAGAGGTTGGGAGACTGACTGAAAAAATTGTACAAGACATGGTCCAAGATGTTAGGAGGCTAACTGACTACTGAAACTGCACAATGCATAGTCCAACCTGGCCTACTAAGCACTAAAACTGCGTAATACATAATTTCAGTCAGCAGTGACATGTAACTAGCAAACTGCATTATGCAGTTTCTGGGGCCTGCGAGACACTACCTCCAAGAATTGCGCAATGAAATCTTGGAGGTCAATTCCTGGATATACTTGCACAATTTCTGGAGGGGAGGTAGAGCCTTCGCTTTTGGAAATGCTCAGTGCTAGCCAGGCAAGGCATGGTCCGAGCCAAGGTAGCCCAGTCCAGCCGATAGGCGACTGAAAACATGAGACGTGTGAATGCATGATGAGATGAGTGCAAACAAGAGTGAATGATCATCCATGCAAACAACAAGTGTAGGATTCAAGGAATGAGAAAGCACACAAGTGTATGAAGTGAGTTGCTGCAATAGTGACCGTCTGTGCAAAAACAATGTCATGCATGTGATAGCAGTGCGATGTTAACGAAAACTGAAATGGTGTTCGTACAAGATAGTATGCACGTAAATGATAGAAAGGGTTCACTAAAGTCAAGCAAACAACAATGACACAAAGTGAAACACAAAAGGCGCCAAAAACACAGTGCAAGACTTGAAAAGTGGGCTTAGCCCAAAACAGTTGAGTTGAATGTGTCAACGACTCCTAGATGTAATGTGGGATGTTAGAGCTACAAAATCGATGTGAGGAATGAGCTCTGTAACATTAAGTTGATGAGTTTTGATAAAATCGAGGTTGGGACGTGCATGCTACAAATATAGGGAAAGCGAAACTTGGTGGGAGGTTTCTGAAATGATCTTTGCATGTAACCTCTAGCTGCTAAAAATAGATCCCTAAAAAAAGGATTCCTTTGTATGTTGCCTTGGGAGGAGAAACCCATGCATGCAAAACAATTTTTCTTGGTCCAGGAGGAAGCCGATCAACTCTCAACTACACATGCAACAGTCTTCTCAGTTGGGAGGAAAAAATGCACATTTCTGGGAGGGAGCTGGGCTGGCTGCCCAGAGGGATTGCACAATTTTTGGGCAAAGCAAATGACTATTTCCCAGAACTGTGTAATTTTTGGGCTGAGCATTCTTGTAGGGAGGAATTGCGCAATTTTCTCAGTGAATAGTGATAGGAAAAATTGCGCAATTCTAGAGCCCAACATGATGCTAGATAGAATTTCGCAATTTCTAGAAGGAAGGCTAGTTGCACTATAGAATTGCACAATTTCTTGAGGGAGCTCCTCAACCTGTAGCTGGACCATGTCCCGTGAAACAACCTATGAGGGGGATGCAACAAGATTTGATGGACAGGTTGTCATTCTGCAAGAAAATCAATGAAGCTTTTGTACTTGACAATACAAGACATGCTGCTATGAAAGGTTGGTAGGGAGGCTCCAAAACAAAGGTAAGGCAAAATTTTGGAGGGTGGTTGTAGTTTCTACAACACTTGGTGACACACTCGTAGAACTCCATCTCTTTGAATGGACCTTATTTGTGAAAAGAAAGTCAACACCTCTGGAAGTATTGTTCAGTTCTTAGTTTGTCTTGGTTTCCACACTTGCTTGATTGTAAGATGTAGCATCTGCCAAGATCTTGGTCGATTGACACACATTCCAAGCCAAGTTAGCATAATTGTTTTGATTGGGGTTGACGGGTATATTGGTGCACACGCAGTATAGTTGTCAGAGCCTTAGTTTCATCTTTGGTTTTGCTCCGCTACCAGTAGACCTAGATAGTACCTTGGCAGAGTCACATAGGAACACAAGCATCACTCCGCTACCAGTGAGCCTGGTCAGTACCCCGACGGAGTTACTTGGATCACCTCTTTGCACATGAAGCCTTTCTCTTCTTTCAGCTTAGTCATTTTCATTTTTTTTTTTCAAACTTTTTTCACTTTTTCATTTTCATAATTGTGCTTAGCACTTATTCATTTTAGAGGCGAAAGAGGGATCCCAACTTATTGAGAGCAGAAGAGGTTGTTCCTTCAGAGAAGTAGTTTATGTATACCTCTGATGTGCTTGTTAAGGTTTTCCCCCTCACCTTACTCTACTTGACTAAGCTGACAAGGATTAACCCAAAAACAACCGACTAGAGTAGGTGATACTAGTTAGCACACAAGTGTTTTGTTTTCACCAAGGTTCACTTTGAATAATACATATTTTCCATTGATGTATCATGGACTGAAGACAACAAGTTCTTACATAAGAGAGTGGACAATAGATAACCAAATGTTGATAGTTTTACAAGTCCTCTTGTACTTTACCTAGCTTGTTTCAAGAGTCGCACACGGTCCATGCGAAACTAACCTATGAACAATAACAAGCAAACAAACCAAAAAGCAAAGCAAGAAGTAGAAGCAAATGTGGAAGAAAAGCGAGTAAGCAAACAAACAAGCAAGAAAAAAAACACACAAATAAAGAAGAAAACATGCATGCAAGAAAACATCCCAAAAGCAAACATTAATCCTACTCCTAAGCTAATAGTGCATGGGTCATCGCACGTGAAGTAATACTTCGAATTCAACCACCGATGCATTGGTTGACCCATGTTAGTGAAGGCACGGTTTGTGAACATCGCAGTTGTGCAAACCAGCAAGCATGAAAGATATAATGATGAAGACATACACACTCCGAGCTTACAAGTGACCACAGAATAAAGATGAGTGAAAGCGCATGAAATGCACTCCATGGAGTTTCCATGGTGTTGTGCTACACTATGTGTAGATGTCGAGTGTATGGATTCTCTTAACTATGACATTCAAGCAAGTGTGAGAAAGGCATACCACTTATGTTGTGTATGTGTTCTTACTCTGTAAGATTCCTCTAATGCATGAGCAATGGGATAGTGTAGTTCGAGTGGAGGGAGCAAAATCTGGGTGTTTGGTTGATCTTCAATGCAAAGAAGAGAGTGATGAGGAGCCTTGAGTGTTTCAAAAATTTCCTAACTAGAAGAGAAACCAACCTCAAGACAACAAGGGCCTGACATAACCATCAACTCGGGTTGAAGTGACTTGAGAATCTATAGGGTTTCGACTTTGTTGACAGATCGATCATAGTAGACCAGTGTCTTAGTTATATTAACAATGATTGAATCAACATTGTGATCATATGAAGAAGTAGAGAGATCATGACGACCAAGATCAGAAAATTCAGGATGTTTGTCGGCATCCTCATGGTTTGATGAATTGGGTAGAGGGGTAGATGAGTATCAAAGATGTTCACTCTTTGTGTTTTCAGAAATGAAAGATGACAGATTGGACGAATTTTTGGAGGAAGATGTGTCCTCTCTGTACTGTGATGACAAACTAACATCTGATGTGTCCTGTGAATGATAGGAAGTAGAAACATTTGGAAATGAGTTTTCACAAGGGAAATCAACAGTGGCTGAATCACAAAGGATGTCAGGATAAAGCGGATGAGGCATGACTAGAAGGGATTCATCCTTCACTGTGAGTTCTTCTTTAGATTCCCACACACACTCATCATGAATGATGGTACAGGTTAGCTGCATAAAACCAACTCTGTTGACAACTTGATCCTCATTCACAACAGGTGAGGAGTCCGGAATGGAAGAACACAAGACAATACAATATGGAGGATCAACAGAATGTGGGGATAGAGGTTGAGGGAATGAATCCATGTGACAACCAATAGGCTTGCAATCCAAATCTGCACAGATCTCAAGGGCAAGTGGCGTGGGAGGATGTGACAGTTCAATATATGTGTGTGACTGATCTCCCACATCACTCTGCGTTGGTGGAGCTGTTGGATGAGGTGAAGGCAGACAATCAATTGTGACAACAACTGTTCCTACCTGTGATTGCACAGCTCCATCGCCAAAGTGCGTTGAGCAGGGTTTGGATATGTAAAGAAGATACTCAAATCTTCCATAAAGAAATTCCCAATCAATTTCCTCTTCGGGAAATCGGTATGAAAGATTACAAAAGCGTGTGTAAAACTGATCAACGAATTCATTGGGTGTTTTTCATAATTTCACAATTTCTTGATCAAGTACTTTATGGTTAAAGTGATTGAAAGCATGGTTTATCTCTATGACCAGATGAGCAAAAGAATGAATAGATTTTTCAGGTAGTGTGGCACACCAATGCATTGGGTGCCCTCGAAGCGTGTAGACGAACAACATGCAAGTCATGTATTCTTCAAATATTCCATGTCTTTCGCATGAGCCTACAACACTGACTGCGTGCCTAACCAAGGCTACGTGGCCTCCACCATCATAAGTTTTATGTGAAAAGTTATCCAAGAGCTTTTCTGAGATAATGAAGTCGCTTCCATAAGACATACACTCTGGAAGAGCAACTCTATAGTTAGTCATCATAGATATGTAGAGATTCAAAACAGATGTGAGGACCTAGTTGTTGGAAATAATAATGAGAGGGGGGGGGGGGGGGTGAATCAGTATTTACAGTGCAATAATACTTCATTTCCCAAAGATATTTATATACACTACTTCAGTGAAGTGAACTTGCGTGTACGCACTACTATGATTAGAGAAACTAGTGTATATCCAGAGAACTTAGTATTTAGTCAATTTATCATGTGTATATCAGTGCATCAATAACATATGATATAGTAACTATGTCCAGTAAAGACATAATAAACCATCACACACAAGAAACACACATGAACACCAAGATATAAGGTGGAAACCCAATGCGGGAGAAAAACCACCTGCTATTGTCATCTCTGCCTTATTTTAATATAAAGAAAATTTGTTTACAATATTGTACTGGTGCAGACTCATACCAGTACGCAGGCACCCACCTATAGAAGGCTACGACCTTCTCTTGTTTTCCAACTTTTCCTGGAAGGGAGCTAAACCCCATAGCTCTTGCACTAGCCAATGTGTTTACTAGTACGTAGGCACTAACCTATAGAAGGCTATGACCTTATCTCTTCCTCTAGGGACCACGTTTCATTAATTTTCAGACTTGATGCTCTTGGTACAAAACAATACAAATGAAGGCCTCGTTTCATCATATTTTCATACTGGACCCATCAGAAAATATGAAACTCAAATTACATCAATCAACAATTAGTTAATTTGAGCAATCAGATCACTGTCACCAGAACACTTTGTTGAACCTAGAAACCTGCATCATCATTCATAACCAACTGCAACCTCAAAATTCATACATCAAAATACATACTCTACTTTAATGAACCCAACATGTGTGTATATGCTACTTCCTTTATCCAAACCTGCCTATACCTTCAAAACTACTGAAACATAAAAATTTCTAAATCAAGTCTGTACTAACCAACAATATACTAAAAATATAATGTCAATTTATAGAGCTCTAGACATGCAATAGAAGAGATAACCCTTCTCACTTAAACAATCAATCAATCGGACACCAAACTCCTTATGCATTCAGATTTACATTTAGATCTAACAAGACTGCATTGACAGACAACAGTAAAACAACACAACTAATTAGATAGATCAGTCATTTCTAAAGAATAGGCTTTTCTTTTGTATACGCTACTTGGAAGAGTCAAACCTGTGTGTATACGCGCCTTTACTGAGGAGAACCAACGTATATATCTGCAAATATTAACTCACAACTTTGTTGCTATTCTAGACTTTAGACATACCCAAATCATGACATTTAAAGAATAAAATAGGTGTACACAATCAGATCTAGCCCAACCAAAATCAGATCATTCAATGATAAGTCATTTCACGTCTCATGATCTCGATCCAACAATGAATCTAAGGTACACAAAATATTTCATATCATATCACAAACATAGCCCCTACAACATAAAATATACTTCAGATAGATGCATTCCTGAGAAACCCTTTCACTTGCACACTTTGTCCCTTTGATCTTCTCCTCCTTATATAGTTGTTGGCCTATCTCAATACCTCAGAACAAAACCACGCTGAAGACCTGTGGTATTCTTGGACAGGATCAAATGATCATTACTCCACTCAATATTGTGGGTTAATACCATGGTATTGACCCCTGGTATTCTTTACCCTTGAATTTCCTTGATTTTCCAACCTATACGCACTTTTCCTCTTGAGAAACTGCATGCATACATATACACTCTTTTTGTTTTTTGAATCTGCGTGTATATGCTTCTTTGACAAAGTGGACCTACGCATACATCTTAAACTGCTTTACACCGTCCTTTTCCTTCAACTTATTCATTCTGATTAGTGGACCTTAGTTCCATCTTCCTGTTCTTTTGTACCAATGCTTTGTTACCTCTGAAATGATCTATTACACTGTGAGTTACCTTTCATCAAAAAATGAACTGACCTATGAGTGGGTTTCCATCAAGGACAACACTTGTATCATAATTTGAACAATCCCCCCCCTTTTGGACTTGATGGAAACCATGTCGGTTTTGCTTACTGCAAACTATATAAATTGTTAAGGATAACAAGAAACACCAAAATACTCTCCCCCTTTGACATCAATGGCAAAGGCAGACAAAGATACTCGCCCCCTTTTATATACATTTTGTTGTTAATGCTCCCCCTAAGTACATGCAGAGTCTTGTAGAGATATGTTTCAAAAGAATAACATGACTCTATAACTCAACTAAGTGAGTATGACCTCCCTAAGATGAAAGACTCATACATACATCAATCTCCCAACCAAGTGGGGATATACCAATTGTTTATACATAACTAAAATATAGGGATTATCACATCATCCTTCCCATGCATAGTGGGGATACAAAATTACATCATATGTCCAATATGACTCATTCAAAAATAGAATATGACAGATAGAGACATATTACCCCCTAGATCTTTTACATGACCTATGCATCAATTGATATGAGTATCTAAAACTAGAGCTGAAATCAGCAACCATAATATCAATAATGCAGAATGTTTGTGGAGGCTAATGCTCGCCATGAACCTATGCTACCTATGCATTTTCAAAAAAACATTCATCAAGGCATCTTCATCAGTCAGATAAAGAACAATGAACAAAGAATATCGTTAGATTGTAATCGTCCATATTAGACCGAGCACCCATATCAGAGTCTGAACCACTATTTTTCTATCAGAGAAACATATACGCTTCTACAGCCATAGAAACCCGTGTATATACGTGATTATTCTTCATGAAACCCACATATATGAACCTTCCTCTAAAAAACTAGATTGAACAGTAGGATGATGCAACAACTACTCCCAGCTTTTGTTTGAGATATTCAAATGTTTTTCTGGGAAGTGGTTTGGTGAATAGATCAACAACCTATTCTTTCGAGGGAACATACTCCAATTTAACCTTTTGTTCAAGCACTTGTTCTCATAGAAAATGGTACTTAATGGACATGTGCTTTTTCTTGGAGTGCATGACAAGATTTTTCGAAATACTGATGGCACTTGTATTATCACATAGAATGGAGATGGGCGAAGTACATGTGATCTAAATGTCTTGCAATGTTTGCATCATCCAAATTAGTTGTGTGTAGCAAGATGCAACAAACACATATTTTTCTTCAGTTGTAGATAAGTCAATCAAACTTTGTTTCTTGTTGAACCGATAAACTAACCATGAACCCATATAGAATGCACCTCCACTAGTGCCCTTTCAATCATCAACATTTCCTGCCCAATCTTCATCTTTATATGCATGAATATTAAGATATGTATCTTTAGGATACCATAGACCAAAGTCTTGAGTTCCTTGAAGGTATTTGAATATTCTTTTTACTGCATGAAGATGTGATTCCTTTGGATTTTCTTGGAACTTTCCAACTATTCCTACTGCATGCATGATATCAGGTTTGGTACCTGTTAGATAAAGCAGACTTCCAATCATAAATATGTAAGTTGGCTAGTTTACTGTTGGTGATTCATCGTTAGAACTGAGACTACATTCTGTTACAATTGGATTACATACAAGTTTGGAATCTTCCATTCCGTACTTCTTGAAGATTTTTTAAGATATTTGGGTTGTGAAAGAAAAATACCATCTTTTGTTTGATATACTTGTAGACTAAGAAAATAAGTAGGTTCACCAAGTAAGGACATTTCAAATTCTTGCTGCATAACCGAAGCAAAGTTCTGACTCATAGATTCTTCATTGCTACCAAAGATGATATCATCAACATAAACAATAATAATTAGTAGTTTATCATTTTCAATATTCGTATATAAGTTGATGTCCGCAGAACCTTTTGTGAAACCTTATTGTTGTAGATATTTGTCAAGGCGATAATACCAAGCCCTTGGAACCCGTTTCAAACATAAAGAGCATTTTTGAGCTTGCATACATGTTTTGTATCATTTCCTAGAATGAATTCTTTTGGTTGCTCAATATAAGCTTCTTCTTCTAAATCTCCATTAAGAAAACCTGATTTTACATCCATTTGATATACTTTGAATTTTCAAAAACTAGAGAGAGCAAGAAACATTCTTATGGCTTCAAGTTTGGCAGCAAGTGCAAACGTTTCTTCAAAATCTATACCTTCTTGTTGAGCATACCATTGACAAACAAGTCTTGCCTTGTTTCTAATAACCTCTCCATTTTCATTCAACTTATTCTTAAATATCCACTTTTTTCGTCTAACATTTTTATCATGAGGTCTAGGAACTAATTCCCAAGTATGATTCTTTTCAATTTGGTCAAGTTCTTAATCAATGGCCTTAACCTAACATTCATCTTTTCTAGCTTCATTTACATTTCGTGGTTATATGGAGGATAGTAATGCAAGATAATTTGAGGTCGTTGTAAGAGTTCTTCTTGTCTGTACTCTAGACCCTTTTTCTCCTAGAATTGGAGATTTTGGATGATTCTTTTGAACATACCTGGATGGAGTTTTTTCCCTGTCTATTGTACCTTCTTGTAGTGCTTCATTGTTTTCTTCCTCTATATCATTTTGATTTTATATGGGAAAGCATTCACTGTCTTCCTCATTGTCATAATCCTCTGTTGATTTCATGTGTTCGACATTTTTGCATGCTTCATCAATTACAACGTCAATTCATTGAACAATTTTCCGAAGTATTTTATTATGACATTTGTATCCTTTAATTTTGGATCAATAACCAAGAAGAATTCCTTCGTCTGCTCTGTGTTCAGACTTACCAAGTTTTTCATCAGTCCTTTTGATGAAACATTTTCTTCCACTCTAAAGTGTTTTACAGTAGGAGGCTTACCATACCAAAGTTCATATGGATTTTGATTACTATTTACTTGAACATTCTCTTTGCTGAGAATAGTCACGATGGAAAATGCAGCTTCACCCCAGAACATTGCAGGAGTTCCAGATTCATCAAGCATAGCTCGAGCCATTTGTTGAACTTTTACATTCATTCTTTCTACTATGCCATTTTGTTGAGGATTTCTGGCAACTGAGAACTACCATTTTATTCGATGTTGTTCAAAAAACTCAAAGAATTCATTTGACATGAATTCTCCCCGTCGATCAGATCTGAGACATTTGATTTTTCTATCCGATCCATTTTCAACTAACTCTTTGAAGGCTTTAAAATTTTCAAGTGCTTCATCTTTATGCTTTAGTAGACCTATCCAACACATTCTAGAAATATCACCAATGAATAAAATAGAGTATTCTTCTCCACGAGGTGAGTTTTTCCTTGTGGGTCCACATAAATCAGTATGGATGAGTTCAAGAGGCTTACTTGTTGATCCTTCCTTTTCAATGAAATGAACTCTGGTTTGATTACAGACTTCACATGGTTTACATATGGTATTTTATGGAATGCTGATATGTGGAATATCACAGATTGCCTTGAGCATGCATGCTTTTCTTATTTGAGAAAAGCTTAGATGCCCCAGTATTCTGCGCCATAACAAATTTTCATCTGTTTTTCTTAGCTACATTATTGTTTTCCTCCTTTGAGTATGTATAAATTGTTTGGATTTCTTGTACCTTTGATTACGGTCTTTCCTATATCAAGCTCACGAACCACACATCCATTTGATTGAAACACAACTTCATTTCCTTGACCACACATTTGAATGACACTCAACAAGTTATGCTTTAAACCATCTACATACATGACATTTCCAAATTTAACCTTTTATTTCAAGAAAATAGAACCTTTACCTTTGATGATAGCTGGTGTGTCATTTCCAAATGAGACATTATTTTCCTTTTCTAAAGCATTATATGAATGAAGTTTCTCTTTATCACCTATCATGTGTTTGGAGCATCCACTATCGATGTACCACTCATTCTCTTTTCCTTCTTTCTCCATATCTTAGAATTTGATGATGTTTTCTGCTTTTGAAGTGTTGGCTGAAATTTGCTCCTGCAATCAGATTCTTCATGACCAAAGTTGTTACAAAACGAGCATTCTATTTCATATTCAAGAGGAGAAAAGTTATTATAAGAACTTTTCTTGATTCCTGTTAGACTTCTTTGATTTCGTGCTTCTGTAGTCATGATGGTTTTGTAAGCAACACATTGAGAAGCCTTATGTCCAAAGTTATGGCATGAAAAACATTGTCCATTAAAGAAGTTTTTGTGATCATAGAATCTTTTGGCATTGTTTACCTGTTGGTTGATGCTTCTATTGATGTTCATCCTTGGAGTAAATTGAGCATGATTTACCTAATGAGTACTTTTAGGCTTTTGCTGATGATTGACATATTTTTCACTGGTCTTTGCTGCATCAAGATAGCTTCTAGTGGAGGCTGACGACTTTTGAGATTGGGATGATTCTTCAGTATATCCAAGACCTGTCTTTATAAGAGGAGAACGCTGAACTTTGATGATTTCATTTAAAGTTTTTGATCCTTTAGAAAATCTAAGATTAAGATATTTTGTCTTCTCAAGTTCTTTTCTTAGACCCACAACTTCACATTCTAGTTTTTCATTGTGCTTTTCTCTTTCAGTGAGTTGATGTTTCAGCGTATCTATGATCATATTCTTTTCTTCTAAATAGATTTTGAGTTTTGTGATTTCTTCAAGAAATTCTTCCTCTTCTAAGGCATCCAAAAAATCATCATTGTCATAATCTATGACTATTGTATAATCTTGTTCAGTTTCATCTTCATCACTATTAGATAAACCATCACTATCTTCATGAGTATAGTAAATCCTTCTATTAACAACCTATTTTCTATTGCCTTTATCATAATCCTTTCCCTTTGCATATTTATCTTTATGAGGACATTTGGCAGCATAATGGCCGACTCTACCACAAGCAAAGCATTTGAATGGTAGCTTGCCTCTGAATCTTCTGGAACTCCGTTGAAGCTTCTTTACAAAATTTACCTCATCTTCCTCTTCTGAAATGTATCCTGGTTCATTGTTCTCTTCCTTTTCTTTTCCCTTTGTTGAAGCTTTAAAAGCGACTTCTCTCATATCTAATGGATCTCCTTTCCTCATTTCAAAGGTAGTTAGAATTCCATGGAGTTGAACCACAATAATAGTTTGAAGATCCTATTTTTCTTCTATGGCAGATACTTTTGAATCAAATTTAGAAGAAAAAGATCTCAATATTTTCCCTACTAAAGTAGCTTCTTTATCTCTTCACCCAGATTATTCATACAATTAACAATCTCAACTACACATAAAAAATAACTAGCAATACTCTCATCACTATGCATCTTAAGAGTTTCATACTGAATTTTGAGAGCTTGAAGTTTAGCACATTTTATTTGGGAGTCTCCTTCGTAGCTCTGAATGATTTTGTCCCATATCTCTTCGGTTGTCTTGAGCTGCATGACTTTGACAAATTCTGATTCTAAAAAACTTCCCAATAAGTTATTGACTACTTTGGAATTGGTTTCGTATAACTTCTTACCTGTTGAATCTATAGGTATTGTTGCTAGAAATTAATATCCTCCTTCCATAATTTCCCAAACATCGGCTCCAAGAAATTGAAGATAGGCTTTGGTTCTTATTTTGCAATATACAAATTTGTTCCCATAGAATATTAGTGGTCTCATAGATCCCATGCCTTCGTGATTGTTCATCTTGAAAGATCTTCCTTCAAGAGATCAAGCTTCTTCTGAAGGACCTGCTCTAATACCAATTGTTGGAAATAATACTAAGCCGGGGGGGTGAATCAGTATTTACAGTTCAATAATATTTGATTTCCCAAACAGATTTATATACAAAACTTTAGTGAAGTGAACTTGCATGTACATGTTGTTGTTATTAGAGAAACCAACGTATATCTGGAGAACTTAGGATCTAATAAATTTATCATATGCAGATCAGTGCATCAATAACTTATTATATAGTAACTATGTGCAGTAAGGACATAATAAACCATCAAAAATAAGCAACACACATGAACACCAAGATTTAAGGTAGAAACCCAATGCGGGAGAAAAACCACTTGATGTTGTCGTCTCTGTCTTCTTTTAATATAAAGAAAATTTGTTTACAATCTTGTACTGGTGCAGACTCATAGCAGTACACAGTCACACACTTGCAGAAGGCTACAACCTTCTCTCATTTTCCAACTTCTATTGGAAGGGAGCTACAACCCCCTAGCTCTTGCACTAGCCGATGTGTTTACTAGTACATAGGTGCTAGCCTACAAAAGTCTATGACCTTCTCTCTTCCTCCAAGGACCACGTTTCATTAATTTTTAGACTGCATGCTCTTGGTACACAACAATACAAATGAAGGCCTCATTTCATCAAACTTTCATACTAGACCCATCAAAAACTTTGAAACTCAAACTGCATCAACCAATAATCAGTTAATCTGAACAATTAGATCATTGTCACCAAAACACTGTGCTGAACCCAGAAAACTGCATCATCATTCAGAACCAACTGCAACCTCAAAAATCATACGTTAGAATGCATATTCTAATTTATTGAACCCAATCTACATGTATACAATACTTCCTTTATCTAAACCTGCATATACCTTCGAAAATACTGAAATATAAAACTTTCTGAATCAAGTTTGTACCAACCAACAATATACTAAACATCTACTGCCAATTTACAGAGCTCTAGACAGGCAGTAGTAGAGATAACCCTTCTCACTTAAACAATCAATCAATCAGACACAAAACTCCTTATGGATTCAGATTTACATTTAGATCTAAGAAGAATTCATTAAAAGACATTAGTATAACAATAGAACTGATCATATAGATCAGTCACTTTTGAAGAATAGGATTTTATTTTATATATGCTACAACGAAGAGTCAAATCTACATGTATATGTGCCTTTACCAAGGCGAACCAGCATATAGATCTGCAAATATTAACTCACAACTTCATTGCTATTCCAGACTTCAAACATACCCATATCATGAAATTTACAGAATAAAATAGGTGTACGCAATTAGATCTAGCCCAACCAAAATCAGATTATTCAATGATACGTAATTTAAGGTCTCATGATCTGGATCCAACATTGAATACAAGGTGCACAAAATATTTCAGATCATATCAAAAACATAGCCCCTGAAACATAAAATATACTTCATATAGATGTATTCCTGAGAAACACTTTCACTTGCACATTTTGGCTCTTTGATCTTTTCCTCCTTATATCGTTTTTGGCCTATCTCAATACCCTAGACCAAAACCACACTTAGGACCTGTGGTATTCTTGGACGGGATCAAATAATCGTTACTCCTCTCAATATTGTGGGCTAATACCATGGTATTGATCCCTGGTATTCTTTACTCTTGAATTTCTTTGATTTTCCAACCTACATGCTTTTCCTCTTGTGAAAGTGTGTGCATGTGTATATGTTCTTTTTTTTCTGTGAACCTACATGTATACGCTTCTTTGACAAAGTGGACCTGCGTATACATATTAAACTACTTTACACCATCCTTTTCCTTCAAATTCTTTATTTTTATTAGTGGACATTAGTTTCATCTTCCTGTTCTTCTGTACCAATGCCCTGTTACCTTTGAAATGATCTGTTACACTGTGAGTTGCATTTTATCAGGAACTAAATTGACTTGTGAGTGAGTTTCCATCAAGGAAAACACTTGTATCCTAATGCCAACATCAACTTTTCATCTCGCCTTCCTTCTAGTGCCAAAATGTTGATGATGCTGGACCCGCTAACATGTAAGGGGATCTCCCCGGTAAGAAGTCCCAATTAGACCTCAGACCATTTGGTGTAGGAGTCCGAGCAGTGGGTTGTATGGTAATGCCTTGACCACAATTTTTGACAAAGGAAAGTAGATGTCTCTGGTGGTAGTAAGGGTGTGACAGCTGCAGAAAGCCAAGGAAGGTGCATGAGAGGTTCAAACACACAGGGGTTGCAATGAGTGCGCCCATTGGAAAAATGTGATAGCACAGAGTTAAGAAGGGAACACACAAGAAAAGATGCATCACGACATGGAAGGAAAGTTAGCTAGCAATCCAAAGTGATGGTTAAATCAACATCATCTTTCAAATAGATTCATACATACATACATACACAAAAAATTCCATACATGCATGCATAAGAAAACAAATGCATATATCATTTAGATTAAACCAGATAGCATAGAATACAATACAACATATGCATGAAACATGTTGGCTCTGTTATATTAATAATTGTAAGTTCCAGCCATACAATACATCCATGTCTAACCACTAGTTTCGACAGTGAAACGTTACAGCCACAACCACCTACTCCTCAAAATAGATATACTAGCTCTGCGTAGCGGAGAAGCCAAGGCTCGTTACAATATTGTCCAAGGTCTCTCTAAGATAGCCCTATCGGAAGCTTGGTTGACCAAAAGCCTTTAATGATTTATGAGGTTCTATTTATAGAAAAGGGTGGGATGACCCTTGACATTCCCCCTTGTGACAGTTCATCTACCCTCATGACTCTTCATCTACTCTATGACTGTTACATCCAACTATCGACACTTGAACTTCCACTTGACAATACATTACATTACAATGCACGTGTGCCCATGTGAGACAAAATGGCTTGAGAAAGCCATGCAAGACATCACTGGCACTCGGTCTGTTGTGGTGAGACCAACTCTTTGACATGCTTGTGATGGTGAAGGTGGTGAGTTGATGCCAAGCTTGGTCATCTGTGATCGTGTGCATGTGTTCCATGGTGACATCTAGCTGAAGTGAACTCTTTCCTCCATTGCATCCAGGTGCATTGGTATGGCTCCTCTATCCAACTCGTCTGATAGCATGCACATTGCATTCTTGGGTGCGACTGAATTGGAAACACACTGATGCATAGTTTCCATGCTGATATTCAAGTGTGTGTTGGTGGTCATGTGCATCAACTTGTCAAAGTACATGTTCATCTCCAGTTAGACTTAATTCTTGTCTTCACCTTGGTGAATGTTCCAAATGGGTGGGATTTCATGCATGTGCACAATGACATGCATGCTACTGCATTCCCTTTTATGCGATCGACAACACTGCTCACCTTTTCTGCTCTGTGCCAACTATTGGGATGGATCTATAACTTTTACGACCGTAGTTTCATCCGTGAGTGCATGTTGTGCTCCTTGTTGTACTTTTTCTTGCTGCAAATCATTCTCTCGTCTATGCAGCTCCTGTTATTCCTTGAGTTGTTGCTTCAACACATACAACTCCTTCTCTATTATGTTCTCTACCTTCATGTGATCTTCATGTCGCGTCGTCACCTCATAGCCCGAGTCTCCAAAGTTTCTTTCATCACAAGTAGATCTTCTTGAGCTTACAACTTTGTTCTGCCTCTATGTTGTCAACAAACTTCCTCTTGCATTTGTTGTGTCCGATATGATACCTTCAGATGTTGTTGATGGTGTTGCTTGCTTTGATGTTGATCGCTGTGATTCTACTGCCATCTTATCTTGATGTCCTTGTCTATGAATAACTTGATGTCTTCATAAGTAGGCAAGATCATAGACACTTGCTTGGCTGCAACCCATGTTGTGCTCTCAATGGTGCCCTTTGGCTCTGCCCTCTTGAAGGCCATTTTACTTGTTTTGCTGAGAGGAAGATGAAAACTTGCGATACTTGGAGACATGAAAACATTCATGGAAACAAATATATTATTAAAAAACCAAAACGAACTTGAGAACTGACTTGCAGCATACCTATGTGACTGATCATGAAGGTTGCACAATTTCTATTGGGAGGTCAGGAGACTCACTACCACACAAGGCACAATATGGGCTATTATGAGGCTAACTGACTTCTGGAACTGCACAATGCACAATCCATCCTGGCCTGTTGAGGACTGAAACTGTTCAATGCACAATTTCATTCAGCAGTGACATGCAACCAGCAAACTGCATTGCGTAGTTTCTGGGGCTAGCAGGACACTGCCTCCAAGAATTACGCAATGCAAGCATAGAGGTCAGTGCCTAGCTAGAATTGCACAATTTCAAGAGGGAAGGTAGAGCCTTTAATTATGGAAATGTGTAGTGCTAGCCAGGAAACACACGGTCTGGGCCAAGGCAGCCCAGTCCCGCTGACGGGTGACTGAAAACATGAGAAGTGTGAATGCATGATGAGATGAGTGCAAACAAGAGTGAATGATCATCCATGCAAACAACAAGTGTAGGATTCAAGAAATGGGAAAGCATGCAAGTGTGTGAAGTGAGTCAGAGCAACAACGACTGTCCATGGAAAAATAGTTTCATGCATGCGACAATAATGTGATGTTAACAAAAAATGAAACAGTGCTAGTACAAGCTAGTATGCATGTAAACAATATCAAGTGCTCATTGGAATCAAGAAGACAACACTCACATAAAGTGAAACACAAAAAGTGCCAGAAATGTAGCGCGAGACATGAAAAGCTGGCTTATGCCAAAAACGCTGAGCTAAATGTGCCGACGACTCCTAGTTGCAATATGGGATGTCAAAGATGTAAAATCAATGTGATGAATGAGCTCTTCAGCATTTGGTTAATGTGTTTTGATAAAATCGAGGTTGTGCCCTACATGCCACAAATCTAGGGAACGTGACACTTGGTGGGAGGTTTTTGGAATGATCTTTGCATGTAACCTCCAGCTGCTAAAAATAGATCCCTGAAACAAGGGATGCCTTTTGCATGCTACCTTGGGAGGAGCATCCCATGCATGCAAAACAATTTTTCTTCGTTCGGAGGGAACCAGTTAACTCAACTACACATGCAATAGCCTGCTCAGCTGGGAGGAAAAAATGTGCATTTCTGGGAGGGAGTTGGGTAGACTGCCCAGAGGGATTGTGCAATTTCTGGGAAGAGCAACTATTTGTTCCCCATAATTGCGCAATTTATGGGCTGAACAGCCTTGCTGGGAGGAATTTCACAATTTTCTCATTGAATAGTGACAGGCAGAATTGTGCAATTCTGGATCCCAGCAGGCTGCCAGAAAAAAAAAAAAAAAAAAAAAAAAAAAAAAAAAAAAATTACGAAATTTCTGGAGGTAAGGCTGGTTGGCCTCCAGAATTGCGTCATTTCTTGAGGGAGCTACTAAATCTGCAACTAGACCAAGTTCGGTGAAACAGCCTGTGAGGGGGATGCACTAAGCTTTGATGGACAGGGTTTCATTCTGCAAGAAAATAATTGAAGCTTGTGTACTTGACAAGACAAGACATGCTACTATGAAAGTTCGGTAGGGAGGCTCCAAAAAAGAGCTAAGGAAAAAATTTGGAGGGTGGTTGTAGCTGCTACAAAAATACTACAGACTTAAATTACCTTGTGCACTCAACTGCAGGGGTCTGCGCACTCAGCTGCAAACTCTACCTAGGCCTTTGTGCACATAGCTGCAGAGCCTTTCTTCTCATGTCTGACCCACTTCTCTATGCTATCACTTCTCTTCTATTGACCCATTACATCATATATATGCCTTAGACTCTCTAAGACACACCTATTTATAGCCTTTTTCATATAATCCCATGGTCCGTTGACCATGGGTGGATCTCAAAACTACCACAAACTTTACATAAACAAGGGGTTAAAACCCCTTTGAGTCCTAATCATCTGCGTGCTCCGCATCCAAAAATCATGGAGACTTTACATTAATTAAAAAAATATATCAAAACTTGGGTTATTTTAACCCCAAAACTAACCCAGGGGACCCCATCCCAATATATTCTCTCTCTTCCTTTGAGAAATTGCTGATCCAATTGTAGAAAATTTTCATCAAGCATGGCAGGGTAGGAAATTTTTGGGCTAATGTTTGCTTGTCATGAGTGATATACATGTTCAGGTATTCAATAAATCATGGAATATATTTGTGAGGAGATCTAACAAGAAATGTTTCCCAAGGAAGAACCCAAAAGAAAAAGGCACCATGTTGTGACAGTTGAAATAATAATGGATCCCAATACTCAATGTAACTCATGAAGAATCCAAGACCTGTCAAGGCCCTTTGGAGGTTAAATTTCAAAAACAAAGAAATATCTAGTACGAGTATTAAATACATACTCGAAGTGTCATCACTTATCAAAGAAATTTATGTGCAAGTCACCATGAGTCCAAGTCATCAATTTTGTTGACTTGTGATGTTGTCGTCACATGATTATGTGGAAATGATGATGCAATTATGGAAAATATTGCAAATGTAAATATGTGGAACTCCAAGAGTCACATATGGACAAAAGAGCAACATAGAGAAGTTCAAAAGTAATATAGAAGTCTAAAGGTCACATTAGAAGTCTAAGAGTCATGAGGAAGTTAAAAAGTCATGGGAATATGAAAGGCCATTCCTTATGTTATAAAAGAGGCCCCATTACTCAAAGAGAGGACTTTTAACCTTGTCTTATTAATCCAAGCATTAGAGAGGGAGATATTTCTTTTGGAGAGTGAGTAGTGGCTTAACGCTCCACTATTGGAGCTAGTGGTGTTCATTGTATCAATGTATCTTGTAACTTTCGCTTAATATTGAGGCTCATTGGGCCAGCACATTTTCATGCGTATATCATGAATGTTTTAAGACTATTATTTGGATGTTTGTGATATATGTTTGCATTCATATGTGCTCAAGAAATTGAACTATTTTGATGGCTTTGGTTCTCATCTTATTGAATATGTGTTGTATGTGTTTTAATGGTCGTTGCATCTGTGAACTATTTCACTTGATAACTAACAATTCTTTCATGCATATGTCCTTATGTCTTTATTAGATTAGTACTAATAATTTTCTTCTAAAGGATCACTTTCATTTATTTTTAGTGAAAGAACCTTGATACATATTACAATTGAACATTTCACAAGGCATACTTACTTGCTCATCCAAAGGTACATGTGCATTTCTCTCTTAAGATGACTACAACAGCCAAGGAAAATCTTTAAGAAAATGGCAGGCACACCACATTTCTTGATGGTACTCATATACCAATTGGTGTGAGGTCTAACTGAGACTTCATGTTGGGGAGATTCCCTTGTATGTTGGTGGGATCTAGAACCATCAATATTTTAGTTCTAGAAGGATGGCAACCTTTATATGGTTGACATTTCACCTCATCCAAATAAAAAAAACTTTTGTACAAGGAAGTAGCGGTCTGAGTTTAAATCCAAATAATATTCATGAGATAGGAGAGTCCTCTCATCGAAGTATAGAACATGATTTTTAAGTTACTTACATTGAACTCTAGACAATCTAGCCTATTACTTGTCATTTTACAAAAGCTCCATATTTACTTCATGTTTCTACTATTCTACCTCATAAGAATATAAACAAATAAACAACTAATAGTGGTGTATTGGTTTCTTCAATGGAAGATTTTGTTATTGAAATCATTGAATAATTAGTTGATTCAATGGAAAGAATAAATCAACAAGGGGTATTCCACCTATTGAGAAATATTTAGATGGTGACCGGGAAGACATTCAATGTTCTAATCAAGAATAGTCGAGACAAAAAAAAAAACTTGATCATAACAAAGATTTCAATGGTAAGGGAGAGGACTTTTCAGATTCAGAAGGAGAAGAGGAGGAGGAGGAAGACATGGTTGATGAATAGTTGGATTGGATGGTTCAATTACCACTTGCTCTTTCAGAAAATCTTCCTCATATGCTTAAACACCCAGAAAAGGTTCTTTCAAAATTTGATCCTAATAAGAAGATGAAAGTTGAGGACCATATTGATAACTTCAGCATGCATTTACGAATTCTTGAGGTACACTTTGATGACATACCTTGTAGACCTTTTTCATACACTCTAGAAGGAAGAGTGTCAGTTTGGTATCAGAGTCTTCCACATATTTCGATCCACAACTGGAGGGAGTTCAAGAAATTATTTTTGGATAATTTTCTTAATGATAACAATCGCACCATGTTTTTAAAATATCTAGGGAATATTAATATGTGGTACAAAGAAAAATTAAAGGACTTCAATCAAATTTTTATTCGTTTGTTGAATAAGTTCCCCACAGATGTTCAACCACATGATTCTCTCACAAAATATTATTATACAACTACCTTTCCTACAAATATTTTCATGTTTGTTAAAAGAGATGCAAAGGATACATTGGATTTAAACTTTGTAGAATCTATTTTTGTTGAAAAGGACTTGCATTCTATTGGAGCCATTGATGATCATGAAGATTTTAAAGACTCCAAAGGAACTAGTAACAACTAGAGCATCTTCTACTAAATCCAAGGACAAGGATTAGTTTGATATGAAAATCTTGGAAAAGTCTTTAAAGTCACTGACAAAACAAGTATCTAAATAGAAGAGAAAGTTAATTGAGGAATCTACTAGAAGTAAGTCTTTTAAGCCACTTTTCGTTAAGAATAATAACAATAACTAACCAACTAAACCCGCTCATAGCTCTAATTCAATATTTAATGTTGAAAATTAGGGTATGGATAACTATTGCAGTTTATATATGGAGAAGAAGTCCAAGAAATCATGTTCCCAATGGAACCATAACATGAATACTATGATGAATACATCCATAGATTAGCAGATGAGCAGTATGAGCAAAGTGAAGAAGTAAATGAACCTAGTTTGGTCGAGGAAAGTTAAGGTGATGGAAGTTTAATTAATACATTTGATGTCATATTTAATGTTGATAAAAAAAGTGCTAATGAAGCACTAGTGACTAAGGCTCCTCCTCAGCAAACAACTGGTCGATATAACTTGAGGAGAAAAGGACCTATTTCTAAGAACTAACTTAAACATAAAGTGTTGAGAAAGATTTTACCACCTCCCAATTGTTGAGCAGTAAAAAGGGTCTTTTTAACCTCTATTTACCCTACATGAATTTTCAATCTAGGTATGATTTGTTATCTCAAGAGTGTACTCAGTCTGAGGCAGTCACGTGTCAAGAGTAATGCTAGTAGTATAGTGCTTTTACGAAAGTAAATAAATGCTGGAAACAAACTCTGAATGTAATGGAAAGAAATTGAAATGCTTTGTAACTAAATCATTCATTTAAGAAACTAAAACACTCATCAGTCAAGGATGCAATAATGATAACTCTTTCCTTTGTAAACTGATGCAAATGAAAATGAATCAAAGAGAAGATCTCCAATCTAGGAACTAGACAGCAATAGTCAAGGTTCACTACAGTTGCAGATCGTTCTGTTCATGCCAAAGCAATTACTTGAAATGATAATTCAATTAACAGAAAAGGGAACAACAACTAATCTATTGAAAAGATCGAATGGCAAAGCTTTAACTTACAGGAATGAATTACGCAGCAATCGTAATCGAAAGGAATTGAGCGACAATCTTTAACTAGTAAATGAATTGAATAGAAAACCAAGAATGGAACAGTCAAGCTTATGAAAGTCTACAAAATATTGAATAGTAAACTAAATCAAATGTAAACACACAACGAATCTAGAATGATGGAATCAGTGATCTGAGTTTAGCATAATAACTATTAACCATAGTTATAAGGGAACAACAATTGCAGTTGCAATGGAACAGTAATCCGAATGAACAGTAATCACAATTATAGGTAAACTATAGCTAAATGAACAACAATACCCATCTATAAATGAACCACAATGTCACTCTGTAAATGGACAGTAAATGAACAACAATTTTACACAGTAATGTCAATCTGTAAAGGAACAAAAATGCGATATGATTTCAGAATGAACAACATAAAATTTCAGTTGAAAATGATAACCTTACTATTCAAATATGAATTGAATATAACAGAGCCAGTAAATGAAATGATAAGGAACAACAGATTACTAAATGAAGCAAGTAAAAGAAATCAAACCACAAACAACTTGTAATCGGAAAATAATGGTACAGAAAGCAAGTGATCCACTAGGGTCGGGCACTTAGCCTCCAGGGACACACTGCTGTGGTTACTCCAGAATCAAATAACGGAATAGCAATGAAGTTTATATATTAATCATAAAAACAAGGTTATAGTGATCGCTCTTTAAAGAGAGTCAATGATCAAAGTTCAAATTGGAACAACAAATTCTATCAATCAACAATAATCCGCTGCTTGGGCTAGCAATGCTGTCCCTTTTTATAGTGGCCAGGTGGAAATACCAAAGATATAGATATTCTTAAGGTAGCAATCCCTCAGGATCAAAGGATCCTGAGGGATTCACCATATCGTTATCCTTCAGTTATATCTTCATCCTCTTGCGCTGATATGGCATTTCTTCTTCCTTTTCCTGGACCATGCACTCCGATCTGGACTGCCTCAACTAGATGCAGCTCCCTGACAAAGGGACAGTAGTTGGTTTTGCCTTGTCTTTTCCTCTGAAATGGCGATCTTCCATTTTCTTCATTTTCTGCATAGAAAAAGGTAATAATTAGTCATTTTACATTAATCACAAATCCCCTTAACTTTATCATAATCCTTTATCCTATACCCATCTTAGAATGTAAAGAAGTTATGAACTAAAGGAAAAGATAAAGAAATAAGTGGCAATTACATGCGTTCTCTAATGCTCAACACACCCCCCTGCTTACCCTTTTTCATGCCCTCATGAAAACATTGTAATTGACATGCAAGGCAGTTAGGGAATAGTCTGGAGAAGGATTTTCAGTCAGTGGTCTAAAACCATTATTTCTAGCTAAGACTTCAAAAATATGCCCTATCTGACCTTCAGGAAACTCATATAAGGCTCTATACCCTAGTGCAGGATACCAAAAGATTGGACTCCAGAACCTACAACCTAACCAAGATGGGCCTTCTCTCAAGATGAGGTCACCATAGATAACCAAGCGGTTAGCAGCTAGCTTAAAATTCTCATAATTGAATGGCTCTCTGTTTTGGATATTCCGATTAGAAGTCTGGTATCGGAATTTGGCTGCTGCTATGGCAAGGTCTTTGATGGTTAGGAAGTATTCTACCCCTTGCCAGATGACTGTTGTGTGAATAGGTCTCAATGTCTGGATCACACCCTGATTTCTCATTAAGCTCCTATGTTTATTCCATAGTTGCAATGGGTTTCTAGGTTCACCCCTTAGCAATAGATCTAACCCATTCTCCTGTCTCTGGAAGGTATTGTAGGCTTTAAGCCACTTTATTTGATTGACAGCAAAATAAATAAATGCCTGAAGTTGGTCATCACCCACAAAAGGGATAGGATTCTATTCTATTTCTCCATATAACACAATATTGTGCAAATAAAATTCACATAACAATCGCTAAACTTTCACCCCGTAATGCTTACAATAGTTTATGAAATCATCAATGGTTTTTATCTCTATAGGCACTCCTACCTTGACAGCCTTAATTTTCAATTGTAAATATCTTTCCATCAAAAACAAAGCATAGTTTCTGGCGGGTTCCCTACACGCTAGAACATCAATATACATGGAACATAAGGTATCCATTTGATTTATAACTGTGTCTAGTCTATGGGTTACCTTTTTGACTCTTTCCTCTACCCTTTGCCATCCATCGAAGGCCTAGCTTTCCGATGCATTGATGTTCTTTAGCTACTGTTGTAACTTCTGATATTTTTCTTGAGGAACAATTTCCTCTGTCAGTTTCTCTATCGTTTGTTGGGCTTGTACCAAATCTTTTTGCAGAGTTACTATCCTCAGGTCATTATCCATCGTGAAATTTTTGGGCTGGAGATCTACTTGGATCTCCTTATTGCGACATCTAGTTTTTATGGTTTGAGTTTCCTTCTCACGGACTATCCGGTTTGTCGTAATGCTAGAGGACAATGCCTCTGTTTGGACTTCCTTATCACATGCCGGTGTGTTGTCCGTTTGTGCTTCTGCATTTGCAACAGCCAAATGTTGTTCCTTGCGATTTTGAATAACAAGTTTGACTTGAGTCCTCTTGGTCTTTTTCTTATGGGGTTTTTCCTGGGTGGTTGCAAGCTTTGCCCCAGGGGTTCCTTTTGAGTTCCTCCCCATTTTTAAGACTCTTATTTGTTGTCGAAGTTGCTTAATTACGTTAAGCAATCTCTACTGTCCCTTTCGCAACTTTTTAATTTCATCTTTTTTCTTAGAAGGAACAACTGTTACTTTTCTCATGCCTGGGCTTTGTACTTCAGGTATTGTACCCTCACCTTGTCCTATTTCCATTTTTCCTTCTTGGAACACCTCTTCAGTGTTCTATTGATCAGGTTTTTCAGGGGTAGAAACCCTGGTTTGTTCTGTTGTCTCCTGGGCAACTTCTTCTTCTACCTCTTCTTCATCATGCAATTCTTCGGGTGTATTCTGACTGGGAACAGATTGTTCTTCTTCCTCTTCCTCGTCACTCTTCTCCCCAGATACACTCTTATCATGAGCAGAGTGATCCTCTTCTTCTTCTTCCTCGTCACACATTTCCTTAGACGCACTCTTATCATGAGCAGAGTGTTCCTGCGACCCTTCTTCTGTATGGGGGTTGATTGGGTTGTGAGGTTGGACATACTCCTCCATATTGGCCAAAATTTGGGCCAATTCATCTTCTTGCAGAGGGTTTTGCAGTGGACTTTCACTGTGTTGCTCTGTTTCCTCCCCTTCTTCCTGACCGGATTGCTCAGTTTCCTCTTCCGGTTCTTCTCCTTCGTTTTCCTCTAATTCTCCTTCATTCTCCCCACCTTCAAGTTGTGGGGGTTGCTCATCTTCTGAATCATGTATTTCCATAGGCTAGCTAATGTTTCCCTGGGAATTTCCTAGCATTCCTCCACTCCTTTCCAATCTAACAGATTGTCTTCGTTTCGGTGGTCTACTTGATGTGCTAGCAATATGTTTTCGTTTTGGGGCTGGCAAGGCCAGTCCCCCATCTATCGAGAAAATCAATTCTTCCCAACTACTCTGCTGTTGGGCAAGATTGTAACTGACTATCAATTGAATTAAACCATGATGGTTTACTATTGACTCTACATGGTGAGATTTTCTCATGCTTCGGGCAACATCATGTAATAAAAAATTTAAGAACACAGGCAAATTCACAGCGCATTTTTTCTTTAATACGGCTAATAGTTTGAGATGGCGTGGTCTTACCACGTCTTTTCTTCCATTTCAAGTGATGTAGCTTTGGATAATTCTCGCCACTTCTGCCCAAGGCTCTCCTGAGGTTGCTGGTAGGACTCCTTTCCCTTTGACAATAAGGTTCTGCCCTTCGTCCCGGAAGATGGTTATGGTGTCTCGCAGTCTCACCTTTTTCAGAGTCCATACAGGTCCAACGGTTGGCAGCCCCAAAACTTCAGCAATTATGTCATCTGTGACTGCTATCTATCTCCCTCTCACCATTGAATGATTCTCCTACAAATTCTACAGAAATTCAATTTCCATCGTCTCGTTAGATTACTATAGACAGTTAAGGTAGGCTATCCATCCTACCCTTGCTAAGATTTCTCGTGCAGCGTCAGAGACCATTAACACCTGTGGCTCACTGCGAATTAATCTTCCTCCCATCTTGTTCAAGCTTATTACACTATAAAAACACAGAGACGATGATGGAAAAACAAGCTGTTCAAATTTTTAGCTCACTGTTAAAAAAAAACAGAGAAGATGATGGAACAACAAGCTGTTCAGAATTTAACTCACTACTAATTTTTGCAGAGCAAAACACAGAAATGGTGTTGGAAAAACAAGCCATGTATATTGGGAAACACAATACCGTTAGATTTGCTATTCCCAAGTTTTGGTGAAGTCATAATACCTCCGAATAATGAGTTGAAACGTATGCCAGTGAATTATGGAGATCACCCGCGCCCCCCTGTAATGTGATACGCTATCCTCGATCGTCAAATAAAGGAGCAACATACTGAACTATAATCGTATAGTGGAATAAAGGAACAAATTTATGACATGTTTAAAAAAATGAGTGGATTTCCGAAATCGAGGCGTATGATGGAAATCACTAATAAATATGGAAATGTCGTGATATGATGAGAAAAGTGGAGGGTAGGACAGCTGACGTGAATAAAAGTTCTTATGTCGTCATTATCTACTTTAGCCATCATGATTGATTTGTAAATGATTTTCATGTATCAAAGGTTTGAAAGGGTTATATGACATAATCTCATTTGAAATCACTATAAAGATATAAGAATAAGGGTTTATAATGACTAGTGGTGTATGAGAAATATGACTTCAATACCATCAACAGAGCTCTGTTGCCCACAAGTGTCCATAACCTTGACAGAGTTGTTTATTTTAGCCTTGGAACCATAATCCTTTGTGTATGCCTAGGAAAGTGTTGTGTGATGTCATAATGGAGGCCATTATGCTGGCTTGGTAACTAGATGAATCACAATGCCATTCACCAGGAAGGAGCGAAAGGTGGACAAGCCAGCTCATGATGAGACCTCCTGTTCCAAGGACTTTTTATTTTTTTGATGTGCCTCTTGGATCATATCCCTGGTGTGGTGGCCATAGTAGGAATGCCACTTCACTTTCTTCCTTATGATCATGGTGGCTGGCTCTTGATGAGACCCCCTATCCTTCATGTGACAAATCATGTTAGTAAACATATAGATATGGATCTTTTTCTTATTCTTCTTTTCTTTTATATAGCACTTTCCTATTTATATATAAAGGGTGGCTCAACACTCCTTAAGAGTAGGGATGGTGGAAGAAGTCTGAACATCTCAATAGAGAAAAATATGCCCTTATTCTTATTCAATAATAATGATCAAAGAGAATTATGGGGATTTAGAAAGAACCATCATGATAAAAATAATCAATCACATTGGTATTAGTGAAAATAAAGACAACAAAGTGATATAAATAGTTGTGTCCTTTCCTCTTTTCTCTTATCAATTCAAAGTGATTTCTTTTAAAGATAACGATTTTTCTTTGATTTGCTGATTTCAGTATCCTCTAGTTTTTGTATTCTTGCATAAATGTATAGCTGTGCCTTAGATGACCATCACTCACAAAAATCTTCTAAATGGTGAAGCACACATGCACACAAAAAGAAGAAAAATGCACTCAGAAAGTGTTGTTCTTTAGATGGAACAGCTGTTGTTTCTTTAGAGGAACAACAAAAGAATATTTGCACACAAAAACCACAAGCAAAAGGAAAAAAACATACTCGAAACTGTTGTTCCTTGAGAGGAACAACAGCTGTTCCTTAATCAGAACAACAAATAAAGCAAGCACAAACAAAAGATGTGGAAATTTTGTTTCTTCGGAAAGGAACAACAAAAAACGAAAGTGTTGTTACTTCGGAAAGGAACAACAAAAACAAAAGTGTTGTTCCTTTGAAAAGGAACAACAAAAACGAAAGTGTTGTTCCTTTGGAAAGGAACAATAAAAAAACAAAAGTGCTATTCCTTTGGAAAGGAACAGTAGAAAAATGAAAGTGTTGTTCCTTCGGAAAGGAATAGCAAAAATTCGGATGTGTTGTTCCTTCGAAAAGGAATAGAAAAATGCGGAAATGTTGTTCCTTCGGAAAGGAACAACAAAACGTGAAGGTGTTGTTCCTTTGGAAAGGAACAACAAAAAGGTGGAAATGATGTTCCTTCGGAAAGGAACAACAAAATACGAAAGTGTTGTTCCTTCGGAAAGGAACAACAAAACGACGAAAATGTTGTTCCTTCAGAAAGGAACAACAAAATGAAAAAGTGATGTTCCTTCGAAAAGGAACAACAAAATGGTGAAAATGTTGTTCCTTCGGAAAGGAACAGCAAAATGCAACAATGTTGTTCATTCAAAAAGGAATAGCAAAGCGGTGAAATTGTTGTTCCTTCGGAAAGGAACAACAAAATGTAAAAAAATTGCAAAAATGCAGAAATCTGTACAGAAAGTAATTTACACAAAGAGAACATAAAAAGTTATGTACAAAATTTAAAAGCAATCAAATTACTTAGTGAACCAAAGGCAAGGAATAGTTATTTTCCTCAGCCAGAATCTACATTTCAGAATCTTTCCGAAGTTGCTAGTAGAAGGATTCCTGAGTAAGCGGTTTGTGGTCTAGTCGAACTCGGTGGCCATTTTCTTTAAAGGTATGTCTAGATCCTTCAAATAGTGCCATTATCATGCAATTTCTAGAATTCATATGGTCCCAGCCAGCGAGTCTGAAGTTTTCCCGGAAAATCCTGAAACCTAGAATCATATAGGAGTACCCAATCTCCTTCGTGGAAGATTTTCTTTTTGATCAGCGCATCTTGCCATTTTGCTCTCTCTTGTTGAATTAATGCAGTATGTTGAAGAGCCAAGAGCCTAATTTCATCTACCTCATTGATTTGCTGTAGTCTATTAGTCTGGGCCTCATTTAAAGCTAGACCGACCTCCTGCGCTATTCTCAACGTTTTTATTTCGAACTCTATTGGAAAGATGGGTTCCTTTCCAAATACTAGCTGATATAGTGAATAACTGGTGGTGTTTCTCCACGTTGTTCGGTATGCCCACAAGGCTTCTCGTAATCTTGTAGCCCAATCACATCTGTGTGACGCAATGGTTTTTGTTAATATTGCCTCTATCACTTTATTCGTGCTCTCTACTTGGCCATTTTCCTGTGGGTAATACAGAGTGGTAATCTTGTGCTGAATATGGTAGTTTTTTAATGTTGCAGCAATTTTATTACCTGCAAACTGGGGTCCTCCATCCATGATTATGTCTCTTGGGAGGCCATATCGCACAAATATTTGGAACAAGAAATGAATGACAGAGTCCTCTGTAGCTCTTGGAAGTGCCTCTACTTCAACCCATTTGGTAACATACTTAGTTGCTACCAAAATATATGTTTTCTAGTTTGATGATGGATTGATCAGACCAACAAAATCGACTGCCCAATGCTCAAATGGTTTGATTGCTAGCTGTGGATTTAAAGGCATTTCATCAGACTGTCCAGGGCATCCTTCTCTTTGGCAACTGTCACAGGCTTGAACAAATTTCTTCGCGTCTTTGAAGATTGTGGGCTAGTAATAGCCTATTTGCAGAATTTGTGACCAGTTATTCGATCTGCAAAATGTCCACCACATGGTCTGTCGTGATAGGCTTTCAGAATGTCAAATATTTCATCTTCACGGATGCATATTCTAATGTGCATATTTGACCCTGTATGAAATAGGTAGCCCCCAATCCAAGGAAATCGGGTACTGCGTTGCACAATCTGTTTTCGTTCATTGGGGGTCAGATGCTTTGGTAACTTTCCTACTGCTAAATAATTTGCAACATCAACATACCAGGGCATCTTGACAGTAACAAAAAATAAATGTTCGTCTAGAAATTGATCTTCGACTACTGTTGCATCCACTGGCTTTGGCATTCGTGAGAGAAAATCAGCTACACGATTCTCTTTCCCAGGTCGATCTTTTATTGTGATGTCAAATGCCTGCAATAAAATCAACCATCTTGTTACTCTACCATTTGTAATAGGTTTATTTGCTAGATATTTTATGTCAGAGTGATCTGTATATAAAACAACAGGATATCGAGTGATATAATGCATAAATTTATTTACATCATGTATTACAGCTAAAATTCTTTTTTAGTAACAGTATAGTTTATCTCAGCAGGAGACAAATTCTTGCTAATATAATAGATTGCATATGGTTTTTTGTCTTCTTCCTGCCCAAGGATTGCTCCAATAGCTGTGTTCGAAGCATCTGATGAAATTTGAAATGGCAGGTCCCAATTTGGGCCTCTGAGCACTAGGGCAATTGACACAAGCTTTTTCAGGTCCTCAAAAGCATGGTTGCATTTATCTGTCCAAACAAAATCAACATTCCCTGTTAGTGCGTATAGAGGTGTAGCTATTTGAGAAAAATGTTCTATAAATCTCCTATAATAACCAGAAAATCCAAGAAAACTGCATACCTCTGTCTGTGTGGTAGGAGTAGGTATTAACAAAATTATTTGAATTTTGGCTAGATCTACCTATATTCTAGCCACTGAGATATAATGATCTAGGATGAGTCCTTCAGTCATCATCATATAGCACTTTTCATGGCTCAAGCAGAGCCTGGTGGCGATACATCGTTGTAGCATCTTTTCCAATGTGTCTAGTGCTGGGTTGAAATCATCTCCGTATGGTGTGAAATCATCCATGTATACTTCGAGCCCTTCATTTATTAAATTTGAAAAGATGCTAAGGATGGCCCTTTGAAATGTGGCAGGGGCATTGCATAAGGGTAGGAATCTGTAGGCAAACATTCCCCAAGGACAGGTAAAAGTAGTTTTGTCCTAGTCTTCAGGGGCAATCTGAATCTGATTGTATCCATTGAAGCCATCCAGGAAAGAAAATAATTTCTTTCCTGCTAATGTATCTAATACCTGATCAATGAATGGAAGGGGAAAGTGGTCTTTCTGGGTTGCTTTGTTAATTCTCTATAATCTACACAAATCCTCCACTTTCCATTCTTCTTTGGCACCACTACTAGCGGAGAGACCCATTTGCTATTGGAGATTGGATAAATAAATTTTAGATCCAGAAGTTTTTGTAATTCAGCTTTCACAATGTATTTCAGGTGAGTGTTAAGTCTCTTTTGGGGTTGGTGAACATGTATCGCATCCTTTTCTATATAAATTTGGTGTGCACATAGCTGGGGATCGATTCCCTTCATGTCCAGATAATCCCATGCAAAATCTTCCTTGTATTTTCTCAGTAGTTGGACCAACTTCTCTTCTTGTTCAGGAATCAGGTTATTATTGATGTTTAATGTTTTTCCTAGCTCAATCTCTATAGTTTTGCTATTTGAAATAGAGGTAGTGGGTATTGTTTGATCATGAGTGTCTTTGAGAGGATCTTCTTCTAGTTCATTGTCAAATGTTGCCTCTATCATGTGACATTGTCCATGGGATCTGGATATAACTTGGTTAATGAAGTTGTTAATAACATCATCCTCTGTTTGATCTTTAAAATCGAGGGCATCTTCTATGGTTAATGGGGATCTAATTTTTTCTATGAGGTATGATACAGGACATTTGTTAGTTTTTATTATTGTTACACTTGGCTGGGCTGGAGGGTATAGGGCTAGATTCTTGATTTTATTCCCTCTAGTTATGGTCATATTGCCTTGTCGACAGCCAATGTAAGCATTAGCGGTCATAATCCAAGGTCTGCCTAAAATTAGCTGGTGTCCATCAAGTCGGTTTTTTGGGCTTATTATCAAAAAGTCGGCAGGATATTCCTAGGAATCAACAGATACCATGACATCATGTAGTGTACCTTCTGGCCTAACTACTGATCAGTCAGCCAGTTCCAATAAGGTGGAGGTTGGTTCTACTGATGTAATGCCTAGTTTTTGACAAGTGGTGGTTGCTAAAATATTAATTGCAACCCCTAAATCAACTAAGGCATTTGAAAAGGTTTGTCCATTGATTTGCACTGCCACTATTGGATTTCCTGGGTCTTCATATTTGACAGGTGCTTCTCTTCCTGATAATAGATCAGATAGGGTGCCAACTACTTGGACTGTTGGGTTATTTTTTATTCTCCTCCTTGGTTTTTTTATACATGGCTCTTTGATGGTCTTTGCATATATTGGGATATCTTGGATAGCTTGGAGGAGTGGGATTTTTATGTAGAAATTCCTTAGTTCTTCCAGAATATCAAAGTCAGGATGTTCTATAGGGCGTGGTATGATTAATTGTTCTAGGAATGGGGGAGAAGATGTGGTTGCTTGGTCATGAGTCTGTTGTCTGACCACATCTTCCGCTTGTAATGGTTATTCTGTGGGTAACTAATTTTTAACTTGAACATTTTTATCTCCCTCGGTTTCTATAATGCACCCAGACCTTAATTGAAGGTCATTCCACTCCCTTAGATCAGTTTCTAGTTGTGGTGTTTCAATTATTTGAATGGATTGAACTGGTCTATTATTTGGGTTCGGGTTGGGTTGGGCTGGGATTTTTAGTCTTAAGTTGGACTAGGGATTTTGTTGTAGTGCTGGCAGTGTAGGTTGAGGGAGTGGAATGGTTCCTACTAGCTGATTCATCGGTCTTTTCCAGTTTGTCTGCCAAGCTTGACTCTGCGAAGTGGGAGGGGACCATTGCATTGGATATGCATTGTTTTGCCAATATGGTGTAGCGTAGGGAAAATTTGGCCAATGGGATTGGCTTGCTTGATTGGGCCAAGGTGATGATGAAGGAAATGGTTGTTGTAACCAATTTGAGAAGGGGGGTTATTTTTGCCACATTGTATTATATTTCTGAGCATGATATTACAGAGGCTGGAAAGAAGAATATGGATCGGGGAACATACCTAATTGTCATGGTTGCCATTGACGGCACTGATTAAGTAGGTACACTGGTTCTGGTTCTACTTCCACTTCTTTGTATACTGCTTTCAAACCAGGAAGTGAGGGGAAGTTCTTCGTAGAGTGGTTTTTTATACAAATAGCGCAAACTTGAACTGCATCTAGTGGGCACTCTTTTTGGTTGTGTTTCTTTCTGCATCTGGGGCAAAATATTGCCAGATTTTTCTCTGCTTCTGCTTGTTTTTGTTTCACTTGCATAATATCAAGCTACGTTGTCAGAGTCCCCAATATATCAGTTTTAAAATTCTCCAATAAATTTCCAATTTCTGCATGAGTTACTCCTTCTCCAGAGATCTTGTTGTCCCTTGTAAACCTGTCATGTTCCACTGGTTTTAGCCTTGTGCTACCTCGTGAGCTCCTGATACATAAATCAATGATGTTAGCAAAATCTTCTTGATAGATGTCTCCTTTTCCCATAATATTTAGTGTTTCAATCCATTGTTCCTTCATGCCTTTAATTAATGTTGTTTTTAACACATTGTCAGGTAAGGGTAATGATGCATAAGGATATATTTGAAGATTATACTGAAAACGTTCAACATATTCTTCTAGTGTCTCATTAGGTCTAGCTACCATCTAAAATATTTCATCCTTTAATTCTCTAGACCTACAATAATCCTGATATTTCTTCAGGAAAGCACCTTTCATCTGATCCCAGTCATTTATAACACCTCCATCTAACCCCATAAACCATCATAAATTAGCTCCTTTAATGTAGAGGCAAATAGTTTTAGATTTTGGGAATCGGTGGTATAGTCATACCCCCTGCATAGCACATCAAATTCAAACAAAAATTCATCTAGATCTTCCGATGTTAGGCCATGGAATGTAGGGATGTGATGGAGAGGAATTTCCTTCATAGGTGCATTAACTGCAGTATCTACAATGGGATATTGCAGTGTGAATGTTTTGGGGGTTTTCTGGTTCTGGGCCATTTGGTCAAATATGTGCCAATAACCTTTTGGGATTTCTAGGAGGGTATTCCTAGGCTGGCTAGAAGGAGCTGAAGTGGCCTTAATAGGAATGGTCTTAACAACACTTCCTTTGTTTGGGATGATGAGAGTTCCTTACTGAACTAAGGTCTGGGGGGATTTTAGCTCTTTAGGTTATTTAGCTTCGTTTTGGATAATTTTCACAGCACTTCCCTTATTTGGGCTATTTAATGGCTGAACTAGTCCAAGAGCAGATCTTGGTCCTTCGGTTTCCCTTGTTTCTCCTCTTCCTATTGGGTTGTGTTATCTTCTTTCCACGTAGTTAACAGGGGGTTTAAAGGGCACCTATAACCCCACTTTATGGGGTGTGGGGCAGCGCCCCCGAAAATTTTGGTTTTGAACCCTATGTTAGGTTGGGCAAACCCACCTATGGTTTTGTGCATGATTTTCGCACATGTTTTTGGACGCGATGGTTTTTTGGTCCATGGAATGTTACCTAGTCAACAGGTCACCTTCATCAGCGTTGGAGGATAAGACTCCACAAGAGGTATGGATTGGTAAGAAACCCTTTCTTTCACATCTGAGGGTATTTGGATGTGATGCATATGTACATGTTCCAAAGGAGAAACGAACCAAGTTGGATAGTAAATCTGAAAAGTGTATCTTTATTGGCTATAAGGATGGTTTAAAGGGTTATAAGCTTTGGAACCCAATCACACAGAAGGTTGTGTATAGCTGAGATGTGGTGTTCAGAGAGGTAAAAGATGTTATTAAACATGAAGTCCAATGAAAGGAACCTGAGAAGATAGAGTTTGAGCTAAAGGAGGAAGAATCAGACTCTACAGTAGAGGAGGAATCAGAAGATGAAGAGCCACAAACTCCGGCTGTGAAAAGATCAGTTTGAGAAAGAAGGTAGCCTGAAAGGTATAGTCCATCTGCTTTCTGTTCAAATGTTGCTTTATCTATTACTGACAATGATCCCAGAATTGTTAAGGAAGCAGTAGATTCAGAGGATGGAAAACTCTGAAAAGAGGCCATGGTTGATGAAATGGCATCTTTGCACAAAAATGAGACTTGGGATCTGGTGGAGCTGTCAGCTGGAAGGAAACCCATTGGCAGCAAATGGGTGTTCAAAAAGAAGACAAATGTAGAAGGAAAAGTGGAGAAATACAAAGCTCGGTTGGTAGCAAAAGGTTATTCCCAGGTGTCAGGAATTGATTTTGGTGATATTTTTTCTCCTGTTGCCAAGGTAACTTCTATTAGATTACTTTTATTTGTTGCTACTGCTTTTGATTTTGAGGTAGAACAGATGGATGTGAAGACAACATTTCTTCATGGGGATCTGGAAGAGGAAACCTATATGAAGCAACCTAAAGGCTTTGCAATGAAGGGTAAGAAAGAACTAGTATGCAAGTTAAAGAAGTCTCTGTATGGGTTAAAACAGTCACCAAGGACGTGGTATCAGAAATTTGATACATTTATACGGGGACTTGGCTTCACCAAAAGCAAAGCAAATCACTGTGTGTATTTTGAATTAATTGGTGACTTTGTAATTTATCTCGTCTTGTATGTGGATGATATGTTGCTGGTTGCAAATGACAAAGAAATTATCCAAGATTTGAAGACCCAATTGTCCTCCAAATTTGACATGAAAGATCTTGGTGCTGCAAACTATATTTTGGGCATGGAAATTAAAAGATATTGGGCAAAGAGGAAGCTCTGGTTAAACCAGAGGAAGTATGTCGAGACAATACTGCAGAGGTTTAATATGCAAGATAGTAAACCAGTGAAGGTTCTTATTCCTATAGGTGTGAGGTTATCTGCTAAACAATTTCCCAAGGCACAAGAAGAGGAAGAGCACATGTTCCATGTTCCATATGCAAGTTCAGTCGGTAGCCTGATGTATGCAATGGTCTGTACTAGACTAGACATTGCACATGCAGTGGGAGTATTGAGCAGGTTTATGTCAAAACCAGGAAAGGAGCATTTGACAGCAGTGAAGCAGGTTTTCAAGTATTTGCGTGGCACTAGTGATTATGGTCTGTGCTACCAAGGAAGAATAGTATTGGATAGAGTGTTGGATATTCATGGCTTTGTTGATGCAAAATGGACTGGAGATTTGGATCAGAGAATATCTACAAGTGGATATGGGTTTAACTTATTTGGAGGTGCAATCAATTGGATGAGTAAGAAACAATCTGTAGTGGCACTATCAACTACAAAGGCAGAATACATGGCAGCCACTCATGCAAGTAAGGAAGCAATTTGGTTGCAGAGATTGCGTTCAAGTATGGGGTTAGTACAGGAAGCTATAAGGACAGACTGTGACAGCCAAAGTCCAATTTTCTTGGCAAAGAACCCTGCATGTCATTCAAAGACAAAGCACATTGATGTTCAGTATCACTTTGTGAGGGATATGATAGAAGAAAAAAAGGTGTTTCTGGTAAAGGTGGACACTTTGAAGAATACTACAAATGCATTGACAAAATCTGTGAGCTCTGAGAATTTCCCTTGGTGTAGAGAGACAATGGGCATTTCAGGGCTGGGAAAATGACTAAGCTCTCTTGTGGCCCCCTGTGGAAAGAAAACAACAAGTGGGAGAATGTTGGGCTGTGTTATATTCTTTCCACATAGTTAACAGGGGGTTTGAAGGGCACCCGTAACCCCACTTTATGGGGTCCAGGGCAGCGCCCCGGAAAATTTTGGTTTTGGACCCTATGTTAGGTTGGGCAGACCCACCTATGTTTTTGTGCATGATTTTTGCACATGTTTTTGGACGCGATGGTTTTTTGGTCCATGGTATTGGACGCGATGGTTTTCGTTCCATGGTATTGGACGTGATGGTTTTCGGTCCATGGTATTAGATGCTTTGGCATGTATAAATATGTATTGTAACATCTAAAGGAATATAATGAAAAATCAAGCTGGTAATCCTGGTTTTGGGATCTAGGGGAAAATCTCTATGTATATGTGTTTTATGTGTTATGATCTCGCATTGTTTAATTTCTATGTTTTAGAAGTCGTATGCAGGTAATTTCTGTACAAGGTTAAAAACCTACACTTCCCTCGCAGAGATTACTAAATTTCCCTTCTTGCAATGATTTTGGTCTAAAATTCTCAATTTCTTGAAAATCTTGCTCCTCTGTTTGGCTGTGCACCTTAGCAAAGGCTACAGATGGTGATCATGTGGCCTGAAGAGAACTAGTAGGTTGTCTAGAAGCAACTTTTCTAGGTCATACTGAAGGCTAAGATTCTTCTTTTTTAAGGATTTCATCTATAAAGGTCGATTGGCTAAGGGTCACCGGCCCCTTAGCTTTATCAAGCTTGGGTAGTGGTTTAAGATTCTTTTCAGGCTTTTTCTGCTTAGTCATGCAGAGAAATCAAATGCTTATTTCTACCCAAAATAACAACAAATCTGCAGGAAAGTGGGCGGGGGAGCAGGGCTGTTACATGCTCCATACGCAGGTTCATACCTTCCGTTTTTAAAACCCAATTATCTCCTAGCAGGTACTTACACTACTCTCAAAAGAAACAAATGGCTACACTCTTCCCCGGCAACGACGCCAAAATGTTGAGCAGTAAAAAGGGTGTTTTTAACCTCTATTTACCCTACATGAATTTTCAATCTAGGTACGATTTGTTATCTCAAGAGTGTACTCAGTCTGAGGCAGTCACTTGTCAAGTGTAATGCTAGTAGTATAGTGCTTTTACGAAAGTAAATAAATTCTAGAAACAAACTCTGAATGTAATGGCAAGAAATTGAAATGATTTGTAACTAAATCATTCATTTAAGAAACTACAACACTCATCAGTCAAGGATGCAGTAATGATAACTCTTTCCTTTGTAAACTGATGCAAATGAAAATCAAAGAGAATATCTCCAATCTGGGAACTAGACATAAATATTCAAGGTTCGCTACAGTTGCAGATCGTTCTGTTCACACCAAAGCAATTACTTGAAATGATAATTCAATTAACAGCGAAGGTAATCGCAACTAATATATTGAAAAGATCGAACAACAATCTTTAATTCACAGGAATGAATTAAGCAGCAATCGTAATCTAAAGGAATTGAGCAGCAATCTTTAACTAGTAAATGAATTGAACAACAAACCAAGAATGGAATAGTCAAGCTTAAGGAAGTCTACGAAATATTGAACAATGAACTAAATCAAATGTAAACACACAGTGAATCTAGAATGATGGAATAAGTGATCCGAGTTTATCATAATAAATATTAACCACGGTTATAAGGGAACAACAATTGCAGTTGCAATGGAATGGTAATATGAATGAACAACAATATCAATTAGAGATAAACTATAGCTAAATGAACAACAATACCCATCTGTAAATGAACCGCAATGTCACTCTATAAATGGACAGTAAATGAACAGCAATGTTACACAGTAATGTCAATTTGTAAAGGAACAACAATGCGATATGATTTCAGAATGAAGAGCATAACATTTCAGTTGCAAATGATAACCTTACTATTCAAATACGAATTGAATATAACAGAGCCAGTAAATGAAATGACAAGGAACAACAGATTAATGAATGAAGCAAGTAAAAAAAATCAAACCACAAATGACTTGTAATCAGAAAATAATGGTACAGAAAGCAATTGATCCACTAGGGCTGGGCCCTTAACCTCCAAGGACACATTGCTGCGGTTACTCCAGAATCAGATAACAGAATAGCAACAAAGTTTATATCTTAATCATAAAAACAGGTTTATAGTGATCACTCTTTAAAGAGATTCGATGATCAAAGTTCAAATTGGAACAAAAAATTCTATCAATCAACAATAATCTGCCGCTTGGGCTAGCAGCGCTGTCCATTTTTATAGTGGCCAGGGAGAAATACCAAGGATACAGATATTCTTAAGGTGGCGATCGCTATCCTTCAGTTATCTCTTCATCCTCTTGTGTTTATATGGCATTTCTTCTTCCTTTTCCTGGTCCATGCGATCCGATCTAGATTGCCTAGTTTGGATGCGGCTCCCTGAAAAAGGGACAACAATTGGTTTTTCCTTGTCTTTTCCTTTGAAATGGCGATCTTCCATTTTCTTCCTTTTTTGCATGGAAAAAGGTAATAATTAGTCATTTTACATTAATCACAAATCTGTTGGCATTATGGCACAGGCGTGACACTATGGTACAGGTGTTGTTCTTGATGGCAACTCTCTCTGATGACAGATCTCAGTTCAGACTACAAGAATGAAGAGAAAATTCATATACACAGGTTCATTAAGATCAAGTCGCGTATACATGCAGGTTGGACTTTATAAAAGTGCATATGCGTATACACGCACTTTCATGCAAAGAAAAGCGCGTATATGTTGGAAATCTTACCTTTGGTCCATGGCAGTTAGTCCTTGGAATTTGAACCTATGGTTTTGGACCATGGTATCTCGACAGACGTGTTGATCCCTAGTATTGAGTTGATGGTATTGGTTTATTATGGTTTTGGACCGTGGTATTGAGGAAGGCCTAAAACTATAAAAGAGGAAGGAGATCATGTGGCAAGGAATCAAGTGAATTATTTGAATATCTGATATTGTGATAGATCTGGAATACGGGTGATTGGGTTATGGTGCAGATCTAGATCTGAATGAAGGAGGAACCTGAGCGCAAGAAGGATAAGGACTATTGATGGATCTAAATCTAAAGGCTTGAACATTGGTATCTCTGTATGATTTTGATTTGTTATATGTGGTGCACTCTTGATCTATAAATCTGGGCTAACTAATGTCTGAATGCTTAAAAGAATAAATTATCCTTTATAGATCTGTACGAAGGTTCAGTAATTGAAGGTGCATATATACGCTTTTTATGTGAATGAAAGGCGTGTATACGCAGGTTGGTTGTGGTACAGAAGCGTATACTCGCAGGTTGATGAAAAGTGAAGTAGCGTATTTATCTTGATTTATGCTCTAGATGCTTCTGTTTTATTGCTGCAGTGTTCTGGGTTCAGAATGTGTGTTTGATTACAGTTACTATGTTCTGGGTTCAGTGGTCAAAGAAGTGCTTATTTGTTTCAGCTTTTGATTGGTGAAAAGGAGTTTGGGTTATGCAGAAATTCTTGATGTTTGATTGATGTTACTTATGGATCCAGTCTGAAAATTAATGAAACGAGGTCCCTGAAAGCAAAGAGAAGGTTGCTGCCTTCTACAGGTAGGAGCCTGCATACTAGTATCTCAAGCTAGTACAAGAACTAAGGGGGTTGGAGCTCCCTTCCAGGGAAGCTGGAAAACGAGAGAGAGTTGTAGCTCTCTGCAGGTTGCAGCCTGTGTACTGGTAAAGTCTGCTCCAGTACAAGACATTGTAAAGAGAAGTTTCTAATTAAAAAGAAGATAGAGACGAATTGCAGCAGGGGGTTTTCACCCACTTTGGGTTTCCTCCTTATATCTTGTGTTCTTGTGTGTGACTGTCTTCTGCTCTGTTTCACTGTTTCTGGTACTGTTTATGTGCATCTGAATCACAGATTAATAATTGACATCTGAAAGATAATTCAAATTATAAGTTTGATTTATATACACGGGTTTCTTTATCTGGAGTTGCATATATACGCGATTTTTATTAACTGAAGTAGCGTATATCATCTGGAATTTAGAAAGGAATTATTTGGCTTGATAACACTGATTCACCCCCCCTCTCAGTATTATTTCCAACAATTGGTATCAGAGCGGGTCCTTTAGAGAAGCTTGATCGCTTGAAGGAAGATCATTCATCATGAGCAACTACGAGAGGGAAGCATCAATCAGGGCACCAATTTTTGATGGGACAAACTTCAATTATTGGAAGGTAAGAGTTACTGCCTATCTTCAATCTCTTGGTACAGAAGTTTGGGATATCATAGATACAAGCTACACTTTTCCTTCAGCTACTCCTACAGATCCGGCCGAGAAGAAGAAATATGAAACAAATGCTAAAGTAGTCAATACTCTGCTGGGATGCTTATCTCAAACAGAATTCGTGAAGGTTATACAATATAAATCTGCAAAAGAAATATGGGACAAGATTGTCTTGAGCTACGAAGGAGATGAATAGGTAAAGCGTGCTAAACTTCAAATGCTCAGGATTCAGTATGAGAATCTCAGAATGTAAAATGATGAAAGTGTGGCTAACTATTTCCTTCGGGTAGACGAGATTGTTAATTGAATGAAAAACTTGGGTGAAGAAATAAAAGAGGCTATTGTGGTTGAAAAAGTCATAAGATCATTGTCCCCCAAGTTTGAATCTAAAGTGTCTGCAATAGAAGAAAAGGAAAATCTACGAACTCTTACTATGTCTCAGCTACACGGAATTCTAACTGCTTATGAAATGAGGAAAGGAGGTCCATCTGATAGGAGAGAAGCTACCTTCAAGGCTTCAAGCAAAGAAGAGTACTATGAATCAAGACATGGGTCAGAAGAAGAAGAAGAATCAAATTTTGTCAGAAATCTTCAACGAGGTGCTGGACGGTTTAGAGGTAAGTTGCCCTTCAAATGCTTTGCTTGTGGAAGAGTAGGTCACTATGCTGCCAAATGTCCTCACAAGGATAAGATCGACAAGGGAAGGGAACCTATTAGATGGAGCAAGAAACAGAATGCAAATAAGAAAAGCTACTACACTCATGAAGACAGTGATGGTCTATCAAATAGTGATGAAGATGAACGAGGTAATGACTATAAACTTTTAATGGCCTTTGAAGATGATGATTACATGGGTGCTATAGATGTGGATAGTTTTTATGAAGAGATTTCTAGACTCAAGACATGTATAGAAGAAAAGAATGTGATCATTGATACTCTACAATTTCAAATTGATGAAAAAGAAAAATTTCTTGAAAAATTAGAATGTGAAATTGTCGGCCTTAGAAAAGAAATTGAGAAAACAAAGGCTATTAATCTTAAGTTTGTCAAAGGATCTGAAACTCTGGATGAGATCATCAATGTACAGTGTTCTCCGCTAAACAAGACAGGTCTGGGGTATAATGGAGAAACATCTCAAGCTTCCACCTCAAAGAGTTACCTTGATGCAGCAAGAAGGAATGAGAAAAAGCACAATGGAGATTATTAGGTAAATCAGGGCAATCCGTCTTAAACAAAAGCTACAACCAGCCACAGGTAAAATCCTCTCAATTTTCTTCAAGAATGAATGACAATAGAAATTACAATCATTCGGCTAGTAGATTTGATAACCGCAGAAGTTTCTTCAATGGACAATGTTTCTCTTGCCATAACTTTGGTCACAAAGTAGCTCAATGTGTTGCATATAAAACAATCATGACTAGAGAAGCTCAAAAATGAAGAAGTATGTCTGGGATTACAAAAAGGACCTATAACAACTTTTCGGCTCTTGAAAATGAAATTGAATGTTCTATTTGCAATAACTTCGGTCATGAAGATTCTGAATGCAGGAGCAGGTTTCAGTAGACAAAGGAACAAGCCTCAAGCACAAGAACATGGAGAATAAAGGAACCACAAACAGAAAGATGTGGGATAGCCTTTTATGCAGAGGGACAGGAAAACCTATGGTACATTGACAGTGGATGTTCAAAGCATATGACAGGTGATAAAGAAAAACTTGAATCATATTCTTCTTTAGAAAAGGAAAAGAAAGTTTCTTTTGGAAATGATACTCCTGCAGCTATAAAAGGAAAAGGCACTGCTCAGTTGAAAGAAAAGGTCAAAGCTGGAAATGTTTTGTATGTTGATGGCTTGAAGCATAATCTTCTAAGTGTCAGTCAGATGTGCGACCAAGGAACCGAAGTAATATTTCGATCAAATGGGTGTAGTGTTCGTGATCTTGATACAGGGAAAACGGTGATCAAAGGTAGAAGAACTCCAAATAATCTATACATATTTGAAGAAGGACAACAACAATGCTATTTGAGCAAGGATGATGAACATTGGTTATGGCACCGAAGGCTGGGGCATCTAAGCTTTTCACAAATAAGGAAGGCATGCAAATATCAGGCAGTTCGTGGTCTTCTAGATATCAAAATTCCAGACAACACCATATGCAAATCATGTCAGTTTGGAAAACAAACTAGAACTAACTTTCCGGAGAAGGAAGGATCAGCTAGCATGCCTCTTGAGCTAGTCCATACAGATGTATGTGGTCCCTTTAGGAAAAGGACACCTCGAGGAGAAGAATACTTGATATTATTCATTGATGATTTCTCCAGGTTTGTTTGGTTAGGACTTATGAAGCACAAAGATGAAGCATTCGAAAAATTCAAATCCTTAAAAGCCTTGGTTGAAAATGAATCAGGTTACAAAATTAAGTGCCTCAGGTCCGACAGAGGTGGGGAGTTTACCTCAAATGAATTTTTTGATTTTTGTGAAGAACATGGGATAAGAAGGGAATTCTCCACAGCTAGAACTCCTCAGCAAAATGGAGTGGTAGAATGAATGAACAGAACAGTCCAACAAATGGCTCGTGCTATGCTTGATGAATCCGGAACTCCCACAACTTTCTGGGGTGAAGCTGCATATGTTGCGGTTGTTATTCTCAACAAAACAAATGTCCGAGTGAATAGCACTCAAACTCCTCATGAGCTCTGGTATGGTGAGACTCCTTCGGTAAAGCATTTCAAAATTTTTGGGAGCAAATGCTATATTAAGAATACTGATGAGCAGCTTGGCAAACTCGAACCTAGAGAAGATGAAGGCATTCTTCTTGGTTATTCTCCCTACAGCAAAGCATATAAGTGTTACAATAAAAGACTTGGAAGAATTGTTGACAGTATTGATGTAGTGGTTGATGAAAAAGGATACATCCCCAGGCAAGTATATCATGAAAACATTGATGAGGATGAAGACTACTCTCCAAATCAGGCAGATGATGAAGAAGAACCCCAAGAGGCACCAGAGGAACAGATAAGGATAGAAGAGAAGACTCCATCCAGATATGTTCAGAAGAATCATCCAGAATCTCAAATCTTGGGACAGAAAGAGGCAGGTATACAAACAAGAAGAACAATAGCAGAAGCTTCAAGCTATTTGGCATTGCTCTCTTCCACTGAACCACAAAATGTAAAAGAAGCATGCAAAGATGAGTGTTGGGTTAAGGCAATGGATGAAGAGCTTGAGCAGATCGAAAAGAACAACACTTCGGAGTTGGTTCCTAGACCAAAAGATAAGAATGTCATAGGAACAAAATGGATCTTCAAGAACAAGTTGAATGAAAATGGGGAAGTTATTAGAAACAAGGCCAGGCTTGTTTGCAAAGGGTATGCTCAACAGGAAGGAATAGACTTTGAAGAAAATTTTGCTCCTGTTGCTAGACTTGAGGCCATCAGAATGTTCCTTGCCCTCTCTAGCTTTCAAAATTTCAAAGTATTTCAAATGGATGTGAAGTCAGCCTTTTTGAATGGAGAATTAGAAGAAGAAGTGTACATTGAGCAACCAGATGGCTTTATCCTTGGAAATGATCCAAATCTTGTATGCAGACTTAAAAAAGCTCTCTATGGGCTTAAACAAGCTCCAAGGGCTTGGTACTATCGGTTGGACAAATACCTTCATCAACAAGGATTTTCAAAAGGATCAGCAGATAGCAATTTATATATAAAAATTGAAAATGACAAATTGCTAATACTTCTTGTGTATGTAGATGATATTATCTTTGGGAGAAATGAAGAAGCTATGAGTCAAAGCTTTGCATTGGTGATGCAGAAAGAATTCGAAATGTCATTACTTGGAGAATTGACATATTTTCTTGGATTGCAAATCCAACAAAATGAAGGCGGTATTTTCTTGTCTCAAACCAAGTACCTCAAGCAGATCTTGAAGAAGTATGGCATGGAAGATTCGAAACCTGTATGTACCCCCATGGTTACAGGATGCAGCCTTAGTGCAAATGATGAATCAGCAGCAGTGCATCAACCAACCTATAGATCCATGATTGGGAGTTTGCTTTATTTGACAGGTACTCGACCAGATATTATGCATGCAGTGGGAATAGTTGGAAGGTTTCAGGCAAATCCAAAAGAAACTCATCTTCAGGCAGTGAAGAGAATCTTCAAGTACCTTCAAGGAACTCAAAACTATGGCTTATGGTATCCTAGAGATTCAGATCTCACACTTCATGCTTACACAGATGCAGATTGGGCCGGAAGCGTGGATGACAGGAAGAGCACAAGTGGTGGTGCATTCTTTATGGGTTCCAGATTAGTATCTTGGTTCAGCAAGAAACAGAGTTCGATTGCTTTATCTACAGCAGAAGCGGAATATGTGGCTGCTGCATCTTGTTGCACACAACTCCTTTGGATGATGCAAACCTTGCAGGATTTTCAAATCACTTGTACTCCACCTGTCTCTATCTTATGTGATAATACAAGTGCAATAAGCATTTCAAAGAACCCATTCATGCATTCAAAGACCAAGCACATACCGATCAAGTATCACTTTCTCCGGGAACAAGTGTTGGAACAAAAGGTCAAATTGGAGTATGTTCCTTCTAAGGAATAAGTTGCTGATATTCTCACCAAACCACTGCCCAGAGAAACTTTTGAATATCTCAGACAGAAGCTGGGAGTCATTGATGCTTCATCCTGCTGTTGAAGCTTGTCTGTTCCAAAGAAAAGTTGGTGTACGCGAGTTGGATGAGGGTAATCCGTGTACATACGATGATTTGTGCGGGTGCAGTCGCGTATATGGAGTTCTGAAGAAAATCAGCAAGGGCAGATTCTGGTTGAAGAGCATCTGATATGGGTCTGTCAGAGATCATCAGGCACAGGTTCAGGGGGAGCAATTAATCTTCTAATAATGCATTGTTGGCATTACCTTAGAAGTTCTTGGTTCTAGTACTCAAGATGTTTTGGTTCAGGTGGATCAGCTGCAGAAAGGGATCAGAAGGAGAACTTGATTGCTGATATCGACAGTGATTGTCAGATGATAATTGTCATTCGTGTTTTGCTTAGTCTTGATATTTCGTCTCTATGTCATGTATATATTTTTTTTTTATCAAGGTCATGTAACGGCCTATTTTGGTTTCCCCACTATGCCTGGGATGATTAATGCAATTGATTGTCATATGTGAATTTCTGTTGTATCTCCACTTGGTTGGATGGATGATCCCCACTTGGTTGGGTGATGGTTGTATGTATTGAGTCTTTTGGTGATAGGAAGGTCCTTTATGATGTTTAAGTCATGGTTCTTCTTGAAGAACATCTTTTTGCAGATCTTGCCTACAGTTAGGGGGAGCATGTTCAGCACAGCAGAGCAGAGATATCAGCATGAACTCAAGGGGAGCATAGCCCTTTGCCCTTGATGACAAAGGGGGAGAATGACTTTGAGGATCTTGGGGTTTCCATCAAGTCCAAAGGGGGAGATTGTTGGCATTATGGCACAGGTGTGACACTATGGTACAGGTGTTGTCCTTGATGGCAACTCTCTCTGATGACAGATCTCAGTTCAGACTACAAGAATGAAGAGAAAATTCATATACGCAGGTTCATTAAGATCAAGTCGCGTATACACGTAGGTTGGACTTTATAAAAGTGCGCATGCGTATACACGCACTTTCATGCAAAGAAAAGCGCGTATATGTTGGAAATCTTACCTTTGGTCCATGGCAGTTAGTCCTTGGAATTTGAACCTATGGTTTTGAACCATGGTATCTCGACAGACGTGTTGATCCCTAGTATTGAGTTGATGGTATTGGTTTATTATGGTTTTGGACCGTGGTATTGAGGAAGGCCTAAAACTATAAAAGAGGAAGGAGATCATGTGGCAAGGAATCAAGTGAATTATTTGAATATCTGATATTGTGATAGATTTGGAATACGGGTGATTGGGTTATGGTGCAGATCTAGATCTGAATGAGGGAGGAACCTGAGCGCAAGAAGGATAAGGACTATTGATGGATCTAAATCTCAAGGCTTGAACATTGGTATCTCTGTATGATTTTGATCTGTTATATGTGGTGCACTCTTGATCTATAAATCTGGGCTAACTAATGTCTGAATGCTTAAAAGAATAAATTATCCTTTATAGATCTGTACGCAGGTTCAGTGAATTGAAGGTGCGTATATACGCTTTTTATGTGAATGAAAGGCGCGTATACGCAGGTTGGTTGTGGTACAGAAGCGTATACTCGCAGGTTGATGAAAAGTGAAGTAGCGTATATATCTTGATTTATGCTCTAGCTGCTTCTATTTTATTGCTGCAGTGTTCTGGGTTCAGAATGTGTGTTTGATTACAATTACTGTGTTCTGGGTTCAGTGGTCAGAGAAGTGCTTATTTGTTTCAGCTTTTGATTGGTGAAAAGGAGTTTGGGTTATGTAGAAATTCTTGATGTTTGATTGATGTTACTTATGGATCCAGTCTGAAAATTAATGAAACGAGGTCCCTGAAAGCAAAGAGAAGGTTGCTGCCTTCTACAGGTAGGAGCCTGAAAACTAGTATCTCAAGCTAGTACAAGAACTAAGGGGGTTGGAGCTCCCTTCCAGGGAAGCTAGAAAATGAGAGAGAGTTGTAGCTCTCTGCAGGTTGCAGCCTGCGTACTGGTAAAGTCTGCTCCAATACAAGACATTGTAAAGATAAGTTTCTAATTAAAAAGAAGATAGAGACGAATTGCAGCAGGGGGTTTTCACCCACTTTGGGTTTCCTCCTTATATCTTGTGTTCTTGTGTGTGACTGTCTTCTGCTCCGTTTCACTGTTTCTGGTACTGTTTATGTGCATCTGAATCACAGATTAATAACTGACATTTGAAAGATAATTCAAATTATAAGTTTGATTTATATACGCGGGTTTCTTTATCTGGAGTTGCGTATATACGCGATTTTTATTAACTGAAGTAGCGTATATCATCTGGAATTTAAAAAGGAATTATTTGGCTTGATAATACTGATTCACCCCCCCTCTCAGTATTATTTCCAACAAAATCCCCTTAACTTTATCATAATCCTTTATCCTATACCCATCTTAGAATGTAAAGAAGTTATGAATTAAAGGAAAAGATAAAGAAATAAGTGGCAATTACATACCTTCTCTAATGCTCAACACCAATCGTGCCAAAAATTTGTAGAACAGGTCTCGAAGTGCTCCCCCTTCTAAGAACACTTCCATGAATAACAAGAATAATTCCATCACTTTGGAGGCTTCTAACAAATCTACACCACCAAACACTTCAGCACAACCTCTTAAGAATGAAAGTACTGATTATAATGTTGTTGAATACATGAAAATAACTCGTGCTAATATCTCAATATTTGAGCTCACAAGGATAATATGATAGCATGGATTGATCATACAAGCACTTTCATCACAACCTTTGGTAGGTAATGAAGTTTCTGCTTCCGAAGTTGTGTTTGGTAAGTGTCTTGTTATTCTTGAGTTTGTATTTAATGATGTAAATTTAAATTCTAATACTCTCTCCCCCTTTTCTTCTAATGTTCTAAATGGTTAATTATAATGTCCATAATTTTATTTTTGATTCTGATGCATTTACAAATATAATTCATTTATCCGTTGCTAAGAAAATTTATGCTAAATGGGAAAACACTGATGCACAAATCATACAACTGGACATATCATTGGTTCAAACAATTGGTGAAACTAATAATGTTATTATTTGTTTTTCATTAGACCATATAATTCACCAATGCATTAACATTTTATTATGGATATTTTTGAATCCTATGGTTTACTTTTGAGCAGAGATTGGTCTAGTATGATTCAAGGTTATTTCTCAATAGACTAGACACATTTATGGATTCCTATAAGGGAAGAAACAATCATATTCAAGTGGAAAGTGACACCACTTGAGGGACACAATGAGTTAGCTGGCCTTGTAGACATCATTTTCGGATATTGTTTCTTAGAAGTTGACCATGCGTGTTATCAAGTGCAACCATCACCCATACCATCAGATACACAATTGGAGCTCCTTCCTTGTAGTGCAACCGGTGCTAATGAACTTTGTAACATAGATGTACATATCATTAGTGTAGGAATAATCCAAACTACTACTGGTATGTAAAACTTATACGTTTATGGTTTTAATACTCAAGACGATTCCAAAGCCAGTGGTATTCTTATTTACCCTTAGAATAAAAGGTAAAATTTGTCATGTCACTTGGTGTTTGAGTGCATGAACAACACTATTAAATATGAATAACTTGTTTTAGGGTTAAAGAAAGCCATAGACCTCAAGGTAGATGTACTTAAGGTAATTGGTGATTCAAATATATTTACATGACACGTACGGAATACCATTCACTATGTTTCACCTACTTTGAAAATCTACCAACAAGAGGTATGGCAAATTATTTCATTTTTCAAGGAATTTAATGAAATTTATATTCCTAGGATACATAATGTTGTTGTAGACATATTAGCCAATGAAACTGCTTGAATGTCACCATTAAAAGATGGTCTTTTTATTGAAATTATTTATAATCTATTTTTGCCCAACAATGTAACTAATTTTTTGTGCATTTAATGATGACTAGAAAACACTGCACTTCATGGCTAATGTTGACGTATTTAAAGATGTGGCTATTAAATAAGATGAGCATGAGAGAGGTTTGCTAGAAGTAACTCAAGCATCAAAAGGGAATACTATGCCAAAGGGTGTGGCATCTCTTGAGAAACTTTATGACCTGCAAAACTGATTCAGAGGACCAATGAACACAGACTCAAAGCTCAACTTTGTCACATGAACATGTTAATTTGGGAACCAAAGAGGATATGAAATATGTAAGCCTCGATACATGTTGTTCTCCTCAAGAACAATTTTTTTTTCCTTTTCAAATAGTATTGAGATGTATTTTCATGGACGTATGATGATTTAAATAATTATGATACATGTATCATCCATCATGTTATTACTATCAAGGAAGGGGCAAATCCATTCCAACAGAAATTAAGAAAAATTCATCCGACACTTGAGCCCCTGATTCAAAAGGAATTAAGGAAACTGTTGGATGTTGGGATCATCTTTAAAGCTCAACATTCTACATGGGTTTCCAACCTGGTTCCTGTTAGAAAGATATTTGGTGAGATACGTCTATGTGTTGACTTTCGCAACCTCAATCAATCTTCAAATAAAGAAAATTATTGCATGCCAGCCATGGTGAATACAATCTAGATGGTATTTGGGTTAGGAATGTTTTCATTCCTAGATGTTTTTTCTAGTATGATTTGGTGCTAGTAGCAGAACTAGATCGTTTGATAACCACGTTCAGGATAAAGTGGGGAACTTTTGCATTAATGTGCATGCCTTTCAGAATTGTTAATTCTAATGCTACTTTTGAAAGGGCCATGGACATTGCATTCCATAGACTAAATGGACTGATTATAGTCATCTACTTGCATGACGTAATTATGTTTTCAAAGAAAACATTAGATCATATTCGTTATATTAAGCATATTTTTGAGCGATGTTGTAAGTATGGGATTTCATTGAATCCAAAAAACAGAATATTTAGTTTTTCTAAAGGTAATATCTTAGGAAACATCGTTGCAAGGAGTTGAATGAAGATTGACCTAGAAAGGGTTAAGGTTATTGCCCAAATCCCTTCTCCCGTGAACAAGAATACAATGCTATATTTCTTGGGTAAGATTAATTTACTACACAAGTTCTTCAATGACTACGCACAGATTGTCAAACCACTGTAGGAGATGATGAAGAAATATGCCATATATAAATGGGATAAGAAGGAAAAATATTATTTTTCCTTAATTAAGCAGGTCTTTGTTGATGCTCCAACCTTATATAGTCTTGAATTTGGAAAAGTTTTTCTATTGTATTCTTTCCTCCTGACTCGTCCATCAAGACCATATTAACATAGAAATAAAATCAAGGGAATGAACAACTTATATATTTAATGAGTTCTAACTTATAGGGATATGAACTAAATTATCCCACTATTGATAAGCATGCATACGCAATTTACAAGGTGGTGAAACATTTAAGGCCTTACCTCATGAACCCTCCTATAATTATCTATGTGCCTCATCTAAAAATTATAATAATGTTTTACAAAAAGATATAGGTGAAAGGAGGGAAAACTAGATGACAAGCCTACAAGAATGTGACCTTAAGTTCAAGCCAATTCATACCATAAAAGGCCATGGTGTCTGTCAACTAGTAGTTGAAGCCATGGATTCACCAGAAAAAGATACTTTCGGAATGGATCAGGAAGTATAAATGTACAATGTTGAGCAAGTTCATCTTGCAAGTACAACCATGTCATGTTATTCACATATAGGGAAATATTTAGAGCATGAAACTTTTCCTTCTCATTTATCGAGAAAATAAAAGAGGGAAATCCACCTCAAGGATTTATCTTACTGGATAGTGCATGGTCTGATTTTCCAAAAGAGCTATAATGGTGTCTTGCTTAGATGCTTAGAGCCAGAAGATTCATAAAGGGTGTTAAAAGATATGAATGATGGACAAATAGGTGGAAACTTTTTAAGTGATACCACAACCCATAAGGTTATGAGGGTTAGTTAATAGTGGCCCAAGTTATTTAAGGGATCTCATGCATATGCCTAAAAGTACCCTATATGTCAAAGGTGTGTTAGTCGTGATCAAAAGTTATTTATCCCATTACTGCTCATAACAATTGAAGAACTATTCCAACAATGGGGATTGGATATTATTGGTGAAATATTTCCTCATTTGTCAAAGAAACATTGATATATTTTAACTACAACAAATTATTTCACTCAGTGGACCAAAGTAGTTCCATTTAGGAAAGTCAATGATAAGGAAGTCATCCAATTTCTCAAACAAAACATCATAACCAGGATTGGAATTCCTACATCACTTGTCTTTGATAATGCAACTTATTTTTCTTCTTTAAAGATTTATGATTTTGCATTAGAATATGGCATTGATTTAAAGCATGCATCTAACTATTACCCACAGGGAAATGGTTAGGTTGATTCTACAAACAAGAACCTAATCAATATTATCAAGAAAATTGTTTTCTCTGAGAAAAGGGACTGGTACAATGCTTTGATGAATGCATTATGGGTTGACCATGTTACTCCTAAGCCTTCTATGAAATCCTCCACATGCTTCCTTGTATATGGAAAAGAGGTTATCCTTCAGTCAAACATTTACCTTCCTACCTTGTATCTTTCACAAGAATCTCAAAGAATATCGTGTCTCCTGGTTCAAATTTGGATAGACACTCTTCTTAAACTCGAGGAATAAAGGCTCAAAATGAAAGAAAATTTTTACATCTATCAGAGCTAAATCAAACATTAGTTTGACAAGAAGTCCACAGGGAATAAAAATTTTGATGTGGGTGACTTAGTATTGAAGTGGGACAAAGCCCACAAAGAGAAAGGAAAGCACACCAAGTTTCAACCTCTATGGATTGGACCATATACCATTAATGAAGAAATTTTCTACCACTCTTATAATTCTTAGATGGGAGGACTGATCATCTTCTTATCAATAGACGAGACCTCAAACACTACTTTAGCAGTAGCCTTGGGTTGCATTCTTGATTTGTACAATTTTCTTTCCTTGTTTTTGTTGTTTGTTTTCGACATGTATTATTATTTTTTTGTTGTTTGGCTAGTGTAAATAAATAATACCTTTGTGTGTGAATTTATATATGCCTCAAAAGGACCAAGTGGGTGAAATTAATAGGGATTGTGACAAACACAGTGCTTGGTTATCTGTTAGTTCCATAACTCTTTATTTGGGAAAATGTTTTAAATAAATTCATGTCTGGATGGATAATATGATACATTCAAGAGGAAATACTTGAGTAGAGCAATGACACCCACACCTATTCAACATCCTATTTCTTAACTTGGTCGTAAAATTACTTGTTGTTCTTCATGCTAATCTAATCAAGTAGTGAATGGAAAGGGGAAAATCAATGGTGAGAAAACCTATATAAGAGGTATATATACCCTTCTCTAAAGGAATAAACTCTTTTTCTCTCAATAAGTTTGGATCCCTACTTTTTCCCAATGAAAGAGTAAGTGCCTAAGCATAGTTCTATAGATAAATAAAGAAAGGGTGAAAGAAGAGAAAATGCTTCCTGCGCAGAGAGGTGAAGCAAGTAACTTCGTCGAGGTACTAAACAAGCTCGCTAGAAGAGAATCGATGCTTGTGTTATTGTAGTGACTCTCTCGGGGTACTAAACATGCCTACTGGTAGTAGAGAAACACCAAAGATGAAAATAAGACTATGAATATCTTTAGCTCGCAAGTATATATTACCCTTCTCCTAAATCGAAAGAATTGTGAACTGGAAAAAAGAATTATGTGTTAAACTAAGAAAGGGAATGTGGGTACTACATCTATAACTGGGTTGAGTGGGGAAGCCAAGGAAAACCTCTTAATGAATCATTACATCCAAAAGGGATGACTCTTTGATGAAATCTAGTACTAAATAGAGAAGATGAAATTTTTCCAATGTGTCGCTACTACAACACCCTCTAAAAATATGATATTTTTAAAATTTGGAGCCTACTTTCTAACATGTCAAAGTGTCACTTTTGGTCGTCAAGTTTCGTGTCATGTTCTTACCCATGTTTCAAGTGTCCATGATCCTTTCGAAGTGTCATCATGTTATCTAGAGTAACAATACTGCATTTTGCAGTCATAGTATACTTCCCAGTCACAAAACAACACTTTTGGTCGCAACTGCACATTCTTGGTCTATTATACTTGGTGAGTGTTTTGAACTGGTGTTTTGATGTATACTTCATACTTTTGGGTCTCATCTAAGTTTTTTTGATGTAGTATACTTAGGGGGGATAATATGGGGTATAGAGGGAGGTACCCAAGGGAATAATGTAATGAATAATGTAAGGATTTTGGATTGCAGGTTTCTGTGGAGTGGTTTTTGAGAGATTGTATTCGGATAATCCACAGTATTCATCTTCATTCTTTTTGTCGACGTTTCGAGCCTAAAGCAAGACTCATCATCAGGACTTGATATACAGAGAATGGAAAAGGACCTGCGATAAATAAGGTGAATGCTGACTGCTAGGGTTTTAAGCCGACCAATGATTTATATTAATAAACTAATATTTTATTTTATTATGTTTAATAATTGTATTTAACCTAAAGTCTAGTCTAATTTTTAATCGCAGACAGTTTTAATGATTCCTCTTACTAGTTTTAAATTAACTGGTTCAACTACGTCCATTTCAAAGGTCGAGCTATCTAGGTTAAATTAATTAATTAATAGAACAAAGATTTTATATTATTACTTTAATTTAGATTAATGTTGTTCTATTAATTAATTAGATTTTTTTTTATAAAAGCTTTTTGTTAAGAATTCAATTTATATTGAGCTAATTTTTAATTTTATATATACTAAGATTTATTTATTAATTTAACTCAGATTTATATTGTTCTATTAATTAATTAGATTTCTTTTTTCAAAATATTTTATTTGTTAAGAATTAGTTATCTTTTTTAATGTCCAATTACTTGATTTTTGAGCCAAATTTTATAACATATACAATCATGATCAATGATAAGACTAACTCTACTTTTATCGGAAAATTTGAGGCTTAAGGATGGGGAAGGGAACAAGCTAGGTTAAGGAAAGGTGAGAGGAAGAAGGGGAATGCGGAGGGGAGGAGGGATAACTTTTTCTAAGCAGGGAGTTCCAGCTTTTTACTAATGTCCCATCCTCCATCCCTATTAAGGTTACTAGGATGTTTTATGATTTCAATAGCTTCACGAATTTTCCGCTTGAAATGGTGTTCTTCTTTGGCAACAACTCTGGTTTCTTCAAGGCATATGTGATGGTTTGTTTTTCCTACAGGATGATAAATAAATGGGCCATAATTAATAAATAATGTGGTTAAACCACATTGTGAAAGGGACCACAAGTAGTTAGGAAATAATGTGATAAGCCCATGGTATTGGATGTATGGTATTTGGATACCCATGGTGATGAACACAAATATTGTAGCAAGAATGCTGCAACTCCTAGGGCTACCAACTTTACTTTATCAACCTGGGGTTTGTACAAACTTGGAGGTGATAGTGCTATATACACAAGTAAATGTGATGGGTCTGCTCATTGTCACTACTAAGCTAGCGATAGACCACTAAGGTTTTTCCAACCAGACTTCCATGGATTCAGAATAAGCTTGATTACCAATGAGGGAAAGAGAAATCTACTCTAGGAGAAAGCTTGTCTATTGCAGTAAGGAAAAACACTGAAATGAAATGCTAAAACACACCATTTTCTAACTAACTGCTAAGAGGCTATGCTTCAAAATAATGTTAATTTAACATGTATGCAATTCTACTATCCTAAGCATGAAAATTAAAACCATCAAACATTCTATTGCTGTGAATGTAAATGAATAAAATAATTATGTTTTTTTTTTCTCTTTTTATGTGAAAATGTGAAAGCTAATCTCTTTTGGTGACATGGCAGGTGGCTTAGCGACGATGGTGAATGGCTAGCAGGTTGGGGAGACTAGTAGGGGACCTTTTCTAGCTTCCTAGAGGCCTTTTCCTCAATTTAGCCTCAAAATATGCCATTACAGGTAAACCTACAGGATCTCCTAATGCCTTCTACACGATGTCCTGAAAACCTATAGGATCCCCTGTATTTCTACAAGATACAACCGAGAGAAAAAATATGGGTGTTGAAGGTGATGGAAGGCTTAGGGAAGGTGGTTGGTGGATGGAATGAGGCAAGGGAGTGCCTAGGACCACTTTAGAACTCAAAAACAAGGTAGGGAGATGGTTGGATTTGCCCAACAATCTTGGAGAAGTTTCCATGTGAAATGATGAAATTGGTGAGGGTTTTAGTGAAAGTACAGAATGATCATGGATGGATGAAGTTGGAATGAGATTGCTGACTATGAAATCTCTTTTTACTTCTAAAACACCTGCACTACATCAAAAATTGACATTTACCCAAAAATCATGTAAACAAGAAGAATTTCAATTATCTAAGGAAAATAGAATTTCATGAGCTAGCTGCCTACTTTATGCATGAGGAGAACTTGCATAATAATATGGAACATTGATGAGATCTAATGTAACACTGGAGGTAGAAGAAATGATAACTAAATCCTCTCTTGCAAACTAATCAAATGCTGGCCTAAGTACATAAAACTCTGAATTCCATGAGAAACTATAATTTTTTCTTTTTGGGGCTGCATAGGAGTTCTTTCCTCAAACCATGATCCCTAAAGGAAGGAGTGAGGCCAAAACCACCTATTGACAAATTTTTGATGTTCCTTTATCTCTTCTAAACTATTGCTGAAGTAAAGCACAAATGGAAGCAAACTAATAAGCAAACTAATGAAATCTACACTACTTGGAGTGAAATAATTCTAAAGACAATTCAACCATTTATCTATGAATTCAATCTAAGCATACAAATACAAGAAGAGAATCCTTTGCTTCTAGGATTGGGCCCTAGCCCAAGTTCTTCAGCCCTCTAAGTTAACTCAGTGCTGGATCAAGGAATTGCTCATTCTCATTATCAAAACAAAAAATTACATAACAATGTCTCCCACAAGTCTTGAACTCAAAATTATCTATTGTTTTTACAGAAAAAATTTGAATCCTAATGATGCTCTAGGCCTCTTTATTTATACAACTAATTTCCCCAATGAATTCCTTAAATCTAGGGAGACTCAGCTCCCAAATTGGAGATAAACTAGATCTTTAATTGTCACTTGCTCGATTTCCTTTTTATCTCCATGACTTGGCTTCTTGTACTCCGAGCTAGTGTGATTTATGGAGGAATATTCGAATGAAGGAGGAGCAAATGAGGAGGATCTACCTCCTACAATATCTCCTCCTTGTCTCATTTGAGTTTCAACCCTTAATTAGCCAAAATTCCATGATTTTCTTTCAAAAACCTGCAATCAATTCACATTAGTCCACTAGGCATAATATCTCACTTTGACTCATCTCATTAAACAAAATATGATCAAAATGTGTAATAAATTGTGAGAAGAGTTGATTTGACTAAGCTAGGCTATGGATTAAGGTCCATATAGTTACCCAATGATGAGGCTCATCATCACCCCCTATGAAGGTGTTGCTCATCCTCTAAGCAATTCAATCAATATCCATGTCTTTCATTGCTCTAGTGGCCTCCCTAACTTCCCATGCTTCTGTTGTAGTTTCCTCTTCCTATGCATACAATCCTATCTTCCTTTCTATTTCCTCCCACTTCTTTCTTTATTCCTCTTCCTTTCTTCCTTCTAACATCACTAAGAGCAGTGGTGGACTGAGTCTCAAGCCAATCCAATTGACTTTGAGTATTTGGAGAGCTTGCTTGTACATGGGTGTGCTTTTTAGTGCTCCTCTCATTCTTTGAGGAGAATGGTACTCTTTGATTTTCAAACTGTAGGGAAAACTATTCCATCTCCTTTGGCAAGTTTGCATGCTGTCATCCGCTAATAGCCTGAAAATATCCTCAAAGTGTGTAATTGCTTTCTCTTGGGTAGCAAGGTATCTGGGTGCAAGTTGAGGGTCATTTGCAATCAATTTATGTGTGTTGATGACAACCATTTGATTAGACTGCTCAACTCTTATCATGAGAGGCTCTATTTCTTCCCTTGCCATTATTTTCTTCATTTTAGCATCCCTTGCTTCTTCATGGTTCATCCATGATGCCGAAACTGTCAACTATAAGTCCCCTAGTTTTCAATTAGGGTCCCACACATTTAGATATGTCAAGGCTAAGTTATGTAGGTAGAACTTAGATGTCTTAGCCCTATCCTCCAATGTGCTTTGATCACAAAGATCAATGAGTTGTCTCTAATCCTGGAATGGCATAGTGCCTCTCTATGCTAGAGTCTTGATTTGGAGCTACAACCACTCTTCCTTAAGGTATAATGCATAGGACTTAGCTGGCATCCTACACTGGATTAACTCCAAGGATAGACAGGCCATGGATGCCAATTGATTCTCTCTTTCTTGTAGCTGTCCTTTAACCATGCATTTTCTACCTCCAACTGAGCTTTCATTATTGCTTCTCTATCCCTCACACTTCTCAGTTCTTTGCCAATCTCTTAAATTTTTCTTCCATGTGACCCATGTCCTCCACCCCTTTGGATTTAGCCATCTGCATCCATCTATGTGTTCTTTCCCTTTCTTTCTCAAGCTCAAAAGAATAATGGTATGGCAATTTTTTATGGAATGACCCTACCCCCTTCCATAAAACTGTAGTAGGATTCAAGGTAAGGTTGAGGACTAGGTTCCCTTAGCTCTAGATCCCCCCTCTTTGTTTCTTGTTGCATAATCCCTTCTTTATCCAATTTCTGAGTTTCCTATATATTTAGCAGAGTTTCCTATAGGATTTCCTCTACTTCCTGTAGGTCCTTCTGTGTATCCTATAGGATGCCTTTTCCTTTGGATGAGGTGATCTAGTGACATGCCTTCTAGCATAAGTGATAGGAGACTTAGGGGAGGCTTGTCCTGATGATACTTCTCCTTGAGTTTTCATAAGAGGAGCCATCTTCTACTGCTCTTTGGGCGAGTCTTCAATAACAATAGGAACCTTGGTGGGAGTTTGAGGCTTTCCCTACCTTATTCTTGTATTCTTGTCCTAAAGTACAATGGAGTTTGTCTCTGTCTATTCCCTTTTTGTTTGATATGGGTACTAAGGGCAGCGAGGCCAGTTGTTGCCTCTTTCTCAGTGGGTTCTAGAGATACCCTGGGTGATTCCTCCTTGTCTTCTACCTCCTCTTTTCCATTCCCCCTCTCATCTTTATCTTTATCCTCTTCTTCTTCCTCTAGTTCCTCACTCTTTTCATCAATTTCCTCCTTTGCATCTTCTTATGTCTCTTCACCACTTTCCTTCTCTTTTTCTTCCTCTTCTTCCTCATCTATTTCCTCTTCATCCCTCTCTATTTATTCTTCCTCTTTTTCAGTTTCTTCTTCATCCTCCTCTATTTATTCTTCATCCCTTTCACTGGTAGTGGGGCTCTTGTCATATTCAAGGGATTTTATATCTCCCTCTGTCTGCATGTCTATGAAAGTTCCCCATGTGATATGGATCATGAGGTTTTGGAGGAAATATTCTATGATAAGTATAATTAACCCATCATGGGCTAGTTGTTGATGGTTTCCTTCCTGTACCTTCATGCTCATATCTATCACTGATTGAAGAAGGAAGTAGGGGATGCTGAGTCTGTTTTGAGGAGGTGTGTCTGCTCCAAACCTCAATTCTTGAAGAAGCCTAAAGTGGTATCCATATACCACATTGTACCTACCTTCACATGAGATATACTTTATAAGGTGGCAGCTAATTTCATTCCAAGGATAGGGTAGGCATGCTCTTCTCACTCCGCTTTTGTCTTCCATGGCCTCCTCTTGTTCTAAAAAGAATTTCTTCTTTGCAGTTTGGCTATTTTCCTTATCCTCCTTTCTCCAAGGCACTCCTAAGGGACGCGTGGTAATTTTGCCTATGATTTCAAGGGTGATCTCTATGGAGAGGCCTCTCACCACAATGGTGGCATGGGTCCTAGTCAGTGGAATGAGAGAGAGAGAAAAATCTCTGTCTACTTCATCATCATACCCCTTCAATTTCTCAAAGAAACCCATCCAATTGTGCCTTGTGAATATCTCTAGCACAGGAGGGTGTTGATGAATCCTCATTGTGTTGATGGGATCCATTTTATTAAATCCCCCTGTCATTTTCTCTTATGGATGGAGGGTTGTATATTTCTTCTACCAAATTTAATGAATGAGGAAATTTAAACAAAAATTATGTGTATGAAATTCCCTTATACTGCAATTACTTTCAACAAACTAGAAGATTTTTTTATGTTCCTTTCACTTGGAAAAATGTGGGGAAATGTAGAGCCTACCTCCATATCACTTCTTGATGAAGCCAACCCCTATTTTTCTCCCTCTGAAACTGATCATTGCCAATCCTGTAGGTCCTGGACTGTATCCTATAGGATCTCCTGGAGGATCCTATAGGATTACCTGTAGGATCCTGTAGGTGGTCTTGCGCAGGAAAAAATGAAATTTTCCTGTCCTGTAGACTGCTTGAGGGCCAAGAGCGAATTTTCTAGTGTGGAGACTTGAGAATGTGAATGATTCTATGCATGGGGGTCAAATTTTATTTCCTCATATGGGTGATTTGAGTGAGGCGGTGTGTTGGCAGCCGATGTATGAATATCTATTTTTGGACCGTTGGTCCCACTACCACAACATCATTCTCCTCACCTCCTAATCAACTCCTACTTATGGCATCTATAGCTTAACTACTTTCGACCTCATCCTTCTTTTCCTTGACTTTACTGTTGCCACGTGTGTAAGGACTAATTTTTTTCTCCTTGTTGACTGAACAAAGCTCGCCAAGTTAACCAGCCACCTTTCGCTTATAAACCAACTCTTTCACAATTTTTACATATTTTGATCACATTATGCTAACAAGAGAGTGGAAGCGATATAATTACCTATGGTAATTATTCCTTGATGCTATTTGTTGAAGAATGAAGTCTTTGTTGTGTGTTGGCTGCATGTTCTTTTCTCCTTCTTTTTTATTGTCCTTTGACTATTTTCTTTGATGTGCATGTACTTGGTGTTGATGATGATGATCTTGATGTTGCTGCTAGGCTCTAGATGATTTTCTTCTACCTCTGGATCTTCCATGCTTGAAGCTGACTGCAACCTATGATTTTTGTTTTATGGGATAGGTTGTTACATGATTTCCTATAGGATGTCCTGTAGCTGCTTCTCCCTCAAAAATTTTAATCATTTTCTACTGTTGGAGCCTGAGGATGGTTAGAATGGGTAGAGAAGGGGTCTAGGGATTTGTGAATGTGGAAAATATCCTTCAGGTGTTATCCCCTTGCTCTCTGTCTTAATCCTCTTTTTTCTGTGTTTTTTTTCTTTGAAAATTGATTTTTTTGTTTTGAAACTGAGTTTTTTTATGAATGCAGGGGTGACCATGGTGGAGAGAGGTATGGTGATGAGGTGGTGAAGTAGGAATTTATTTTTTTGACATGGGCAGGTTAGCCCCTTGCTCTAGGGTTACTTCCTTTATGATTCACAAGCCACTATAATTCCGACAGTATCATCCTGTAGGTTTTCAGGGAGCCCCGTAGGTTTAGAGGGAATCCTGTAGAAAACACAGAATCCTTGCAAACTGAGGTAAATGAGTGGAAAAATGGAGGGAATGATGGAATGATGAAGGATAATGAATGGAGAAATAAAAGAATCAGCTGGATAGGTCCCTTTTGATTCTCTTTTGTTACTTTGATTGTCCTCCTGCTGACCTAAAAATAATATTTTCATAATTTTCCTTTTTTTTTATTGAAAGCAACTAGTCTGCCTCCAAGAGGTTTTCATCCTAGCTGCTTGCCCTGGGCACCTCTAGAGAGGTTTTCACCCAAAGATCTTTTTATTTCTCTCTCTTTTTTTTTTTTGACACCATTGGGCCACCTCAAGAGGTTTTCAACCCAACAGTGGGACTGAGGTGCCTCATGGAGGTTTTCACCTGAGTCTCCTTATTTTCTCTCCTTTTTTTTTCCTTTTTTTCTTCCCCCCCCCTTTTTTCTCAATGATTTGATGAGGTAGGAGCTGAGACTTGCTTTGCCACCATCATTGTATTTCTGATACCATGAATGAACTATTTCTTTGGCAATGGCCTCTTGTAAACCTTCAACCTGTGCCGATTAACAAGTAAAGAAATGGCTTCTGCATCTATGGTTCTAATATTCATTGAACCATTATCATGACATTTATCTATGACATAAGGCCCTAACCATCTAGTCCTTAACTTTCCCTTAAAGCCTTTATATATGGAATCATATAAAAAAGCCCAATCACCTTCTTGAAATTGTTTGTCCTTGACATTCTTGTCAAGCTAGATCTTCCTCTGAATTTGAGTCACCTCTATGTGTAGGAGGGCATGCATTCTGAACTCATCCAGCCCATTTAGCTGGAGCAATCTCTCTTTTTGTGCACTACTGAGATCTAAATCTAGTTGGGCTGCCATCCTCAATGTATTGTACTCAAATTCAATGAACAGTAGGGCCTTCTTCCCATAGACCAACTCATAGGCTATTAATCCAATGGTGGTATTCCACGTGGTATTGTAGTCCCAGGTGGCCTCAACTAATCTATCTGCCCAATATTTTATGTTGCTGCTAACCACTTTGGTCAGAATGCCCTCCAGCGCCCTGTTGGTCACCTCCACTTGCCCATTAGCTTGTGGGTGATAGGGATTGGAGGTTCTATGCTTGAAACAATGTAAACTTTGAAACGGGAACTGATACTGTTACCCGTTTTGTAGAGGTGGCAAAAAAATGACCCGATTTTCAAAAGTGTTGATGCAGAATACACATGTTTTTTTAAGAACATGCTTTTTGGAACTTTAATTTTTTTCATGTGCATTAAGTGGGTGAGGCTCGGTGAATGGTAGTGATTTTCATCCTAATTTTAAAGAGTGTGTATTCTGCATCACACCTTTTTTTTAAAAGACCTATTTTTTGACTTTAAATTTTCTAGTGTGTGAAATGTAAAAAATTATTTTCTAAATTTGATAGTTTTTGAAGTCGTCATTGTATTCATATTTTCTTGTTCTCTATCTTAATTTTTTTTTTTTTTAGTGGGCTTTTTATTGTTTTGCGTTTTTAAATTATAAAGTCGATAGTTTGAATTTTAGATAATCTACATATTTAGACATCTTTTCAACCCCCTTAATTAATTTTTCAATCCACATGAAATAATTGTTTCTAAAAAACAACATTTTTTAACAATGGACATAAAAAATAACCATTTTTAACATAAATATAACAAAAAACTAAACGTTTTGATAATTTTTTGCTAGAATTAACATGTCAAAATCACAATTTTTATACAAAAATATTAACTAAAAATGGTCAAATAATAGTTTTTTTTATGAATTTCATGTCAAAAAGATAATAATAACTACTTTTTTTTCAAAAAAAAAATGATTAACTTAAAAATCAATGCAAAAATCACATATTACCAATATTGAACGTATAACAACCCTAATTGAGTGTTTATTCTTCTCATAAAATGTCAAATTCAAAACATTGCAAAGCTTGAGTTACAAGCATAACTTAAATTTAATCAAGAATGTCACGTAATCCAAACTCTTCGTCCTCTAGAGTTTCATCATTGTCCTCTTCCACAATATTTTCTGTTTCATTTTGCTCATTTTGCTCATTTTCCTCTTCTAATGGGTCTTTCATGTCTGCAAATCCCCCAATATGTGTCTTTCCATACATTCCATGTAATGGTGGTTGGGGTTCCTTTGCCTTTTTTGCCACACGTGATTCACTAAAGTCCCCTTTCTTCAACCCAATTTCTTGCATTGCATCTGGAAGAAATTGAAGAGCATTAATTCTTTGCTGAATGAAATTGCATTGTAATGGATCTTTCTCAATTGCAATGCAATTTCTTCCTTTTTGAAGGCAGCATGCTAGTGTTGTACCTAATTATCAAGCACAAAAAAATAATGAAGTAAATTAGTACAATGACATATTAATTAAAAAAAAAGAACATATTGAAATTCAATTCCATGTGGCAAAATGTACTTGAGCCAGAAAATAAATCCAGAACCCAATCTCCTTCATTTGAACATATGTCTATAAGATAGTTAATCAATAATTGTGGTTTCTGATAAATGTTAACTATCTCTCCTTTCATTTCTTTGTCTTCATATGTTAGTTTTCTCACAACAGCATCATAAGTCAGTATTTGGCTATGACTCTTTTTGTCCACCCGATTAAAAATCATAGACATATGGCTATCATCTTTTGCCCAACTATCAATATGAATGAACTCACAGTCATTTATAAATTGTTGATCTTCATTGTCAAGAAGATTTGACTTTTGCCTGTAACATAAAATAGTAAAAGTTCAATTAACTTGTACATAAATTAATTTTTCAACATTAATCAAATATACCTTTAAACATCTTACCATGTAAGCTGCATCCTTGAATTTGTTTTCCCCTTGAAGCTTGACAATAACATTGCCAACTGTGTGTCTGAATGAAATGTCACAAATCTCCATAATGGTGATGATGTCACTTCCTTAAATCCCGCCACCACTTTATTAAAAGCTTGATAAGTATAAGGGTCATTATCATAGCAAATGTTTGGAATATTGAAACCATGGGGAATATCTGCAATAACGAGGGCATAATCCCTTTTTGGTATGAGTTTCGCAATGTCTTCACAGTCGCCTTGTATTACTTGATATTGAATAGTGTCTAGCCCATTCCAAATGAAATGATTAAGAGTTGGATCAAGTTCAACATTCTTAATACGTTGCTTTCTCAGTCTTTCAATCTTTATTTTTTCAATAAAAGTCTTGAAACTGTCTGGTGCTCCATTATCTTCTTTCTTCATCTTTTACCAAACAAACAAATGTATGTGTAAGTTTTAATTTAAATTAAAAATAGTACACAGATGATTAAAACTGAATGTATAAATCAAGTTACCTTTTTAAATGCAAGATAAAAAGCTTTCAATGTTGATGTAGAACTTGAATCTGGATAGTTGCGTACAACATCATCCCAACTATCTTCATTCAACAATTTAACCATTTGTTCCTGAATTTTCATGTAAACTTTGTGACTGCATAGATAAAGTAAGAAAAAGTTAATATACTGATATGTATAACAAATACTACCAATAACAACATGTTTTAGTTAAAAGATAAATATAATCCTGGAAATAAGTAAAAATAATTCAGCAAACTTACTTTTGAAATTCTTCAGGCATTTCTTCCAATGATAATTCCCCCAACTTCACACGAGATAATATTGTTTTGACAATTTTTTCATCTTTCACTCCTTGCATCGCCCTCCAAGGCGTGATGGTCATATCGTCTGGAAGTTGCTTCAGTTCAGGCGCTGATTTATTGTTGCTACATATCAATGGCTTAGACTTTCTGGTTTTTAATGCCAATGTCTTCCCACATGCTAAAAATGTCATCAATCAAATTCCAAATATCTCCAGTTCTAAATGCCAATTGGAAAATGTTATCAACACCTCTGAATAAATCGCTAGATCTGTTGTCTTTTCCATTTTTTGAATTGCCTTTATCTTCAATTTGATAGCCTATTTCCATACAACATTCCTTTCGGAAATCTGTAGTAATATTGATCTTATCCCCACCACATTTTTCTAGGAATTCACTATGAATAAATCTAACCTTTTGGACCAAAGTCATAGACATCCTATATTCATTATCTGAATTATGATCCCATGCCACTAGCTTTGCTTCTGTTTCATTTAAACCAGCATAAATGATACATTTCATCGTTTCAAAACGTGGGTTATTAGGATATTCCTCCATCAATTGTCTTTGAGCTTCAACAGAATGGTTCCCCCCAAGCACATAATAATTGTATTCAAAACATTTTGACTTATCAAATGCTTCTTTGTTGGGAACTTGAAGTGGATCAACAAGAAGCACATAACTAACCACATGAGCATATGGATTGTACCTCATCAATGTCTTCAAGTTGTGAACATGCAGATGATGTGGCTTTCTGACTTGATATTGGCATTGTCCTTCACTTGCCTTATAGGTTTGTGTCACATTTAACTGAAATGTACGACCACCATCAACTAAGTTTCTCTTTGTCAAATTCTGTCGAATGGCATTTTGTTTTGTTTTGATAATGCCATCACCTAAATCAGCTCCTGGTGTAATGATTTCTCTGCTCTCTTTTGAAGTTTCACTAGGTTCTTGACTGCTGGTAATGACTACTTCAAGATCTTCAACTCTACTTTTTTTCGTCTTAACATTCTGAAGAGATCTATTCTTGGCCATTGTTACTTTTGGTCTTTTACGACCTTCCACAATTTCAATGTCATCTTCAGTAATGGCAACATATGCTTCATTGTCAACTTCATCGTCCTCAAAAGTAACTTGTTTACCCTTGCTAGATTTATCCACCAGAGGCCTTTTTTTCTGATTCTTTGGATGTAGTTTTGTAGCATCATCAATTACTACATTTTCCATGTTTTGCATATCTTCCTCTGACACTGAGTAAAAATGGCTGACAACGTTCATGATATCATTCTCTATGTAATGAATGCCTCCCACCATAATTGAACAGCTTTCAACAAAATTCTGCCAAACAAAATATCATATGTTAATATAATCAAAGTTAAAAAATATAGCGAGACATTTTCAAAACGCAAAATAAAAATACAAATAACAATACTTACCGTGTTTTGTGTCATATCATTTACGATTTGTTTACACAACTTTGTAGATACCTCTCTCCTATCATATAATGAATATGATAGTCGGTATTTAATCCTTTCATGTGACTTGGCAGTTTTTGTAAGTACGTAAACAACTTCAGTGTTTGGTACCGAACACATATCTATGACTTTTCCCATCACCTCCAAATTTTCATTATTATTGCGTGTATCAATGTATAGATATATATTCACAGTTGTGCTCTCTCTTTCTTTCACATACCAGGCTCTTGATGGAAATTTCACCTCTTTTGAACTTTTCCAATCTGAGATTAGCTTCTTATCACTTAAAGCAGTTGACATATTTGTAGGTATGAGCTCAGGTGGAGTTCGTTCACCAACTTTTTTTGAAGATACACCTTTAAGACTCCTTGCTCCAGAAAGATTCACAGAAATTTTTCTTGATGCCATTTTCCTAAAAAAAAAACACATAAATTAGTAAATAAAAAAATTGCTGGGCGGGGCTGGGCGGGGCGGGCGGGGTGGGCTGGGCTGGGCTGGGCAGGGCAGGCGGGGTGGGCTGGGCGGGGCGGGCGGGGTGGGCTGGGCGGGTGGGCTGGGCGGGGCGGGCCGGGTGGGCTGGGCGGGGTGGGCGGGGCGGGCCGGGTGGGCTGGGCGGGGTGGGCGGGTGGGCTGGGCGGGTGGGCGGGGTGGGCTGGGCGGGGCGAGCCGGGTGGGCTGGGCGGGGTGGGCGGGGTGGGCGGGGTGGGCGGGTGGGCTGGGCGGGGCGGGCTGGGCGGGTGGGCTGGGCGGGGCGGGCCGGGTGGGCTGGGCGGGGTGGGCGAGTGGGCTGGGCTGGGCGGGGCGGGCGGGTGGGCTGGGTGGGCTGGGCGGGGCGGGCCGGGCGGGCGGGGTGGGCAGGCGGGGTGGGCTGGACGGGGCGGGCGGGGTGGGCTGGGCGGGGTGGGCGGGTGGGCTGGGCGGGGTGGGCTGGGCGGGCGGGCGGGGTGGGCTGGGCGGGGTGGGCGGGGTGGGCTGGGCGGGGTGGGCGGGGCGGGCGGGGTGGGCTGGGCGGGTGGGCTGGGCGGGGCGGGCGGGTGGGCTGGGCGGGGCGGGTGGGCTGGGCGGGTGGGCGGGGGGGCTGGGCGGGGTGGGCGGGTGGGCTGGGCGGGGCGGGTGGGCGGGGTGGGCTGGGCAGGGCGGGCGGGTGGGCTGGGCGGGGCGGGCCGGGTGGGCGGGTGGACTGGGCGGGGCGGCGGGGTGGGCCAGCCCACCCCGCCCGCCCCGCCCAGCCCACCCGCCCACCTCGCCGGCCCCGCCCAGCCCACCCGCCCGCCCCGCCCAGCCCACCCGCCCACCCCGCCCAGCCCACCCGGCCCGCCCGCCCCGCCCACCCCGCCCAGCCTACCCCGCCCGCCCCGCCCAGCCCACCCGCCCACCCCGCCCCGCCCAGCCCACCCGCCCGCCCCGCTCAGCCCGCCCAGCCCACCCGCCCACCCCGCCCCGCCCAGCCCACCCGCCCAGCCCGCCCAGCCCACCCGCCCAACCCGCCCCGCCCAGCCCGCCCAGCCCACCCGCCCACTCCGCCCCGCCCAGCCCACCCGCCCACCCCGCCCAGCCCACCCCGCCCGCACAGGGCCACCCCCGGGCCGCCCCGCCCCGCCTGAGGGCGGAGCGTCGATTCCGGGAATCGACGCTCCACCCTCGGGCGGGGCGGGGCGGCCCGGGGTGGCGCTGCGCGGGCGGCGCCGCCGCGCAGCGCCACCCCCGGGCCGCCCCGCTCCGCCCTCGGGCGGGGTGGGGCGGCCCGGGGGTGGCGCTGCGCGGGCGGCGCCGCCGCGCAGCGCCACCCTCGGGCCGCCCCGCCCCGCCCGAGGGCGGAGCGGGCGGGGTGGGCTGGGCCGGGTGGGCTGGGCGTGGTGGGCTGGGCGGGGTGGGCGGGTGGGCTGGGCGGGGCGGGCGGGGTGGGCTGGGCGGGTGGGCTGGGCGGGGTGGGCGGGTGGGTTGGGCGGGTGGGCCGGGCGGGGTGGGCGGGCGGGCGGGGTGGGCTAGGCGGGGTGGGCTGGGCGGGCGGGGTGGGCCGGTGGGCTGGGTGGGCTGGGCGGGGTGGGCGGGTGGGCTGGGCGGGGCGGGCGGGGTGGGTGGGTGGGCGGGGTGGGCTGGGCGGGGCGGGCGGGGTGGGTGAGGGGGAGGGGGATGGGGAGGGGGGAGGGGCGGGAGAGCGGGAGAGGGGGATGGGGAGGGGGGATGGCCGAGCGGGGGAGGGAGGGGGATGGGGAGGGGGGAGGGGCCGGGGGTGCGGCGGCCCGGGCGGGGGGTGGAGGGGGCGGCCCGGGCGGGGGAGAGGGTGGGGCGGCCCGGTGGGAGGGAGACGGTGGGGCGGCCCGGGGGTCGGAGGGGCAGGGGTGGGGGGGTGTGCCGGGCAGGGGGAGGGGGGTCGGGGCGGCCCATGGGGCCGGAGGGGGAGGGGGGCGTGGCGGCCCGGGCGGGGGACCTAGGGGTCAGCCCGGTGCCGGGTGGGCCCGGGGTGGGGTGTGGGATGGGCAGGGGGCCGGGGTGGGGTGGGGTTGGAAATTTTTTTTGGCCGGGGTGGGGGCGGGTGCCGGGTGGGGTTGGAAATTTTTTTTTTTTTAAATTAAAAAATGGGGGGGGGAGGGAGTTAGGGGGGCAGGGGTTGGAGAAGGGGGGAGGTGTGGCGGGCGGGGTGGGGTAAATAGCAAGATTAGGCTAGACAGTTACCGATTCACCATGTGGTATAAAAAAAAAAAATTTGGCTTGGAAAATTTTTTAATTTAAAAAAAAATATATTTTTCATTAACGTAATTTAATATGAAAATTTCGAAAAAATAATTGTACTTGCCTTTCAATTGCGACAATTCTTCGTTGTATATATTGTTGATAGCAATATCGCTGCTCCACAAATTCACGAGTCTTTCAAGGAATTTCAGAAAACCTAGATGTGAGGCGAGTAATAGTGATAGCGAAATTTATTATATAAGTGAAATTACGAAGATGTTTTTCCATACGATTAATGTGGGATAATTTGTTTTACATTATTATAGAGAGAATATTGTAGAGTTGTTTTACAACGGATTGAATGTGGGATTAATATGTTTGAGAATATATTATAAAAATTAGAAAAAAAAGAAATTGTTAAGTAAATATGATATACTTTAACTATTAGAATAATTAATGTACAAGTTGTGATTTACAATTTGAATTTTAGTGATTTATTTCATAAAAATAAATTAGTTTATGTTTTTCAATCAATTGTAGAATAAAATAATAAAGGTAAATAAATCTAACAAACTTTTGGAGGGAAATATTTTCGCGAAAATTTTTGGAGGGAAATATTTTCGCTAAAATTTTTGGAGGGAATAACTTTGGAGGGAATATTTCATTCTTTAAGCTATATAATACTCTCAGGAGACTCCATTTGTGTCATTCAACATTTTCTATTTGAAAGTGATGGATTGCTCTGATGGTGAAGTTTTGGTTTATACACCATCAACATCTTCATCGCGTAACAACTCTATTCATATTGATGAATATAGTGGGAATCCTTCCACTATGAATAGAAAGTCAATTCTTCCACTTAGTCCCGATTCTAAGGACTATGAGAGCAACACTGATGAAAGAGGGGATGGAGAATTTAAAGAGTCACAGATTCCACTTAGTCCAAATTCTAAGGACTATGAAAGCAGCGGTGATGAGGAGCATGATGGTGAAGTTCAAAAGAATGGGGTGTCACAATGTCCACTTAGTCCTAATTCTGAGGACTATGAGAGTAGCAGTTTTGAAGAATGTGATGGTGAAGTTCAAAAGAATGGAGGGTCACGATGTCCACTTAGTCCTAATTCTGAAGACTATGAGAGCAGCAGTTTTGACATGCATGATGGAAAATTTCAAAATAATGGAGTGTCAAAGTGTCCACTTAGTCCTAATTCTAAGGACTATGAGAGCAGCAGTGATGATGAGCATGATGATGAATTTTAAAAGTATGGATTGTCACAGTGTCCAGTTAGTCCTGATTCTAAGGACTATGAGAGCAGCGGTGATGAAGCGCGGGATGATAATTTTCAAAAGATTGGAGTATCACAATGTCCTCTTAGTCCTAATTCTATGGACTATGAGAGCAGCGGTGATGAAGCGCGGGATGATGATTTTCAAAAGATTGGAGTATCACAATGTCCTCTTACTCCTAATTCTAAGGACTATGAGAGCAACGGTGATGAAGCGCGAGATGATGATTTTCAAAAGATTGGATTATCACAATGTCCTCTTAGTCCTAATTCTAAGGACTATGAGAGCAGCGGTGATGAAGCACGGGATGATGATTTTCAAAAGATTGGAGTATCACAATGTCCTCTTAGTCCTGATTCTAAGGACTATGAGAGCAGCGGTGATGAAGTGCAGGATGATGATTCTCAAAACATTGGAGTATCACAATGTCCTCTTAGTCCTGATTCTAAGGACTATGAGAGCAACAGTGATGAAGAACAGGATGATGCAGTTTGTCCTAATTCTAATCAGTATAAAGGTAGCAGTGACAAAGGACAGGATGTAGCATCTTCAATAAGTAAACAGCCACATTTTCAACATAGTCCTAATTCTATGGACTATGAGAGCAGCACTGACAATGTACATGAGGAAGAATATCCATTAAACATCGAGTCAGATTTTCCATTTAGTCTGAATTCTAAGGACTATGATAGTAGCACTGAAGAAGGGGAAGATGAAGGGTATCCTCTCAGTCAAAATTTGAAAATCAGAGCAGATCATAGTGTGGATAACGTTCCTCTTAATGATGAAAGTCCTTATAAAAATGAAGATCCAATGATGGAGATGTTGCCAAGAAATATTGTATCAAGGAGTAGGAGTAGACCTTTTCGTATCAATGCAAGCTATTCTAGTTATACAAGGGGTAGAGCAGAATATCTGACGAGAAGAAGTTCTATCAGCGCTCTCATTTCAAGTGAATGTTGCCAAAAAAATTGCTTGAAACGTATGGATTTCACATTTGCATTAGAAAGCAGGAAGAGATATTTGTCAATGAATAAAAGCATGCAAAACTCATATTTAGTTGGCTGCATGCAATCTACATTGTCAGGTTATGATTATCATATTAGGAATTTTTTATTGTGTAGAAAAGCTTTCAAAATGTTTCATTCACTTGGGAATTTTCGTCTCTCGAGAATTCAAGAAAATTTGGAAAAGGATCCCACATTTTATTCAGAAGTACGTTATAAAAGACAGTTTGGGCCATTATCAAATACTGCAATGTCATGGATGAAAGATTTCTTTTCAAAGCATGGAGAGTGTATGCCAAATAGAGAGACAATACATATTCCAGATAATTTTTCAAGACGAGAAATCTACAACTTATACAAAGAATATGCAGAAAGTGCTGAGGGACAGGGCCACTTTATTACATATCAATATTTTGTGAAGCTATGGAAGAAAGAATTCAATAATGTTCGTATTCCTAAGAAGACAAGGATGGGGATTTGCAGTACATGTGCTTCTCTTAAATCAAAAAGGGACAAATGTGAAGGCTCAGAAAGAGGTAAGTGTTCATAACTTTTACTTTTAAAATTGTATAGTCATCAACTATGAAAACATATTTCTTAATGAATTTCTTTTATGTTGTGTAGATTTAATTGTCAAAGAACTTCAGGAGCATCGTGAACAACAAACAAATGAAAGGAAGAAGTTGTACAAGCATCGAAAGAAGTGTTATGATAATCCAAATAAATATTTGGGTTTGATAATTGATGGTATGGACCAGAAGAAAACACTTTTACCACATTTTGTTCGCACACCCAAAAATCTACAAGAGGAAAATTTTATTCAGTTTCACTTGGTCGGTTGTATGGTCTTCAATGGGAAAATGTTGCCAAGGGTGTACTTCACAGCTCCAAATATTCATAATGATGCAAATCTGACCATAACCATAATTCATGATGTCATTTCTCATTGGTCTGGTAATCTTCCTGAAGTTTTGTATCTACAATTGGACAACACTTGTCGTGAAAACAAAAATCAGATTGTTTTTGGGTATCTGAACATGCTTGTTGAATTGAGAATTTTTCAAAAGGTAAAGGTTGGTTTCCTTCTTGTTGGGCACACTCATGACCATATTTATCAGATGTTCAGTCGTTTTTCAGTCACATTGAGGAGGAAGGAAGTTGGGAGCTTGCCATCACTAATTGAATGTATTAAGAAATCATACATGCCAGAGCCTGCTTTTGAAGTGTTGGAAGAAACTGTTGACATGCGAAGGTTTATTCTGGGATCATATGGTGAGGGGAAATGCATTGAAAAACTTAATGACATTAGCTTCCAACATCAATTTCGTATCAAAAAAATTGATGGGAAAACACTAATATGGGGCAAGAAGTATTCAACTACTACAGAGTGGGCACCGTCATCAGGATTGCAATTTTTGAAGTTCATTCCAGATCATCCAATATTTGCATCAAAAATATTGTCATTACAATCAGTTGGTGAAGTTCAGAATGCACGTAGACAGAACAGGGCTATAAATTATTCTGATTGCCTGGAAGAAATTAAAAAATGTATTAGATATACATATGAGTACTTTGACATTGCTGATTCAGTTTGGTGGGAGTCGTTTTTCAATAATCAAAGTGATCTCATTTCGACAACAATAAATGAAGATATACCTTTGAAAAATCCATTTATTTGGCCACAAAATGTGTCGAATGAACATGAGGAAGTAAACATTGTTGAACAACAACAATCTCAGGGTATTATTAATTCTTCACAGGTAGAGGAAAGAGAGATGTATATAGGTTCCAGAAGATCTCGTGCACAACGTGAAGCCATGGAAGACCTTTATAGGGGTTCAGTACAGGATATTAAGGAGGGTTGCATGATTGCAGTGCTAGCAGATGGAGATCCCAATGGCTATCCATTTTGGGTTGCTAAAGTTTTAAAGGTCTTTACAGAAAATGAGGATGTTACAGGTGTTGAAGTACATTGGTATGCCACAAATACACACCCATTCAATGGTGTGTATAAGCCAGAGATGGTAGTTGACAAAAAAAATGGTGGAAAAAGAAAACGAAAGGGTACAAATATAAATCGCCGCCGCACAGACATATTACAATTGAAGGATGTTGACATACTTGTTTATGACTTCAATTTAAAAAAGAGAGGAACTCTTCGCTTCAAGACGACAGAGATTCTGAAAAGGTTGTTACCAGAAGGAACAGTGTTGACATGGGACTCTGCTGAAACCAGTCGTAGATCTAGAAGACTTTTGAAACCTGGAATCTTGGGCATGCATGTGGACTCAGATGGGGCACTAGTTGATGACAGAGAAGAATATGGAACATCTTCGTCAGCATCCAGTGACTCATCTGAAGATGTGAATTCTGATGGTGTGCAAGAAAATATGAGTGATTTTGAATAATTGTTTAAGACAGTTTATATAACTGATGTATGCATCGTATCTTCAAATAAAATGGATGTTTTCCATATTTTGTTAAATGAGAAGTTATGAAGCATTTTTATGTTGTTGGATTATGTCTTAAGTATGATAAATCTTATTGTTTAAATATCTACAATGCAATATCAAATTAGAGATATAATGTCTCTTTTATTCAGTGTACAAATAAAGACTTTTGAATTCATTCAGTGAAATAATTTGTTCATAATGTCATGTTTTTTTAGTTTTGTGGTTGAAAACATGTTAAATTTATACTTAAGAAAGAAAAATGATATTCTACCAGAAACATTAATGTGTTTTTCCTTAAAAGTTAACTTTGTTTGAGACATAAAAAATTGGTTTTATTAGCATTGTTTAAAAAGTATGAAAATTGACCCTAAAAAAAAAAATCATTATTCCAGTATCAACACTTTTTTTCTGAAGCTATATTTTGCAGGAAAATTTCGTAGAAAATTTCGTAGTCGCTGCCATTTTTAAAACAACCGCAAAATTGACACCTAAAAAAAAAAAACATCGTTCCAGTATACACACTTTTCGTTTTGAGCACTGTTTTTGTGGTTTTTTTGGGGTTTTTGGGCCAGAGTTCTCGTTTTGAGTTTATAGTTCCCGTTTCAAAGTTTACATTGTTTTGATCTTGTGCTGGTTTAACAAGTATTCAATCATGTTGGATGTAAACTAGCTGCCTTGATCAGTGACCAGTTCTCTAGGGTACCCAAACTTGTAAAATATATTTTACCTTAAGAACTTAGCCACCCTCTCCTATGTTTCTGCCTTGATTTCCTTAGTTTCATCCCATTTTGTCAAATAGTCAGTGCACACAATGATGTACTGCTTTTTCTTTGAAGGAGGGTCAATAGGTCTAATGAAATCCATGCCCCACTTGTCAAATGGCTCGAAATTCACTTGAGGTTGCAAAGGCATTTCATCCCTTGGAGTAGGCCTTCCCATCCTTTGGCACTGATCACACTGACTAGTATATCTTCTCACATCTTGATGAAGAGTGGGCCAATAATAACGAGCTTGTAACACCTTGAACGTTGTCCTCTTGGTTACAAAGTGACATCCACAAGGCCCATCATGACATGTTAGAAGGATGTCAAAGACTTCCTCCTCCCTGACACATCTTCTCGGAATTTGATCTAGGCCTAGTTTGAAGAGGTTTCCCCCAATCCAAGTGAATGGGGCACTCTTCCTCACAATCTTTCTTTTCTCTTTGGAGGACAAACTCAGTGGGAAATTTGCAAACACCAAATAGTTTGCTATGTTAGAAAACAATGGAAAGAGAATTAAAATGGAGAATAAGTGTTCATCTGGTAACTGATCATCAACCATTCCTTCCTCCCCTATATGAAAAGTTAATTTGGACAAAAAATCTGCAACAACATTTTCCTTTCCAGGCTTATCAACAATAATTAGATCAAACTATTGTAATAAAAGTAACCATCTAATAATCTGGGCATTCACATCAAGTTTATTCATTAAATATTTAATTGCAACATGGTTAGTATGAACAAATGTTTGATAATCTGTAATATAATGCCTAAATTTGTTCAATGAATGCACAACAGCTAGGAGCTCTTTTTCGGTCACTGTGTAGTTCAGTTCAGCCTTTGACATATTCTTACTAATAATGTAAATGGCATATGGAAATTTTTCATCTGTCTGGCCTAGAGCTGCTCCTATGGATTTGTGTGAGGAATTAGCATGTATATGAAAAGGAAGGGCCCAATTTGGGCCTTAGAGAATAGGTGCAGTGGTCAACTTGTCCTTGAGGGTATCCAGGGCCTCTTGACAGCATTTTGACCATACAAGCTTAGAGTCTTTAGCAAAAAACCCAAATAAAGGAGAAGCTAACTTATTGAAGTCTTTTATAAACCTCCGATAGTATCCAGCTAAACCTAGAAAACTTTTGACATCTCTCTGCTATTGCAGAGGTGGGACCCTTTGGATGATGGCTATTTTGTTTGGGTCCACCTGCAGTCCTTGCTAGGATATTGAATGACCTAGCATAGTCCCTTCAGTCATCAAGAAATCACATTTTTTGGGACTAAGGGATAGGTTGATTTCAATGCATTTATTTAGCACCTTACCTAAGTTGGATATAGCCTCCTGGAAATCACACCCATAGGGTGTAAAATCATCCATATAAATCTATACTACATCATGGACTAGCTCGACAAAGATACTCAAGACTGCTCTCTGGAAAGTGGTAGGGGAATTTCATAGGCCAAAAGGAAGGATCCTATAGGTGAAAATACCCTAAGGAAAAGTGAAGGTGGTTTTATCCTAGTCTTCCAGGCTAATCTAGATTTGATTGTACCCGCTGAACCCATCTAGGAAAGAGAAAAACTTTTTCCCTACCAGGCCATCTAGCACTTGGTCAATGAAAGGTAGAGGGAAATGGTCCTTCTCTGTGGGTTTGTTTAACTCTTTTTAATCAACACAAATCCTCCACTTCCCATTTTTATTTGGAACCAACACCAAAGGAGAGACCCACTCACTGTCTGAGATAGGGTAAATGAATCTTGCATCTAGCAATTTTTACAATTCTTCTTTAACTATATCCTTGAGAGTTGTATTCATTCTCCTTTGGGGTTTTCGAACTAGTTTGAAACCTTCTTTGATATAAATGTGGTGAGTACACACCGAGGGGTGCACTCCCTTCATTTCTTTGTAACTCCAAGCAAAGGCATCCAGATGTTCCTTTATCATGTTGTAAAAGTTTTCTTCTTGGTGTACAGAAATAGATGGGTTGATTTTCAAAGTTCTCTCAGGGCCAAATTATATGGTTTTGACATGGGTAGGGTTTGAATCAGCTAAGCATATATCAATCTGATGGTTGTTCTGGGTTTCCTTTACTACTTCCTCTAACGATAATGTGCTGGGAGTTTGACTTTAGAGTATGTGTTCAATCAAATCATCTTCATCTGGTTGTCCTCCTCCCATGGATGTTTCTAAGGTATAGAGTTGGGATGAATAAAATTCATCTTCTTCCTCGTCCTCCAGCCATAAAGAAATTCATGTTTTAGAGATGGCTGGACAGGAGCATATAGGACCAATTGCTTGGACACATGCCCATTTTTTATAGTCATATTTCCAACCTTAAAGCTAATCTAGGCATCAACAATGGCTAACCAGGGCCTCCCAAGGATGAGAGGGTAACCAGTAAGCTTGGCCTTATGTTGGAGAACTAGGAAATATGCAGGGTACTCCCAAGAGTCAATGGATACCATCACATCCTCCACAATCCCCTCTGGGGTCACTGTGGAAAGGTCTGCAAGTTGCATCAATGTTGTGGTCTTTCTCAATGAACCCTGGAGGTTGAGCTTGAGCATGGTGTCCTTTGTCATCACATTAATGGCAGCCCTGAGATCAATCAAAGTGTGTGGGACAATGGTGTCATTGATGTGCACATCTACTATAGGACTTCCAGGGTCCAAATACTTTGGACAAATTACCTGCCCCAGCATTAAGTCATACAGTTGTCCAATGGAATTAATGGTAGGGGAATCTCTTTTTCACCTCCCTAGATGTTTGAATCACTTCTCCTTAATCAACTCGTTGTAAATAGGTACATCTTTTATAGCTTGGAGAAGTGGAATTTTCACGCATATATTTTTCAATTCTCCCAGAAGTTCAGTCTCTTCCAGGGTAGGCTGGATTAGTTGAGTTAATCTCTTAGGAAAGGGTGGTGGATTTACTTTAGGCACGATTTCCTCTCTTTCTTCCTCACTCTCCCTATGTGGAGGTAGAGGTTCATTGTCCGGGAGTACTCTCCCACATCTTAGGTTGATTTCCTGAATCTCCACAACATAAGGAGGATAGGATGTCTCTCCACTATATACTTGTTGTGATTGTCTATTGCTCGTGTTCAGATTTGGTTGGGTAGGAATCTCTAGTTGTTTAGGTGGAGCAGGGTGTAAAAGTTGTGGTTGAGAAGGTGGTGAAGTCAATAAATTTGGAGCATTGTTGTATGGGGGCATCCACCCCTGGGGTAATGCATTCCACTTAGGCTGTGGCAGAGCATATGGTTGAAATGATTGGCTAGTTGGTTGGGAATGATAATAAGGTGCAAAGGACCATGGAGGAGGTGTAGACCAGGTAAGATGAGTGGGGGGGCCAAGAGGGAATGGATGTGGTCTGGTTGGGGTTGTAATATGCATGGGATGACCCTTGCATGCCCTGCTTGGTAGGCCCATGAGGTCTCCATTGATTTATGTACTAGAGCTATTCAGTCATCCCTTCAGCTCCTTGATATACAACTTTTATTCCAAGTAGCGAAGTGAACTTATCTATGGAGTGGTTTTCTTCACAGACTTAGAAGACTTCAATCAGTTTTAATGGACATTCATTCCTGGGGTTCCTCCTTGTGCATCTAGGGCATAAAATGGCTAAGGCTCTCTCTACTTCCTCCTGTTTTCTCTTAATGTGCATATTTTCCATCTGTAGGGCAAGTGAGTGCAGCATCTCACTCTTAAAATCTTCCAGCATGTTTCTAATTTCACCCTTGATGGATGTATTGGAAGAGGATGGACTGACCATAAGTTGACTACCCCTACCCTTTTTCCTAGTTTCCCTAGAATGGTTTCTAAAGACAGTCTTGATATCTTCATAGGGTAGTTGGTAGATGTCCCCTCCTACTAATAGGTTTAGGGTATCCAAAATATTTTAACTTACCCCCCAAGCAGAACTAGCTTCAGTGACTTAGGGTCAAGTGTGCACCTGGCCCTTTTGTAGCTAAGATGGAATCTTTCTTCATAATCCTCTAGGGATTCATCATGTCGTAAGGTCATCCTAAGTATTTCATCTTTATTGTCTTTAGACGTGTAGTAGTCTCGATACTTTTTGTTGAAGGTTTGCTACATCTAAGCCCAAGTTGTGATGCTATCCCTAGGTAAACCCATGAACCAGTGCAAAGTTGCATCCTCAAGAGTGGATGGGAATACTTTCAACTTCTGCTCATCATTGGTGTAATAATAGGTTTTGCATATGACATAAAACCCAAACAGGAAAGTGTCTGGATCTTCTAAGGTCAGGCCGTGGAAATGAGGAAGGGAAGAGGGGCTTATATTCTTCATCTTGGTATCCCCATTGGTTTCCCTAATGGGGAAGACACCCTCAAATATTTCTATATTTCCTCTATCATTTCTATTTTCAGCCATTGGGTCAGTTGGAATGGGTTCTTATTCTTATTCTCCCCCTATACGCTTTTCAAATATCTCTGATTTTTCACCTAAGGGTTCCTCCAATTCACAGCTACCGAAGAAGAGGGAAGGTTGGCTATTTGGAGTAGTGGGGTTTTTTGGAAAAAAAATTCCCTAAGTCTATTCCTATGAGGCATGAAAGAAGTGTTTTTGTTTTGTTTTTTGTTTTTTCCAAGCTTTAAAAATAATTATAGAATTGAAATTTCAGAGTGAATGAAAACTAACTGACTGAATGAAAACTAACAACTTGAATGAAATCTTACTTGCAGAATGGAAAGGAAAGAAAAGAATGCGGAATGGAAAATAAAGAAAACTAAATTAATTTTGCATAAATGAAACTAATATAAGAATATCAGAGACAAGAAATGGAAGAAAGAAAGCAATAATGACATATTACTTAGATACCTCCCCCGGTAATGGTGCCAAAAAGTGATGATCACCATTATTGTAGCAAGAATGTTGCAACTCCTGGGGATACCAACTTTACTTTATAAACGCAAGGTTCGTACAAACTTGGAGGTGATAGTGTTGTACACACAAGTAAATGTGATGGGTCTGCTCGTTGTCACTACTAAGCTGGCGATATACCACTAAGGTTTTTCAAACCAGACTTCTATGGATTCAGAAGAAGCTTGATTACCAATGAGGGAAAGAGAAATGTACTCTAGGAGAAATCTTGTCTACTGTAGCTGTAAGAAAAAGACTGAAATCAAATGCTAAAACACACCATTTTCTAACTAACTGCTAAGAGGCTATGCTTCAAAAGAATGCTAAGTTAACATGTATGCAATTCTACTATCCTAAGCATGCAAATTCAAAGCATCAAACATTCTATTGTTGTGCATGTAAATGAATAAAATAATTCTGTTTTTCTTTTGTCTTTTTTATGTGAAAGTGTGAAAGCTAATCTCTTTTGGTGATGTGGCAGGTGGCTTAGGGATGATGGTGAATGGCTAGAAGATTAGGGAGAGTAGTAGGGGATCTCTTCTAGCTTCCTAGATGTTTTTTTCCTCAATTCATCCTCAAAATAGGCCACTACATTTAAACCTACAGGATGTCCTGAAAACCTACAGGATCCCTTGTATTTCTACAAGATACAACCGAGAGAAAAAGGACGGCTGTTGAAGGTGATGGAAGGATTAGGGAATGTGGTTGGTGGATGGAATGAGGCAAGGGAGTGCCTAGAACTACTTCAGAACTCAAAACCAAGGTTGGGATATGGTTGGATTTCCTCAACAAGCTTGGAGAAGTTTCCTTGTGAAATGATGAAATTGGTGAGGGTTTTAGTGAAAGTAAAGAATGATCATGAATGGATGAAGTTGGAATGAGGTTGTTGACTATGAAATATCTTTGTACTTATAAAACACCTACATTATATCAAACATTGACATTTTTACCCAAAAATCATGTAAACAAGAAGAATTTCAATTATCTAAGGAAAGCAAAATTTCATGAGCTAGTTGCCTACTTTATGCATGAGGAGAACTTGCAAAATAAGATGGAACATTGATGAGATATAATGTAATACTGAAGGTAGAAGAAATTATAACTAAATCCTATTCTTGCAAACTGATCAAATGCTGGCCTAAATACAGAAAACCCTAAATTCCATGAGAAACTAGAATTTTATCTTTTAGAGGTTGCATAGGAGTTATTTCCTCAAACCATGATCCTTGAAGGAAGGAGTGAGGCAAAAACCACCTATTTACAACTTTTTGATGTTCCTTTATCTCTTCTAAACTTCTACTGAAGTAAAGCACAAATAGAAGCAAACTAATGAAATCTACTCTACTTGGAGTGAAATAATTCTAAAGACAATTCAACCATTAATCTATGAATTCAATTTAAGCATACAAATACAAGAAGAGGAGACTTTTCTCCTAGGGTTGGGCCCTAACCCAAGAGCTTCAACCCTCTGAGTTAACTCAGTGCTGGATCAAGGAATTGCTCATTCTCATTATCAAAATAGAAAATTTCATAACAATGTCTCCCAGAAGTCTTGAACTCAAAATTGACTATTGTTTTTACAACAAAAAATTGAATTCTAATGAGGCTCTAGGCCTCTTTATTTATACAATTATAGTCCCCAATGTTTTCCTTAAATATAGGGAGGCTCAGCTCCCAAACTCGAGATAAAATAGCTCTTTAACTGTCACATAGTTGGATGCCTTTTGATCTCCATGACTTGGTTGCTTGTACTCCAATATAGTGTGATTGATGGAGGAATATTCGAATGAGTCCACAACATCCTAAAGGTGTCCTCAAAATGTAACATGGATTGTCCTTGGGCTACCATGTACCTAGGTGCCAATTCAGGATCAGAGGAGATGAGATTGTGTTTGTTGATGACAACCTTTGTGCTCATTAATTCTACTTTGATGTGTAAGGGCTCCTTTTCTTCCTTTTCCATCACCCTTTCCACTTATTTAGCCTTTGTTTCATCATGGGTCAACCAAGAGGCTAATCCCACCAGTTGCATGTCTCCCAATATTGAGTTGGGGTCCCAAAAATGTATGTATGTGAGGATCATATTGTGCATGTAAAATTCAGTGAGTTTGGCTCATCCTCAAAACTTGCCTTTTTGAAAAATTCAATGAATTGTATGTAGTCTTTGAAAGGTATGGAGACATACTATTCTAGTGTCTTTATCTATAATTGAAACCACTACTCCTTGAGGAAAATGGTATAGGATTTGGATGGTTACTTACATTGTATGGCTTCCATAGATAAACTTGCGATAGTGGCAAGTTGTGTATCTTTTTCTTGCAGCTGATCTCTTAGCCTTATGTTTTATGCCTATAGCTTCTCTCTCATGACTAACCCCCTTCATCTCAAGTCATTCATTTCCTTTCCCATTTCATTAAATTTCTCCTCCATGAGGCCCACATCTTCTACCTTTTTTGATTTTTCAATTTGCATCCATATATGTGTTATGCCTCTTTCCTTTTCCATCTCAAGGAAGATTGGGATAACAAATTTCTCAAGTATAATCCTATCCCCCTCAATAAATTTGTAGTAGGATGCTACATTGGGTTATGGATCAGGATCCTGGAGTTCTTGGGTGGCTTTTTCCTCTTCCTTTGGAGTGGTTTCCTCTCCCTGTAGCCCCACTTGTTTATCTTATAGTAGCCCCTGTTTCTCCTGTAGCAACCGTCATTTCTCCTGTAGCCCTTATGTTTCCTCTTGTAACAGGGAAAATTGTGTCTTGATCCTTTTAAATGTGATTGATATCGTGGTGAGACTCCTCATATGCAACACAAGTTGCGTAGTGTTGGCCTTAGGAGAGGTAACATCCTCAATATTTCCCTCACTAGGTCTCACTTCTTCCTTTTTTCTTGTTTATTCATTAATGGTGATAGGTATTTTTGAAGGAGGACGAGGCTTCACTTGAATTATCCTCATGCTCTTCCTCATTTTAAAATATAAGGGGCCTTGCCTTAGATTCTTTCTTTTGGGCTTGACAAGTGTACCAAGTGTTCCCAATGTGGCAGCTACTTCTTGCTCTGTGCTTCCTAGTGAGAGGCTTACCTATTGTCCTTGTCTTTCTGTCTCTTAAGGTTTGGTGGTATCTTTAGGGTTCTCTCCCTATATTATTTGTTTCTCTTCCTCTCTTTCCTCGGTTTTTTCTTCTTCCTTCTCTTCCTTGGTTTCTGCTTCCTCCTTCTCTTCTTTCCTTCCCTACCCCCAATACTAGAGGTTGGTGTTCCTTCTTGCTATGTGGAGGTAATGACTTGTGTTTCAATGAAAATTTCCCTGTCCATGTCTACAAAGTCAATCTATAGCATAGGATTCCTTAGGTGGCTCAAGGCATCCATAACAATCAGCTTAATGAGGCCATGGTGGGAAATGTGTTGATTTTTCCCTTCCATCACTTCCTAGCTCATTTCAATGATAGACTACAAGACGAAATGTGGAACGCGGAGTCTCTGTGGAGTGGGAAAATATGATTTGAACCTTATCTCATGGGGTAGCATAAAATTATAGGCATACAAATGCTCAACCTCCCCTCACAAGATATGTATTTGAGGATGTGATAGGCTACTTCATCCCAGGGGTAAGATAGGATCTCTCTTCTCACTCCATTTTTATCTTCTATAGTATTTTCTCTATGAATGAAGAAGTTGTTCCCAACTGTAACACTTACTAATTTATCCTCATTTCTCCATCAAAATCCTATGGTAGGGTAGTCGCTTTTCTTACGAGTTCATCATTTAAAGAGATAGAAAGTCCTATAACAACAATAGTGGCACTATTTTCTCCCTGAGACTTTAGTGTCATGGAAAACTCTTGAGTTATCTCATCATCATACCGCTTTAGTTGCTCAAAGAACCCCATACACTAACGTCTCAAGAAAATGTCTAGAAAAGGGAGATGTTTATGGATTATTTTTGTGTCTGTGGGTTCTCTCCTATTGAAACCTCCCCCCATTTCTAGTACTACTCCTTCTCGGGGTTATTTTAGGTGAATTGAAGCTTTGTCCTTAGAGCAGTCTCGGGTGCAGAGATAGTGCCAAATTTTCCTTTTTATCAGAGGAGGAGAAGGATGATATATTTTTTATATAGAAAAAATATTTTCCTTGTCCCTATCTTTCCTTCTCATCAAATAAATTTCAGAGGAAACTATTTCACAATTGTTTGCTATAGGATACCCAATTCAAACATAATTCTTCATTCAGGTGTATGGGAATTTAGCGAGGGAGGAGGCCACTTACTCATTCCAAAATGATTTTCTTGTATGTATGAGGGTTTAAGGACAATATCTGGTGGTTGTGTCTCCTTTTTACCCTACTAATTCTCCCTTGTAGCTTCCTATATTTTCTCCTATAGCATTTCATGCCCTCCTGTAGCACCTACAAACATGGTTTGTGGAAGCTCGGTGGCACCCCAAGTAGTCTTTGGTACTATATAGCTTGTCCTTCCCCAAATTTTTTCTAGAAATGAGTGATTATGTGAATGGATTCGAGCCTTGTAGATTTTATTCCTTTTTTGGTAAAGGCTTGAGGTGTTGTGGTGACTTGGAATCTGCATGACTTTCCTTTTTTGAACTATTGTCCCCACTCCTCGTAATCATCACCCCACTCCTCATAATCATCACCCCATCCCTTGTAATCATCACCCCACTTAAATTTACTTTTCCATGTTGCATGTGGTTGAATGAACTATAGTTAATTGATAGAAGGTGTCTAAGTTTACTGGCCACCTCTAGCCCATGAAAATCTCCCTTCTTGATCATTAAACACATTTTTTCATTATATGCATAGGGAAGAGATGAGGGGTTTCATACCCAATCCGACCTAATATTGAATTGTTGGATATGCCTACATGATTCTATTGAGCTTCATATCATGATGAATTTGAATGTGTTGATTTCCTTTGTTTGCTTCTGCACACGTCTTCATAACCTGTTTTTTTACTGATAAAATTCCTTTCCTTTTTTTCTTTTGTGCAAGCCTCTTCTCAGGGCTTATTCTACTGTTGTTTTGATGGATGTATAACTTGTCTTCTACCTTATAGGGATGGTGTGTGCCTTATCAGCTTCAATAATGTCTTCATTATTCCTCAGTTTTGTTGGATCCTCTACCCCGGGGCTGTAGAAAAAATTGGCTAAGAATTTTGTTCTTATTGTGCAGGATGCTATAGAAGGGATCACCCTCTTGTAGCAGTCATTTCATCCCTCCTAAAGACATCATATTTCACTTAATAAAATAGGATAATCATATGAGTTATGGGGACATGAATAGGATCATCAGAGGGTGGTGTATGCGATGAAAAAGTTGGAGACATAGTTTTTTTTGGTTTCTTTCTTTATGTATGGCAGAGTCGAATCTTGAGGATGAATTTTGGCCAGATGGAGTGCATAAGTGATGGAGGGATTTTGGTGTACCTAACCCAACATTTCCTAAGGAAAAAATTGACCTTTTGGCCCCTTTCTCCAATTGGATTTGCCTCCTATAACAATTCAAGCTTCTCCTGTGGCAATTTAGGTTGCTCCTATAACAGTTCAGGATAGTCATGTAGCACTTCAAAAAGGTGGAAGAAAATGGTCAAATTGTTGGCTAAATGAAGGAGAGAGGTAGGGAGGTGAGTGACAAGTGTTAAAATGTAATGCATAGCTGGAAAGAATGGATAAATGAATCTGTAGAACCTGTTTTGTAGCCACTATTCTTCTAACTGTCTGGAGTCTTGCGAAAGAGATATGTTAGCCAGATTGGTGTAAGGAAGCCTCCCTTGTCTTATTTCCTTTTCTCTTTTTATTTTTATTTTTGGAGACATGCAAACTACCTTTGTAGAGGTTTTCAACGTGCATGCCTACCATAGGTACCTTAGAGGAGGTTTTCACCCGAGGAACTTTTATTTTCTTTTTCTTTTTAATTTTTGCTCTTGGGCTGCCATGGAGAGGCTTTCAACCCTAGAGTTGGCCTTAGATTCCTCATAGAGGTTTTCATCTAGGCCCTTTAGTTTTTCTTTTCTTTTTTCTTTAGAATCTCTATGGATTGAGGATTGTGAGCCTCCCAATCACATTCAATTCTTTGTCGATTTAACTAAGAAACTCTTCCTTGGACATAGTTCTTTTATTCAACTTCACCCTATAACTAGTGACAAGTAATGGAATCCCTTTCTCATCAATTGTTCTGACCTATACAAACCCATTCTCATGACATCTCTCTACTAAATAGGGATCCAACCATATTTTCATTAACTTACCCTTGAAATCCTTGAATCTAGAATCATACAGCAGGGCCCAATCTCCTTCTTGAAATGTCTTCTCTTTAATTTGTTTGTCATGCCAAATCTTCTTTTGTAGTTGAATTGAATCAATATACATGAGAGTTGTAGCCTAAATTCATCTAAGCCACTGAGTTGGAGAACCTCTCTTGTTTTCTTGTAGTGAGTTCCAAGTGTAACTGAGCTTCCATCCTTAAGGTGTTGTATTCAAATTCAATAGGAAATAAGGCCTTCTTCCCATAGACAAGTTTGAAAGGAGTAAATCTAGTGGTGGTATTCCAAGTTGTGTTCTAGGCCTAAGTGGTGTCTACAAGTTTTTTTACCCAATATTTTATGCTGCTACTAACAACCTATTGTAGCGGCTACAACCACCCTCCAAAATTTTTCCTTAGATTAATTTTGGATCCTCCCTACCAACCATCTTCAGCAACATGTCTTGCACTATCAAGTACACAAGCTTCAGTGGTTTTCTAGTAGATTGCCAGCCTGTGCATGATGGCTTGTTGCATCCCCCTCATAAGTTGCTTCTCCATACTTGGTCCAGTTGCAGGCTTAGCATCTCCCTCAAAAAATTGCATAATTCTAGAGGGGAACCATCCTTCCCTCCAGAAATTGAGCAATCCTGACTGGTAGCCTGCTGGGCTCTAGAATTGCGCAATTCTCCCTATCAAGCTTCACTGGAAAAAATACAAAATTTGTCCCAATAGTACTGCTCAGCCCATAAATTGTGCAATTCTAGGAAGCAATCAGCTACTCAGCCCAGAAATTGCACAATCCCTCTAGGCAACCAGCCCTGCTCCATCCCAAAATTGCGTAATTTTTCCCATCAGTCAAGTAGGTTGTTGCATGTGCCATTGGGTTGGTCGGTTCCACCCGGGACCGAGAAAAAATGATTTGCATGCATGGACTGCTTCTCCCAAGGCAACATGCAAATGCATCCCTTGATTCAGGGATGTATTTTTAGTAGTTGGAGGTTACATGCAAGGATCATTTCAGAAACCTCCCACCAAGTGTCGCTTTTCCTAGATTTGTGGCATGCACGTCACAACCTTGATTTTATCAAAGCTCATCAACTAGACTTGCAAAGCTCATTCCTCACATTGACCTTGCAGCTCTGACATCCCACACTACATCTAGGAGTTGTCATCACATTCAGCTCAGTTGTTTTCGGGTAAGCTCGCTTTTCATGTGTCACACTATGTTTCTATTGCCTTTTGTGTTTCACTTCATGTGAGTGTTGTCTACTTGATTTCATTAAGTGCTATCTTTCATTTTGATGTATGTTAGCTTGTAGAAGCACCGTTTCAGTTTTCGATCGCATCTCACTTCTATCACATGCATGACACTATTTTTGCACAAACAGTCGTCATTGTGGTGACTCACTTCACACACATGCACGCTTTCTCATTTCATGAATCTTTCACTTGTTGTTTGCATGTATGATCATTCACTCTTGTTTGCACTCTTCTCATCATGCATTCAGACTTCTCATGTTTTCAATCACCCATCGACCAGTTTGGGCTGCCTTGGCTTGGACCGTGCCTTTCCCGGCTACCACTGCAAATTTTTGTAAGTGAAGGCTCTACCTTCCCTCTAGAAAATGTATAATTCTGGCCCAACACTGACCTCCAAGCTTGCATTGCACAGTTCTTGGAGGTAGTGTCCTACTGGTCCTAGAAACTGCACAATGTAGTTTGTTGGTTGCATGTCACTACTAACTCAAATTTTGCATTGTGTAATTTCAGTCCTCGACAAGCCATGATGGACCTCGCATTGCACAGTTCTAGCAATCAGTTAGCCACCTAACAGTCCAGACTATGCCTTGCATAGTTTTGGCAGTCAATCTCCCCACCTCTCGGGGGGAATTGTGCAACCTTCACAATCAATCACACAGGTATGTTGCAAGTCAGTCCTCAAGTTTGTTTTGTTTTTATACTGATAGATTGCCTTCCATGAGTGTTGTTATGTCTCAAGGCATCATAGTTGTTCGTCTGTCTCTTAGAAGCATAAGTACAATGGCCTTCAGGAGAGCAGAGTCAAAGGACACCTTTGAGAGCCCAACGTGATTTGCAGCCAAGAAAATGTCTATGAGCTCGCCTACCTATGAAGACATCAAGTTGTTCATAGACAAGGACATCAATATAATATGGAAGCAGCCTTACAGCAAGAAAAACCATCAGCAGCAACTGAAGGCAGCATACTTGCACGCAACAAATGCAAGAGGAATGTTGTTGACAACACAAAGGCAAAACAAAGTTGCAAGCTCAAGCAGATCCACTTGTGATGAAAGCATCTTTGGAGTCTTAGGCTATGAGGAGACAGAGCGACATGAAGGTCACGTGAAGGTAGAGAATGGAACAAAGAAGGGGTTTCATGTGTTGAAGCAACAACTCAAGGAAGAACAAGAGATGCATAGACGAGAGAATGAGTTGCATCTGGAACATGTACAACAAGAGGTGCAACATGCACAGATGGATGAAACTGTGCCCGTCCAAGTTATAGATCCATCCCAACAGCTAACACGGAGCATACAAGGTGAGTAGTGTTGTTGATCACATGCAAGGGAATTCAACAACATGCATGTCATTATGTGCATGCAAGCAATCCCACCCATTTGGCACACTCACTGAGGTGAAGACAAGAAGCAAGTCCAACTGGAGCTGAACATGTATTTTGACAAGTTGATGTGCAAGGCCACCAACACATGCTTGGACAGAAGCATAAACATTATGCATCAACATGTTTCCTGTCCGATTGCACCCAGGACGACCATGCTCATGCTATCATACGAGTTGGATAGAGGAGCCATATTAGTGCACCTAGATGCAACGAAGGCAAGAGTTCACTTCAACAAGATGTCACCATTGAGCGCACGGACACCATCATAGATGACCAAGCTTAGCATCATCTCACCTACTTCAACCATCACAAGGATGTCAAGGAGTTGGTCTCACCACAATGGTCCAAGTGTCAGTGATGTCTTGCATGGCTTGCTCAATCCATTTTGTCTCACATTAGCACATGTGCATTGTAATGTAACGTCTTGTTAAGTGGAAGTTCAAGCGTTGAGAGTTGAATGTAACAATCATAGAATAGTTGAAGATTCATGAGGATAAATGAATGGTCACAAAGGGGAATGTCAAGGGTCACCCCACCCTTTTCTATAAATAGTCCCTCATAACTCATTGTAAGGGCTTTTAGTCAGCAAAGCTTCCGATAGGATTATCTTAGAGAGCTTGGACAATATTATAACGAGCCTTGGCTTCTCCAGTACGTAGAGCTAGTATATCTCTTTGGAGGAGCAGACGACTGTGGCTGTAATGTTCCACTGTCAGAACTAGTGGTTGGACATTGATGTATTGTATGACTGGAACTTACACTTCTTAATATAACAGAGCCAGTGCATTTCATGCATATGTTGTATTGTATTTCAACTATCTTGAGTACTCTAAATTATATATGTATATGTTTTCTTACACATGCATGTGTAGCTATTCCTGTATATGTATGTATGAATATTTCTGAAATGTGTTGTTGATTTAACCATCACTTTGGATTTCTAGCTAACTTTCCTTCCATGTTGTGATGCATCTTTTCTCGTGTGTTCCCTTCGTAACTCCATGCTATCACACATTTTCAAGGGGCGCACTCACCTCACCCTCCATGTGTTAGAACTTCTTATGCACCTTCCTTGACTTGCCACATATGTCACACCCTTGCTATCAACAAGGACATCTTACTTGCTTCTATGCAAAATTGCGTTGAAGGCGATACCGTATGACCCATTGCTGGGACTCCTACACCAAACAGTCTAAGGTATAATTGGGACTTCTTCCCAGGGAGATCCCATAACATGTTGGTGGGTCTAGCACTGTCAACACAAACTTGGTTATAATGTTCTCCAATGCTCTGTTGTGACCTCCACTTGCCCATTTTTTCAAGGTGATAGGCAGTTGATGTCTTATGCTTGATGTGGTGCTGCCTCATGAGATATTCGATCATATTTGATGTGAATTGTGCTCCTTGGTAATTGAATAATTCTCTTGGAAAACCAAGCTTGTAGATGTTCTCCCTTAGAAAATGGGCCACCTTTTGCTCAGTTTCTTCCTTTACTTCCTTTGTTTCATCCCATTTAGTCAGGTAATAAATGCACACAATGATATACTTTTTATGTCTTGATGGGGGGCAAATAGGTCTAATGAAATCCATGCCCCACTTATCGGATGGCTCCAAAGTCACATGTGGTTGTAAGGAAATTTCATCCTTAGGTGTGGGCTTACCCATCCTTTAACACTGATCACACTTGATGGTGTACCTTCTTTCATATTGTTGTAAAGTGGGCCATTAGTAACCTACTTGTAGAAACTTGAAGGCTGTCCTCTTAGCTGAAAAATTCCCCCCACAAGGTCCATCATGGCATGCTTAGAGGGTTTCAAGTATATCCTCTTCCCTCACACATCTCCTCAAGATCTGATCTGCCCCAAGCTGAAAATATTTCCCCCAATCCAAATGAATGAGGCACACCATCTTTCTTTTCTCCTTGAAAGATAGATTAGGAGGGAACCTCCCAGCCACCAAGTAGTTAGCTATATCAGCAAACCAAGGAGAAAGCACAGAGTTGGCAAGGAAGTGTTCATCTAGGAGTTGATCATCCACCATCTCTTCCTTTTTTGTAGGCAGGGTTAGTCTTAACAAAAAAATATACAACCACAGTCTCTTTCCCTGGTTTGTCAATAATAATCGAATGAAATTTTTGTAATAGTAACAACCATCTAATTATCCTAACATTGACATCAGGTTTATTCACTAAATACTTAATGGTTTCATGATCAGTGTGAACAAAAGTTTGATAACCAGTGATATAATTCATGAACTTCTTCAAACAATGTACCATAGCCAAAAGTTCCTTTTCAGTGACATTATAATTTAACTTAGCTTTAGAAAGGTTCTTATTAATGAAATCGATAGCATAAGTTTTCTTCCACTTTTACTAAGGTTACTCATACAATTTTATCTTAGGCATATGTGTGTGTGTGGAAAGGTAATTCCCAATTGGGACCTCTAAGGATGGGTACAATGGTCAGTTTGCCTTTTCATACTACGAAGGCTTCTTTATAGTTGTATGTCCTACAAAAGTGTGAATCTTTAGCCAGTAGTCCAAACAAGGGTGAAGCTAGTTTACTAAAGTCTTAAATGAACCTTCTATAAATACCCAGCAAATCACAGGAAACTCCTAATTGTACGTAGTGCGCACTGCTCTCGGGCTTTAAGCTTTTCAATCACACCTTCTTGTAGTGTGTGAAGGAATTTGCTAGGTAGCATGGCCAAGTTTATTCCAACATTCCTCAAAGCGCTAACTATAGCCTTGTTAGCATCTGCCTTCATGCTCAAGGCTCCATCAGGTAGCACGGCTGCCTGAAGATCCAAAGAATGAACCAAATCCACTACTGTCGTTTTCTCTGGCACTAAACTAGTTGAGGCCGCACTGCTCTACCTTGCTCCTACCTGTAGTTTGGTGGTTTGGATCTATAGCTCGCATAGTGTTATGGCCTAAATCTACCTCAGGCTAAGAAAGGCAAGTCTAGGGTAACATCAAACCATGCTTAACCTGGTAGCTAGCCCTACCAGTTCGGGAGAGGGCTTTCTCCTTGTCAATCTTAGGAAAATATAGCAAGTGAGGCTTGAGATGACTGATGTAAAGACTAATTTTAGGCTAGGTATATGCTCAAAGGAGTTTGATTGAGTTTTATGGTTGATTTGTTGGATCAAATGTGAAAGGCAATTTTGGGTCCGGGAATGGACTTAGTCTTGCAGAGGTTTCTGTGGGGAGAGGTAGGAAAATGCTTTAGTACCTTGAATTAAGTGAAATGGTGAGTCTTTATACTGATAAGGAGTTGGATAGGGCATGGGAGTTTCATGAGTCCTCTTCAAACAGTAGAAAACATGTAAAGCTAAACAAACCCTAAGGTAGAGCACTGCAACATCAATGATTTCCACCTTTATACTTGATTCATTTAGTTAAGCTGAAAAGAAAGAGATAATGGCACACATAAACACATGATAACTTGAATCACATAAGGAAAAAGAAATACTAAATCACCTTGCCACAAGAATCCCACAAAATGCTGCAAACCCTAGTCTCTTTCCTTGCCAAACTGTAGAGATGATGTACAATAGTGCTCAAAGCATTCACAAGAGTCTAACCTTTACAAATGACTGAAAAAACACATGATATAGACCTCAAAACAACCTTTCCTATCCATTAGGGGTCTAATCGATGAGAAGAGGGGTGGTTTCAACCATGTCTAAACTAGGAACACAAAAATAGGCAGTGGAACAACTTGCCTCTTAAAGCTAGGAGACTGATTCATTCAACTCCAAACCACCTACAACTGATGTATCTACCTTATCAAGTCAATTTTTATCATTTTTACATGATAATACATCAATTTACATCATCTCACAACATGAATTTTACCATAAGAGAGAAAAGTTCAAACTAGAAGAAAACTAGGTGGAAAACAAAGTTTTTGAGCAAAATTGGCACTTTTTCATCCTTTGCGTAGGTGCTTTTACCAAGCTAATTTTGGAAGGCTTCATGAGGTCCAAATCAGGTTTAAGATAGCTTGTTGGAAAGCCCTATGAGTTTACTTTCTGGAACAACTTGAATTTTTTGATTTGGAGTGAATTTTCCCCTCCAAAATTGCAATCTCCCAAGACTGCTTCCTATGTGGCCAAAAACTGGCAGAGAGGGCATTTTTGAGGTGTTTTGGCCTTTTTGGAGGTCCAAAACTTGTCAAACTTTCCTAGTAATTTCTGAGGATGCATAAATTTTCATAAGGAATCCAAAAATGCAAATTTTTCTTTAAAAGGAGGTCCCTATCAAAAGCGAGTGCCAGGTGGCGCTACGCACCTACCGGAAAACCCTGTTTTTCCATGAAAAATTCAAAATTGCCAAAAAGTTTACCAAGTATCTTGAAATTTGGCATGAGTGATCTATTTCAAGTGCTATGCTAGGCCAATGAAGCTTCAACCAAAATCTTGAGTTTATCTTGTTCTTTCTTGCTCCTCAAAGTCTTCCTTAACTTGGATTTTAGGCTCGTTTTCCTTGTTTTGAAAATCTTGTTCCATGCTAAATAGTGATAAGCAATGTGCGACAACATCTTTTTCTTCTTGTTGGATTTCTCAAGTAGTTTCTCCTAGTGCATATTCACCCTCTCTAGCCATGATTCCCGGTCAGCATCAATCTCTTGCTCAAGCGGTGTCAATTTGACTTTCTTTCTTTTTGCTGCTTGCTTGTTTTCCCTTATCGTTTGTAGCTCATTCTTTGTTTATCCTCCAACTGCTTGTTCCATTGCTCAAGGTAATTAATGATCCACTTAGCCCTTTCAAGGTTAAGAGATAAGGCAAGGATGTCAACTTCTTGTTCTTTGATGATCTCCTTGAGTCTTGAGCTCTGGGAGCCCAAATCAGTGTCCTCATCCTGAATCAAAATAAAATCTCTATCTTGACCTTCAGAAGAACTTTCATCATGCAGTGGTTGTTTCCATTTATCCTGTACCTGCTCTGTTGAAGAAGAATACAAAACCCCTTTCACCCCGGGTGAAGGTAGCATTTGCCTATGGTCTGATGAAGGAAACGAGACCCCTTCCACCTCAAGTGGAGATAGTACTCGTTTGGCAGCTGCAAATAATCTCCTGGTGCCCTTTTCATAAGTGAAAAATACTGGCACACCTGTAGTTTGAGTCTCATGAACTTCTTGCTGATTTGAAGGCCCTCCTTCCTCTTGAAACATTGATGGGTCACTTGAGGGTTTTTTAAAACCTCATGTGAAATGAAAGTATCCCATGAAACATTCAACAAGCTCAGCTGATGCAACACAACAATTTTGATCAATGAAAAATGATAAATGTTGTTGAACTATTGATGAAGAGGTTTTCTTTGTACCAATGTAGCCATTTTCTCAATATTTCTGCATATGAAATAGGGGAGGTTCATCATCCTCACTCTAGTGAAATGCATCAATAATCTAACATGATAACTTTACAAGCGAGAAAATCTCCCTTCACAAGTGAAGTATTTGATAATAAGTTTCATGAGTGGGGCATAAGTGTCCTATAGGTATCTAAAAGGAAAGACCCTACTGATATACTTTTGATAGTTGGCGTTGACATAAGACTCATAATGCTCTTTTCTCATAAGCTATCCTTTGTTCCATTGTTCACCCACATTTGGAATATCTATTGCTGCAGCTATAGTTTCAGGTGTCAAAGTGAAGGAAACACCTGCTAAGTTCAGCTGGCCATTGTGAAGATGAAGGACAAATACCCTAGCAAGTTCATGGTGGTATTTCACCCTCTCCACCATCTCACAAAACTGGTAGCAAGGCTGATGTTTAAAACATGTTACTACAAGAGGACAAGCTAATAACTCTGTGAGTGTGGTGGGCTCCTCCCGGATGTGTTTTCCTCCCTTATGTGGTTTTCTTGGTGCATGAATCTCTTGGGAGGAATCACTCACAGTTTCTTCATCCCTTTCATAAGCTGAATCTATTTCCATATTTGCCAATGTATGGTGTAAAATGATGAGTATGAAGAGATTTTCTCAAGAATATGTGACTGCTATTTTCTTCTTTGGGATTTGATGAATAGACTGATAATATAAGTGGAAAGGAAGGTTTTGATGTTGGCTATAGGGTTATTAGGGAGTGATAGGGTTTGGGAAATGAAGATTAGGGTTTGGGGAATAGTGGGAATTAGGTGTTAGGGTTTTAGGGTTTGGGGATATGGGGTAAGATAAATGTCAATGAGAAAGGGAAAGGGGAAGAAAATTAATGAAATGTAGTGAATGGGATATGGGAAAATTATGCAAAGGAGTAAAAAACATCAAGAATGACAAAAAGTGCAAAACCCTAGATAGTTTTTGCAAGACAACTGTGCATCAATTTAGGGTTTGAATTTACACCTTTCAAAACACCATCAAGTATGACTAAATCTCATTTTATGGCAAATGGGAGGGTTTACTTATTTGAAGAGATGATATTTGCAAAATTTGGAGCTTTAGAAAGTCAATTGAATGAGTTTTGAACTTGGTTGACTGGTGCATCGCGCCAACGCCTAGGTGCGTAGCGCCTAACAGGTGCGCCGCGCGAATGCCTAGGTGCGTAGCACTTGGCAAGTGCACCACACCCATTAGAAATCCTTTGCAAATCCTGCACCCAATGTGCCGCGCCAATGCCCAAGTGAGTTGCGCCAAGAAAAATATCAAAATTTGCTACGATTTGTCCTCTCTATCATCAAAGCGCGATTCTCTTCTTGTTCTCTCCCTCTTTAGCACAAATGAAGTCTTCTAATACAAAGGAGCACTTTATATACATTTGAACTCTAATTTTTCCATTAGGAAAAACCCACTTTCTAAAGTTTCTTTTTACTTTGCTTTTAAAAAAAACCATTTTTTTGCAGTTTGGCTCTTTTTTGTCATTTGATGGACTAATGCTTGGATTTTCTTGTCTCTTTTGCAGGAGCTAGGTGCAGGAGTTTGGCAAGGTGACCCAGGGCTGCAGATGATACTTTATTATGAAAACAATAAAATTACATAAAAAATTTACAAGAAACGAAAAAACCCCGTTTTCACCTCAAAACAGAGTATTGAGGTAAAAACCCTTTATGGAGCAGACCATCAGTAGAATTTGTGATTCTATGAACTTATTTGACATCCCCATGTGCCTGCTGACCTCTTATTGAGCTTTTGAAGACCATGGTGGCAAGCCCTAGACCTAATGAGACTTGAAAACCCTAAAATGACTTCTACAACTAAAATGAAATAAAAATGACAGCAAATAATCTGCACATGTGCAAATAGGCCAGCAAATGAAAAGCATGAGGGAAATTGACAAAGAACCACTACCATCAGATGATCCATGACCTAATGGAATGCAGTTGATCGGATGAGACACCTAAAATGCATGCAAAAAGAGAATTTCGATCACTGATGGAGGGATGAAGATACCAACGCTAACATTGGCTCCAATGGGGATGGTAGCTATTGGGAGGTGCCAAGAATTACAGATCTCTGGAAAGCAGATAGTGCCTCTTCCATTGGGCTAAATGGAGTCAATAACTTTAGCAAACTAAAACCAATTTGTTGACTCAAAACTGACTCAGTTACAAGACGGAAAACTGACTCAAATAACCCACACTAAATAACCCAAAAAATGAAGCTAGACATTCAGTTTTATAGCCTTCACTTCGGGCCCCAAACTGAATGAATGATGATAGTACACACTTTGCAATGAAGGAAATAAAATGGTATCTACAGTGATATATGTGATAGGAGAAAATATCTTAAAGATAATATCGTTTCAGCAGCCAACCATTGACCAGGCCTCCTATACAATCTTCCCCATTCATTTCTTTCAACAGAAAAGCAATTTGTCCCTAATATGCAACAATTTTGAAAGGTCCCTTCCACAGATTCTTGAACTTGCCATGCTTTCCTTTGTCCTCGTTTCTAGCATCCCATTTCAGCACTATGTCTTCAATCTGAAATTTGTCTGCCTTTGCCTTCCAATCATAGATTTTCTTGATTCTCTCTTGCAGCCTGAAGGTATTATGAAAAACTTCCTCTCTCGGCTGCTTTAAATGGATCATTTGGTTTATTCTTCGTTGTAAATGATCTTCCTCACTGCCAGCTTCCTGTAGAAGTTTAACAATCGGGACTGCGAGAGATGTGGAGAACACCGTGTCAACACCATATGCGATCTCAAAAGGAGACATGCCTATTGATTTCTTCTGACTTACTCTATCCATCCATAGTGCATTGACCAATTCCTTATGCCAGCTCTTTTTGTTTATTTCTAGCATCTTTTTAATGATGTTGACCAATGATTTATTTGAAGATTCCGCCAATCCATTACCTTGTGGATAATATGCAGTAGAATGTCCCAAGGTAATTTGATATTTTTTACGAAAATCAATCATCTTTTTAGATTTGAACGCTCCTGCGTTATCTGTAATGAAATTATTAGGACAGACAAAATGTGACAAAATATTATTTTCAAGAAACTGAATTATTACTAAATCGGTGCCTTGCCGAGTGGGAAACACCTCAATCCATTTTGTGAAATAATATGTCACTGTGAGGATCCACTTGTGCTGAGCTGAAGATGTATGATGAATCTCTCCAATAAAATCTAGGCCCCACTACTAAAACAGAGCAGTAACTTCGACTGGCTTGAGAGGTAATGTTAGGCCCCTATACTACTAGTGTAACCCCTTATTGTTATTAGTATAGCCCACTTATTATATTGATGTACCCATGTAGAAGCCCACTATTGTTATTACTGTGCCCTTACAATATTATTTTTATGTTGGCTCTGATTATGTTATGACCCCTTAGACTCCTATATATAGAAAGGAGGTCTTTTCATTTGTATCATCCAAGAATTGTTCGTTTATGTAATGTAAAGGAGGTTACCCCCTCGAAGAGGCTAAATTCTAAGGCGTTGATCTATCTTTTCTATCTTTTCTTGAGCTGGTTTCATAACATTTGGTATCAGAGCTTTGGATTCTAGGGTTTCGCTGCTCCAAACAAGTCATCATGGAATTTTCATTATAACTTTTTTTCTGCGACATTTCAGAAGTTGCAAAAAAAACCCATTTGAGAAAAAATCGCGCTAAACCTCAGGCCCAAATTTCAAAGCTTTTTGCACTATATTTACGGCGATATGATCTGAGGAAGTTGATCTTTTGCAGACTCCTGAATTACATTCCAAACAGGTGACCTAGGGAAAATTGTCATAACTTTCTCTCTGGGGATCAGATTGAAATTTCGTAAGAAGGTAAAGAAAGAGGACGCGCTGCAGATTCTTGTATGCCTTTTTCAGATCCAAATGTTGAAACAGTGACTCGTGGCATGTTGTACAATTTCGCTCTACTGAACTAGTCTGTAATCAAGTCACTGTGCGAGATTTCGCATAACTCTTTCTTGGAGAATCGAAATTGGATCAGACTAATGGCATTGGAAAGAGGACACAAAGGTCTACTATATGTTTCAATTTCAAAACTTAAAGATCTGAAAGCACAGAGTTACAGTCATTTCAAGATCAAGCTCCTAAAATTAAGAAGAAGCAAGATAAGGAAGTTTGATGGCAAGGATCCGGTAAATTGGATACTTCAGATGGAGTAATATTTTGATCTACATGGTGTACCACTGTTACAAAAGGTATGTATTGCATCTTCATATTTAGAACCAGATCAATTTTTATGGTATGAAGGGCTTTGTTCTTGTAAACAACTTGTTACGTGGTCAGTTTTCACGGAGGAAATGATAGCACATTATGAGGATACAAAGAGCAACACCTTCTTTAGAGTAACACCACAACAATTGGAAAGAGTAAAAGGGATTTGTGACATAGTGGAAAGAAAAATTATGGAAACCAGGAAGCATACCCTTCACAACTATAAAGATGGAAGTGTTGTTTCTCCTAGCCTTCCACAACCTACAAGGGTTACACCACAACAGTTGGAAGAAAAACGAGAAAAAGGGCTTTGTTACAATTGTGATAGCAAATGCACTAAAGGTCATAAGTGTGCTGAGAAGAAATTGTTTTTACATAGAATATGAAGAGGAGGAAGAAAAGGATCAAGAAACATCAAAAGAATAAGATATACACCAAGACCCTACCCCAGAGAAAGAAGAAATGAATCAGACCATATCTTGTAAAGCATTGGCAAGAACTACCACTCCTCAAACTCTCAAGATAAAAGGACATATCAAGAAGAAAAAGGTGCAAGAAGTGAAAGCTCACATCGAGAAAGAAGAAATGAATCCAACCATATCTTGTAATTCATTGGTCAAAATTACCACTCCTCAAACTATCAAGATAGAAGGACATATCAAGAAGAAAAATGTTCAAGAAGTGAAAGGTCACATCGAGCATCAAGAAATGAATCCGACCATATCTTGTAAAGGATTGGAAGAAATTACCACTCCTCAAACTCTAGAGATAGAAGGACATATCAAGAAGAAAAAGGTTCAAGCAGTGAAAGATCACATCGAGCATCAACAGCAAGTTCTCCAACTTTTAAAGGATAATGCCACTTCGGTGCAAAATGAAATGAAACAACAAGTAGATCAACATCATAGTGAAAAATGTTTTGATGTAGGTGATTGGGTATTTTTACTACTACATCTCAAGCAAGCTATTTATGAGAAGGAAATGTTGGCAATACTACATGCACTTAAAAAATGGCGACTTTACTGAATGGGAAGACTCTTCAAGGAGGAGGATGTGGAAGCATTGTTTGTGCTATTTCTATTATCCAACCAGATTGGATAAATGAAGCAAGGATGAATGGAAGAAGGACGAAGAAGTATGGCCACTTATTCAAAAGTTGCAAAAGATCCCAATTCAAACAATGTTGCCAAAAATTAAAGAGGAAGGAAAAATCATATTGGAACCTGGAGCAATCACAGAAAAAAGAACCCGACAGCTACGAAATTGATCAATTTCAGAGTATCTCATCAAGTGGAAGAACTTACCTGCTGAAGATTCCACATGGGAGGACAAGAATTTTATACAGAAGCATCAAGAACTACTCAAGCATTGACGACAACGCTTTTTGAAGGAGAGGGGCATGTTAGGCCCCTATACTACTAGTGTAACCCCTTATTGTTATTAGTACAACCCACTTATTATATTGATGTACCCATGTAGAAGCCCACTATTGTTATTATTGTGCCCTTACAATATTATTGTTATGTCGGCTTTGATTATGTTATGACCCCTTAGACTCCTATATATAGAAAGGAGGTCTTTTCATTTGTATCATCCAAGAATTGTTCATTTATGTAATGTAAAGGAGGTTTCCCCCTCAAAGAGGCTAAATTCTAAGGCATTGATCTATATTTTCTATCTTTTCTTGAGCTGGTTTCATAACAGGTAAAGGCTGCAACTTTCTCCTTCCCTGGAAAATTTGGCATTCATGATAGCTTGTAACAGTTTTATACACATAAGCGAAAAGGGTGGGCCAACAATACCCCGCTCTCAAAAAAAAAATTGTTGTCATCTTCCAAAATAAGTGACCTTCACAATCTCCCTTGTGAAAATCATCCATGACCTGTTTTGCTTCCTCCTCAACCAAACAATTCAGCAAAATACTGCCAAGATCTTTCCAATAAAGTGCATTATTCATAATACAAAATTTGGCAGCCTTTAATTTCATATTTCTACTTTTATTTCTAGCCATCCCCAGTGGCAGTGAAAGATGTTGGAGCACATATACAACATTTGAATACCAAGGAGAATGAAGAAAAATTTCAGATACCTGAACAAGTGAGCTGTCTTCATCTTCTTCGGACATAGCAATAATCAAGTTTATGTCCAAGGCATGCAAATTAGACTCCGCCATTAGTTTTGCTAGCCCCTGCCCCTTGATGAGCTTTTTTGGCTTTATCTCCACATCATATTCTAATAAAGTTGTGATCCATTTGCCTCATCTCCCTTCCAGATCTGTTTGTACTAAGACATCTTTAACGGCTGCATTAGGGACATAAGCAAGAATATGGGAATGCAGAATATATACCCGGAAATCTTTTAGAGATTTTACCAAGGTGAGAGCTTGCTTTTCAATAATTTTATACTTTAAGGCTGCATGTCTTATTGTCTTGCTGAAAAAGGCAATTGGATTTTCAAGCTGGTCTCTTTTCTGCATTAGCACTGCTGCCATAGTATGATCCGAAGCGAATGAAAACAATATAAAATCTTGAGAATAATCCAGGCTGATTAAAATTGGAGCTAAAGAAAGAGCCAACTTTACCAAATTGAAAGACTTGATAGCTTCTTTGATCCACTTTACTACACTATCTTTCTTTAACATGTTTGTGATTTCCCTCAAATGTTCATCTAGATTTGGCACAAAACGATGTAAGAGGTTCATCTTACCGTTGAATGCTTGGATCTCCTTTTTACTACATGGAAAATCAATTTTCTAAATGGCTTCCACTTGAGCAGGATCGATGCGGATGCCCTCTTTGGATATGATGTGACCGAAAAGCTTCCCTTCATCCAGGACAAACAAGCTCCTTTTTGGATTAAGAGATATGCCATACTTTCTACACCACTGAAAAACAATCTTCAAATGGTAAAGATGCTCCTCATCTGAATTTGAAAAAATTGTCAAATCATCAAGATAAACTACTAAAAATACAGCTTTCTCATTTGCAAAGGAGATATCCATAGCCTGCTAAAAAGTTGCACCAACATTCTTTAAACTAAACAGCATCTTAGCATAATGGAATGTCCCCCATGGAGTGGTGAATGTTGTTTTGTCCCTGTCATCCTCATGGACCAGAATTTGATTATAGCTGGAATACCCATCGAGTATTCCTTGCTTGTGATCATATACTTCATCTTTTCTCCCGATATAATTTCCTCAACTGACCAAACACGAGAATAGTGGCATAGGAGAAATGTAGCTGCAATGTCCCTTTGATTTTTTCACCCCATGATCTAGATAGAAGCATGCCAAATCTAGGGGGAATGTCGGCCACAACCACATCCATAAGAACATTCTTTGCTGGAATCTGATCTAAAGTTACAACCAAATCTTTAATGAGACCAATACATCTAACCCTACCAGAATCAAAGGAATAAAGATCATGGTACTTGCGAGTGATATCTAAACCTAATTTTTCCATAATTCCCTTTGGCATCAAATTATGAGATGCTCTTGAATCAAACATGGTGTTGTGTAAGACATAATCATGCAATCTAAGGTTGATGTAAAAAGGAGCTACATCACTATCCTCAGATTGACCTTCTAATGCTGGACCAAAGATAAGCTCAGGCTGGTCATCCTCCACATTAACCATATCATATAACGGATCTAAATTCAAAATCTTTGACATGTGACCTTTATAGCTGTTATTCTTCATTAATTCAGTCAAAGGTATCGACACTTTTAACTTAGCAATCTCATTCTCTAAGCTAAAGGCTGTAGTTTTTTCTACCTCTTTGAGTGGAGCATCTTTCTTTTCAGTCTTCTCCTTTGATGCACTTGGTTGATTTGACTTTTCATTTGCTGATTGTGTTTTGCTGGTGGTAGGATATGCTGCCTCCTTTCCCTTTTTCTACACATTTGGAGAATCATTCTTTGGTGGTGTTGCTTCCTTCCTCTTTTAAATCGGATTGATGGGTACCTATCTACTCTTGAGTGAATATTGTCATTGTTGTGTTGTTAAGCCATTCATTTATCCCCTCTGATATTCATCAGATTCTTCTTCTAGAACTGTTTCATTTGCTAAGATAAAATCTTCATCCTTTTGTACAGCTGGGCTTTCTAAATACTCTTCATCCTCCGTGATATAGATTGGCAAACCATTAGGTGTAAAGAAGTGATTCTCTTCTCCTATTATATTCTCATCATCATTTGATTCCAGACCATGTACAAAATTCTGTTGTAATGGTGTTTTAACTTGTTGCTGTGTTGCTTGGTCTTGTGCTCTTTGCTCCCATTATTTAATCCTGAACTGTGGTTGTTGCTGACCACGGAAATTTGGATTTCTGATTTGTGTCTCAGGCTTATCTACAATAGTGAGTCTATCAAGCATCTTTTCGATCTTTCAAAGCAAGTGATCTGAGGAAGAAGCTTCCTCCTTTATGGTCACCTTCTTCTCGGTCTTGGTTCTAGCTCTTTTAGCTAGCAGATTTTCCTCCATGCTCACTGCAATTTTCTGCATATCCTCCAATGTAGCTGGGTCTCTTTCTCTCAATTGATATGCCATGTCGGGATCAAATCCATTAGGAAATTTAATCAAAGCCAGCCCCATTGGTGGCTTTATATCAGCTGGAATTGCATTATAAATAGTATTGAATCTAACACAGTAATCCTGGACACTTTCACCAACATTCCTCTTTATGTTTTCATATTCAGAAAGAATTTGAAGTGGATTTTTCTTTACCTCCCAACGATCCAAAAATTGTCTATGAAGAACTGCCAATGTATTGATACTCCCAGCTGGAAATGCTTTGAACCACTTTCGCACTTTGCCTCCAAAGTTTGTACAAATAATCTCATGGTCACATTTTCTTCATCTATCTCATGAAGGTCAAAGAAATCATTCATCTTATCCACATGCTATTGTGCTGTGATACCTTGGGTACCATCAAACAATGGAATTTTGCTTTGGTAATCAGTAGGCATAGCATCCAAGTTTTGTGGCAAAACGAGAGGTGCATATTAGGTAGCCATTGCTCTAGGTGGATTTGAAACTAGCCTTGGGGATGTAGGAGGAGTTGGAACAACAATAACAGTCGATGTAATGGGTGTATGGGGTGTAGAAGGAGGGGAAGAAATGCGGGATGCTTGAGGTGTTGAAGGGGTTGATGGGGGAGAAGAGACAGGGGGTCTCTGATCAGATATGGTGGGTTGCACGGGAATGGTGGGGATAAAAGGAGTTTTAGTAGGAATCTCTGAACCAGATACAACAACAAATGAACCAAGAGTTGCAGATACAGATTCTAAGAACTCGGGAATGTTTGTAGCCACAATGGAAGTTTGAATATTCAAGATATAATCATTAATTGATCTATTAGCCTTTTCAGTTTTAAGATCTTTGACAAACTCCGAATTTAGAACAGTAGAACCAATTGCACTGTTAGATTTAGTTTCAAACAACGATAGATCAAAATGTTCATCAAATTCAAGATCTTCAAGGTATTCAAAAACAACTAGACATGAATGAGATCTGAAAACGGGAATCACAGAACTTGATTGCCGGAGAATTCTTGGGATAAGATTTGGGTTTTCATACACGGGGAGGAGGATCAAGATCAGGATTGGCCCTGGTGTATCATCTAGAAGCCAGTGTGTTGAATTATTCCCAAAAATCAAATGAACATTATCAATTTGTTAGCCTATCAAATTCTAAACTCATCATCCAAAGTCTAGAATTGCTTTAAGATACTAGGGTAATAGTTTTTAGTTCAAATGTTCAGTTCATAAACTAAACTAGAGATTGACTGAAGTAACATTCATCTACTTATGCACTTGCAAAGCAAGAGCAGTTCGAAGGCTACCTAGCTAACTTCAAGCTCTATTTGTAGTCTACAAAGAAAACAACAATAACAAGCAAACTTTTCTTCCCCAGTGGAGTCGCCAATATGTTATGGCCTAAATCTACCTCAGGCTAAGAAATGCAGGTCTAGGGTAACATCAAACCACGCTTAACCTGGTAGCTAGCCCTACCAGGTCGCGAGAGGGATCTCTCCTTGTCAATATTAGGAAAATATAGAAAGTGAGGCTTGAGATGACTGATGTAAAGACTAATTTTAGGCTAGGTATATGCTCAAAAGAGTTTGATTGAGTTTTATTGTTGATTTGCTGGATCAAATGTGAAAGGCAGTTTTGGGCCCAGGAAATGGACTCAGTCTTGCAGAGGTTTCTGTGGGGCGAGGTAGGAAAATGCTTTAGTACCTTGAATTAAGTGAAATTGTGAGTCTTAATACTAATGAGGAGTTGGAGAGGGCATGGGAGTGTCATGAGTCCTCTTCAAATAGTAGAAAACATGTAAAGCTAAACAAACCCTAAGGTAGAGCACTGCAACATCAATGATTTCCACCTTTATACTTGATTCATTTAGTTAAGCTGAAAAGAAAGAGATGATGGCACACATAAACACATGATAACTTGAATAACAGAAGGAAAAAACAATACTAAATCACCTTGCCACAAGAATCCCACAAAATGCTACAAACCCTGGTCTATTTCCTTGCCAAATTGCAGAGATGACGTACAATAGTGCTCAAAGCATTCACAAGAGTACAACCTTTACAAATGACTAAAAAACACATGATATAGACCTCCAAATCACCTATGCTATCCATCAGGCGTCGAATCCATGAGAAGAGGGGTGGTTTCAACCATATCTAAACTAGGAACACAAAAATAGGCAGTGGAACAACTTACCTCTTAAACCTAGGAAATTGATTCATTCAACTCCAAACCACCTACAACTGATGTATCTACCTTATCAAGTCAATTTTTATCATTTTCACATCAAAATACATCATGTCACACCATGAATTTGACCATAAGAGAGAAAAATTCAAACTAGAAGAAAACTAGGCTAGGAAAACAAAGTTTTTGAGGAAAATTGGCACTTTTTCATCTTGTGCGTAGCGCCACTTTTTTTGTGCGTAGCACTTTTTCCAAGCTGATTTTGGAAGGATTCTCGAGGTCCAAATCAGGTGCATGATTTCTTGTTGGAAAGCCCTTTGAGTCTACTTTCTGCAACAACTTCAATTTTGTGATTTGGAGTCCATTTTCCCCTCCAAAATTGCAATCTCCCAAGACTTCTTCCTGTGTGGCCAAAAAGTGGCATAGAGGGCATTTTTGAGGTGTTTTTGGCCCTTTTGGAGGTCCAAAACTTGTCAAAATTTCCTAGTAATTTTTGGGCATGCATAACTTTTCATAAGGAATCCAAAAATTCAAAGTTTTCTTTAAAAGGAGGTCCCTATCAAAAGCAAGCACCAGGTGGCGCTATGCACCTGCCGGGAAAACCTGTTTTTCCCATGAAAATTTCAAAATTGCCAAAACTTTTACCAAATTTCTTGAAATTTGGCATGATTGATCTATGTCAAGTGCTATGCTGGGCCAGTGAAGCTTTAGCCAAGATCTTGAGTTTATCTTGTTCTTTCTTGCTCCTCAAATTCTTCCTCAACTTGGCTTTTAGGCTCCTTATCCTTGTTTTGCAAATCTTGTTCCATGCCAAATAGTGATAAGCCATGTGCCGCAACATATTTTTCTCCTTTTTGGATTTCTCAAGTAGCTTCTCCAAGTGCATATTCGCCCTCTCTAGCCATGATTCCCGATCAACATCAATATCTTTCTCAAGAAGTGTCAATTTGACTTTCTTTCTTTTTACTGCTTGCTTGTTTTCCCTTATGGTTTGCAGCTCCATGATTGTTTGTTTATCCTCCAATTGCTTGTTCCGTTGCTCAAGGTAATTAATGATCCACTTAGCCCTTTCAAGGTTAAGAGATAAGGCATGGATGTCAGCTTCTTGTTCTTTGATGATCTCCTTGAGTCTTGAACTTTGGGAGCCCAAATCAGTGTCCTCGTCCTGAATCAAAATAAAATCTCTATCTTGACCTTCAGAAGACCGTTCATCATGCAATGGTTGTTTCCCTTTATCCTATACCTGCTCTGCTAAACAAGAAGGCAAAGCCCCTTTCACCCCAGGTGAAGATAGCATTTGCCTGTGGTCTGATGAAGGAAACGAGACCCCTTCCACCCTAGGTGGAGATAGTACTTGTTTGGCAGCCGCAAATAATCTCCTGGTGCCATTTTCATAAGTGACAAATACTAGAACACTTGTAGTTTGAGTCTCATGAACTTCTTGCTAATTTTAAGGCCCTCCTTCCTCTTGAAACACTAATGGGGTCACTTGAGGGTTTTTGAAAACCTCATATGAAATGAAAGTATCCCATGAAACATTCAACAAGCTCAGCTGATGCAACACAAAAATTTTGATCAATGAAAAATGATAAATGTTGTTGAATTGTTGATGAAGAGGTTTTCTTTGTACCAATGTAGCCATTTTCTCAATATTTCTACATATGAAATAGGAGAGGTTCATCATCCTCACTCTAGTGAAATGCATCAATAATCTAACATGATAACTGTATAAGCGAGAAAATCTCCCTTCACAGGTGAATTATTTGATTATAAGGTTCATGAGTGGGGCATAAGTGTCCTTTAGGTATCTGAAAGGAAATACCTTACTAATTTGCTTTTGGTAGCTGGCCTTGACATAAAGCTCATAATGCTCTTTGCCCACAAGCTATCCCTTGTTCCATTGTTCACCCTCATTTGGAATACCTGTTGCTGCAACTATACTTTTAGGTGTCAAAGTAAAGGAAACACCTACTAAGTTCACCTAGCCATTATGAAGATGAAGGAAAAATAGCCTAGCAAGTTCATGGTGGTATCTCACCCTCTCCACCATCTCACAAAACTGGTAGCAAGACTGATGCTTAAAACAGGTTATTGCAAGAGGACAATCTAATAACTTTGTGAGTGTGGTGGGCTCCTCCCGGATGTGTTTTCCTCCCTTATGTGGTTTTCTTGGTGCATGAATATCTTGGGAGGAATCACTCACAGTTTCTTCACCCCTTTCATAAGCTGGATCTGTTTCCATATTTTCCAATGTCTAGTGTAAAATGATGAGTATGAAGAGATTTTCTCAAGAATATGTGATTGTTGTTTTCTTATTTGGGATTTGATGAGTAGACTGATAATATAAGTGGAAATGAAGGTTTTGATGTTGGCTGTAGGGTTATTAGGGAGTGATAGGGTTTGGGAAATGAAGATTAGGGTTTAGGGAATAGTGGAAATTAGGTGTTAGGGTTTTAGGGTTTGGGGATAGGCAGTAAGATAAATGTCAATGAGAGAGGGAAAGGGGAAGAAAATTAAGGAAATGTAGTGAAGATGGATGGGATATGGGCAAATTATGCAAAGGAGTAAAAAACAACAAGAATGACAAAAAGTGCAAAACCCTAGACAGTTTTACAAGACAACTCTGCAGCAATTTAGGGTTTGAATTTTCACCTTTCAAAACACCATCAAGGATGACTAAATCTCTTTTTATGGAAAATGGGAGGGTTTACTTACTTGAAGGGATGGTATTTGCAAAATTTGGATCTTTAGAAAGTAGATTGAATGAGTTTTGAACTTGGTTGAATGGTGTGTCGCACCAACACCTAGGTGCATAGCGCCTGGCAGGTGCATTGCACCCGTTAGAAATCCTTTGTAAATCCTGTGCCCAGTGCGCCGTGCCAAGAAAAATCTCGAAATTTTTTGCAATTTGTCCTCTCTATCCTCAAAGCGTGATTCTCTTCTTGTTCTATTTCTCTTTAGCACAAATGAATTCTTCTAATACAAAGGAGCACTTTATATACATTTGAACTCTAATTTTTCACTTAGGAAAAACCCACTTTCTAAAGTTTCTTTTTACTTTGCTTTTTAAAAAAACCCTATTTTTGTAGTTTGGCTCTTTTTTGTCATTTGATGGACTAATGCTCGGATTTTCTTGTCTCTTTTTTAGGAGCTGGAGTACAGGAGTTTGGCAAGGTGACCCAGTGCTGCAGATGATACTTTATTACATATGAGAACAATAAAATTACATAAAATTTGTACAGGAAATGGAAAAACCCTGTTTTCACCTCAAAACAAAGTTTTGAGGTAAAAACCCTTTATGGAGCAAATCATCAGTAGAATTTGTGATTTTATGAACTTATTTGACATCCTCATGTGCCTACTGACCTCTTATTGAGCTTTTGAAGACCATGGTGGCAAACCCTAGACCTAATGAGACTTGAAAACCCTAAAATGACTTCTGCAACTGAAATGAAATAAAAATGACAGCAAATGATCTACACATGTGAAAATAGGCCAGCAGATGAAAAGCATGAGGGAAATTGACAAAGAACCACTACTATCAGATGATCCATGACCTAATGGAATGCAGCTAATCGGATGAGACATCTAAAATGCATGCAAAAAGAGAATTTTGATCACTGATGGAGGGATGAAGATACTGACACTAACACGTAGAACCATTTGTATGGCACTGATTTCCTACTTCTGCTGCTGCTCAAACTGTTGCATCAGTCCTACATTTGTATCCTTTAACTTGTCCCCAATGTCATCCAAGTCACCCTCTGTGAAGGTGATCAGGTCTAGCGATGACTTAGTGGCCTTGGTCTTCTTCTGTGGTCCTTCTTTCTCTTGTGCTTCACCCGGAAGGGAATGCTTTCCAGATCTCCACCACCCTGTTCTAATTTTTTCTCTTCCTCTATCTGTTACGAAGGAGATTTCTGACTTCTGTCGGAGTCGCGCTCTTCCTGCTATTCCTTGGCAGCGTGCTTTAGTTCTACATGTGCCTTCTCCTCAGTCTCCTTCTTTCTCTTTAGCCAACTGTTGAACATTCAACTGGGCCACTTCCTTTTTCTACTTTTCCATAGACTTACTAGACCAAGCAGACAACTCAGATGCTGTGCGCTAATCTACCAGCCAACGCTTGAGGACCACTGCAATTGCATCATCTTTCATGAGGTATGGTAAATCATACCACTTCTATTCTAGGTCCTTTCGCGCCCAAATGGAAATCTAGTGGAAGTTTGCTTTGAATTGCATGTACCCAGATAACTACTCAAAAACTATTGATAACAACCATGGCTTCTGGTTGATGTCCATATTAATGCTCATTTCCATCAATACCTAAAACACCTTGCTCTCTCAGACCCGCTCAGCGTCCTTTGTGGCCCATAGCGAAGCAAACCTCACTGCTTCTGGAAAATCTAGCACGATCAGAGGAAATTGGTTGTCCTCCAGCAATTGCCATTTGACCAGGAAAATCAAAAGTAAGAGCCATGAGTAGTGAAACATCTTGCTCTAGCGCGGAGGGACCTTCACCTTGCTATGCTGCAGAGGGAGGTATTCTGGAAACTTCAAAATAGGGTCTACCCCCTCAATATCAATGTCCTCTACGCCCTCATTGCCCTCCATGTCGACCACTTTATCCTTTTCCTGCGCTGTTGGCTTTTCTTTCCTCTGATGTTTCCTTGGTGACTCGTGCACCGGCAGTGTCGTGCACCGGCAGTGTCTTCTTCTATTTATCCTTCTTCGGCTTGGGAACCTCTCTTTCCACCGTAGGCTTCGACCTAGGTGACCTCGGTGATTTTGACACTGCTTTGGGCACCTCCATACTTACAACCTCAGGGGAAGCTCCCTCAGAGGCAATAGACCCTCCGACACTTGTAGTTTCCATGGGTTGAGACACAAAGCTGTTAATGAGCAGTTGAGTTTCCGCGGGTAACCTGTCAAACACAGAACTAGCCACCAAATCATCAAAGAATGAACAGTTTATGCACAACAGACATCACAACACATAAACTCTAAGAATGAAAAGTGTCTCTCATTAGGTGACCATTTGTAACTTATAGGCAAGTTCAAATTCAAATTGGACTGTTCCCCCCAAAATCCACTAATAAATGCTAGATTGGTGACAGATTTTCAAAGATCTTGCTCTTAAATTCAGCCTTAAATGTCACCACCCACGCTCCTCTTAGCCATTTTCTCATTGTCAAATCATGAACAGTGATAGTAACAGTCAATTTCTGGCTATGTTGCATTGTCTCTTGTCCTATAGTGCAACTCCTTTTGTGCATTTGCTAACTCTGTGACACCCTTCTATTCCACGCAGACCCCTCATCATGTAGCTTTACAACCCGAGCAATGTAGTTTATAGTCCTGCACCTCCTTGCAGCTACCTGGAGTGCTCAGACTATGTTATCACCATATAGTCATCTGGCCAAATCCTTGGTGTATGGCTTCAATCGGCTGCAATTTACCTTTCCAGGAAATATTCAATTTCACCAACTAAACTGCTCCACCATCGGTAATCTCCTTGATCACATATGGCACTAGCGAATGCATCTGAAATTTTCCTGGAAATTTATCAAACTTGCTATCATATAATAAAACTAAATTTTTTACCTTGAAGGTGCGCAGTTTGATGTGCCGATCGTGCCATGCATTTTCGCGCTCCTTCTGAACTTGTTGATGGAATCTAGCAAAGAATCTATCTTCCTCCATCTTCTTCAGCTGCACGAGCCTTACTTCTAAGGCTCTGCGGTCCACCATTCCTGTGAACGTCACTATGCATAGACTAGGCACAATGTACTCCATCAACATCATAGCTTCTACACCATAGACTAGCCTGAAAGGTGTCTGTCTAATTAGCTTTTTACAAGTATTTCTATAAGCCCATAACACCGTTGGTACGTGCACATCCCAATCATTCCTGTGTGCATTGAAAATCTTTGTCAGTGTATTCTCCAATACCTTATTAAATGTTTCCACCATCCCATTAGCCTGAGGGTGATATGGTGTGCTCTTTCGATGATAAACTTGGAATTCCTCCGTCAATGCGTTGATCGTTTCATTAAGGAAATGTGTACCGCGATCACTCAGCAAAATCTTCAAGAAACCAAACCTAGTCAACATATATTCAAATAGGAACTTCACTGCTATTTCCTCTATACAATCCTTTATAGGCTTTGCCTCTAGCCATTTGGTTAATACTCAGTCGTGCTGATGATATACCGCGCACCCGTCTTCTTTCTTGGAGGATGAATTGGTGCTAAAAAATCAACTGCTCATTTTTCAAATGGTGCAATGACACTTGCGGATTTAGAGGCATCTCATCCCTCTGTGATGGCTTGCCCATCCTTTGACATGCATCTCATGCCCTACAATAAGCTTTGGAATAATTATACAGTGTCGACCACCACAACACAACGTGTAAAATCTTTTGCGTTGTTGCTTTTCCTGCTAATGGCCTCCCACAGCCCCTCCATGAGCTTTGGCTAGGATTTTTCTTTGTTCAAACTCAGGTACATAACATTGCAATATCTCATCCACTCCCATCTTATATAAGTGACCTGCAATAACAGAAAAATCTGTTAGGCACACCACCAATTCCTTCTTTCGTTGGCTTGTGTACCCTTCTAGATTCGTTCTGGTAGTCAGAAAGTGTATGATGTCTGCAAAATGATTATCTACTACACATACCAGAAAGAGTTGCGCGTTAGTTAGTCCTTCCTCCAAATTAGTGGGCTCCTCACCTATTTCAATGTGCGATATATGATCTAGTCCTACATTCAATCGCCCTGGCTTGAAAATGACTTTGAAATCATATTCCTGAAACAACAACAGCCATCTGCATATTTTTCCCCCAACATAGGCTTGTTGACCAACTATTTTAATTCAGAATGGCCTGTATACATCTTAAAGTGTCACCTATCAAGTAGTGTCTAAACTTCTGGAGCGCGTACATCATATCTAAACCTTCATGCTCTATTGTTGAATAATTATTCTCAGCCTTAGATAACTTCCTTCTTGCAAACGCAATAGGGTGATCCAACTCTCCCTCACCGGCCTATGTTAGTACTGCTCCCAGCACAATACATGATGCATCCACATGCACATGAAATTCCTTCTTCCAATCTAGGAAGACTAGGATCAGCGCGATGACCATCTTTTATTTTAGCACATCCAAGCTCTACTGACATTCTTCATTCCAACCGAATGTAGCTTCCTTCTTCAACAGTTTTTCCATTGGTGTGGTAATCTAAGAATAACTCTTGATTAACTTCCAATAATAACTAGTATGCCCCAACATTGCACGCAGTTGTTTGACACTTCTTGGCACCTCCAAATTTATTATAACCGTGATCTTAGCTCGATCCACCATTAATCCTTATCTACATACTACATGACCCAACAAGATTCCAAATGGAACACAGTTTAAACATTTCTTCAAATTTAGCGTGATCTGATACCTCCAACATGTATCCATCATCAAGTGTAGACTAGCTACATGGCGCTTCACTAGCCCAAACATTGTCCATTTGTCATAGTATACCTCCAAAAACTTGTTAATGAAGTCCTTGAACGCTATGATGACTACGTGTGAAAAGATTGTCGACGTGTTCTTTAGTCTAAGAGGAATTATAGTATACTGAAATCATCCCCATTCAGTCGCAAAGGTCATCTTACTCTTATCTTTCAGTGCAATCTTGATCTGAGGGTACCCCGAGAACCCATCAATGAATGAATATGCTTCCTAGCCTCCTATATTATCCAATACTTCATCAGTGAATGGAGTTGGAAAAGGATCATGCACCCAAGCATCATTCAACTTCCTAAGATCTACGCATATCCTTATTTCATCCTTCTTTCCTTTCCTAAATGACCATCGAAGTTACCCAGTCAGACTCCTCCACTAGTTTAATGATTCTTGCTGCCAACATTTTTTCCAATTCTAAGCAGACCCTTTCTTTGTACTTAGGATTGAGGCGATATGTCCTTTGTTTCATAGGCTTCACACCTAATTTCAATGTTATCCTCATCACCCCTAAATCACCTATAATCACTTTCAGGTTTGAAAATTTTATAGGGAACAAATCTTGATACTCCTAGAGCAACTCAGCGACCTTATCCACTGTATCATCCCAGTAGTCCCCTATCTTCGCAACCTTCAGCTCTGCCTCTGTCCCAATGTTTACTTGTCTTATTTTTAGCAGCGCAGTGATAGCAGGATTCTCTATCTGCAACCCCTCAACTTCGCGGTGACCTTCTTTCTCTGGGATAGTAATGTTCCTTAGATCATCCTCTTCTTCTTCAATAGTCACATTGTAGCACTCTAACGCATGGTGCAGCTGGGTAGTCCAATCTAGTTGAATCAAATCCAAGGGATCCTGTGGGATTTTGAAGATCGATGCTTTGTCCTCCTCTAGCGCTTCATCAATGCACTCAAACCCATCTTCAAAACTGAATGTCATTAGGAATATCTATTTCAAAATATCCCATTTGTTTGTTCCATGGTGGAGCTTTGTTTCCAAGTACCAATTCATAGGTATTACATCCAAGGTGTAACAAAATAGATGCACACACTCCAGTTGTGGTTCTGCTCCATAAGCATCGATCCATTTGGCTAAGTGATCATGTAGATCACTCCTCCCATCATATTTTTGTGTTAATCACACCTTTGGGTGACCAAACCGTACCCTCACCAGTCTTCTATATTCACGCCTTCCATCGAAATTGTCTTTATGCGTACCCCACCATCTTGCAGGCGTAGCATGCAACGCCAAGTCCAAGGCTTGGAAGCGATGATTCTCTAGCATTTCCCTTTCAAATGCATCCAAAAATTTATCAACGTCAATTAAACCATCATAATAAGGCAAACTTCTTACCTCCGATGATAAGGAATGTAGTGATTTGGTCATCATGTTACATCGTAGCATAGACACTTCGTACAATATATTTTGCAAGTGTTCCAATTCCTCATCTGAATCTGATGTGTAGGAGATTTCACGGTCCCATGAAATATGTCCATCTACTTTTGGATTCACCCAATCTTGATCTCGTGTCGTTATCTTATAAATCTAGTCCAAATCATTTTCACTTTCGTAATCGCGGACTAGTTTAGTATAGCGCAGTCCTTCTGCAGAGTCCAACGGTACTACTACACAAAGTGATTTTCTTTCAACTGACATTGTTCGCTTCTTCAAGTTGATCACCCTATTTATGTCGATAGCCCATTCTATCCTAAGGAGCGTAGGGTATGGATTTCTTTCATCGACAATCTCTGTTACTTCAAAATTCACCAATGTGCTCGCGCATTCAATATTAATAGTCAGTCCCTGTAATCTCCCCATGGGGATAATATTTTGCTGATTTTGCATCCTCAATTGAATAGGAGACCACTATAGCACAGGTCTCCCCATTCTCTCCCATGTCTATTTCGACAAAACATTCACATTTGACCCAAGATCCAAAATAACTTGGTCCATTTCATACTCCTATTTGCATGGTGAGCCTCATCTCATTCCTTGTTCTTGCCTTATGCTTACCAATTTTCTTGATCACATGTGATCCCTCAGGAGAATTACCATCACATTTATTGATAAGCTCCTGTAATCCCTTTACAACCTTGCTATTGCATAGCCGCTTCATACAAGTCTCCAAAAAGGTAGTAAGCATGGATGGGTCCATTTCTTCATACTTCTTATCCTGACTTCCTGAGGTAGAAGCCTCAGTGAAGCTTTTCTTTGCTTTCATGAAGGTTTCCTTCACGCGATCCAAATCAAAGCGAACCTCCTTTTCAGGAGCTTTGTGGACCCATTCACCTTCTTCAGTCTACTTTCCTTTATCTTCACCAGTTGTCATTCCACTTCGCAGTAGAATATTCACATTGGGGTCCTCTTTGCGGGCTTCAGCCCTCATCATCTATAGGTTCTACGTAGGCTGCATCCCCTTTTCATGCATCTTAGCTATTAATATAGGGCAGCCTTCTATTGCGTGGTCAAAATGGGTACAGTATCGACATGACAGTCATGTCGGGTTCGTGCAATCTCGTGCATAGTGTCCTGGACCTCCACAATTGTACCAAATAACTCACCCCCGACCTCTTGTAGGTCCTCCTCAGCCTCAGCCTCGCCTACGCCCATGATATCCTCCTCATGGTCCCCCAACACCTTGATCCGGAGGTTGAGTTTCTGTATGCACTAGATACATGGGTGTTCTCTCCATCATTAACTCATAACTATGACAATTGCATTCATCATGTCCTATTGATTGGCAGAAGTTGTAGAAGAGTTGTTGTGGTGTCTGTACAAATTTCTACAGCAAGTGGCAATTATATGTCGCGTGTTTTCTAGCTACCTGACAGATAGCATACCACAACACTGCACTTAGCCTTGCTTGAGCTTCCAGCCTCAAAGGTATTGGCCATCCTCCTGCAACATAATTCACAAAGATAGGGCAATGATCTTTATCATGCCCTTGACTCTTACATTTCCAACACCAAACCTCTTCGCACACCTTTGGCCAAGCCACTCTATCCTTATTCAGACTTTGGAATTCTAGGAAAATTTTCTGCAACTCTACATGAATCTACTGAACTCCTAAAGCAACATCTTGAATTGGTGTCTCATTTAATCTCATCGCAATCTCTAGGGCCTCCGCCTAGGTCCTAGTCTTTTGTTGTGATAAATCAACCCTCAGATGAGGCAAGAGCGAAGCCACAAACTATTCACAGTGCTTCCCATCTGTAAGATTCATGTTAGCTTAGTGGATCTTGCACTTTAATCTCTAATCCAGCTCCTAGGGTGTCTTAGCAAGATTCATCATGATTTCTTTGAATCCAATGATCGACTGTGCTTCATATTTTCGCCTATTTCATTCCTTATTCAGCGCAGTCTGAATGTCCACCAACGCAGCCATTTGGTTATCAGTGTTGTACTTAATGTACCATGTTAGCGCATGTTCTTGTAAAGCAGTAACCAATGTTTCTTTCTTCATTTGATCATCTGTAATGCCCTGGGCTTCCCACACAGCCTTCGTGATGAACCAAAACTGGTCCGGGTCCTCATTCCCCAAGCCCTTGAAAACAGGAAATTTTACTGAATTCTCCATATTGAACAGTGGTGGAGGTGGTGGCAGTGTCGGTGAAGATGTATGCAGTGGAGGTGAATATGGAGGTGGTGTGGGTGGATGTGGTATTTGCAGGAACCCTCACCTTATTAACTGGACAATGCTCTGCGGAGAAGCCTGTACCGCTTCTTCGTCATCACTCAGAGGGGGCTCAATCAACAGGTTATATTTAGGTCCTATTCCCTTTCTATCCCTGAAGATCTTTCAACTTCACGTAGCTCCAAACATATAGGTAATTGCATAACCCTCTTTTCACACAAGAGCATTTTAATCCAAATATTCAGAGACCTTAAATAATTACCTCGTGGTCCTTTGAAGAAGAGTCGCTCTGCTTCGTTGTAGCTAACTGAGGTATCGACCACGAACTCTGTCACAAATCCTCCTATGATACGATCAAGCCAGTGATTGATAGTGCGTGCAATATTATCTTTAGAGGCTTCTAATCTCCATACTAATTTTGGGGTCCACACTATCTTATCGTCAAGTCTCCACCTTCCTTAGTCATCTGCCAATTTAGTGATCCGATCGTATAATTTGACCAGGAAATAATGGAAGAAAATTTCGTGTATCTCTGTGTACAGATACCTATCCAACCACTATTCTTTCATCAATCGTGGGTTCATGTTCTCTTACACAGCGAACTCGTGGATCTTCCTATCCAACCAATCTTCAATTTCTTTCTTTGTTGGATTCTAGTGATGCAACATCACACATCTCTTTATGTAGATCCATGTCCCAGCAATGGAACCATTTGTTGGCCTAGGGGGTCCTGACCCAGGTTTAGTGTTAATTTAGCTAAACAAATCCCTACACTACTCACCCTTTCAGCATCAATCTGCGCAGCACGAACTAAAGTCTCACCCGAAGCAGTATGCGGGGATGTTGGAACCAAGTTTCCGCACCCAAAGATGGTTATGATGTTGTTTTGTGCCCTAAAGTCGTCTTCACACAAATTGATAAGCCCTTGAGGCTTATTGATATAACTTCCTCTTACGATCCCCTAGACCTTCGTGAAGGTCTCTGACTGTCTTGCGTAGACCCTAAACAGGTGAATCAACCACTTATGCGCCTCTATAATTACCCATAGTTCTATATTTACCCAGATTGGCTTAAGTGTTTGATATATTTAGCATGCATTAAGATATTCTTCACGTAAACAGATATTATTACTTGCGTTCATATAATAGTGTAAAACATACAGATTCACGCATCAATACAACACTAAATTATAAACCCATTATTCATCGTAACATAAACACATTCATTCATAACAGAAATAAATGGATAAAACACATATATTTCCAGAATAGTCTCTTTAGTGATACTTCATATTTTCTTACAGACTCAAAACTACCATGCGCACTTAGCTGTATGGGTCCACGCACTCAGTTGCGGACTCTACTCTAGGCCTTTGTGCACATAGCTACAGAGCTTCTCTTTTACTCTAAGACTCTTCGCTCTTAGCTCCTATTGACCCATTACATTCATTCTTCAAAACTTCCATGAACTACCTTAGACTCTCTAAGGCTCTCCTTTTTATACAATCCCATGGTTTACAGACCATGGGTTGATCTTTTAAAGCCGACACAATTTACATAAGCAAAGGGTAAAATCCTTTTATGACACTTTACATCTATGTGCTCCACAATCATAACTTGCAGAGACTTTACACTTTACATCACAAAAGCTTGGGATTTCATCACCATAACTTGGGCTTTTGTCCCAAAATTGATCTTATGGGACCCTATCCCAACACCCAAGAAAAAGCATCGAGGTTTTGCCTCAACTCACTGTATAATTGTTCTTCCTGCTCAACAGACAGAGAGGGGTTGATCTTTAGAGTTATGGATGGGCCAATATCCACAATTTTGGCATGTTCAAGGCTATGGTCAATAGAGAAAAAATTAGTCCAAGGATTACTCAGATTCTTTCATCAATTCATTAACTTGTATTGCATTGAGGTGGGTGATTTTTATTAAAGCTATGGTAAATAAGGTCAGCTTCATCAAGTTTACCTCACCCTATAACAGTGTCTAGTGTGCAGAATGCAGATTGGGTAGCAGGTTATCTGATAAAATTCTTCCTCTTCCTCATCCTCTAACCATAGGGGCAAATCACACTCAATAGAGGGTTGAGTAGGAGGATACAACACAAGTTGTTTTGATAAATGTCCATTCTTAATAGTCATGTTCCCATCCCTACAACTAACGTAGGCATTAGTAGTGGCCAACCAAGGTCATCCTAGGATGAGAGGGTAGCCATTAAACATGGCTTTGGGATGGAGGACTTGAAATTAGTGGGGTACTCCCAAGAGTCAATGTAAACCATGACATCCTCAATAACTCCCTCAGGAGCTACTGTGGATCTATTTGCAAGTTGTAGCACTATAGTGGTCTTCCTGAAAGCCCCTTGTAGATTGAGCTTTAACATGGTTTCCTTGGCCATCACATTGATTATATCCCCAAGATCAATCAAGCTATTAGGTACCATAATTCCATCAATGTGCACATACACTACTGGGATACAAGGATCCAAGTACTTCGTGAAGATGAATCGTCCAAGCATCAGATCAGATAGTTGTCCAACAACATTGATGGTGGGGGTATCTCTTCTTCTTCTCCCAGGAATTTTGAAACATTTATCCTTAATAAGCTTATTGTAAATGGGAACATCCTTGATGGTCTAGAGAAGGGGTATCTTGACACACAAGTTCTTCGATTCTCCTAGAATTTCAACCTCTTATAAGGTGTGCTCATTAAGGTGGACCAACCTTTCAAGATAAGGAGGTGAATTGGATTGAGGGAAACTCCCCTCCTTATCTTCTTCAAGATCTTGAGGTGGAGAAGGTGGTTGATTATCTTGGAGAACCTTCCCAGACTGAAGGTTGATCTCCTAGATTCCCACAACATAAGAAGGATAGGATGTCTCCCCACTGTAAACTGGTTGTGCCTGCTTATTGTTCAGGTACAGATTAGGTTGAGTATGAATTTGAGGTTTCTTAGGTGGGGTATGGTGAGGAATTTATGGTTAAGGTTGAGGTGGAGGCAGTAAAGAAGGAGGTTGGGTTGTTTGAGGCCTCCACCCTAGTGAAGGTTTGCCTCATTGGGAAGATTTGGGTGGATATGCATGAAAAGGAGGATTGATAAGATGAGGAGGATACTGAGGGGCATAAGTCCAATGAGGATTTATGGACCATGATGGATGAGTGGAAGGGTACCAAGGATGGAAATGTGCATTCTAATTTTGATTGTAGTGAGGACAATTAATCCGAGTGGCTCCAGAAATAGAAGTGGCCTTGAAATAGCTCAAAAATCAAAGTCATCATATGGAGGTGAAAATAGGAATAGATCGTATTTATTTCTACCCTGATTCCAGTGGTGTGAATGAAAATCAAACCTGAGTTCATATGTTAAATTTATAGCTGGTAAAATTTCGAGTCAAACTGGGAAAGTGGCAGTCACTAACGAGGCAACAATTTGGTGAAGGGATGGCGCATGGAAAACAACAGTTGGAAAGGGAGAATTTGTCACCTCTTTAATTTTCCTAATGACCCTTAAAAACCATATCCAAAATTTTAACCAATTGTTCTAAAAAAATTAAAATATATATATATTGGGGTGGCGGGCTACCACCCGTGCCACCCCCCAATGGTTCCAATGATTATATTAAAAATGGAAAGTGGTTGGTGAGAAGTCAAACCCTTCTAGCCCACATGTGATAACATATATATAGCGAGCGCAATCAATATGCAACCACCAATGGTCATCCCTAATGGCGGAACCGACAACACCATAAACAAAACTTTGTTACAACAAAAATTATTTAGTGGGGTTTGTTGAAAATGCAACAAGATGATGGAGCATAGTGGAAAGGAGTCACCTTCACTAAGTGGGCCCGCAGGCTATTTTTGGCGCAAAGTCTATTTTTAGACTATGTCTATTTTTAGACATATGGATCATGGTCTATGAGTTGCAGGATGCTATTTGTGGATGATTGGTCATGTTGGTAAAAATAGATGGATTTCTATTTTTAGACATATGGGCGGAGTCTATTTTTAGACTGCCAAGCTAAAAATAGAACAGTCGAATATTATTAGCTCTTAATAATATTTAGACTATAAACATTATCTTATCCTCTTGGAGCACTTCAGTTCGAGCTACAGATGTGGCACATGCAACTGTCAGAAGGAAATATGCTTTTCTTATGGGTCAGTTGAGCTATTGCATGATGGACTTCAGTTAGAACTCAAGTGGTTGAGTTTGGTGGAGTTGATTGAGGAGTTGATGGAGTTGTGTTCAGTTTGACTTAGTTGAACTAGTTGTATTTAGTCTAACTGCAGAATACACTAGTGATGAGTGATGTGAATTAATTATTAATTAATTCACTAATTATTAACTCATAAATCAACTAAAGAATACATCAGTTAACTCAGTGCATGGATAGTTCAATGGAGACAAGTGTTAGAGGTGAGTGAAAGGGAAAGATCGTTACCAGTTGTGACTATAGTTGTGCATGAGATTTGCACAATCAATGGATTGAGTATTGCCAATGAGGATTGCGTGGTTCAGCCAAGGGAAATATGAGTTTGGATCAGCCATTCTCATCTATTCTCATGTAGGATTGCATAGTGGAGGCAAGCAAGCAATGGAGAAGATTTGAACCTGTGATTGATTCAGATATGAGCTAGTTTGTGTGTAACAGGTGGAGATAGTACTAAGTACTTGTGAGGAGTATTGTACTATGTATTGTTACATGTTCTCAATCAATATAATATACAGATAGTTGGGGGTTTTCAGCTGTATGCTTTCCTCGGTTAAATAATGTGTTAATGTGCGCATGCAATTGATGTTTCATTGTTTTTAATTCCACAAAATTGATGATCAACGTAGAGGAGGTTATGTATTATGCATGCATTCCACAAATAGTGTATAATCAGGATAATCTCTATGAATAAGTGTCATATTATTCAAAATTTCTACATGGTATCAGAGCAGAGTTGATCATCAGATCTATTATTCAGAAAGTGATTACATTTTATTTCTTCAGGCAGAGTCTGTAATCGGGCCAGGTAGCCTCTAGATTCATCCTTCTTTTGGAAGGTGAGATATCCGGTGAATGCCCATACAGTCAATCTATATACGAGAAATAATTTGTTCTCATGTAATTTAGATCAGAAGCGGTTAAGTTTTGAGCTGGTGGAATTCGAATTTGCAGCACTATTTTCTTGGTGTCAAAGTTGAAATGTCTTTCAACGGATTGTGATTGGAGTATGCTCTTGAGGGCATCTCGGATTATATTGCATGGAAAGACAGGATGGGGCAGTGTTAGATGAAAATGGGTTGAATGATTCCATAGAAGCTGAGGTCCCAAAGCCTACTGATGATGCTCACGTTGAGGTTTGGCAAAAGAAGACAGCAAAGTGTCGAAGGATTCTGTTGGAGGGCGTGAAGGATCACATTGTGTCCAGCCTGCATGGAAAGGCTTCTCCATACTTGGTGTGGAAAGCGTTGACAGATCTATTCCAAAGCAAGAGCGACCAGAGGAATTTGGCGCTCAAGGATAAACTCAGAAACATTAAGTGTGAGAATGAAGATAGTATGCCCAAGTATCTCACGAAGTTCACCCAATGCCGGGATGAGCTGGGAAGTGTGGGGGTGACTGTCGATGATGAGGACTTGGTGAGCTTGGCTCTCCTTGGTCTTCTGAAGAGTTGGAATTGCTATCAGAACTCTATCAATGGTCGGGAGAAATTGCTAGGATGGGAGAGACTTTGGTCAGATCTTGTGCAAGAGGAGATCAGGCGGAATACCAGGGACGGATCTTCATCAAAGGCATCTGATGAAGAAAATTGTGCTTTGGCTGCCAAAGCAAAGAAGGCGAAGGAGAAGGTTTCTCTTTCTGAATCTAGTTCTTCCAATGATGGGAAGAAGGTTGAAAAATCTAAAGTGCAATGATTTCGTTGTCATGAGGTGGGCCATTATGCTGCAAATTGTCCACAGAGGAAATCCAAGAAGGGATCCGGGGAAGGATCTGAAGGTGAGGCACTTGCTTCACAGTTTGAGTTGGATTTCACACTCTTCACATGCATGGTTTCTTCCATGGTGGGAAGTGGTTGATTTCTTGATAGTGGAGCTTCTTTCCACATGACCAGTGACAAGAGTTTGTTCAGTACTTTGGAGGAGGAAGATCTCCAGATACTCATAGCGATGGGTAATGATAAGAAGTATAGTGTCTTAGGTGTAGGCATGGTTATTTTTCAGAGGGAGCATGGAGCTTGCCTTACCTTGACCGATGTCAAGTATGTACCAGGATTGAAGAGAAACTTGGTGTCGATCGCGATGCTGGAAGACAGGGGCTATGATGTAGTCTTCAGTGAGGGAAAATTTTTCCTTAAACACATCATCACTAGACAAGTGAAGTAGATTGGTTCACGGGTCAAGAACCTGTATGCTCTTGAGGTTCAAGATGCATGCAAAGCCTTGAGCAATGAGGAAACTAATGGAGACTTGGTGGTTGAGAGGGAGTGTATATTACCTCTCAACATGCAGAGCCAGAAGAAGTCTTAGACAATTGTGGAGGAGCCACGATTGGTGCAGTAGCTTCAGGAGGTTGTGGAGCAGCCACAACAAGGGAAGCTGAGAGGAGATCGAGTAAAGACATCTACTCATGCAGAGACCTCCAGTAGGGGGAAACTTCATGCCAGGTGGGCAGAGGGATCGCATGCAGCCATACCTCCAGGTAGGAGGTGAGGTGATGTTGATTGATCATCCCAAGGAGGAGGGGCAGGATCCTTGAGGTACCCAACCTCTTGGATGAGACCTTGCTATGGGAGCCCCGATGTGGAGTAGTGGGAACTGACTGATTGGGTAGAGACAGATGCGGATGGAGTGGCAGAGAGAGTGACAGTGCAGGGAATCCCAGGACAGCGCATAGCTAGCAGGCTACAGCAATGCGAGAGGCACAAGTGTTTTGCACATTGCTAGGTGGCACAGAGAGGTGTGCAATGGTGTGAGATGCATGGAGATGTTGCAGTAGTGCAGATGTCAGAGAGGGAGAACTTGTCAGCAGCAGGTAGAGTTTCAGCATCAGAGTATGTTCCTAGCCCAACATAGTGGTCAGTTGGGAGTGTTTTTGTTCCAAGTGTTGTTGGAGCAAGTGGACCGGGCAAATGTGTTGCATGCAGAACATTCCAAAGTTGCAAGATAGGGGTTGTAGATAATCCATATGTTGCTGAGAAGGAGTGTTGAAAATGCAACAAGATGATGGAGCTTAGTGGAAAGGAATCGCCTTCACTAAGTGGGCCCGCAGGCTATTTTTGGCGCAAAGTCTATTTTTAGACTATGTCTATTTTTAGACATATGGATCATGGTCTATGAGTTGTAGGATGCTATTTGTGGATGATTGGTCATGTTGGTAAAAATATATGGACTTCTATTTTTAGACATATGGGCGGAGTCTATTTTTAGACTGCCAGGCTAAAAATAGAATAGTTGAATATTATTAGCTCTTAATAATATTTGGACTATAAATATTATCTTATCCTCTTGGAGCACTTCAATTCGAGCTACGGATGTGGCACATGCAACTGTAAGAAGGAAATACGCTTTTCTTATGGGTCAGTTGAGATATTGCATGATGGAGTTCAGTTAGAACTCAAGTGGCTGAGTTTAGTGGAGTTGATTGAGGAGTTGATGGAGTTGTGTTCAATTTGACTTAGTTGAACTAGTTGTATTTAGTCTAACTGCAGAATACACTAGTGATGAGTGATGTGAATTAATTATTAATTAATTCACTAATTATTAACTCATAAATCAACTAAAGAATACATCAGTTAACTCAGTGCATGGACAGTTCAGTGGAGACAAGTGTTAGAGGTGAGTGAAAGGGAAAAACAACTGTCAGTTGTGACTATAGTTGTGGATGATATTTGCACAATCAATGGATTGAGTATTGCCAATGAGGATTGCGTGGTTCAGCCAAGGTAAATACGAGTTTGGATCAAACATTCTCATCTACTCTCATGCAGGATTGTGCAGTGGAGGCAGGCAAGCAGTGGAGAAGATTTGAACCTATGATTGATTCAGATCTGAGCTAGTTTGTGTGTAACAGGCGGAGATAGTACTGAGTACTTGTGAGGAGTATTGTACTATGTATTGTTACATGTTCTCAATCAATATAATATACATATATTTGGGAGTTTTCAGTTGTATGGTTTCCCCGGTTACATACTGTGTTAATGTGCGTATGCAATTGATGTTTCATTGTTTTTAATTCCGAAAAATTGATGATCAACGTAGAGGAGGTTATGTATTATGCATGCATTCCACAAATAGTGTATAATCAAGATAATCTCTGTGAATAAGTGTCATACTATTCAAAACTTCTACAGGTTTGACCCAAGAACCTACCACCTTGTGCGCGCCTTAACATAGTACTGCTGACCAACTGGCCATTGACCCATCTATTGAAACCTCGTCCCACGAAATAATATTAAAACCTAAACTTTCCATTCAACCAGACCGACGCAAAGAGAAACGGGGTCCAGGGCAGAACCAAGAGTAGTCCATGGGGTGGACCCTGAACAGGGTATCTTTGTTGATGCTGAGAAGACTCGTTTGGGGCCCAAAAGTGATAGTGTAAGAACAGGACAAATTTCTAGTCATTTTTATATGATTTCACACCATGAATCCTCTAGTGATGTTCGTTTCTGCATCTGAGCTCTTCATTTTCCATCCATGACTGAGATTGGAGGTATAAGGGTCATTATGCAAAGTTGATTGTAATTCATTTCTTTACTACCACTTAATGAAAAAAGGCATCCCCACTTTGAGCAAGGCCCAGAGACATAGCCCACATTGGGTAAAATTCATGGTCAAATCCTATGTGTACCTTTGACCTCATGGTTTCTTTATGATTCCTGCTTATTTTCATAGTTTTTAAGTTACTTGGTTAACATTCTCTTTTATATGCAATTATATATGCAACCTTGAAGCTAAAAGATCTGGATCAAGTTTTGTATCAGAGAGGGTCTGCTTGTTGTGAGTTTCATGAGTGAAAGTTAACCAGGAACAAGCTCCAAAGAGGAGAAGGAAAACTTAAATCCTTTGATCCTGAAGTGGGGCGTGCACCACAAAGACAGAACATGGAAAATGAGGAAGCTCAAATGTAGGAAGAGTGAAAGTATCACAAGATCTTATTCAACATGGCAGAGAAAGTTGACAAGTTGTTTGTAGAGTATGACAAGACAATCAAGCCTTAAAATAAAGAGCTAGATGACCATGCATCGGTAAATCATGAAGGTGGAAGAGGAGAGCCTCCTAAACTGCCCTCTCCATCCTCTGGTGATAGTTCTTATTCTTTTTCTTGTCATCACTCTAACAAGCATCATAGGAATACATATAAGAATCCATCTTTAAAGCTAGATGTAAATTTTGATTTGCCCACATATAATGCAGAATGTAATTCAAAGAAACTAAACAATTGGATTAGACAGATCAATCTTTATTTCCAGATTCAGTGGATCGAGGAAGATGAGGTTAAGATCCAATTAGCATCTCTTCAGCTAAGTGGCATCGCTCTTGTCCGGTGGGTGAGAAAGTTGTAGAAAAGAAACTTGGGTAATCTCCTTTATTCTTGGTCTAATTTTATTTATGCATTAAAATATGAGCTTTATCCTTTGGGTTGTCAACAAAAATATTTAATGGAATGGAAATATTTAAGACAAGGGTAAAAATATACAAATATTCACATAAGATTTTAGAAAACAAGCATTGAATTTGGGCATTTCACTTGATTCACCCGAAAGAGTAACAAAGTATATTGATGCTTTTACATAGTTACATCAGGCATTATTTGTTATTATTTGATCCTACTACTATTGATGCGGCCAGTGTGAAGGTCATTCACCTTGAAATAAGGGGCAAGAATCATAATAAGAGCAACCAAAGAAATCATCTTTTAAACCTCATAATGGAAAGTTCAAAGGAAAAGGCAAGGGAAGGGACAAGAAGAAAACTACAGCCAAGAAGGAGGAAGGATCAAATCCATCTTGCACACATTTCAGGAAGAAAAGCCATGATGATGAACATTGTTAGAAGTTGCATTTGGAGTTTAAGCCAAAGAGATTTGGTGGGAAGAATAAGCAAAGGATGGTGGCAACTGCAAAATAGGACCTTGGATCCAATTTCAGAGATGAGACATTGATCACAATAGTGGGAACACAAGTTACTCTTTCTCTTCATGTTAATGAAAATTTTGAATTTCATGCAAGTGCAATTTCTTCAGATGAGTTTCTTATTAGTGAACGAAAGACGATTGAATTGTTCCATATTAGAGTCATAATGAAACATACTAAATTTGAAACCTTACTTGATTTGGTATCACAAGAAAATTTTATTTCAAAATCCTTGGTTAAAATGTTAGGATTGGAGACCAAGCCTCATCTGAAGCCCTACCCTCTCGATTGGGTGTGTGATAAAGAAAAATTACATGTAACTAAGCAGTGTAGAGTTAGATTTTTTATTTCATCCAAACTAGTAGATAAGGTTGATCTTGATGTTGTACCTTGGATATATGTGGTTTTGTATGGGGGAGTCCATATTTGTATGACAGGAAATCAATTTTCTTTCGCCATGAAAACAAGTATCATCTCAAAAAATATGAGGTGGAATATATTGTTAGATCTCATCGTGCCACAATCAATGCCAGTCTTGTAAATGTAGGTCAAATGAATAAATTGATCAATTCCAACAAAGGGTGCATGCTCATGGTTGTGAGAGAAAAATATGATGAGACATCTGAAGATTTGCAAGGTTGTGACCTCACTTATAAAAAGGAATTGTATGAAATTGTTTCTAACTATGATGGCCTTTTTGAGTAACCAAGTGGGTTGTCTCCAAAGCATGAGATCCACCAAGAGATTCACTTTCAATAGGATGCACCTTTACTGAACATTGGTATATACAAGTTGTTAGCCATTGAGATGGAGAAGATAAAGAAGTAGGTACAGGAATTGCAGAACCAAGGGGTCATAAGGCCAAGTTCTTCTCCATGTGGCTCACCCATCATGTTGGTGCTAAAGAAAGATGGCACATGGAGGATTTGTGTAGACTACAGGAAACTCAAAAAAATAATGGTGAAGAATCTGTACCCTCTCCCTTGAATTGATTATTTGTTAGATCAATTGAAAAATGGTGTCTATTTCACAAAATTGGACTTGTGCAGTTCCTATCATCATGTCAGGATTGCAGAACATGATGTATGGAAGACTGCATTCAAGACAAAACAAGGGTTGTTTGAATGGCTGGTGATGCCATTCAGACTATGCAATGCTCCGACCACATTCATGAGGGTGATGAATGATATTTTCAGACCTTTTCTTGATGATTTTGTACTTATGTATCTTGATTACATTCTTTTTTTCAATAGGACATGGGAAGATCATGTGAGTCATATTAAAAAGGTGCTTGATGTTTTGCAAAAATAAAAATTGTATGTAAAAATTTCTAAGTGTGAATTTGGTAAGACCTCTTTAGTTTACTTGGGTCACATTGTCGGATGTGGTCAATTAAAAATAGATCCTTCTAAAATTAATGTGATTGTAAAGTGGACTAAACCCACGAAATTTAAAAGGTTCGTAGCTTTTTGGGTGTGGTACAATACTGGAGAAGGTTCATTGTCGACTTCTCCGTCATTGTATCCCCCTTACATGCATTGACTAGTGTGAAGCAAACCTTTTAGTGGGGAGGAAAGTAGTAGAAATCCTTTGATACACTAAAAGAGAAGATCAGTACCGCACCAAGTTTGGCCTTACCTAACCTCCAACAACCTTTTGAGATCGAGATAGATACTAGTGGATAAGCCATGGGAGCAGTGTTGATGCAACAGAGGAAACATGTATGTTATCATTCGGAGACATTCTCCCAAGATGTTGTGAACTATCCCATATACGACAAGGAGTTGTATGCCTTCGTTCAAAGCGTGAAGAAGTTGAAGAACTATTTGATCGACAAGGCGACCATCATTCATGATCACCATCTCTTGTGGTACCTCTAGTCACAAACCAAGCTTCAACAAGCACGTCATTTCAAATGGATGTGATTCCTCCAGCAGTTTCACTTGGTAATAAAATACAAGAAGGTCTCCAACAACAAAGTGGAAGATATTCTTTCTCTCCCTCCTATTTCTACATCTATAGTTTTACAAAACGCTTCTTTGTCTTTTGAAATTTATGATGAACATTATGTTGATGATGATGATTTTAAGGATATTTATGCAAATATGACTCATGGATTGCAGGTGGATAATTACCATTTATAGGGAAAGTTGTTGTACCACCTTGGAAAACTTTGTATCCCCACCAATGAGAGAGTACATGTAATCATAGAGGCACATACCTCTATTGTGTTAGGTCATTTTGATGTAGGGAAAACATTTTTTATTTTCAGAGCTTGTGTTATTGGCCTCACATGAAAAATGTTATGACTCAATATGTAAAGGGATGTGCGTTGTGTTCAGTGAGCAAGCCCACTAATATAAAATTGTGGATCTACACACCACTCCCTGTTCCAAGTCATCCATGGGAAAGTGTGTCAACGGATTTTGTAGGAGTTTTGCCTTTGTCTAGGATAGGCCATGACTATTTGTATGTCATTGTTGATCGATTTAGAAAAATGTGTCTTAATTCCTTGTAAAAAGAAAGTCACTACAGAGCATATTACTCTTCTCTTCTTCCAATTTGTATGGGTCCACTTTTGGATGCCCGCATCCATTGTGTCTAATCAAGATTATCATTTTCTTGGAGAGTTTTGGATGATTTTGTGGAGAATGATGGACACCAAGCTGAAGAGGAGCATGACATTTCATTTGCAAACCAATGGAAAAATAGAGGTTGTCAACTGCACAGTGATACACTTACTCTGAGGCTATTGTGACAAGCATCCCAAGTTGTGGGGTGAGAAACTTCCATATGTACAACATGCATACAACCGGGCAGTGTATTCATCCACTCATAGCTCACCATTCGAGACATGATTTGGAAAATTTGCCAAAGGATCCCTTAGACATGGTCTTTGGGATAGATGAAGATTTCAGTGGGCGACATGACAGGGACAAATCACGGAAGTTCATTCATCGAATTCAGATGACTCACCAGGAGGTGTAGGAGAAGTTGGAGAGAAGTTAAGCTCAATACGAAGCTCGACATGAAAAGCATCGAGTCGATCACCAATTCCAGGTTGGAGAAAAAGTGTGGCTTCATATCAGAAAATATAGAATGAAAGGGGAAGGAAATAATTTGAGACCAATTCGATATGGTCCATTCATCATATTAGAGAATTGGAGACAATGATTTTCATCTGATTTGCCAGCATACATGTAGATGTACTCAGTAGTGAAGGTTGAAAACTTGAATATTTATGAGCCTCCTTTGATCATGGACATCGAAGAGGTTGGGTAGGTTCCTACAGTGGATGACTTTGCACCAAAATACTTGGACAAGCTACCATAGGACATCATTCTTGACACAAAGACCAAGAATTCATGACGCAGAGACATGGAGTACCTTTGTATTGGCTTCAAAGTAATGCATCCAAGTAAGGCTCGATGGATTGAAAAGGAGAAAATGAGGGAGAAAAACACTCACTTGCCAATTGACTGATAAATATTTTTTCGGCCCAAAATCTCATTAGTTGGGGAGGAGTGATCCGGATGGCTCCAGAAATAGAAGTGGCCTTGAAATATCCCACAAATCAAAGTCATTAAATGGAAGTTTGGATCAACATCGCTCTTGGTTAATCTCATTATCATCAAATAGTTTTCTATATGTGCATACTAATGAGCCCTAGTATTTCACCAAGGATGTTGCAACTCCCAAGGGCTTCTCAACTTAAATTATCAACCCTGGGTTCATACAAACTTAAAGGTGACAATGCTATATGCATAGTAGGTTAGGTTCTACTCATATCACCCTCAGTAATGGGATCAAATGAAGGTGTTTAAAGACCACTCCTTCATCTAACTACAAAGAGAAAAATAACTCACAATTGCAAGGAGATGAACATGATTCTACTATAGAAGTGAAAGTGCCATACATTCAATGTAAATGTTGAATTGAAATTGCATGAAAGGAAAAAGGCTAGTCTAGTTGCAGAAGTAAACCATGCTATTCTATTTTCATACCTAATCAATGTAACAACCTACTTGCATGAATCATTTATCTATTTGCAACTTGCTTGAAAATGAGAAATTCAACCTTCAACACAATTGAAAAAAATGTTAATTCTAATTTTGTTTTTTCTTTAGTTTCAGTGAGGAAAGGATGGTGTTGTAGTGGTCTTAGAGTCTCCCCTAATCATGAAATAAAATATTTGGGGTCTTTATTCAAATTCAATATACCAGGGTCAAAATCTGGAGTGAATCTTGTTGAAGAAAACAATGCTACCATCAGCTACAAGAAGTGCTACAGGAGGTTTTGTATTACTACAAGAGGCCCTGTTTTGCTACAAGAGGGGGGTCTGAGAGATTTTTGAGGATAGTAATGGTGTCTTAAGGTATAATAAGTTTTATTAAGATAGAATAAGGTGAGTTAAGGGTGTGGGAGCCCCTTGTCCAAGCCTAGTACCCTTCAAAGGTCTATCTTGCACCAAAGTTTGTGCCCACTGTGTCCTCCATTTACGTTAGTAAAGTGGTCTAGATGGTAGTGTTTGGAAGAAATGTGAGGTGTCTAGAAGGGAGATGGAGTGGCCTAGATGGATATAAAGAGGTATGCCCACACCTACAAGTCAACACAATCCCTGTAAACCAATCAAACACATGCATCAAATTATCACTATTACAACAAAGCAAATTAACATGGAAAAGATGAGTTGAATTTTATTGAAATCTACTCTAACGCACAACACAACTCCTAATAGTTGAACCAATGCTACTTGTAGAAATTCTTCAAATTCTCTACAAATCTCACTCTGAGACCTATGCAGAAATATGACTGTAGATTAACCCGATAATGAAATATAACCAAAGAAAAATACTATAACCTACTTCTACTATCAATTTGTGGAAGATTAAAGATAGAGCTAAACAATATAACCAGAAGAAGAAGAATCAATGCACAATACACATGAAAATAATTTGGGGAAAGTCTCAGCTAAAAAACCCCACTATCTGTATTATCATACAAGGTGGAAATACATAGAGATTATACAAAGCCTTAGCTCTCACAGCTATCCAGCTCTCAGTATAATCATCACAGATGCTCACAAGCAATCCTGTCTTCTCACAAGCCTTCCACTCTACCCTCTAAGCTCTGATTTCCTTGCGTTGTTCCTAGTGGATGATTCTCACCTCACCAACACTGCTCTCACACACTGTCAGAACTGCACAATCCTCAAGGAATTATTCCTTCTGCATGCATGAGTTTTCTTTATAAGAAAACACATGCAATTGATAGTACACTGTCCTTGATTTTAATCTCAACTAGGTCTTTCTCATAATAGACATGCATGAGTTTCCAATGAGGGAATGTTCAGTTAACTGGAGTACACTAGTTGAGTGCATGCATGCATCAACTGACTATTAACTCTCTATTAGTTCCTCAAACAGTTTGGAACTAATTCAACTAGACCTAACTCAGTAAACTGAGTTAACTAATTACAACTCAAATATAACTCAACCTTATCTCCTTAATTTAAGGCTTATCTCCTCATTTTAAGGGATAACTCTTGCATGACTTCAGAAAGACTTCTAACTTGAATTTCTGCAACTAATTAAGTCAAAATAACTTAATTAATTACTTCCAAGTAGTTGTTAAGACTAAATTCAATTTTAATTCACAATTTAATTCAAGGACAAATTAAATAGGAATTTTTGGATTCTATTTTTATCATTTCTTGTTGCTATTTTTCAACACTCCCTCTCAACAAGAAAGGAATTCAACTCAATCCTAATTGTCAACCTTTGGAACGTTATGCATGGAACACTTATCTCTAGTTTTGTTGCTCCAGCAACTCTAGAAACAAAAAAACATCCAACCTAAATCAGTGTGATGCATATGCCATCAAAGTCTCTGACTGCTATTGCCTCTGTCAATTGAAAACTTTGCACTTCTGCTGACTCAGCCTTTCTACAATATTGTCAATCCTTCTCTGCGCTCTTTAGTATCTGACTACTCTAGCCTCTTTCACTTTGATCTCTGACTCCATCAGTCCCACTGATTCCTCCTGCTACTATGTACTTTGGGCTCCCGTAGCAAGGTACGATCCATGAGATAAAACCTCTCAATGGACCCTGCCCAATTTTAGCCTTCATGGGACTATCACTTCACATTGCTCGACCTCACACCTGGAGGTATGGGTGCATGCGATCCCTTTGCCCACTTGGATTGAAATTCCCCCCTAATGGAGGTATTTGCATGAGTGGATCTCTTCACTCGGTCTCCTCTCTACTTCTCCAATTGTGGCTCCTCCACAATTGTTTGAGACTTCTTCTAGGCTCCATGTTGAGAGGTAATTTACTCTCCCTCTCAACCACCAAGTCTCTAACATTTGCCTTGCTCCTCAAAACTTTGCATGCATCTTGAACCTCAAGAGCATACAAGTTCTTAACTCATGAACCGATCTATTTCACCTGTCTTGTGGTGATGTCTCTAAGGAAAACCTTTCCCTTACTAAAAAACACATCATAGCCATGGTCTTCTAATACCGTGATTGAAACCAAATTCTTCTTCAGTACAGTCACATACTTCACATTTGTTAAGGTGATAGGAGCTCCATTCTCCCTCTAAAAAGCAACTGTTCCCACTTCTAAAACACTATACCTTTCGTCGTCACCCATCTCTATGTGCATCTTGAGGTCTTTCTCCACCAAGGCAGTGAATAAAATTTTATCGCCAGTCATGTGGAATGAGGCTCAACTGTCAAGATCCCAAACACAACCCATCATTGATGACGCCATGCATGCAATGAGGGTAAAGTCCATTTTGAACTGAGAGGCTAATGCCTCACCTTCCAATCCTTCCGAGGATCTCTTCTTGGACTTCTTCGATGGGCAATTAGTCGCATAATTTCCCATCTCAATTGAAGTGTGATATGAATTTGATTTTCACCTACAACCCCAAACTTTAAACTTCGAATTCTCTTCTCAATATACTGTTCACAACTCTATTAAACTTGGCTCTGATACCATGTAGAAATTCTTCAAATTCTATACAAATCTTGCTTTAAGACCTATGTAGAGAATCTGACTGTAGATTAACTCGATAATGCAATATAACCAAAGCAAAATACTATAACCTACTTCTACTATGAATTTGCAGAAGCTTAAAGATTGAGATGAACAATATAATTAGAAGAAGAAGAATCAATGCACAATACACATGAAAATAATTTGGGGAAAGCCTCAGCGAAAAATCCCCACTATCTATATTATCATACAAGGTGGAAATACATATAGATTATACAAAGCCTTAGCTCTCACAGCTAGCCAGCTCTCAGTACAATCCTCACAGATGCTCACAGGTAATCCTGGCTTCTCACAAGCCTTCCTATCTGCCCTCCAAGCTCCTATTTCCTTGTGTTGTTCCTACTGGATGATTCTCACCTCACCAAGTGGAACACTGCTCTCACACACTGTCAAAACTACGCAATCCTCAAGGAATTATTCCTTCTTCATGCATGAGTTTTCTTTATAAGAAAACACATGCAACTGATAGTACACTGTCCTTGACATTAATCTCAACTGGGTCTTTCTCATAATAGACATGCATGAGTTTCTGATGAGGGAATCTTCAGTTAACTAGAGTACACTAGTTGAGTGCATGCATGCATCAACTGACTGTTAACTCTCTATTAGTTCCTCAAACGGTTTGGAACTAATTCAATTGGACTTAACTCAGTAAATTGAGTTAACTAATCACAAATCAAATATAACTCAACCTTATCTCCTTAATATAAGGGATAACTCTTGCATGACTTTAGAAATACTTCTAACTTCAATTTCTACAACTAATTAAGTCAAAATAACTTAATAATTATTTTCAAGTAGTTGTTAAGACTAAATTCGATTTTAATTCACAATTTAATTCAAGGGAAAATTAAATTGGAATTTCTGGATTCTATTTTTATCATTTCTTGTTGCTAATTTCAACACTACTAACTCCTAAAGTGTTGAAACTAAGCATGCAGAAGAATTATAGTCCCATACTTAACAATTTCCAAGAAATCATAAAAAAGAAAAAGAAAATGGGTTGTTATTATAGATCTTCCAATCACTCTTCCCACAAGAGAGGTGATAGGAAAACCTGCAACTACAAATTTTGTAATAGAACACTTACTGAAACAAGACAATCATTATAATAACTTGAGAAGGAACAAGGAATAAATACAAGAAAGGGATTAAAGCCTCTAGGTTGGGCCCAAACCCAAGGGTTTCAGCCCTCCAAAACTACTTTAGATGCAGAACAATAGTGAACTTCCCATTAACAGAAAATAAGTGTCAAATAAATCATATGAAAGATGATAACAATGTCATTCACTATAATCTCAATAGCTACTCCTAGATGCAACAAAATTTTGAATCCTAATGAGCCTTTTGAATGGTTTATTTATACAAAAAGTAGTTGAGAGAAACTCCCTTGAAAATAGGAGTGATTCCCTCCAAAATCTTGAGATTTGTGGATCTAGTTTCCTTTGGTCTTCACATGTACTGGGATTTCCTCGGCTACTAGTGAATTCAAATTGTTGGTGAGTATTCTTTTATCTCAATCCGATTTGGAGAGTTAATGAGGTGGACAAGCCTCCTATATTCTCTCTGATTGTCTCCATCAAGCCCCTACATAGTAAATATCTCCAAAAATGCTTCCTTTTTGTGCATCTTAATCGCATTAGGCCACGCAATATGATAAACACCCTTCATTCTTCTTACTAACAATATTATGGATAAAAATGTGAATCAATTTGAGAAAAGGAGAGTTTTAAGGGTTGAAGGATAGCACAATGAGCCTCAAAATATACCTATTGATGGGACCCATCATCACCCCCCTACTGAAGGTGTTTCTCATCCTCTGAGCAACTCAGTCACTGATATGAAGCTCATTCATGGACCTGGTGGTCTCTCTGACATCTGAAGGCACCTCAAAGGGTGTGCCTTCCTGTGGATAGAAACCTAAATTTTCCTTTATGTCTGTCCATTCCTTTTTTTCTTCTTCGTGATTTCTTCTCTTTTGTAGGCCCAACATTAAGGGAGGATTGTGTTTGAGTCTATCCACTTGATCTTAAACCTTTTCATGATCCTTCTGTATTGTTTGGTTCTCTCCAAGGTCGTCCTTAGTATTTTTGGAGAGCAATATTCTATGATTTTCAAACTGTGTGGTAGGGCATGCCATCTATAGTTTTTAACCCTGTAAAAAAATTATTTGCATACGAATTCTAAAAAAAACATAAAATAAACAATGGCAAGGGAATAAAACATAAATCAAATATACACATAGATTTTCCCCTAGATCCAAAAATAGGACTACCAGATTAATTTTTCATTATGTTCCTTTCAATGTTATAATATATGTGTGTGTGTGTGTGTGTGTCAAAGCATCCATAAACCCCAATCCATTAACCCTCGATTAGAACATAACCATAGTTCCCTTGACCGGATCTACAAAATACCATGGACAGAAAATCATCATGCCCAAAACCATGTGCGAAATCCATGCATAAAACCATAGGTAGGTCCAACCACCTAATATAGGTTCGTGTGTGGGGTAGTCATGGAAAGAATATAACACAACCCAAAATCCTCCCACTTGTTTTCTTTCCACAAGGGGCCACAAGAGATCTTAGCCATTGATCTAATGCCAATTGTTTCTCTACATCAAGGGAACTTCTCAGTGCTCACAGACTTTTTCAATGCATTTGCAGTATTCTTCAAAGTGTCCACCTTTACCAGCAACACCTTTTTGTCCTCAACCATATCCCTCATAAAGTGATATTTAACATCAATGTGCTTTGTCTTTGAATGATAAGCACATTTCTTTACCAAGAAAATTGCACTTTGGCTGTCATAGTTTATCCTTATAGCTCGATGTACTAACCCCATACTTGAACACAATCTTTACAACCAAACTGCTTCCTTGCTTACATGAGTGGCTATCATGTATTATGCCTATGTAGTTGAAAGTGTCACTATAGACTATCTCTTACTCATCCAAATGATTTCACGTCCAAATAGGTTAAACACATACCCACTTGTAGATCTTCTCTGATCTAGATCTCTACCTTAGTCTGCGTCAAGAAAGCCATGGATGTCCAAAACTCTATCCAATCCTAGACTTCCTTGGTAGCACAAAACATAATCACTAGTGCCACACAAATACCTAAAAACCCACTTCAATGTTGTCCAATACTCCTTCCCTAGTTTTGACATAAACCTTCTCAATACTCCCACTGCATGTGCAATGTCTTGTCTATTACAGACCATTGCATACATCAGGCTACTAACTACACTTGCATATGGAACACAGGACATGTCCTTTTCCTCTTCTTATGTCTTGGGACACTATTCAACAGATAACTTTACACCTATAGGAATAGGAACCTTCAACAATTTACTATCATGCATATTAAATCTCTACAGTATTGTCTCGAAATACTTCCTCTGGTTTAATCAGAGCTTCCTCTTTGCCTGATCTCATTTAATTTCCATTCCCAAAATATAGTTTGCAACGCCAAGCTCTTTCATGTCAAATTTTGAGGAGAATTGGGTCTTCAAACCCTGGATAATTTCTTTGTCATTTTCAACCAGCAACATATCATCCACATACAAAACCAGATAAATAACATTGTCACCAATTAATTTAAAATGCACATAGTGGTCTCCTTTGCTCATGGTGAAGTGAAGTCCCCATATAAATGTATCAAATTTCTTATACCACATCCTTGGTGACTATTTTAACCCATACAGAGACTTTTTTAACTTGCATACTAGTTCTTTCTTACCCTTCACCGCAAAGCCTTCAGGTTGCTTCATGTAGATCTATTCTTCCAGATGCCTGCGAAGAAATTTTGTCATCACATCCATCTCTTCTACCTCAAAATAAAATGCAAAAAAAACAGATAAATTAATTTAATAGAGGCTACCTTGGAAATAGGAGAAAAAATATCACCAAAATCAATTCCTAGCACCTGGGAATAACCTTTTTCTATCAACCGAGCTTTGTATTTCTCCACCTTTCCTTCTGCATTCATCTTCTTCTTAAACACGCATTTGTTACCAATGGTTTTTATTCTAGCCGACAACTCCACCAGATCCCAAGCCTCATTTTTGTGCAAAGATGCCTCAACCATGGCCTCTTTCCAGAGTTTTCCATTCTCAGAATCTATTGCTTCCCTAACGGTTTTGGGATCATCATTAGCAATAGATAAAGCAAAATTTGAATAGAAAGCAAATGGACTATACCTTTATGGCTGCCTTCTTTCTTGAATTGATCTTCTCACTGCTGGAGTTTGTGGCTCTCCATATTTTGATTCCTCTTCTACTGTAGAGTTTTATTCTTCCTCATTTAGCTCAAACTCTATCTTCTCAAGTTCATTTGGTAGGACTTCATGTTTAATAACATCTTACACCTCTCTAAACACCACATCTCGGTTGTACACAACGTTCCTTGTTTCTGAGTTCCAAAGCTTATAACCTTCTAAACCATCCTTTTACCCAATAAAGATACACTTTTCATATTTACTATCCAACTTTGTTATTTTCTCCTTTGGAACATGTACATATGCATCACATCCAAATACCCTTAGATGTGAAAGAGAATTTTTCTTACCAATCCATACCTCTTGTGGAGTCTTATCTTCCAATGCTGATGAAGGTGATATGTTGACCAGGTAACATGTAGTCTCCACCACCTCTACCCAGAATTCCTATCCTAACCCGACACCATTGAGCATGCTTCTTTCCCTTTCCATCAATGTCTTATTCATTCTTTATACAACTCTATTTTGCTCAGTTGTGTATGGAGTGGTCTTCTATCGTGCTATACCACACTTCTTATATAAATCTTCAAATTCCTTTTTGCAAAACTCTCCACCGTTATCTATCCATAGCACCTTTATCTTCTTCTCTGTCTGATTTTCCATGAGAGCCTTAAATTCTTTAAACCTATCAAAGACTTCATATTTCTTCTTAAGGAAATATATCCATGTATTCCTTGAGAAGTCATCTATAAATGATACATAGTACACATACTTTCCTACTAATGGAACCAACACAGGTCCAAACACATCACTGTGCACAAGATCTAATATCTATTTCGCCCTCTTACCACCAAAGGGGAAACTCACCCGATTTAGCTTTTCATATACACAATTTTCACAAAAATAAAAATCCACAGAGAAATTAGACATACCTTCTACCATACCATTACCATGAAGTATTCAAAGGCCCTTCTCTCCAATATGTCCAAGCCTTTGATGCCATAGCATGGTCTTTTCTCCATAGACCACTAGATTTTCTGCTCCAATTTCAGGAACCACAGAACTGTTGCACCCATTAATAATAGTGCTACCTTGAAGCTTGTATAAAGTTCCAATACAAACTATCCACATCAATACCAATACTCCCTGAACCATCTTGCAAGTATCTTTTTTGAACACTATTTTTACACCTCCATCATCCATATTGCTTACAGAAATCAAATTTCTAGCCAATGTAGGAATATGCAAAACACCCAGAAGTGTTCTAATCCTTCCACCTTGCAACTTCAACTTGAATTTTCCACGACCAATGATTCTAGCCTTCCTATCATCCCTAAGAAGACATCACCACCATAATATAACTCATACTCGCAGAACCACTCTCTAGGAGGAGTGAAGCGAAAGGGTGCACCTGAGTCAATCAATCATGCCTCATGCTCTACAATGTGTACTTGAAGAAGAAGCCAAGTACATATCCCCAACTTCATCTGAGGTGGGTTTCACCTCTACAGAAGGAGCATCATCAGATCCCTTTCCTCTCTTAGGAGCTTTAGATTTACAATCCCTTTTGAAGTGCCCTTCCTTTTCGCATTTCCAGCACACCTTTAGAGGTTTTCCTGGAGATTTAGATCTCCCTCTAGATTTAGATCTCCCACTGAAGGAATTAAATTTTTTTATGTTCTGGGCCCGTCCTCATACCGAAAAGGCATCACCATTCTGGCCCTCCATATTTTTCCGTCTCATGTCCTCTAACAGTAAGGATGAAACTATTTAATCAAACTCCAAGGCAGTTTCATTGCTACCTATTGCAACAACCAGACTATCCCACGAATCTGGTAGAGAACACAAAAAATTGATGCACTTATCTTCATCTAAAATTTTTATATCAATAGATAATAACTAGCTTACCATGGTATTAAATGCATTCAGATGCTCTGTCACGGAGCTTCCATCTTTCATCATCGGTTTATACATATTTTGTAGGAATAGTTTATTCACCAAGACTTATATTGGTACGAATTCCCTAAAGTTTCCCACAAAGCCTTCGCCGAAGCTTCCCCTGATACATTCATAAATACTGAATCTGAGACACACAATTGTATTTTTCTCTTTGCCTTCCGATCCAACTTCACCTAGTCTTCAACTGACGTTATTGTTGGTTTAGTACCTGAATCTACCGCAATCCACTTATCTTTATCCACCAATAGATCCTCCATCTTGAGTTTCCACAACTCAAAACTCTGACCATTAAATTTCTCAATCTCTATCTTTCCACTGCTCGCCATCTTCTTTCACCACAAGAATCAATCCCGCAGATCTCCCACTGAACATAGTCTACCATAGGCCCAAGAAGAAACCCCTAAGCAGAAAAGGTGTCTCCTAGAAGCAAAAATAGGTCTGATACCAAATGTAGGTTGTAACCCTATACAGAAATTACTTGCATATGAATTCTAGAAAAAACATAAAATAAATAATGAAGAGAGCATAAAACATAAAACAAATATACACAGATATTTTCCCCTGGGTCCCAAAATCGGGACTACCAGATTGATTTTTCATTATGTTCCTTTCAATGTTACAATACACATATATATGTTGAAGCATCCATAAATCCCAATCCATTAACCCTATATTAGAACATAACCGTAGTTCCCTTGACCGGATCTACAAAATACCATGGGCAAAAAAACATCATTCCAAAAGCCATGTGTGAAATCCATGCACAAAACCATAGGTAGGTATGCCCACCTAATATAGCATCCAAAAAAAATTCCTGGGGCACTGCCCCAGATCCCGTGCAGGAGGCTACTTCCCCCATATGACCTCCTAGCAGTGCCCAATGCAACATACAAGGGTGGACGTGGAAATAATATAACACAACCCAATACCATCTTCTTTTCCAATCATGCAAACTTTTTCTCCCCAACATCCTAAATGTGTCCTTAAATTGTAAGATGGATTTTTATTGGGTTGCGATGTACCTAGGTGCCAATTCAAGATTAGAGGGGATGAGATTGAATTTGTTGATGACAACCTTTGGGATCACCAATTCTGCTCTGATGTGTAAGGGCTCCTTTTCTTCCTTTGCCATCACCCATTTCAATTCTTTACCCCTTGTTTCCTCATGGGTCAACCAAGAGGCTAATGCCACTAGTTGCATGTCTCCCAATCTTGAGTTGGGGTCCCAAAAATTCATGTCGGTGAGGATCAGATTGTGCATGTAAAATTCAACAAGTTTGGATCTATCTTCAATACTTTCGTTTATGCAAAAGTCAATGAATTTTATGTAGTATTTTAAAGGTAAGGAGCCATACTATGCTAGTGTCTTTATCTGTAATCGCGGTGACTAATCCTTGAGGAAAATGGTATAGGATTTAGATGGTTACCTATATTGTATGACTTCCATAGATAAACTTTCCATAGTGCCACGTTGTGTCTCTTTTTCTTGTAGCTTCTCTCTTAGCCTTGTGTTTTCTGCCTATAATTGTTCTCTCATGATTGACTCCCTTCATATCAAATCATTCAATTCCTTTCCCATTTCATTAAATTCTCCTGCATAAGGCCCTCATATTCTACCTTTTGGATTTTTCAATTTTCATCCGTCTATGTGTTATTCCCCTTTCATTTTCCAACTCAAAGAAGAGTGGGATAGAAAATTTCTCAAGTATAATCTTGCCTCCCTCAATAAATTTGTAGTAGGATGCTAGGTTTGGTTGTGGATAAGGATCTTGGAGTTCTTGGGGGCCTTTTTCCTTTAGACCCTCCTATTGCTCCTATATAATCCCATGTTTCTTTTGCAGCTCTTATGTTTCCTCTTGTAACAAGGCAGCTTGTGTCTTGAGCTTTTTAAAGGTGACTGCTCTAGTTGTGGCCCCCCCCATGGGTAACACAATTTTCTTAGTCTGGTCTTAGGAGAGGTAACTTCATCAATATTTCCCTCACTAGGTCCCACTTCTTCCTTTTTTCTTGTTGATTCATCAATGATGATAGGTATTTTTGAAGGAGGATGAGACTTCCCTTGACTTATCCTGGTGCTCTTCCTTGTTTTAAAATATAAGTGGCCTTGCCTTAGATGTTTTATTTTTGGCTTGACAGGTGTACCAAGTGTGGCCAATGTGGAAGCTACTTCTGCCTTTGTGTTTCATGGTGAGATGATTATTTGTTGTCCTTGTCTTTCTATCTCTTGAGGTTTGGTGGTCTCTTCAATGTTCTCTCCCTCTGTTCATTGTTTCTCTTCCTCTCTTTCCCCATTTTCTTCTTCCTCCTTCTCTTCCTTGTCTTTTTCTTCCTCCTTTCCCTCCATACCCTGTTAGGCCCCTATAATACTAGTGATTCCCCCATTACTATTTTCATTGTATCCCTTATTGTTATTATTGTGCCCCTATTGTCCTCATAGTGTTATTAGTATGCCCCATAGAAACCCACTATTGTCATTTTTGTGCCCTTATGTTATTACTGTTATGTCGGCTTGATTATATTGTGACCCCTTAGACTCCTATAAATAGAAGGGAGGTTTAGTCATTTGTATCATCCAATAATTGTTCATTTGTGTAATGTAAAGGAGGTTCCCCCCTCGAGGAGGCTGAATTCTAAGGCGTTGATCTATTTTTCTATCTTTTTGTGAGCTGGTTTCCTAACATTTGGTATCAGAGCTTTGGATTCTAAGGTTTCGCTACTCCAAACAAGTCATCGCGTAATGTTCTCTGTAACTTTTTTCTATGACGTTTCAGAAGCTACAAAAAAACCCATTTGAGCTGAAGTCATTCTGAACTTTGGTTCCAAATTTCAGAGCTTGTCTCACTATATTTGCAGAGATATGATCTGAGGATGTTAGGGTTTTTGGAGACTACCAAATTACATTCCAAACAGGTGACTTGGGGACAATCATCATAACTTTTGTTTTAAGAATCAGATTGAAATTTCGTAAGATCTTTTAGAAAGAGGATGGCCTGTAGTTTTCAGTGTATTAGTTTCAGGTACTAAGATCGAAACAGTGACACGTGGGACATCGTACAAATTCACTCTACAGAACTAATCCATAATCTGGTCACTGTGGGAGATTTGGCATAACTTTTCCTTGGAGAATCCAATCTTGATCAGAATTATGGGGTTAGAAAGAGGACTCAAAGGGCTACCATAGGACAAGATTTTAGATATTCAAGATCGGTAGTTACAGAGATACAATAGATTCAATATCGAGATCTTACAAAGTGAAAAATGGGTGTGTAGTTTTTTTAAAATTTTGCATAAGATTGGTTTCAAAATTTTGTTTGAAGGAATTAAAAGGGAATAGTGAAGAATTATTAGCATTAATTAATGCCCTGAAGAAAAAAAATTGAAACACCTAGTAAGCAACCTGAAAGCTCTAGCATGACTCATGAAGAGGAGGAAGAAAATGATCAAGAAATGTCAAAAGAAGAGGATATACTCCAGGAACAAACTCTAGATAAAGAAGAAATGAATCCGACCATATCTTGTAATGCATTGGATGGAATTACCACTCCTCAAACTATCAAGATAGAAGGACATATCAAGAAGAAAAAGGTAATAGTATTGATTGATTCGGGAAGTACTCATAATTTTATTCATTGTAAGATAGCAAAGGAATTGAATTGCTTCCTATATCTAGCACCAGAGTGTCAAGTGATGGTTACAAGCGGAGGAACCATAAATTGCTCTGGAAAGTGCCATAATATCAAGATATCCATGGGAGAATATGTATTGAATAGCCCAATTCTTTGCATTCCAATGGGTGGTGCTGACGTTGTATTAGGAGTCCAATGGATACAATCCTTGGTTACAATAGCTTTTAATTTTCAAGAACTTTTCATGAAATTTTGTGTGGAAGGAAAGGAAGTTGAATTAAGGGGTATTGCAGGGAAACCAGGAAATATAATCAGCTCTAATAGTATGACAAAGCTTCTAAAGAAGGAACAATGAGGTGTAATTTCACAATTATGTTCAGTAGAGGTTTCCACATCGAAATCATCTATTTCTCCAGATCTCCAAAAAGTCTTGGACAATCATTCCAAGGTATTTGAGACTCCCAAAGGTCTTCCACCTATTCGTGATCATGATCATGATATTCATTTGATTCCAGGAAGTTTTCCTCCAAACATCAGGCCGTACAGATATCCCTATGCCCAAAAGAGTGAAATTGAACTATGGCTGCAGAAATGCTAGAGTCTGGTATAATTCAACCTAGTCAAAATTCTTTCTCTGCTCCAGTAGTATTTGTGCACAAGAAGGATGGATCATGGCACATTTTTTTAGATTATAAGGAGCTCAACAAGCTCACTATTAAAGATAAATTTCCCATTCCTATCATTGATGAATTATTGGATCAATTGCATGGATCAATTTACTTCAGCAAGTTGGATCTTCATTCAGGATATCATGAAATCAGAATGAAGACTGAAGACATTCTGAAAAAAACATTTTAGAACTCATGAGGGTCATTATGAATTTTTGGTCATGCCTTTTGGCCTTACCAATGCACCTTCTACATTTCAAGGTTTGATGAATTCCATTTTCAAACCCTTCCTTAGGAAATTTGTGTTAGTATTTTTTGATGATATACTAATCTACAACAAGTCTTGCAAGGATCATGTTGAACATGTTGACAGGGTGCTCAAACTATTGAAGGAGAAACAATTATATGCAAAAATATCCAAATGTTTCTTTGGAGTACAAGAGGTGGAATATCTAGGTCATATTGTATCTCATGAAGGTGTTAAGGTAGACCCTAGCAAAATTAAAGCCATTGAGGAATGGAAAATCCCCACATCCATAAAGCATCTGCGAGGATTTCTCAGGTTGATAGGGTATTATCACAAGTTTGTTAAGAATTATGGGAGAAAAGCAACACCTCTAACAACAATATTAAAGAAATATGCATTTTCATGGACTCTAGAAGCAACAAGGCCTTCGAACATCATAAAGAGGCAATGTGCCAAGCACCAGTCTTAGCTACGCCAGACTTCACAAAAACCTTTATTGTGGAATGTGATGCTTCAGGAAATGGAATTGGTGTTGTTTTAATTCAAGATGAAAGACCCATTGCAAAAGTCGTCCAATCAAGGGAAAGTATTTACACAAAGCTATTTATGAGAAGGAAATGTTGGCAATAAATACATGCACTTAAGAAATGGTGACCCTACCTAATGGGAATACACTTCAAGCTAAAAATGGATCATGATAGTCTTAAATACTTCTTAGAACAAAAATTATCCTTTGAAGAGCAAAAAAAATGGGTCACAAAGATGTTGGGTTATGACTTTGAAATCATCTACAAAAAAGGGAAGCAAAATGTTGTGGAAGATGCACTCTCAAGAAAGGATGAGGATGTGGAAGCATTGTTGTGTGCCATTTCTATTATCTAACTAGATTGGATAAACGAAGCAAGGGAAGAATGGAAGAATGACGAAAAAGTGTGGGCACTCATTCAAAAGTTACAACAAGATTCCAGTACATCTGATACATTTAGCTAGAAAAATGATTCGTTATAGTACAAAGATCGCTTATACCTATGTAGTAATTCCCAACTCAAACAAAGATTCTTATGGAATTTCACACTTCTCCCTTAGAAGGGCACTCAGGATTTTTAAAAACTTATCATAAGGTTAAGAAGAAATTTTGTTGGGATGGTCTTAAATTGGATATTCAAACATTTTTGGTGGAATGTTTGGTTTGCCAACAAAATAAAGTTGAAACAATTAAGATGCCAACTCTATTACAACCTTTATCCATTCCAAGCCAATGTTGGGAGGAAGTTTCAATGGATTTTATCACAGGTTTACCCAAGTCTCAAGGGAAGAGTGTCATCATGGTGGTATTTGATAGACTTACCAAGTATGCACATTTTTGTGCATTATCACATCCATTTAAAGCCAGTACAGTTTATATTGCATTTATGGAAACAATTCAAAAGCTACATGGAAACCCAAAGATTATTATGAGCAACAGAGATCTCATTTTCACTGGAAATTTTTGGACAAAATTATTTTCTTGTCTCGGTACTCAGTTAACTCATAGCTCATCTTACCATCCTCAATTTGATGGGAAAAATAAGATAGTAAAGAAATGTTTGGAAGGATATCTTCGTTGCTTTATATCTGATAAACATACACAATGGGTCAAATGGTTGCCTCTGGTTGAATGGTGGTATAACACTTCCTTCCATACTACAGGAAAAATGACCCCATTTAGAGCACTTTATGGATATCATCCACCATCCATCACATCATATTTAAGAGAAAATTCTAAGGTTCAAGTAGTGGAACATCACATCGAGCATCAACAACAAGTTCTCCATCTCTTAAAGGATAACCTTATGTTGGCACAAAATAGAATGAAACAACAGGCATATCAACATCACAACGAAAGAAGTTTTGATGTAGGTGACTGGGTATTCCTATAGCTACAACCATATAAACAAATGTCCCTCAAGCAAGCTAAGAAGGATAATAAATTATCACCAAAGTATTATAGTCCATACAAGGTGTTGCAAAATATTGGTACTATGGCATACAAATTGGAGCTTCCTGCAGCTCCCTGAGTGCACCCATTTTGCATGTTTCATGTTTAAAGAAGGTTATAGGTGACAAGCTCCCAGTTCAAACAATATTGCTAGAACTTGATGAGGAAGGAAAAATCATATTGGAATTGCAAGTAGTCATAGAAACAAGAACTCGATTGCTACGAAATCGATAAATTTCGGAGGATCTCATCAAGTGGAATAGCTTATCCACTCAAGATTCCACATGGGAGGATGAGAATTTTATACAAAGGCATCCAGAACTACACAAGCGTTAAGGACAATGCTTTTCGGAAGGAGAGGGGCATGTTAGGCCCCTATAATACTAGTGATTCCCCCATTACTATTGTCATTGTATCCCTTATTGTTATTATTGTGCCTCTATTGTCCCCATATTGTTATTAGTATGCCCCATAGAAACCCACTATTGTTATTTTTGTGCCCTTATGTTATTACTATTATGTCGGCTTGATTATATTGTGACCCCTTAGACTCTTATATATAGAAGGGAGGTTTAGTCATTTGTATCATCCAAGAATTGTTCACTTGTGTAATGTAAAGGAGGTTTCCCCCTCGAAGAGGCTGAATTCTAAGGCATTGATCTATTTTTCTATCTTTTTGTGAGTTCGTTTCCTAACATACCCCCAATATTATAGGTTGGTGTTCCTTCGTGTTGTGTGAAGGTAATGACTTGTGTTTCAATGAAAATTTCCATGTCTGTGTCTACAAAGTCAGTCCATAGAATAGGGTTCCTTAGGTGGCTCAAGGTATCCATAACAATCATCTTAATGAGGCCATGGTGGGAAATGTGCTGGTGTTTCCCTTACCTCACTTCCTGGCTCATTTCAATGATAGACTGCAAGAGGAAATGTAGAACATTGAGTCTCCATGGAGTGGGAAATTCTACTTTGAAATTTAGCTCATGGAGTAGCCTAAAATGATAGGCATACAAAATGCTCAACCTCCCCTTTCAAGATATGTATTTTAGGATGTGATAGGCCACTTCATCCTAGGGGTAAGGTAGGCTCTCTCTTCTCACTCCATTTTTATCTTCTAAAGATTTTCTTTGTGAATGAAGAAATTCTTCCTAGCTATAACAATTACGATTTTATCCTCCTTTCTCCATCAAACTCCTATGGTTAAAGTAGTCACTCTACTTATGAGTTCAACATTTAAAGAGATGGAAAGTCCTCTAACAACAGTAGTGGCACTATTTTCTCCCTGAGAATTTAGTGCCATGGAAAACTCTTGAGTTATCTCATCATCATACCCCTTTAATTTCTCAAAGAACCCCATCCACTAATGTCTCAAGAAAATGTCTAGAATAGGGGGATGTTGATGGATTATTTTTGTGTCTATGGGTTCTCTCCTATTGAAACCTCCACTCATTGCTCCTATTTCTCCTTCTCAGGGTTATTTTGGGTGAATTTTAATTTTGGCCTCAAAGTAGTCTCAGGTGTAGAGATAGTGTCAAATTTTCCTTTTTATCAGAGGAGGAGAAGGATGATATATTTTTTATATAGAAAAAATAAAAATAAAAAAAAAAACTTTTCTTTGTTCCTATCTTACCTTCTCATTAAATAAATTTCAGATGAAACTGTTGCACAATTGTTTGCTATAGGATACCCAATTCAAACATAATTCTTCATGCAGGTGTATGGGAATTTAGGGAGGACGAAGGCCACTTACTCATTATAAAATGATTTTCAAGTGTGTATGAGGGTTTGAGGACAATATCTGGTGGTTTTGACTCCTTTCTAATCCATAACTGTCTATAGCATCTACAAATGCAATTTATGGAAAATTGATGGCACCCCAGGTAGTCTCTAGTAGCATCTACTTTGTCCATGCCCAACTTTTTTCTAGAAATTAGTGATTATGAAAATGGAGTCAAGCCTTGTATGTTTTATTCCTTTTGTGGTAAAGGCTAAGAGCGCTCTGGTAACTTGGCATCTACATGAGTTTCCTTTTTTCAACCATTGTCCCTATTTCTCATAATCATTGCCCCACTCATCATAATTATCACCCCACCCCTCGTAATTGTCACCCCACTCATAGTAATCATCACCCCACCCCTCATAAACATCACCCCACTTAACTTGAATTTTCCACGTTGCTTGGTGGCTGAATGAAATGTAGTTAACTGATCAAAGGTGGCCATGTTTATTGGCCACCTCTAGCCCATGAAAAATTCCCTTCTTAATTATTAAACAATTTTTTTCATTATATGCATAGGGAAGAGGTGAGGGGTGTCATTATACCTAACTTTACCTAATATCAAATTGTTGGATATTCCTGTGTGCTGCTACTGATATTCATATCATGATGAATTTGTAGGTATTAATTTCCTTTGTTTTCTTCTACATAGTTCTTCATAACTTGTAGTTTTTTTACTGATAAAATCCCTTTCCTTTTTTTGCTTTTGTGTAGGCCTCTTCTCAATGATCATTCTATTGTTGTTTTGATGGATGGATAACATGTCTTCTACTTTCTAGGTATGGTTTGTGCCTTCTCATCCTCAGTAATGTATTCATGATTCCTTAGGGTTGTTGGATCCTCTACTTTATGTTGTAAAAAGAATTGGTTCAGAATTCTATTGTTACTGTGTAGGCCATTGCAGGAGGGATTACCTTCCTGTAGTAGTCACTTCATCCCTCCTCAAGACCTCATATTGCACCCAAGAACTTAGACAAATCATATGAGGTATGGGGAGATGATTAGGATCATTAGAGGGTGGTGTATGTGGTGAAAAAGTTGAAGACATTTTTTTTGGGGGGTTTTTTCTTTATGTGGCAGAGTGGAATATTGAGGATGAATTTTGGTCGCATGGAGGTGGATGAGTGATGGAGGGATTTTAGTGGACCTCTCCCAACATTTCTTAAGGAAAACATGACCTTTTGATCCCTTTCTCCAATTGGATCTCCCTCCTGTAACAATTTAGTTTGCTCCTATAGCAATTTAGGCTTCTCCTGTACCAGTTTAGGACAATCCTCTAGCACTTCAAAAAGGAGGCAAAACATGGTCAAATTGTTATATAAATGATGGAGAGAGGTAGGGGGGTGAGTGAAGATGGTGAAAATGCAATGGATAGATGGAAATAATGAAGAAATGAATCTATACAACTTGTTTTGTAGCCACCTTTATTTTGACTATCTAGAGTCCTCCCTTGTCATATTTCGTTTTATCTTCTTTTTTTTTGGAGGTGTGCAGACTACCTCTGCAGAGGTTTTCAACCTACATGCCTTCCTTAGGCACCTTAGAGGTGGTTTTCACCTAGTGATATTTTATTTTATTTTATTTTTTATTTTTTCTCTTTGGCTGCCTCAGAGAGGTTTTCAACCCTAGATTTGGCCTTAGACGCCTCATAGAGGTTTTCATCTAGGCCCTTTATTTTTTCTTTTTCTTTTTCATTAGAATCTTTTTGGATTGAGGGTTGTGAACCTCCCAATCAGATTTAGTTCTCTATTGATTGAACTAAGAAACTCTTCCTTGGACAAAGGTATTTTATACACATTCAACGTATAACATTGACAAGTAAGGGAATCCCTTCCTCATTAATTGTTTTGACCTAGAAAAACCCATTCTCATGAAATATTGTTACTAGATAGGGACCCAACCATCTTGTCATTAACTTACCCTTAAAATCCTTGAATCTGGAATCATTCAATAAGGCCTAATATCCTCCTTGAATATTCTTCTCTTTAATGTGTTTCTCATGCCAAATATTCCTTTGTAGTCGAATTACCTTAGTGTGTAGGAGAGTTGTATCCTAAATTAATCTAAACCATTGAGTTGGAGCAACCTCCCTTGTTTTGTTGTAGTGAGGTCCAAGTCTAATTGATTTGTCATCCTTAAGGTGTTTTATTTAAATTCAATGGACAACAGGGCCTTATTCCCATAGACTAGTTCAAACGGAGTAAATACAATGGTGGTCTTCCAAGTTGTGTTGTGGGCCCAAGTGGCTTCTACAATTTTATTTTCTCAATCTTTTATGTTGCTACTAACAACCTTGGTTAGAAAGTTCTCCAATCCTCTATTTGTGACCTCCACTTCCTCATTTTCTTAAGGGTGATAGGCAGTGGATGTCCTATGCTTGATGTGGTGTTGCCTCATGAGATCTTTGATCATATTTGATGTGAATTGTTCTCCTTGGTCAGTGACTAATTCTCTTGGGAAAACAAATGTGTATATTTTCTCCCTCGGAAACTGGGCCACCTTTTTCTCAATTTCTTCCTTTACTACTTTGTTTCACCCCATTTAGTCAGGTAATCAGTGCACACAATGATATACATGTTGTGTCTTGATGGTGGATCAATAGGTAAAATGAGATCCATGCCCCACTTATCAACTGGCTCTAGAGCCACTTGTGGTTGTAATCAAATTTCATCCTTAGGTGTGGGCTTGCCCATCCTTTGGCAATGATCACACCTGGAAGTTTACCTCCTTTCATCTTGATGTAAAGTGGGCCATCAGAAACCCGCTTGTACAAATTTGAAGGTTGTCCTCTTAGCAGCAAAATGGTCCCCACAAGGTCCATCATGACATGTTGAGAGGTTGGAAAGTATCTCATCTTCCCTCACACATCTCCTCGGGATCTGATCTAGACCTAATCTGAAAAGATTTCCCCCAATCCAAGTGAATGGGGCACTTTTCCTAACAATCTTTCTTTTCTCCTTGGAGGATAAATTAGGAGGGAACCTACCAGTAACCAAGTAGTTAGATATATAAGCAAACCAAGGAGAAAGCGCTAAGATGGAAAGGAGGTGTTTAGATAGGAGTTGATCATCCACCATCTCTTCCTTTTTTGCAGGCACGGTTAGTCTTGACAAAAAATGTGCAACCACATTCTCTTTCACTGGTTTGTCAATAATAGTTGAATCAAATTGTTGCAATAGTAATAACCATCTAATTATCCTAGCATTGACATCGGATTTATTCACTAAATACTTAATGGATGCATGATTAGTGTGAAATTTTTTTTGATAACCATTGATATAATGCCTGAACTTGTTCAAAGAATGTACCATGGCCAAATGTTTCCTTTTAGTGACATTATAATTTAACTCAACTTTAGAAATGTTCTTACTGATGAAATAGATAGCATAAGGCAAATTGTCTTCCACTTTTCCTAAGGTTTCTCCTACAACTTTAGCTGAGGCATATGTGTGTATGTGGAAACATAATTCCCAATTGGGACCTATAAGGATGGGTACAGTGGTCAACTTTTATTTTAGTACTATGAAGGATTCTTAACAGTTGTTTGTCCAACAAAAGTTTGAATCTTTAGTGAGTAACCCAAACAATGATGAAGCTAGTTTACTAAAGTATTTAATTAACCTTCTATAATAACCAGCTAATCCCAGGAAACTCCTAACATATCTTTGTTTCTAAAGGATAGGGACCCTTTTGATGTTGGAATTTCTTTTTGGGTCAATCTGTATCCCTTCCTTAGATATGGAATGGTCAAGGACAATCCCTACATTCATTAAAAATTCACATTTCTCAGGACTCAACGAAAGATTTAATTTCAATGGATTTATTTAAGACTTTGCACAGATTAGAAAGAGCTTCTTGGAATTCACGTTCATGAGTAATTCATCCATGTATATCTCGATAGTTTCATGAAAAAATACAGCAAAGATACTTATACCTTCCCTATGGAAAGTAGCAAGGGCATTGCAAAAACCGAATAGAAGGACTCTATAGGCAAAGGTACCCCAAGGACATCTGAATTTTGTCTTATCTTGGTCTTTAGGGCTGATATTAATTTGGTTGTATCCACTAAATCCATCTATAAAGGAGAAGAATTACTTTCCTACAAGGCCATCTAGGACTTGCTAAATCAAGGGAAAAGGAAAATGGTCCTTCTTTGTAGCCTTGTTAAGCTCTCAGTAGTCACCACAAATCCTCCACTTCCCATTTTTCTTGGGGACTAAAACAGGAGGGGACACCCAATCACTATCTAAAATGGGATAGATGAACCCTGTATTTAGTAACTTTTGTAATTCCTCTTTCAAAATGTCCTTAAGGGTTGGTTTTATCCTTATTTGGGGTTGGTGCACAGGATTGCATCCCTCTTTGATGTAAATATGATGAGTACATATTGAGGGATGTACACCTTTAATTTCCTTATAATCTCAAGAAAAAGCATCCAAGTGTTTCATCGACACAGTTCATAATTGTTCTTCCTGCTCAACAAAGAGAGAGGGGTTGATCTTTAGAGTTTTGGATGGGCCAATCTCCACAACTTTGACATGTTCTAGGCTAGAGTAAATAGAGCACAAATCAGTTGAAGAATTACTCTGAGATTCTTTCATCAATTCATTAACTAGTATGGCAGTGGGGGGATGATTCTGTAATATATGGTCAATAAGATCATCTTCATCAAGTTTCCGTCCCCCTATAACAACGTCCAGTGTACAGAATGGGTAGGGGGTTATATGATAAAAGTATTCCTCTTCCTCATCCTCTAACCATAGGGGTAAATCATGCTCAAAAGAGGGTTGAGAAGGAGGACACAACACAAGTTGTTTTGATAAATGTCCATTTTTAATAATCATGTTCTCATCCCTAAAACTAATGTAGGCATTAGCAGTAGCCAACCAAGGTCTTCCTAGGATGAGAGGGTAGCCATAAACTTGGTTTTGGGATGGAGGACCAAAAAATCAGTGGGGTACTCCCAGGAGTTCATGGAGACCATGGCATCCTCAAGAACTCCCTTAAGAGCTACTGTGGATCTATCTGCAAGTTGCAACACTGTAGTGGTCTTCCTAAAAGCCCCTTGGAGATTGAGCTTCAGCATGGTCCCTAGTCATCACATTGATTGTAGACCCAAGATCAATCAAGTTATTTGGGATCATAATTCCATAAATGTGCACATACACTAATGGGATTCTAGGATGCAAGTACTTCAAGGAGGTGACTCTTCCAAGCATCAGATCAAATAGTTTTCCAACAACATTGATGGTGGGGGTATCTCTTTTTCTTCTCCCATGCATTTTGAAAAAATTATCCTCAATAAGTTGGTTGTAAATGGGAACATATTTGATGGTTTAGAGAAGGGGTATCTTGACACACAAGTTCTTCAATTCTCCCAGAAGTTCAACCTCTTCTGGGATGTGTTGGTTAGGGTGGACCAACCATTCAGGATAAGGAGGTGCATTTTCTTGAGGAGCACTCCCTTCCTTCTTTTCTTCAAGCTATTCAGGTGGAGAAGTTGGTTGATTATCTGAGAGTGCCTTCCCAACCCGAAGGTTTATCTCCTGGATTTCCATAAAATAAGAAGGATATGATGTCTCCCCATTGTAAATTGATTTTTCTTGCTTATTGTTCCGTTCCAGATTAGGTTGAGTGGGAATTTGAGGTTTCTTAGGTGGGGTATCGTGAGGACGTTGCAGTTGAGGTTGGGGTGGAGGTAGTAAAGCAAGAGGTTGGGTTGTTTTAGGCCATCACCCTAGTGAAGGGTTTCCCCATTGGGAAGATTGGGGTGGATATGGCTGAAAAGGAGGGTTGATAGGTGTTGAGCATTAGAAAAGGTATGTGATTGCCACTTATTTCGTTATATTTTTCCTTTAATTCATAACTTCTTTACATTATGAAACGAGCATATGATGAAGGATTATGATAAAGTTTAAGAGATTTGTGAGTAGCGTGGAATAACTAATTATTACCCTTTTCTATGCATAAAATGAAGAAAACGGAATATTTCCATTTCAAAGGAAAAGACAAAGCAAAACCAACTGTTGTCCCTTTGACAGGGAACCACATCCAAATGAGGCAATCTAGATCGGAGCGCATAAGCCAGAAAAAGGAAGATGAAATACCAAATCAACACAAAAGGACAAGGAGATAACTGAGAGAAAATGATCTGGTGAATCCCTCAGGATCCTTTCATCCTAAGGGATCACTACCTTAAGAATATCTCTATCTTTGATATTTCTGCCTGACCGCTATAAAAAGGGACAGCATTGCTAGCCCAAGGGGACTATTATTGTTTTTTAGAATCTACTGTTGTAAACAAAAATTTGACCATCAACTCTCTTTAAAGAGTGATTATTGTAACTCTGTTTTGATGATTAATATATAAACTTCATTGTTGTTCCGTCCTTGATTCTGGAGTAACCGCAGTAGTGCATCCCTGGAGGCTAAGGGCTCAGCCCTGGTGGATCACTTGCTTCCTGTACCATTATTTTCCAATTCCAAGTCATGTGTGGTTTGATTTCTTTTACTTGCTTCATTCAGTAATCTGTTGTTCCTTATCATTTCATGTACTAGCTCTGTCATATTTCATTCATATTTGAATAGTAAGGTTATCTTCTGCAATTAAAATGTTATGTTGTCCATTCTGAAATTGTATCACGTTGTTGTTCCCTTTTAGATTGGTATTACTGTGTAACATTGTTATTCCTTTACAGATTAACATTACTGTTTGGTGCTGTGGATTTACAGAGCGGGATTATTATTTATTTAGTCACGGTTTACCTCTAAGTGTGATTGTTGTTCATTGGATTGTCGTTCCATTATAACCGCAACTGCCATTTCCTTATCACAGTGGTTAGTATTCATTATGCTAAAGACTCAGATTATTGGTTCGCTGTGTGTTAAAATTTGATTTAGTTTGTTGTGTGTTTACCTTCAATTCATTTTTTGTTCAACATTTCGTAGATTTACTTTAGTTTGTTGTTCCATTCTTAGTTTGTTGTTCCAACCATTTCTAAAGTTAAAGATTGCTACTTAATTCCTTTGGATTATGATTGCTGTTTAATTCATTTCTATAATTTAAAGCCTGTTGTTCAATATTTTCAATAGATCAGTTGTTGTTCCCTTTCTATTAATTGCATTATCATTTCAAGTAATTCCTTTGCTATGAACAAAACAGTCTGCAACTGTAGTGAACATTAACTATTGCCGTCTGGTTCCCAGATTGGAGATCTTCTCTATGATTTCTTTTCATTTGCATTAGTTTACAAAGGGAAGAGTTATCATTACTGCACCCTTGACTGATGAAGTGTTGTAGTTTCTTACATGAATGATTTAGTTAAAAAGCATTTCTATTTCCTGTCGTTCCATTTAGAGTTTGTTTCCTGCATTTATTTACTCTTGTAAAAGCACTATACTGCTAGCATTGCTCTTAACAAGTAACCACCTCAGACTAAGTACACTCTTTGAGATAACAAATCGTACTTGGATTAACAATTAATGTAGGGTAAATAGAGTTGAAAAATACCCTGGTTACTGCTTGGCATTTTGGCGCCGTTTCCAGGGAAGAGTGTCGCCATTTGTTTCTTTTGAGAGTAGTGTAAGTACCTGCTAGGAGAGAGTTGGGTTTTAAAAACGGAAGGTAAGAAACTGCATACGGAGCATGTAACAGCCCTACTCCCATGCCTGCTTTCTTGTAGATTTGTTGTTTTTTTGGGTAGAAATCAGCATTTGATTTGTGTGCATGACTAATTAGAAAAAACTTGAAAAGAATCCTAAACCACTACCCAAGCCTAATAAAGCTAAGGGGCCGGTGACCCTTGGCTGATCGACCTTCATAGACGAAATCCTTAAAAAATAAAAATCTCAGCCTTCAGTAGGACCTAGAAAAGCTGCTTCTAGACAACCTACTAGTTCCCTTCAGGCCACAGGATCACCATCTGTAGCCTTTGCTGAGGTGCACAGCCAAACTGAGGAGAAAGATTTTCAAGAAATTGAGAATTCTTGTCCAAAATCATTGCAAGAAGGGAACCTTTGTAATCTCTGTGAGGGAAGAGGAGAAACAGGGGAAATTGAAGGCCAAAATCTCCTCTTGGAATAGCACAGCCATTAAGTAGCCCAGATAAGGGAAGTGCTGTAAAAATCATCCAGAGTGAAGCGAAGAAACCTGAAGAGCTAGAATCCCCCCAAACATTAATTCAGCAAGGAACTCTCATCATCCCAGACCAAGGAAGTATTGTTAAGGCCATTCCTATTAAGGCCATTCCTACTCCTTCTAGCCAGCCTAGGAATACCCTCCTAGAAATCCCAGAAGGTTATTGGCACATATTTGACCAAATGGCCCACAACTAGCAAACCTCCCAAACCTCTACACTGCAATATCCCATTGTAGATACTGCAATTAATGCACCTATGAAGGCCATTCCTCTCCAGCACATCCCTACATTCCATGGCCTAACATTGGAAGATCTAGATGCATTTTTATTTGAATTTGATGTGTTGTGCAGGGGATATGACTATACCACTGATCCCCAAAAGCTGAAATTATTTCCATCTACATTGAAAGGGTTTGCTTTACGATGGTTTATGGGGTTGGGTGGAGGTGTTATAAATTACTAGGATCAGATAAAAGGTGTTTTCCTAAAGAAATATTAGGATTATTGTAGGTCTAGAGAGTTAAAAGATGAAATATTTCAGATGGTAGCTAGACCTAATGAGACATTAGAAGAATATGTTGAATTTTTTCAGTATAATCTTCAAAGATCTCCTTATGCATCATTACCCTTACCTGACAATGTATTAAAAACAACACTAATTAAAGGCATGAAGGAACAATGGGTTGAAACACTAAATATTATGGGAAAAGGAGATATTTATCAAGAAAATTTTGTTGACATTATTAATTTATGTTTCAAAATCTCGCGAGGCAGCACAAGGCTAAATCCAACAGAACATGACAAGTTTACAAGGGACAACAAGATCTCTGGAGAAGGAGTAATTCGTGCAAAAATTGAAAATTTATTAGAGAATTTCAAAACTGATATATTGGAGACTTTGACAATGCAGCTCAATATTATGCAAGTGAAACAGAAAAAATCAGACGCAGAGCAAAATTTGGAAATATTCTATCCTAGATGCAGAAAGAAACATAGCCACAAAGAGTGCCCATTAGATGCAGTTCAAGTTTGCGCTATTTGTACAAAAAACCACTCTACGGAGAGCTGCCCCTCACTTCCTGGTTTGAAAGCAGTATACAAAGAAGTGGAAGAAGAACCAGAACCAGTGTACCTACTTAATCAGTGTCGTCAATGGTAGCCGCGACAATCAGGTATGTTCCCCGATCCAGCTTCTTCTTTTCAGCCTCCGCAATATCATGCTCAGCAATATAATACAATGTGGCAAAATCAACCTCCCTTCTCAAATTGGTCACAACAACCATTTCCTTCATCATCTCCATGGCCGAACCAAACAAGCTAATCTAATTGGCCTAATTTCCCCTATGCTCCACCATATTGTCAAAACAATGCATATCCAACGCAATGGTCCCCTCCCACTTCGCAGAGTCAAGCCTGGTAGACAAACTGGCAAAGACCAATGAATCAGCCAATAGGAACCATTCCACTCCCTCAACCTACACTGCCAACACTACAACAAAACCCCCAGTCCAACTTAAGACTGCAACTCCCAGCCCAACCCAACCCAAACCCAAATAACAGATCGGTTCAATCTATTCAAATAATCAAAACACTAGAACTAGAAACCGATCTAAGGGAGTGCAACGACCTTAAATTAAGTTCTGGGCATATTGTAGAAACCGAGGGAGATAAATAGGCCCAAGTTGAAAATCAGTTACCTGTAGAACAACCATTACAAGAAGAAAATGTGATCAGACAACAGACTCATAATCAAACAACCACATCTTCTCCCCCATTCCTAGAACGATTAATCATACCACACCCTATAGAACATCATGACTTTGATATTATGGGAGAACTAAAAATTCTGTACATAAAAATCCCACTCCTCCAAGCTATCCAAGATATCCCAATATATGCAAAAACCATTAAAGAACTCTGTATAAAAAAATGAAGGAGGATAATAACAAATAACCCAATAGTCCAAGTAGTCAGCACCCTATCTGATCTATTATCAGGGAGAGAAGCACCTGTCAAATATGAAGACCTAGGAAATCCAATAATGACAGTGCAAATCAATGGACAAACCTTTTCAAATGCCTTAGTTGATTTAGGGGCTGCAATTAATATTTTAACAACCACCACTTGTCAAAAACTAGGCATTACATCAGTAGAACCAACCTCCACCTTATTAGAACTGGCTGACCAATCAGTGGTTAGGCCAGAAGGTACACTACATGATGTAATGGTATCTCTTGATTCTTGGGAAAATCCTACCGACTTTCTGATAATAAACCCCAAAAGCTGACTTGATGGAAACCCGTTGATTTTAGGCAGACCTTGGCTTGCGACTGATGATGCTTACATTGGCTGCCGACAAGGCAGTATGACCATAACTAGAGGAAGTAACATCAAGAACCTAGCCTTATATCCTCCAGCCCAGCCAAGTGTAACAATAATAAAAACTAACAAACATCCTGTATCATACCTTACTGAAAACATTAGATCCCCATTAACTATAGAAGATGCCCTCAATTTCAAAGATAAAACAGAGGATGTTGTTATTAACAACTTTATTAACCAAGCTAAATCCAGATCCCATGTACAATGTCACATGATAGAGGCAGCATTTGACAATGAACTAGAAGAAGATCCTCTCAAAGACACCCATGATCAAATAATACCCATTACCTCTGTTTCAAACAACAAAACTATAGAGATTGAGCCAGGAAAAACCTTAAACATCAATAATAACCTAACTCCTGAACAAGAAGAGAAGTTGATCCAAATACTGAGAAAATATAAGGAAGATTTTGCATGGGATTATCCAGACATGAAAGGAATCGATCCCCAGCTTTGTACACACCACATTTATACAGAAAAAGATGCGAGACCTGTTCGCCAACCCCAACGGAGACTCAACCCTCACCTGAAAGACATAGTGAAAGCTGAATTACAAAAAATTTTGGATGTAAACTTTATCTATCCAATCTCCGATAGAAAATGGGTCTCTCCACTATTAGTGGTACCAAAGAAGAATGGAAAGTGGAGGATTTGTGTAGATTATAGAGAATTAAACAAAGCCACCCAGAAAGACCATTTCCCCCTTCCATTCATTGATCAGGTATTAGACACATTAGCAGGAAAGAAATTCTTTTCTTTCTTGGATGGCTTCAGTGGATACAACCAGATTCAGATTGCCCCTGAAGACCAGGACAAAACCACTTTTACTTGTCCTTGGGGAACGTTTGCCTACAGAGTCTTACCCTTTGGCCTATGCAATGCCCGTGCCACATTTCAAAGGTCTATCCTTAGCATCTTTTTAGATTTAATAAATGAAGGGCTCGAAGTATATATGGATGATTTCACACCATACAAAGATGATTTTGACCCAGCACTAAAGACATTGGAAAAGGTGTTGTAATGATGTATTGCCACCAGGCTCTGCTTGATCCAGGCTTAAATAGGAACGCAAAAAATTACCGAGATAACCAAATACAGAAAGATGCAGCAGAAATAATACTTTATTTCATTAATGGAAAATACTGAAATATGCTTACAACCAGAAATGGAAATAAACGAGCTAGGGCGATGGTAGCTTATCTCTGAGAAGAGATGTGTGGCTACATGCCTCTGAACTGTCTTACAATCAGGCTCGAAGGCCTATTTATTGTTGAGAAACAATGGAAAACCCTTCACATTCCAAAACCTAACCCTAGAAGATGAACCGCCAAATTGTGGGCCCCGTTTTTGGGTAAGTTGGTACATCAACTTCCCGGGGTCATGAATTGGTCGTACTATCTCCGTTTGACGCGCATGATATCCCGTTGGAAAGATCTCTCCGAGGACTACGACGGAAAAGACGATTTTAAGATAGAAAAATCACTGGCGGTAGATTTCCCAAAAAACGTCGTATAGGGCCTCAAAACGGCTCCAGAAGTTTAGGACCCGAAAAACTGCTAAAAATAGTAAACTGTGCTATAATTAAGGAAACTGAAAAAACTGAAAGAAGCACTAGAGGGGATCCAAGTGGAATTAGCGGGTGGCCACCAATATCCACCTAGATCACTGCTTGAGTCATGAAAAGTGTTATATGATGATGACCGAAGGGCTCATCCTAGGCCATTATATCTCAGTAGCTGGAATACAGGTAGACCCAGCCAAAATTCAGATAATTTTGTTAATAGCTACTCCTACCACACAGACAGAGGTACGTAGTTTTCTTGGATTTTCTAGTTATTATACAAGATTTATAAAACATTTTTCTCAAATAGCTGCACCTCTATATGCACTAACAGGGAATGTGATTTTGTTTGGAGAGATAAATGTGACCGTGCTTTTGAAGATTTGAAAAATCTTGTGTCAACAACCCTAGTGCTTCGAGGACCAAATTGGGACTTGCCATTTCAAATTTCATCAAATGCTTCAGACACAACTATTGGAGCAATCCTTGGGCAGGGAGAAGAAAAAAAACCATATGAAATCTATTATATTAGCAAGAATTTGTCTCCTGCTGAGCTAAACTATACTGTTACTGAAAAAGAATTTTTAGCTGTAAATCATGCTGTAAATAAATTTAGGAATTATATCACTGGATATCCTATTGTTTTACATACAGATCACTCTGCCATAAAATATTTAGCAAATAAACCTATTACAAATGGCAGAGAAACAAGATGGTTGATTTTATTGCAATAATTCGACATTACAATAAAAGATCGACCTGGGAAAGAGAATATTGTAGCTGACTTTCTCTCACGAATGCTAAAGCTAGTAGACACAACAGTAATTGAAGATAAATTTCTAGATGAACATTTATTCGATGTTACTGTCAAAACACCCTAGGATGCTGATGCTGTGAATTATTTAGCAGTAGGAAAATTACCAAAGCATCTGATCTCCAATGAACGAAAATAGATTTTGCAACGTAGTACCCGATTTTCTTGGATTGGGGGCTACCTATTCCATACAGGGGTAGATATGCACATCAGAAGATGCGTCCACGAAGATGAAATATTTGACATTCTGAAAGCCTATCACGACGGACCATGTGGTGGACATTTTGCAGATTGAAGAACTGGTCATAAAATTCTGCAAACAGGGTATTACTGGCCCACAATTTTCAAAGACACAAAAAAATTGTTCAATCTTGTGACAGTTGCCAAAGAGCAGGATTCCTTGGACAGTCCGAAAAAATGCCTTTAAACCAACAGCTAGTTATTGAACCATTTGAGCGTTGGACGCTCAATTTTGTTGGTCTGATCAACCCATCATCAAACCAGAAAACATATATTTTGGTAGCAACAGAATATGTAACCAAATGGGTTGAAGAAGAGGCACTTCCAAGAGATACAGAGGATTGCGTCATTCATTTCCTGTTCCAGATATTTGTGCGATATAGCCTCCCAAGAGACACAATCACGGACGGAGGACCACAGTTTGCTGGTAATAAAATTGCTGCAACATTAAAAAACTATCATATTTAGCACAAAATTACCACTCCATACCATCCACAAGCAAATGGCCAAGTAGAAAGCACAAATAAAGTAATAGAAGCAATATTAACAAAATCCATTGCGTCACACAGACATGATTGGGCTACAAGATTGTCAGAAGCCTTGTGGGCATACTAAACAATGTGAAGAAACACCACCGGTTATTCACCATACCAGCTAGTATTTGGAAAGGAACCCATCTTTCCAATAGAATTTGAAATACAAACGTTGAGAACAACACAAGAAGTCGGTCTAGATTTAAATGAGGCCCAGATTAATAGACTACAACAAATCAACGAGCTAGATGAAATCAGGCTCTCCGCTCTTCAACATATTGCATTAATCCAACAATAGAGAGCAAAATGGCACGACGCCCTCATCAAAAAGAAAGTCTTCCACGAAGGAGATTGGGCACTCCTATACGATTCCAGGTTTTAGGATTTTCCGGGGAAACTTCAAACTCGCTGGTTGGGACCGTATGAAATCTAGAAAGTGCATGATAATGGCACCATTAGTTTAACTACCATTGACGGGTTTGGACATACCTTTAAATTAAATGGCCACCGAGTTCGAATGTACCACAAACCACTTACTCGGTAATCCTTCTACCAGCAAATTCGGAAAGACTCTGACATGCAGATTCTGGCTGAGGAAGAAGACTCTTCCTCACCTTTGGTTCACTAAGTAATTTGATTGCTTTCAAAATTTTGTACATAACTTTTGTTGTTCTGTTTGTGTAAATTATTTTCTGTACAGATTTCTGCATTTCCGCACCCTTTTTACATTTTGTTGTTCCTTTTCAAAGGAACAACATTTTCACCACTTTGTTGTTCCTTTTCGAAGGAACAACACTGTTGCATTTTGCTGTTCCTTTTGGAAGGAACAACAGTTCACCACCTTGTTGTTCCTTTCTGAAGGAACAACACTTCCACCTTTTTGTTGTTCCTTTTCGAAGGAACAACATTTTCGTCGTTTGCCGTTCCTTTCTGAAGGAACATCACTTTTGCATTTTGTTTTCTACCTTTTTGTTGTTCCTTTCTTAAGGAACAACACTTTCATGTTTTGTTGTTCCTTTCCAAAGGAACAACATGTTTGTAATTTTGTTGTTCCTTTCCGAAGGAACGACACTTTCGTTTTTGTTGTTCCTTTCTGAAGGAATAGCACTTCCGTTTTTGTTGTTCCTTTCCGGAGGAACAACACTTTCAATTTTTTGTTGTTCCTTTCCGAAGGAACGAAACTTTCATTTTTTTTTGTTCCTTTCCAAAGGAACAGCACTTCCATTTTTGTTGTTCCTTTCCGAAGGAACAACACTTTCATTTTTCTGTTGTTCCTTTCCGAACGAACAACACTTTCATTTTTCTGTTGTTCCTTTTCGAAGCAACAACACTTTCGCTCTTGCTGTTCCTTTCCGAAGGAACAATATTTCCACATCTTTTGTTTGTGCTTGCTTTATTTGTTGTTCTGATTAAGGAACAGTTGCTGTTCCCTTCACGGAACAGCAACTTTGAGCATTTTTTTCTTTTTGCTTGCGGATTTTGTATGCAAATATTTTTTTTTTGTCCCTCTAAAGAAATAGTAGTTGTTCCATCTTGAGAATAGCACTTTTGGAGTGCATTTTTTTTCTTTTTGTATGTATGTGTGAGGATTTTTGTGAGCGATGGTCATTTAAGGCACAACTATACATTTATGCAAGAATACAAAAACTACAGGATACTGAAATCAGAAAATCAAAGAAAAATCGTCATCTTTAGAAGAAATTGCTTTGAATTGATAAGAGAAAAGACGAAAGGACACAACTATTATATCACCTTCCTGTCATTATTTCCACTAATGCCAATATGATTTTTTTTTTTTTTATCATGATGGTTCTTCCTAAATCCCCATAATTCTCTTTGATCATTATTATTGAATAAGAATAAGGGCATATTTTTCTCTATTGAGATGTTCAGACTTCTTCCACCATCCCTACTCTTAAGGAGTGTTGAGCTACCCTCTGTATATAAATAGGAAAAGTTCTATATCAAAGAGAAGAAGGAAAAGAAAAAATGTTTATCTATATGATTACTAACATGATTTGTCAGATGAAGGATAGGGGATCTCATCAAGAGCCAGCCTACCATGATCATAAGGAAGAAAGTGAAGTGGCATTCCCACTATGGCCACCACACTAGGGATATGGTCCAAGAGGCACATCAGAAAAATTCCTTGGACCAGGAGGTCTCATCATGAGCCGACCTGTCCACCTTTTACTCCTTCCTAGTGAATGGCATTGTCATTCATCTGGTTACCAAGCCAGCACAATGGCCTCCATTCTGACATTTCACAGCACTTTCCTAGGCATACACAAAGGATTATGAAATAAACAACTCTGTCAAGGTTATAAACACCTGTGGGCAACAGAGCTCTGTTGATGGTATTGAAGTCATATTTCTTATACACCAATAGTCATCATAAAACCCTTCTTCTTATATCTTTATAAATGCTTTCAAATGAGATTATGTATATAACCCTTCCAAACCTTTGATACATGAAAATCATTTACAAATCAATCATGATGGTAAAAGTCGATAATGACCGCATAAGAACTTTTATTCACGTCAGCTATCCTATCCTCCATTTTTTGCATCATACCATGGCATTTCCATATTTATTAGCTATTCTATAATACGCCTTGACTTTGGTAATCCCCTTATTTTTGTAAACATGTCATAAATCTATATGGTGTTCCTTTGTTCCACTGTACGTTGGCAGTCCAGCACGCTTCTCCTTTATTTGACGACCGAGGATGGCCTATCACATTACAGGGGGCGCGCGTGGTCTCATAATTCACTGGCATATGTGTCAGCTTATTATTCAGAGGTATTATGGCTCAGGAATAGCAAGCCTAATGGTATTTTGTTTCCCAATATGCATGGCTTATTGTTTCGACGTTATTTCCATGTTTTGCTCTGCAAAAATTAGCAGTAAGTTAGAAATTTGACAGCTTGTTGTTCCATCATCTCCTCTATGTTTTATTAATAGTGAGCTAAAAATTTGAACAGCCTGCTGCTCCATCATCGTCTCTATGTTTTTACAGTGTGCTAAGCATGGGAGGAAGATCAATTTGCAGTGAGCCACAGGTGTTAATGGTCTTTGATGCTGCACGCAAAATCCTAGCAAGGGTAGGATGGATAGCTTACCTTAACCATCTACAACAATCCAACGAGACAGTGGCAATCGAGTTTCTGCAGAACTTGCAAGAAAATTACTCCATGGTGAGAGGGAGACAGATAGTAGTCACAGATGACATAATTGCTGAAGTTTCGGGACTGCCAGCTGCTGGACCTGTGTGGACTCTGAAAAAGGTGAGACTACGAAACGCCATCACCATCTTCCAGGATGAAGGGCAGAACCTTACTGTCAAAGGGAAAGGAGTCCTGCCAGCAACCCTGGGTGAGTCGTGGGTAGAATTAGTGAGAATTATCCAAAGCTACATCACTTGCGATGGCAAAAAAGACGTGGTAAGACCACGCCATCTTAAACTTTTAGTTGCGTTAAAGCAAAAATGTGATGTGAATTTGCTTGCATTCTTAAATTGTTTATTACATAATGTTGCTCGAAGTATGAGGAAATCTCGCCATGTACAGTCAGTAGTAAGCCACCATGGGTTAATTCAATTGATAGTCAATTATAGTCTTGCCCAACAACAGAGTAGTTGGGAGGAATTGATTTTCTCGATAGATGGGGGACTAGCTTTGCCAACCCCAAAACGAAAACATATCGCCAGCACATTGAGCAGACCACTGAAACAAAGACAATCGGTTAGATTAGCGAGGAGCAGAGAAATGTTGGGTGATTCCCAGGGAAACATTAGCCAGCCTGTAGAAATACATGACTCAGAAGATGAAAAACACCCACATTTGGAAGGTGGGAGAATGAAGAAGAACTAGAAGAAAATGAGGAAGAATAACTGGAGGAGGAGACTGAACAATCCAGTCAGAAAGAAGGGGAGGAAACAGGGCAGCGTAGTGAAAGTCCACTACAAAACCCTCTGCAAGAAGATGAATTGGCCCAAATTTTGGCCAATATGGATGAATATGTCCAACCTCATAGCCCACTCAACCCCCATACCGAAGAAGAAACATAGGAGCACTCTTCTCATGATAAAAGTGCATCTGAGGAAATGTGTGATGAAAAGGAAGAAGAAGAGGATCACTCTGCCCATGATAAGAGCATATCTGGGGAAAAGAGTGACGAGGATGAAGAAGAGGAACAATCTGTTCGTAGTCAGAATACACCTGAAGAATTTCATGATGATGAAGAGGTAGAGGAAGAAGCCACCCAAGAGACAGCAGAACAAACCAGGGTTTCTACCCCTAAAAACCTAGATCACCAGAACATTGACGAAGTGTTCCAAGAAGGAAACATGGAAATTGGCCAAGACAAAGGTACAACGCCTGAGGTACAAAGGCCAGGCCTGAGAAAACAAATAGTTGTTACTTCTACGAAAATGGAAGAAACTAAAATATTGTGAAAGGAACAATAGAGATTGTTGAATGTAATTAAGCAACTTCAACAACAAATAAGAGTCTTAAAAATGGGGAATAACTCAAAAGCGACCTCTGGGGAAAAGCGTGCAACCACCCTGGAAAAACCCCATATGAAAAATACCAAGAGGAATCAAGTCCAACCTATTATTCAGAATCGTAAGGAACAACATTTGGCTGTTACAAATGCAAAATCCCAAAGGGACAACACATTGGCCTGTGATAAGGAAATTTAGACAGAGGAACTATCCTCTAGTGAGAAGGGGAATCAGACCATAAAAACTAGATGTCGTAACAAGAAGATCCAAGTAGATCTCAAACCCAAAATTATCATGATGGATAATGACCCGAGGATAGTAACTCTGTGAAAATATTTGGCACAAGCCCAACAAACAATATAGAAACTCACAGAGGAAACTGTTCCTCAAGAAAAATACCAGAAGTTACAACAGCAGCTAAAGAAAATCAATGCATCGGAAAGCTAGGCCTTTGAAGGATGACAAAAGGCAGAGGAAAGAGTCAAAAAGGTAACCCATAGACTAGACACAATCATAAATCAAATGGATACCTTATGTTCTCTGTATATTGATGTTCTAGCATGTAGGGCACCTGCCAGATACTATGCTTTGTTTTTTATGGAAAGATATTTACATATGAAAATTAAGGCTATCAAGGCAGGAGTACCTATAGAGATAAAAACCATTGATGATTTCATAAACTATTGTAAGCATTACAGGGTGAAAGTTCAGTGACTGTTATGTGAATTTTATTTGCACAATCTTGTGTTAGATGGAGAAACAAAACAGAACCCTAGCCCTTTTGTGGGTGATGTCAAACTTCAAGCATTTATTTCTTTTGGTTTTAATCAGATAAAGTGGCTTAAAGCCTACAATGTCTTTCAAAGACAAGAGAATGGATTAGATCTATGGGTGAGGGGTGAACCTAGAGACCCATTGCAATTATGGAAAAAACATAGGAGCCTAATGAGAACTTAGGGTGTGATCCAAACATTGGGACCTATTCACACAACAGTCATCCGGCAAGGGGTAGAATACTTCTTTACCATCAAAGACCTTGCCATAGTAGCAGCCAAATTCCGATATTAGACTTCTAATTGGAATATCCAAAATAGAGAACCATTCAATTATGAGAATTTTAGGCTACCTGCTAACCACTTGGGTATCTACGGTGACCTCATTTTGAGAGAAGGACCATCTTGGTTAGGCTGTAGGTTCTGAAGTCCAGTCATTTGGTATCCTGCACTAGGATATAGAGCCTTATATGAATTGCCTGAAGGTCAAATAGGGCATATTTTTGAATTCTTAGCTAGGAATCATGGTTGTAGACCACTGACTAAAAACCCTTCTCCAGCCTATTCCCTAACTGCCTTGCATGTCAATTACAATGTTTTCATGAGGACATGAAAAAGGGTAAGCAGGGGGGTGTGTTGAGAATTAGAAAAGGTATGTGATTGCCACTTATTTCATTATCTTTTTCCTTTAACCCATAACTTCTTTACATTATGAAACGAGCATATGATGAAGGATTATGATAAAGTTTAAGAGATTTGTGAGTAGCGCGGAATAACTAATTATTACCTTTTTCTATGCAGAAAATGAAGAAAATGGAAGATCGCCATTTCAAAGGAAAAGACAAAGCGAAACCAACTGTTGTCCCTTTGACAGGGAAGCGTATCCAGATGAGGCAATCCATATCAGAGCGCACAAGCCAGGAAAAGGAAGAGGAAATACCAAATCAACACAAAAGCACAAGGATATAATTGAAAGAAAATGATCTGGCGAATCCCTCAGGATCCTTTGATCCGGAGGGATCGCTACCTTAAGAATATCTCTATCTTTGATATTTCCGCCTGACTACTATAAAAAGGGACAGTGTTGCTAGCCCAAGGGGACTATTATTGTTTTCTAGAATCTACTATTGTAAACTAAACTTTGATCATCGACTCTCTTTAAAGAGCGATTACTATAACTCTGTTTTGATGATTAATATATAAACTTCGTTTCTATTCCATCCTTGATTCTGGAGTAACCACAACAATGCGTCCCTGGAGGCTAAGGGCCCAGCCCTGGTGGATCACTTGCTTCCTGTACCATTATTTTCCAATTCCAAGTAATGTGTGGTTTGATTTCTTTTACTTGCTTCATTCAGTAATCTATTGTTCCTTATCATTTCATGTACCGGCGTTGTCATATTTCATTCATATTTGAATAGTAAGGTTATCTTCTGCAATTAAAATGTTATGTTGTCCATTCTGAAATTGTATCGCGTTGTTGTTCCCTTATAGATTGGTATTACTGTGTGACATGGTTGTTCCTTTACAGATTAACATTACTGTTCAGTGCTGTGAATTTACAGATTGGGATTATTGTTTATTTAGTCACAATTTACCTTTAAGTGTGATTGTTGTTCATTTGGATTATCGTTCCATTGTAACTGCAATTGTTGTTTCTTTATCACAGTGGTTAATATTTATTATGCTAAAGACTCAGATTATTGGTTCGTTGTGTTTTAACATTTGATTTAGTTTTCTGTGTGTTTACCTTCGATTCATTTGTTGTTCAACATTTTGTAGATTTACTTTAGTTTGTTGTTCCATTCTTAGTTTGTTGTTCCAACCATTTTTGAAGTTAAAGATTGCTGCTTAATTCCTTTAGATTACGATTGCTGTTTAATTCATTTCTATAAGTTAAAGCCTGTTGTTCAATCTTTTCAATAGATCAATTGATGTTCCCTTTTCTGTTAATTGCATTATCATTTCAAGTAATTGCTTTGGTGTGAACAAAACGGTCTGCAACTATAGTGAACATTAACTATTGCCCTCTGGTTCCTAGATTAGAGATCTTCTCCCTGATTTCTTTTCATTTGCATCAGTTTACAAAAGGAAGAGTTATCATTACTGCACCCTTGACTGATGAAGTGTTGTAGTTTCTTAAATGAATGATTTAGTTACAAAGCATTTCTATTTCCTGCCATTACATTTAGAGTTTGTTTCTAGCATTTATTTACTCTTGTAAAAGCACTATACGGATAGCATTGCTCTTAACAAGTGACCACCTCAGTCTGAGTACACTCTTTGAGATAAAAAATCATACCTGGATTGACAATTAATGTAGGGTAAATAAAGGTGAAAAAGACCTTGTTTACTGCTCGACAATAGGATGAGGAGGATATTTAGGAGCTTAAGACCAATGAGGAGGTATGGACCATGTTGGATGAGTGGAAGGGTACCAAGGACGGAAAGGTGCATTATAATTTGGATTGTAGTGAGGATAATTGATCCAAGTGGCTCCATAAATAGAAGTGGCATTGAAATAACTTAAAAATAAAATTCATGAAATGGAAGCAAAACTAGGAAAAGATTGTAGTGCTTGTCACCCTGATTCCAATGGTGAAAATGACACTCAAATCCAAGTTCTTATGACACACTTATAGCTGGTCAGAGTTTTGGTCAAATTGGGCCAAGTGGGAGTCACTAACAAGGCAACAATATGGTGAAGGGACAATGCATAGAAAAGAGCAGTTCGAAAGGGTGAATTTGTCATCTCTTTAATTTTCCTAATGACCCTTAAAAACTGGATCCAAAATTTTAACTAATTGTTCTAAAAAATAAAAAAATTATATTTTGGAATGGTGGGTTACCACCCTCACCACCCCCAATGGTTCTAACAATTATATTAAAAATAGCAAGTGGTTGGTAGGCGGTCAAACCCCACCAACCGACATTTGATAACATATATATAAAGAGCATGATCAATATGCAACCGCTAATGGTCATCCCTAACGGCGGAACCGACAACACCATAAAAAATGCTTTGTTACAACAAAAATGGTTATGTGGCGTTTGACCCCGGAACCTCCCACCTTGTGCATGGCTTAACATAGTACCATCGACCAACGGGCCAGAGGCTCATCCCTTGAAACCTTTGTGCATGAAGTAATATTTAAACTCAAACTTGCCATTCAACTGGGCCAACGGAGAGAGGAGTGGGGTCCAGGGAGGAACCAGGGGCTATCTAGGGGGCGGAACTCTGAACAAGGTATCTTTGTTGATGCTAAGAAGATTCCTTTGGGGTCTAGAAGTGCCAATGTCAGAATGGGAAAATTTTATAGTTATTTTTATACGATTTCACACCACGAATCCTCTAATAATATAAGTTTTTGCATCTGAGCCACATTTTTCATCCATGACTGATATTGGAGGTATAAAGGTCATTTACGTAAGGTTAATTGTAATTCATTTATTTGTTTTCACTTAATGAAATAAGGCCTCCCTACTTTGAGCAGGGTCCAGAGATGTAGCCCACATTGGTGAACTCCATAATCAAATCATGTTTGTGCCTTTGATCTTATGGTTGCTTTATGATTTCTGCTTATTTTCATGTGTTTTAAGTTACTTGGTTAACATGCTCTTTTATAATTCTATATTCATACTTGAAGTTAAAATATCTGGATCAAGTTTTGTATCAGAGCAGGTCTTCTTGATGCGAGTTGCATGAGTGAATGCTGGTTGAATAAGATCCAAATAGGAGAAGGAAAAATTAAATCCTTGGATCTCAAAGTGGGGTGTGCACCACAAAGATGGAACATGGAAAATGAGGAAGCTCGAATGGAGGAAGAGTGAAATTATCGCAAGATCTTCTTCACCATGGCAAAGAAAGTTGATAAGTTGTTTGTAGAGTATGAGAAGACAATCAAGCCTGAGAAGAAAGATTCAGATGACCATGCAACGGTAAATCACAAGGGTGGAAAAGGAGAGCCTCCTGAACCACCATCTCCATCCTTTAGTGATAGTTCTTCTTATTCTTCTTCTCATCACTCTAATAGGCATCATAGGAATACATCTAAGAAGCCATATTTTAAGCTAGATATAAAGTTTGGTTTGCCCACATATAATGGAGAATGTAATGTGGAGAAACTAAACAATTGGATTAGATAGATTGAGGTTTATTTCCTTATTTGGAAGATTGATATAGATGAGGCCAATATCCAATTAGAATCTCTTCGACTGAGTGGCATTGCTCTTGCTTAGTGGGAGAGAAAGTTGCAGAAAGGCAACAAAAACTTGGGTAATCTACTTTCTTCTTGGTCCAATTTTTTTTTATGGATTAAAAGATCAGTTTATCCTTTGGGTTAATAACAAAATGATTTAATGCAATGGCAATATTTAAGACATGAAAAGGGTTAAAATGTACAAATCTTCATAGAAGAGTTTAGAAAATAAGCATTGAATTTGGGCATTTCACTTGATTCACTTGAAACTGTAACAAAGTATATTGGTGCTTTACATAGTTACATCAGGCATTTTCTTTTATTATTTGAGCCTACTACTATTGATGCGGCTAGTGTGAATGCCATTCACCTTGAAATTAGGGGCAAGATTGTTAAAGAAGAGCAACAAAATAAATCATCTTTTAAACCTCATAATGGCAAGTTAAAAGGAAAAGGAAAGGGAAATGACAAGAAGATAGCTACAACCAATAAGGAGGAAGGAGACAATCCATCTTGCACACATTGCAAGAAGGAAGGCCATGATGATGAACATTGTTGTAAGTTGCATCCGGAGTTGAAGCCAAATAGATTTAGTGGGAAGAAAAAGCAAGAGACGATGGAAACCACACAACAGGACCTTGGATCTGATTCTGGTGATGAGACACTGATCATAACATTGGACACACAAGGTACTCTTTCTCTTCATGCTAATGAAAATTGTGAATTTCATGCAAGTACAAGTTCTTCAGATGACTCTTGTGTTAGTGAATGAAAGAGGATCGAATTGTTCCACACTAGAGTCATAATGAAACGTACTAAAGTGGAAACCTTGTTTTATGTAGGCTCTCAAGAAAAATTTATTTCAGAATCATTAGTTAAAAAGTTAGGATTAGAGACCAAGCCTTGTCTGAAACCTACCCTCTTAGTTGGGTGTGTGATAAAGAAAAATTACATGTAACCAAGCAATGTAAAGTTAGATTTTTATTGCATCCACACTAGTAGATGATGTTGATCTTGATGTTGTACCCTTGGATATATGTGGTATCGTATTGGGGAGTCCATATTTGTATGACAAGAAAGAATTTTTCTTTCGCCATGAAAGAAGTATCATCTTATGAAAGATGAGGTGGAATACATTGTTCGAGATCATCGCGCCAAAATCAGTGGAAGTCTTTTAAGTGTAGGTTAGATGAAGAGATTGATCAGTTCTAGCAAAGGGAACATGCTCATGGTTGTGAGAGAAAAAGATGTCGAGACATATGAAGCTTTCCAAGGTTGCCATCCCACTCATAAAAATGAATTGTATGAAATGTTTTCTGACTATGATGGGTTTTTTTAGGAACCAAGTGGGTTGCCTCAAAAGGGTGAGATCCAACATGAGAATCACTTGCAGTGGGATGCTACTTTAACCAACAATGGTATGTACAAGTTGTCAGCCATTGAGATGGAGGAGATAAAGAAGCAGGTACAATAATTGTTGAACCAAGAGGTCATAATGCTAAGTTTTTTTCCATGTGTCTTAACCATTGTGTTGGTGCCAAAGGAGGATGACACATGGAGGATATGCGTAGACTAAAAGGCACTCAACAAAATAACGGTGAAGAATCGATACCCTCTCCCTCATATTGATGATTTGTTAGATTAATTGAAAAATATTCTCTATTTCACAAAACTGGATTTGCACAGTGGTTATCATCAAGCAAGGATTGCAGAACATGATGTATGGAAGACTGCATTTAAGACAAAATAAGGGTTATTTGAATGAATGGTGATTCCATTCGGACTATGCAATGCTCTGGCCATATTCATGGGGGTGATGAGTGATATTTTTAGACTTTTCTTGATGATTTTGTAGTTGTGTATATTTATGACATTTTTGTTTTTAGTAGGACATGGGAAGATCACGTGATTCATGTTGAAAAGGTGCTTGATGTTTTGCAAAAATAAAATTGTATGTAAAAGTTCTAAGTGTGAATTTGGTAAGACCTCTTTCATTTACTTGGGTCACATTATCAGAGGTGGTCAATTAAAAATAGATCCTTCTGATATTGATTTGATTGTAAAGTGGCCAAAAGCCACCAATGTTACAAAGGTTCATAGCTTTTTGGGTGTAGTAAAATACTAGAGAAGGTTCATTTCCAACTTCTTCATCATTGCATCCCCCTTACATGCATTGATTAGTGTGAAGAAAACCTTTTAGTGGGGGTGGAAGCAACATAAATCCATTGATTCACTAAAAGAGAAGATCAATAGCACACTAGTTTTGGCCCTACCTGACCTCCAACAACCTTTTGAGATTGAGATAGATGCAAGTGGATACACCATGGGAGAAATGTTGATGCAGCAGAGTGAAACTGTATGTTACCATTTAGAGACATTCTCCCAATTTGTTATGAACTATCCCACATACAACAAGGCATTGTATGCCTTAGTTCAAAGCGTGAAGAAGTGGAATCACTATTTGATCGACAAGGAAACCATCATTCACACAAATCACCATCACTTGCAGTACCTTTAGTCACAAACCAATCTTCAACATGCACGTCATTTCAGATGGATGGGATGTTGGGTCCCTATAATACTAGTGATTACCCCTTTACTATTGTAGTTATACCCCTTATTTATATTGTTGTGCCCCTATTACCCCCATGTTGTTATTTCTGTGCCCCATAGAATCCCTCTATTGTTAATTTTGTGGCTTTATATTATTATTGTTAGGTCAGCTGGATTATATTGTGACTCCTTAGACTCCTATATATAGAAAGGAGGTTTTGTCATTTGTATCATCCAAGAATTGTTCATTTATGTAATGTAAAGGAGGTTGCCCCCTCGAAGAGGCTAAATTCTAAGGCGTTGATCTATCTTTTCTATCTTCTCTTGAGCTGGTTTCATAACATTTGGTATCAGAGCTTTGGATTCTAGGGTTTCGCTGCTCCAAACAGGTCATCGTGGCATTTTCGCTATAACTGTTTTTCTGTGATGTTTCAGAAGTAGCAAAAAAACCCATTTGACAAGAAATCACGATGAACCTTGGGTCCCAATTTCAGAGCTTTTCGCGCGATATTTGCGGAGATATGATCTGAGGAAGTTGGTCTTTTGTAGACTCCTGAATTACATTCAAAATAGGTGACCTAGGGAAAATCGTCATAACTTTCTCTCTGGGGATCGTATTGAAATTATGTAAGAAGGTACAGAAAGAGGACAGATTGCAGTTTCTTGTATGCATGTTTTAGATCCAAAGGTCGAAACAATGACTCGTGGCATGTCATACAAGTTCGCTCTACTGAACTAGTCTATAATTAGGTCATCTTGGGAGATTGTGCATAACTCTTCCTTGGAGAATCCAATTTGGGTCAGACTTGTGGCATTCGAAAGAAGACACGGAAGGCTACTACAGGTCGCAATTTCAGAACTGGATGATCCGAAATTACAGAGATACATCAGATTCAATATCAGGCTTCTATAAAGTGAAAAAAGGTGTGTAGTTTTTTTTAAATTTTTGTGTAAGCTTGGTTTAACGGAATTCAAAGGGCATAGTAAAGCATTATTATCAGTAACTGATGCCCGGAGGAAAGAAAATGCAAACACCTAGTAAGGAACCTGAAAGCTCTAGCATGACTCATGAAGAAGAGGAAGAAATGCAACATGATATATCAAAATTACAAGACCAAGTGCAACAACTGTCCCTTGCACAAAAGGAACAGAATCTAAGATGGATGGTTTAAAGAAAGATGTAGAAGCTAAGAAGGATAATAAATTATCACCAAAGTATTATGGTCCGTACAAGGTGTTGCAAAAGATTGGTACTATGGCATACAAATTGGAGCTTCCTGCAGCTTCTCGATTGCACCTAGTTTTCCATGTTTCATGTTTAAAGAAGGTTATAGGCGACAAACTCCCAGCTCAAACAATATTGCCAGAACTTGATGAGGAAGGAAAAATTATATTGGAACCAGAAGCAGTCACAGAAACAAGAACTCGACAGCTACGAAATCGATCAATTTTAGAGTATCTTATCAAGTGGAAGAACTTATCCACTGAAGATTCCACATGGGAGGATGAGAATTTTATGCAGAAGTATCCAGAACTACTCAAGCGTTGAGGACAACACTTTTTTGAAGGAGAGGGGCATGTTGGGTCCCTATAATACTAGTGATTACCCCATTACTATTGTAGTTATACCCCTTATTTATATTGTTGTGCCCTATTACTCCCATGTTGTTATTTCTGTGCCCCATAGAATCCCTCTATTGTTAATTTTGTGGCTTTATATTATTATTGTTAGGTCGGCTGGATTATATTGTGACTCCTTAGACTCCTATATATAGAAAGGAGGTTTTGTCATTTGTATCATCCAAGAATTGTTCATTTATGTATTGTAAAGGAGGTTGCCCCCTCGAAGAGGCTAAATTCTAAGGCGTTGATCTATCTTTTCTATCTTCTCTTGAGCTGGTTTCATAACATGGGATTCCTCCAGCAGTTTCACTTGGTAATAAAATACAAGAAGGGTTCCAACAACAAAGTGGTAGATATGCTTTCTCGCCCTCATATTTCTGCATCTATAGTTTTGCAAAATGATTCTTTGTCTTTTGAAAGTTATGCTGAACAATATGTTGATGATGATGATTTTAAGGAGATTTATGCAAAGCTGACTCATGGATCACAGGTGGATGATTACCATTTGTAGGGAAATTTGTTATACCACCTTGGAAAACTTTGTATCCCCACCAATGAGGAATAAATGTAATAAAAGAGGCACATAGCTCTCTTGAGTCAAGTCATTTTGGTGTAGGGAAAACTTTGTGTCATTGGCAAAGGTTGTGTTATTGGTCTCACATGAAAATTGTTGTGACTCAATATGTAAAGGGATGTGTGTTGTGTTCAGTTAGCAATGCCACTAATATAAAATTGAGGTTCTACACACCACTCCCTATTTTGAGTCATCCATGGGAAAGTGTGTCAATGGATTTTGTAGGTAGTTTTCCTTTATATAGGAGATGTCATGACAAATTGTATGTTGTTGTGGATCAATTTAGCAAAATGCGTGTCTTAATTCCTTGTAAAAATCTGGTCACTGCAGAGAATATTTCTCATCTCTTCTTCCAATTAGTATGGGTCCACTTTGGGCTTCCCACATCCAATGTGTCTAATCAAGACTCTCATTTTCTTGGAGATTTTTGGATGAGTTTGTGGAGAATGATGCACACCAAGCTAAATAGGAGCATGACATTTCATCTGTAGACCGACAAAAAAATAGAGGTTGTCAACTGCATAGTGATACACTTACTCAGAGGCTATTTTTGTTAGAATCCCAAGTTATGGGATGAAAAAAATCCCTATGTACAACATGCATACAACCGGGTAGTGCATTCATCCACTGAGAGTTCACAGTTCGAGACATGCTTTGGATATTTACCAAAGGATCCCTTAGACATGGTCTTTGGGAGAGATGAAGATTCTAGTGGGCAAGATGATAGGAACAAAGTGTGAAAGTTCATTCAGTGAATTCAAATAATTCACCAGATAACACATGAGTAGTTGGAGAAAAGTCAAGCTGAATATAAAGCTCAACATAACAAGCACAAATTCGATCACCAATTCTAGGTTGGAGACAAAGTGTGGCTCCACATTAGCAAAGATAGAATGAAAGGGGAAGGAAAGAAGTTGAGACCAATCCAATATGGTCCATTAACCATATTAGAGAATATTGGAGACAATGCTTTTCATCTTGATTTGTTAGCATACATGCAAATGTACTAAGCAGTGCACGTTGAAAACTTGAAGCTTTATGAGCCTCCTTTGATCATGGACACCGAATAGGTTAGACAGGTTCCTACAGTGGATGACTTTGAAAAAAAATACTTGGAAAATCTAGCAGAGGACATCATTCTTGACAGAAAGACTAGGACTTCACGATGAGGAGACATGGGGTACCTTCATATTGGTTTCAAAGGAATACATCCAAGTAAGGCCCAATGGATTGAAAAGGACAAAGTGAGGGAGAAATACCCTAACTTTCCAGTTGATTGATAAAGCTTTTGGTGGCCCAAAATCTCATTACTGGGGAGGAATGATTCGGGTGGCTCCATAAATAGAAATGGCCTTGAATTAGCTCACAACATAAAGTCATCAGATGGAAGTGAAACCAAAACTAGATCATAGTGCTCGTCGCCCTGATTCCAATGGTGAAAACGACACTCAAATCTAGTTTCGTATGCTCAATTTATAGTTGGTCAAAGTTCTGGTCAAACTGGCCAAGTGGCAATCACTAACAAGGCAACAATTTGGCGAAGGGATGGCGCACAGAAAGTAGTGGTTGGAAAGGGAGAATTTTTCACCTCTTTAGTTTTCCTAATGACCCTTTAAAATCGGATCTGAAATTTTAAACAATTGTTCTAAATATATATATATATATATATATATGGGGTGGTGGGCTACCACCCTCGGAACCCCCAAACGGTTCCAACAATTATATTAAAAATGGAAATTGGTTAGCGGGTGGTCAAAGCCCGCCAAACCACATGTGATAAAACATATATATCAAGTGCAGTCAATACGCAACTACCAGCGGTCATCCCTAACGACGGAACCAACAACACCATAAACAACACTTTATTACACTAAAAGTGGTTCCGTGGGGTTCGACCTCGGAACCTCCCACCTTATGTGCATCTTAAAATAGTACTATCGGCCAAAGCATCAATGACCCATCCATTAAAATCTCCACCCAAGAAATAATATTTAAACCTAAACTTGCCATTCGACTAGACTGACGGAGAGAGGAACAAGGTCTAGGGAAAAACCAGGAATGGTACGGGGAGTGGAACCATGAATAGGGTATCTATTTTATGCTGAGAATATTCCTTTGATGTCCAGAAGTGCCAGTGTCAAAACAAGACAAATTTATGGTTATTTTTATACGATTTCACGCCACGAATCCTCTGGTGATGTTTGTTTCTACATCTGAGCTCTTCATTTTTTTTCATGACCGATATTGGAGGTATAAGGGTCATTTATGTAAAGTTGATTGTAATTCATCTCTTTTCTACCACTTAATGAAAGAAGGCCTCCCCACTTTTATTAGGCCTTGGAGACGTAGCCCACATTGGGTGAACTCTGTAATCAAATCATTTGTGTGCCTTTGATCTCATGGTTGATTTATGATTTCCACTTCTTTTCATGTGTTTTAAGTTACTTGGTTAACATACTCTTTTATATGCAATTCTATAAGCATCCTTGAAGTTAAAGGATCTGGATCAATAATGTGCACCTTGCATGCCTTTGAAGATATGGCGAGGACCTAGAGGCCTCCTTTGCTTAATGAAGCACAACTACTTTGACCCACCTTCTACCTCCCCTTGGTATACAACCTTTAGGCCTAGAAGAGAGGGGCATTTTTCTGTTGCATGATTCTCTTCACAAACTAAGCATACTTCTATGACATTTAGTGGGCACTCATTCCTAGGATGTCTCCTAGTACATCTAGGGAAAAATATAGCTAGTTCCCTTTATGCTTCCTTTTGATTTGCATAGTTTCCATTTGCAGAGAAAAGATATGCAACATTTCACTCTTAAAATCTTCCAACATACTTCCTATCTCATGCTTGATGGTTATTGTGGAGGGAGAGGAACTAGCCAAGCTTTGGCTAAACCTACCCTTTTTTCTAATATCCCTAGAGTGATTACATTTTTGATGCCATCATAAGGAAATTGGTAGATATCTCCTCCAGTCGGCATGTTGAGTGTTTCCATTACATCCTCCCTAATCCCTCCTTGATCTGTTGGAGAAGAACTAGATTGATTGATTCAAGATCAAGGGTATAGTTGGCCCTCTTATAATTGAGTTGAAATCTTTCCTCATAGTCCTCTAAGGATTCATTAGGTCGAAGGGTCATCCTAAATATTTCTTCCTTTGCTTCCTTGGACCTACAATAATCTCGATATTTTTCATTTAAGGCTTGTTTCGTTTTGGCCCATGTAGTGATGTTTCCTCCAAGTAAACACATAAACCAGCATAAGGCTGCATCTTTGAGAGTAGAAGGAAACAATTTCAAATTCTGGTCATCCAAGGCATAGTCATAGGTCCTATAGATAACAAAAAACTCAAACATGAAGGTGTCAGTATCCTTAGAGGTTAGGCCATGGAAATATGGAAGGGAAGTAGGGCTTATATTATTCATTCTTTCCTCTCCAATGGTTTCTCTGATACAAAAAATCTCTTTGTTCTTGTTTTTAGTCATGGTTTGGGTAGGTGAGACAGGTTTTTCTTCCTGTATGGGTTCCTCAAAATTTTCAAGTTGCTCACCTAGAGGGTCTTCTAGCTCCCCTGTAGTCAGAGAGGGAAGTTCACAGCCATAGAAGAAGAATTAAGGTTGACTGCTTGAGGGGGTGGGGGCTTTTGGTAAGAATTTACCTTGGTTATCCCTACTCCAACAAGGCATGAAAGAACTAGTTTTTTTTTTTTTTTTTCAATTTTTTCAAAATGATAAGACTCATGCAAAACAAAAACAAAAAACAAGCAACTCTTGAGTAGAAACAAAACCTACTTAGACACCTCCCCAAAAATGGTGCCAAATAGTGGTCAGCCCTGGTATTGCACCAAGGATGTTGCAACTCCCAAGGGCTTCTCAACTTAAATTATCAACTCGGGGTTCATACAAACTTAAAGGTGACAATTCTATATGCAAAAAAATTTATGTTCTACTCATGTCACCCTTAGTCATGAGATCAAATCAAGGTGTTTAGATACCACTCCTTCAGCTAAATACAAAGAGAAAAATAATTCCCAATTGCAAGGAGACGAACGTGATTCTACTATAGAAGCAAAAGTGCCATACATTCAATGTAAATGTTGAATTCAAATTACATGAAAGGAAAAAGGCTAGTCTAGTTGCATAAGTAAAAAAAATTATTCTATTTTCAAACCTAATTGATGTAACAACCTACTTGCATGAATCATTTATCTATTTGCAACTTTCTTGAAAATGAGAAATTCAACCATCAACACAATTGAACAACATGCTAATTCTAATTATATTTGTTTTTTTATGGTTGCAATGAGGAAATGATGGGGTTGGAGTGGTCTTAGAGTCTTCCCTAATCATGAAATAAAATCTTGGGGGTTGTTATTCAACTTCAATATGTCAGGGTCAAAATATGGAGTGGATCTGGTTGAAGAAAACAATGCTACAAGTATGCTACATGAAGTGCTAAGGGAGGCTCTGTATTGCTACAAGAGGCCTTTTTTTTCTATAGGAGGGTGGTCCAAGAGCTTTCTTAGGATAGGAATGGTGTCTTGAAGGTAGAAGAAGGTGATGGAAGGGTTTGGTAACCCCTTGGCCAAGCCTAGTACCCCTCGGAGGTCTATCTTGCACCAAATTGTGTGCCCACAGTGTCCTCCATTTACCTTAGCAAAGTGGTCTCAGTGGCAGAGTTTGGAAGCAATGTGAGGTGTCTAGAAGGGACATGGAGTGGCCTAGGTGGATTTAGAAAGGTGTACCCATCCCTAAATGTCAACACAATCTCTACAAACCAATCAAACACATGCATCAAATGATCACTATTACAGCAAACTAAATTAACATGGAAAATATGAGTTGAATTTTATTGAAATCTACTCTAACCTACAACACAAGTAATCATAATTTCCAAACCAATTCTACTAACTCATAAAGTGTAGAAACTAATCATGTAGAAGGATTACAATCCCATATTAAAAATATCCAAGAAATCATAAACAAATAATTTTGGGTTGTTATTATAGATATTCTAATCACTCTTCCCACAAGAGAGGTGATAGGAAACCCTGTAAATACAAATTTTGTAATATAACACCTACTGAAATAGGAAAAGAATTGTAATAACTTGATTAGGAATAAGGAAGAAATACAAGAGAGGGACTAAAGCCTTTGGGTTGGGACCAAACCCAAGGGTTTGAACCCTCTAAAACTACTTCAGAGGCACACCAATAGTGAACTTCCCATTAACAGAAAATAAGAGTCACATACATCATATGAAAGATGATAACAATGTCAAGAACTAGGCTCTCTGTAGCTACTCCTATATGCAACAGAAATTCAAATCCTAATGAACCTTTTGGTTGGTTTATTTATACAAAAATTATTTGTGGGAAATTGCCTTGAAAAAAGTGATTCCCTCCAAAATCTTGAGATTTGTGGATCTGGCTTCCTGTGATCTTCATATGTACTTGGAGTTCCTTGAATGCTAGTGAATTCAAGCTATTGGTGAGGATTTTGTGATCTCAAGTTGGGTTGGAGAGTTAATGAGGTGGACAAGACTCCTATATTCTCTCTGGTCGTATCCATCAATCCCCTGCATAGTAAATATCTCCAAAAATGCTTCTCTTTCCTACATATTAATCACATTAGGCTATGCAATATTTCAAACACCCTTTATTCTTCTTACTAAGCATATTATGGATAAAAATGTAAATTAATGTGAGAAAAGTAAAGTTTTAAGGGTTGGAGGATAGCACAATGAACCCCAAAATATACCTACTGATGGGACCTATTGTAAAATGCATGTTTGTTGATTGTAGTATTCATTTTTCATTCAATAACTTGAAAATATTTATAAGATGAGTTTCGGCGTAAATCACATGTAGAAAACCTTTGTTGACGCGTTTCGAACCAACTAGTGTGGTTCATCGTTAGGACAAGATGAGGAGTCAGATCAAGGCTGCCAATTAAATAGGGAGAGCAGATCTTCCAAATGGATAGGTGAAAGATCCCATTAACCCTAAGGACATGAAGGGTGCCTACTTGATCCCTTGTTCTTGTGGGACCCCCTGTATCGGGGAAACAGGGCGCTCCATCCATCAGAGGTTAAATGAACATGTAGCCGACCTAAGACATGGGAGAACCAGGTCTTCAGCATTAGCAGAGCATGCGGAAAAGACCAAGCATCATATATGTATTGAGGAGGCCAAGGTTATTACAAAGATTGTGCAGTTCCATCACCGTAAATTTAGGGAAGCAATTGAAATTGAAGAAAGGCCCAACAATCTCAATAGAGATGATGGCTGGAAGATTAGTCGTTGCTGGATCCTTGCCCTTTCTTCTTAGTCTTGCCGAGGTTTCCCCTTAATTTTCCTGTTTCCTTCTCCTTAGAGCTATCTTTTCCATCCTCCTAGTATTTCTCCTTTGGTTAAGTTTTTTACTTATGGTCATGTTCTTGTCCTTCTTGTATTAAAAATTTGTCGCTCGTCCTAATCAAAATTTTATTAGTATTATTAATCCTATTTGTTATTAAACTTCTACCTTTACCATATAAATAATATAAAAATAAAAATAGAAATTAGTTTTAACCAATACCCATAAATAATTTATTAATTCCATTAAATTCTTTATTATTAAAAACCCTTTACTTATCCCTAGGGATTTAAACAATTAAATAAATTAACAAGTAATTAAATAAATTAATTCAAAAAAAAAGATAATAATAATAATAATAATATGAAATAAAAAATAAAAATAAATAAATAAATAAAAATAAAATAAAATAAAATTATATATATTTCTAATATATAAAACCCCCCTTTACTTATCCCTAACAATTCAATTGATTAAATAAATTAGAATTATGTAATTTGATATATAAATAAAATTTAAAAACCCCCCTTTTTACATATCCCTAGTAGTTATATGATTAATAAATTAAAAAAGGAATTAAATTAATTAATAACCTAAGTAAAATATATTAATAAATAACTAATATATTATAATTAGTCTATTAATATAAGTTAGTACCTTTGACTTTTTAACATTTTAATATTATTATATAATCTAGCCGTTTTATGTAGCTGTTGATGGTCAGCTTAGTCAACCTAGCCGTTTGGAAGATCTGCTCTCCCTATTTAATTGGCAGCCTTGATCTGACTCCTCAACTTGTCCTGACAATGAACCACACTAGTTGGTTCGAAACGCGTCGACAAAGGTTTTCTACATGTGATTTACGCCGAAACTCGTCTTATAAATGTTATGGATCACAAAAGCCTTAATTCAACAACTTGAAAATATTTCAAAAAATAGATAAAAGCAAGAGGAAGAAGTGATCATGGTATATCGGAAATCGCTAAAGGAAAAAGTAAGAATAAAAGAATTGGCCCTGGTATAGCCAAAGATCAAATCAAATCATAATATAAATGGTTATATGTAGCCATAACCAATATATATATATGTGTGTGTGTGTGTGTGTGTGTGTGTGTGTGTGTTAGCGATGCGATTAAATCGCAATCGTAAATCACAGTGGGCAGTTATAACATAGCACCTTAGCTTTGGCCGATTGCGATTCACGATAGTTGGACCCGAAACATATATATATATATTATATTTAAAAGCCCGGCGGGTCCGACATATCCCATAGCACCTCAACTTCCGCCGATTGCGATTCACAATAGCCAGACCTGAAACATATATACATTGTGTTTAAAAGTCTTGGCGGGTCTGCTGTATCAAAAATCCCTTCATATACATGTATATGGGTTCCGTTGATTGCGATTTGCGATGGCGGACCCAAAAAACTATATATTGTGTTTTATAATTATGGCAGGTCCATAAGGCGTCTTATGCATATGTATTAGTTCATTCGCCGATTGCGATTTGCGATAAAGTTTCCAGACCCGATAGTCTATACATTATGTTTTATAACTCCGGCGCATCCGTTATATCACAGTTTTGTTAAGGATTGGGTCAATACAACGTTTGAAAGCGCCGATTGCGATTTGTGATGGGAAATCAATGAAATGCTAAACAGGAGGATCCGATGGATTTATGAAGAAGAGTTAATTCTTTTTCAATTTCGTAGTTACCAAAGGTCTGCATTAATTTCGCTGGGTAAAGGGAAGAATAAGTGTTAGAGCCAAATCCGAAGAAAAGGTGATTGGTCGGGTTTATTTATGTTTTTCCAATTAGAACACTCCTGACATATATGCGGCCCCCTTTCAAAGCTTTTGGCGCATTTTACATTTGTTATGAGTTTCAATATTTCATATGTAATAAAGTTGAATAATCTCAAATAGGAAGTAGTTTTATAACTATTGTAAAGCAGTTTATTAGTTGTTTCAATAAATCAGTTTCTAAAACTGATTTGATAGAAGAGATAAAAGCCTGAAAAGGGAATTGTAAGGGTTGTTGTTCGAATTTTGGGGAACCTGGAGACTAAGCCACCATATTCCTGATATAGCTGTTAATTAATGAAATAATCATAAGTTTCCATGAATTGTTGGGTATAATTTTGTAACTTCTCTGTCATGTGTCATCTTATGTTTTCTTCTTTCAAGTATAGTAATGAAGCTACAAGTCTTTATTTGCTTATGTAGATAAAGTTAAAATCCCTTAAAAGAGCGCTCATATACTTGAAGTTTTCATCTTCCTTTCTAAGTTATAGATAATAGTTTCTGTGTAAGGCAACATATTATCTTTAACTTCTCCAAGGGTCACATATAATAGCTTCTGTGTCAAGCAGCATATTGTCTATGATTCAGTTCTCATTTTCATAATTCTTCTAAGTGACGGATAGTAGGTTCTGTGTTAAGCAGCATATTATCTTAAACATCTCCTTCAAGCTTTCTTCATTCATCATTTATATCTAGCAACAAATGGCATTTTGAGATTTTCTGGTCACATATGTATTAAGGGTTAAAGACCAAGTTTTCCAGGTCCTTCATTTAAGAATACACCAAACAATAAAGTGAGAAATAAGTGACAACAAACAATAATCATTAATGTCTTAAGCACAATTTCTCCACAGCTAGGAAATTGGTTTCTTAAGGTACAACATTAATTGGTTCCGCTGCCAGGGAGAGAAGACAAGAACACTTTTCCCTCAATTTTTCAATATTTTCCTCTGATTGTTCAGTGAGGAGGAAATACTTGGTTGTTTTGAATCAAAGAAATAAATCTGGCTTCAAGAAGATCCCATACAAGATCAGACACTTCACAACAGAAGGTTCAAGCCCTTTCAGATCCTGAAAGTCTAGTTCCTAAGAGGGTTGGAAAGTCTAAGATTCTAATTACACCAATTCCTACATTGTCTGCATCAAGCAACAAATTATCTGAACATTCATCTCATAAAGAGTCATCTTTTTCATCATCTTTATTTCAAGAACCTAACTGTCAAGACCAATTTTTAGAGTCTGTTACTTTACCTGCTATAACTATTCAACCTGAACCAATAGCCACAGTACCAACTTTGCACACTGCATTTACTTCTCAGTCAGGTTCCACATCTGTTGGTAATCAAGGTTCAATACACATGGCAATACTTGCATTCTTGATGAACAGGTATGCACCTCTTAAACTTCCACAACCGTTTAATCAAATGCCACAGGATTACCTCACAACTCTTCCTTGTTTTACAGGGGAAGATGAACAAGTAGCAGAGAATCATGTATCAGTATTTTGCAATTTTGCAGACAACCTAAACGTTGAACATTTAGATGTTATTCTAAGATTTTCTGTTCAGTCCTTGGATGGAGAAGCAAGGAAATGGTTTAAAGGACTTCCTAATAATTATATTCCTTCTTGGGAAGAGATGGAACATTTATTCATCCAGAAATGGGGAGAAAAAGGAGACCATGGGTATTCATTAACATATTTTAATGCCATAAATAAGAAGTCTAATGAAATTATGGTCGAAATTGTCAAAAGGTTTAACAAATTACAATAGTCTTCCAGTGGATTTTGAATCAAATTTTGGATTCACATTAAGGGAAAGAAGATCTCCAACCCTTGATCAGATCCAAATAGATGCATTAGAGATAGAAGCAAATCTGGTGGCTGCAGGAAAAGCACCAGAAACATAGCCTATCCAAGACAAGGGAAAGGCAAAGATGGAATCCTCTCAAAGTCAAGCATTGGAGGATATGTGTAATGTAATTAAAACTTTATCAAATAAGTTAAATAAGTTAGAGTTAGAAAATAAAAATTCTCAGAAACAAACACAGTATAATAAGAGCTTTAATCCCCTGTATATAAGACAACCTTTGGAAATTTTGTAGAGAGGAAGAAAAGATCAAGATCAGATTCAAGCACCATTATATATAGGGGCAGACCCTGTTGAAAAACAAGAGGATCCTAAAGATCAAATTTCTACGTTATAAGCAGTAGATGAAGGTGAACTTGGTGTCGAAGGATAAGAGTATGAATATGATGAAACATATGCCATTCATGATGAAAATAAAATTGATGAATATTGGAAACAATTTTTTGATTTTATGCAGGCTGAACTACATAAGAAGTATGACTTGAGATCGAGGAAAAGATCAAGAAGTCAAGAAAATGAAAGTGAGCAGCAAGTTTCAACTTCCTCACCAAAGGCGACTCCACAAGAATCTCAGCCTGCAAAACAAGTGAATAAAGGAAAGCAGCAACAGAATGCAAATGGCAAGGCACATATACTTCAAGGTGAGTCTTCTCAAGATCAAATTGAAAAAATTCCTTTGGAGAAACTTGTTTCAATTCCTCAAGTAATTTCAGTCATGAAGAAAGGTGAAGATGAGAATGAAAGGATTGCTAAACAAGGTTACTTGTTTATTCTTACTAAGGAGTTGGAAAAGGTAAGAATACAAGTTACCCTTACAGAATTGGAAAAAAACACCTATTTATCAAAAGGAGATTGCTGAGTTTATTAATTTAAAAGAAAATGAGTGTAAATGACACTGTAAAGCTACAGGAAGGTAAACCAGTAGTGGTTTTTGGTCCACATGTAGAGGAAGTAGACTCTTCAATACCTCCTTTTTATATTTCCTTATTGGTTCATGATTTCCTCTTACATAATTGTATGTTTGATTCAGAAGCTTCACACAATATTATGCCTTTGTCAGTAATGAAGCAACTAAGTCTACAAGTTACCAAACCTTATAGGGACTTGTATTCTTTTCATTCAAACAAAGTCAAGTGTTTGGGGGTTATTAAGGATCTGGCAGTGTCACTAGCTCAAATTCCAGCTAGAAGATTGGTCATGGATGTAGTAGTAACATATATCCCTGCTATATTTGGAATGCTTCTATCTAGGTCCTGGGGGGCTAAATTAGGTGCCATTTTGAAACTAGATTTTACATATGCTGTTATATCGACTTTTGGTGGGGAAGAGAGGATATTGTACAGAGAAACTAGATTTGTAAAAACAATTATAGAAAATGGAGCAGGTAATTCACCTGTATATAGCCAGGAGAAGGATGACTTTGCTTGTTTCATGTTGCATGATAATGCAGAGCTGGCTGAAGATAATCAGAAGCAGCTTGCTTCAGCCAATGTAATTACAAAGCTACATATTGGAGGAGTGTGGAAATTCTTCTTTGATGGAGATTATTCCAAGGAAGGAACATGTGTTGGTTTTCTTCTAGTTGCGCCTGGAGGTAATATGTTCCCTTGTTCCTTTAAATTAGAGTTTGAGGCAACAAACAATGTGGTAGAATATGAGTCCTTGATTATTTCTCTACAAACAGCTAAACAGATGGGAGTTAAGTCAATTTCTACTTTTGGAGATTCAGAGCTGATTATTAACCAAATAAAAGATCATTTCCAAACAAAGAACCCTAGGCTTAGGGCATACAGAAATGAGGTATGGGATTTGATTGAGAATTTTTTTGAATCTTTTAACATTCAATTTATTCCAATAAATAAGAATATATTAGCAGATACATTGGCTGTGGCTTCTAGTACTTTCAAGCCTCCTATTAATCCAAGACTAAGATATGAGGTAGGGATGAGACACAGACCCTCTATTCCTGATAATGTTAAAAATTGGCAAGCTTTTGAATATGATCAGTAGATTAAATAATTTTTTACTATAGTTAAGGAATTTTAGGGCACAAAAATTGATCGGGATAAAGAAGAAACAACAGAAGTTGCAAAAATCAGTGGTTTAAAAGATTCAATAGCTAATCAGAAGATTTTTCAATTGAAGGATAATATTTTGCCAAAGGGACTTGTTCCCCTTGAAAGACTTTCTAACCCCAGTGATGTGGCTGTTGACTCAGGGAAGATTTCACAAGATGAACACATTCAGGATCACAACATTGGAACTCAGGAGAAACTTAGAATGAATCGTTTTTTCAAGATTCACTGGCAGAATGGTTTTAGATTAAGCACTCAAATGCTAACCTGGTACCATTGGAAGATTGACTTCACATGATGGAGATTAATCATGTACATATGTAGGAACTTGTACATAAATAAGCTCAGGTGTTGAGCATTTGGTTTCCAGTTGCAGTTCTTCAGTTTAATCTTAGTTGATGAATAAGGGTGACTTTCCAACTAGTTTGCAGAGGTTTCAGACTTCAGGAATGTTAAATTTCAGTTTTTCAAATTTCAGGGTTTTCACAGTTTTGGATTCCATGCCCAACTAAGGCTACTAATCTACGATTCTCAATATTTTTCTATCAAAGCACAAGCATCTTATCACTGCAGATATTGGTGTGGGTTCATTGTACAAATTTTTACACAGTTAAGTTTGGTGAAGCAAATTATGACTCCATACCCAAAGTGAAGGCACTAATCTGCGGTTCTTAGTGCTTTTGTGGCAAAATCACTATCCCTAGGTGGAGCGAGATGTAGTAACATGCATTTTTGTTGGTTTTAGTATTCATTTTTCATTCAAGAACTTGAAAATATTTCAAAAAATAGATAAAAGCAAGAGGAAGAAGTGATAATGGTATATCAAAAATCGCTAAAGGAACAAGTAAGAATAAAGGAACTGGGCCCGGTATAGCCAAGGATCAAATCAAATCATAATATAAATGGTTATATGTAGCCATAACCAATATACATATATATATATATAGAGAGAGAGATATATATATATATATATATATATATATATATATCTAGAGAGAGAGAGAGAGAGAGAGAGATATATATATATATATATAGATATATATATATATGTTAGTGATGCAATTAAATCGCAATCGCAAATCACAGTGGGCAATTAAAACATAGCACCTTAGCTTTTTCCAATTGCGATTCGCAATAATCGGACTCAAAAGATATATATATTATATTTAAAAGCCCAACAAGTTCGACGTATCCCATAGCACCTTAGCTTCTGCCGATTGCGATTCACAATAACCAGACCCGAAACATATATACATTGTGTTTAAAAGTCTTGGCAGGTCCACTGTATCGAAAATCCCTTCATATACATGTATATGGGTTCCATCGATTGCGATTTACGATGGCGGACCCGAAAAACTATATATTTCATTTTATAATTCTGGCAGGTCTGCAAGGCGTCTTATGCATATGTGTTAGTTCATTCGCCGATTGCGATCTGTGATAAAGTTTCTGGACCCGATAGTCTATACATTATGTTTTATAACTCTGGCGCGTCCGTTATATCGCGGTTTTGTTAAGGATTGGGTCAATACAATGTTTGAAAGTGCCAATTTCAATTTCGATGGGAAGTCAATGAAATGTTGAACAGGCAGATCTAATGGATTTATGAAGCAGAGTTAATTCTTTTTCGGTTCCACAGTTACCAAAGGTTTGCGTTAATTTCACTGAGTAAAGGGAATAATCAGTGTTAGAGTTGAATTCGAAGAAAAGGTGACTGGTTGGGTTTATTTATGTTTTACTAATCAGAACACTCTTGACATATATGTGGCCCCCTTTCAAAACTTTTAGCACAGTTTTACATTTGTTATGAGTTTCAATATTTCATATGTAATAAAGTTGAATAATCTCAAATAGGAAGTAGTTTTATAACGATTATAAAGTAGTTTATTAGTTGTTTCAAGAAATCAATTTCCAAAACTGATTTGATAGAAGAGATAAAAGCCTGAAAAGGGAATTGTAAGGGTTGTTGTTCGAATTTTGGAGAACCTGGAGACTAAGCCACTATATTCCTGATATAGTTGTTGATTAATGAAAGAATCAGAGGTTTCCATGAATTTTTGGGTATAATTTTGTAACTTGTCTATCATGTGTCATCTTATGTTTTCTTCTTTCAAGTATAGTAATGAAGCTGCAAGTCTTTATTTGCTTATGTAGATAAAGTTAAAATCCCTTAAAAGAGCACTCCTATACTTGAATATTTCATCTTCTTTTCTGAGTTATAGATAATAGTTTTTGTGTAAGGCAACATATTATCTTTAACTTCTCCAAGGGTCGCAGATAATAGTTTCTGTGTCAAGCAACATATTGTCTATGATTCAGTTCTCATTTTCATAATTCTTCTAAGTGACGGATAGTAGGTTTTGTGTTAAGCAGCATATTATCTTAAAATTCTCCTTCAAGCTTTCTTCATTCATCATTTATATCTAGCAACAAATGGCATTCTGAGATTTTCTGGTCACACATGTATTAAGGGTTAAAGACCAAGTTTTCTAGGTCCTTCATTTAAGAATTGATCTGCTAATCACCCTATGAGTGACCTCAGTTAAAGATTTATTGAATAAAGGTATTACAGACTCATGTGTTGGTGTGTGTGTCTATGTTATTTAAGCAATGGATCGATCAAATTGCAAATACACAGACACTTGAAATGGAAAGACAGAAAAGAAATACAGTAAGGAAATACAAGAACACAAGAAATTAATAAGGAGTTCACCCTATCCTCCAGGGCTACATCTCCGGTCCAGCCTTCAGTGGTGGCCTTGTTTTATTATGTCTTTAAGCAGAGAATTACAATGCAGGAGCTCGCTAGGAGTCACTTGAAATAGATTTTCTTGGCAGGGTGGTTCTTGGATTCACAAGCCATTGGAGTGCACAGACTCTTTTGCCTACCAGCTCTTTGACCTCTTTGGTCTGACAGATCCTCTCGGGGATGGCTTGAATCTCTCAAGCTCTCTGGTGCTTGATGCTACCTTTGGTCAGCTCGACCCTCTGTCTTCTTTCTGCTTTTCTTTGCTTCACTGTCTTCTTCTCTGTGTGTCGTCCTCCTCTCGGGGTTCTCTATGTCTTTTGTCTTTTGTTCATGACTTTAAAGCCATTCTCTTCCATGTCTGTTCAGTTCCTCTTCCACCTTCATTGAATTGCCTACTGCAACTGCGTTTGGAGTTCCCTGTTCCGCTTCATCATCAGGCTCACAGGGAGTGGCCACATGTCCTCCTGTAACGCGTTAGCCTACTTCGTTGGTTCAATTCTTCAGTTACGTCGTGGAATGAGTCTTCCTCCACCGTGGCGGTCAAATTAGACCTCAAATATTTACAAACCGCGGCTTAATCCCTCATTGATTTTGCTTCCCCATCGGGCGCGATCTTAGCCGTTAGATTTGGGGTCTCCAGATCTGATGCCATACGCATGTTTCGCATGGTTGACTAGCTCGACTGTTGGCGCACAATGAGCGGCGGTTTTCTCTCTCCTCCGCTCACCACGTGTTGGGCGCTGAGTGGAATCACTCCACTTTCATCCAAAAGCGCTTACCGTTCAAGGAGCCCCCGATTAATACCGCCGATTTTGAAGCGATTCCCACCTTTTAGCTTTAACCTTTTTCGCCTTTCACCCTTCAATTCTCCGTCTCTCCACGCGACCAAGTGCTCGGGGCTTCTCCATTTCGAGCATTTTCGCCCAACAATGCGCTATTAGCGCTAAGCTCTAATCACTAATCGCGCATCAAAAACCTCCTCTGTTTCCTGATATGGGCCTCCAAGGGGCTAATTTCACCTCCCACACAGTCTCCATGGGCCTCGGTTAGTGCGCTTTGACCATCATTCCACACTAGCTGTCATTGCCACTAGTTTAGAGGTGTTTTTTTATCGTTGTTTTGAATTCTTTGATGTTTGTCCCAACCTGATACAGTCATGGTCTTTCCGACAGTTCTTTATGGATCCAATTTGGATCACGGCCTTCCCACTGAAAAGCTTTTGGACCACCAAAAGTTGGTTTTTAAGCATTGACTAAGTGAGGGTATTTCTTTCTCACTTGCCCAATCTCAATCCACTTTGCATTGTTTGTCTTTGAACCTTTGAGTCCAACTCTAAGGTACTCAACATCTCCCCTACACATTGTCCTCACCTTCCTGTCCAACACTGTGTCTTCCTGCAATTCATTAAGATACTCAGGTAGCAGGTCATCTATAGAAGGCAACTGACTTTTCTCTTCAGGGTCCTCAATGATTGAAGGTTCAAACAATATCAAGCATTCTGCATTTACGACTGAGTAGATGTGCATGTAATCTGGTAGATCAAGGTGAAAAGCATTTTCACCAATCTTCTCAAGTATTTTGAAGGATCCATACCTGATAGGTTTTAGCTTTTTACCTTCACCTTGCATCTAGTCCTTGCTGATATACAGCCAGACCTGGTCACCAACTTGAAAAATATGCTCCATCCGATGCTTTTCATGCCTAGCCTTGTACTTGGCTTGGCTCTTTTCTATCTGTTCCTGTACTACTTGGTGGATCTCCTGGATCTGTTTAGTGAACCTAGTTGCCCTATCCACATCACTGTGTCCATCAACCATGGTATCTTTACCAAAGACAAAATCCAAAGGAGACCTTGGTGTGAAACCAAAACAAGTCTCAAAAGGAGATCTCTATGTAGAATAATACTTTTCTCTGTTATAAGCATGTTGCACATAACACAAGTGTTCATCCCAAATCTTAGGATGCTTGTTGCAATATCCACTCAATAACTAGATCACTGTCTTGTTAACTACTTCTGTCTAGCCATATGTTTGTGGATGAAAAACTGTGCTTTTCTTTAGTTTGGTGTCCATCAGTTCCCACGGACTTGACCAAAACTTCCCCATAAATCGGGTGTCTCGATTAGATATAATGGTAGTGGGTAATCCAAAATGAACCCATACTTGTTCAAAGAACAATTTTGTAGTCTGTTCAGTTGTATTATGTTTATTACAAGGTATCAAAACACACATTTTGTTGAACCTATCCACAACAACATATAAATAATCATGACCTTTCCTAGACTCAGGCAGTCCTCCAAGAAAATCCATGGAAACACTTTCCCAAAGGTGAGAAGGAACTGGCAATGGAGTGTACAAGCCTAGTTTTCTATTACTGGGCTTGCTTTTAGCACACATAGCACACCCTCTTACGTATCTAGAAATTGTCTCATTCATTTTCAGCCAATAACAAAACTTTTGCAGCTGTGAAATTGTTTTACTTACCCCAAAGTGACTTGATATCAGAGAAGTGTGCGCTTCCCTAAGTATCTTTACTCTCTCATTTTGTGGAATGCACAGTTTCCCACAATGATATAAGAGTCAATCCTTCACATGATAGTCCAATTCTTCTACTCTTTTTCCTTGACTCAAAGTTGCATATACATCTTTAAAGTCCATATCCTGAGCATATTGTTCAATGTAGCTCTCATGTAGTACAAAATTATGCTTAATTATGGTAGATGCATTTATAATGGGTCTAGATAACATGTCTGCAACTTTGTTATGTATGCCCTTTTTATATCTGATGACTAAATGAAACTGTTGTAGAAAACCCATCCATCTGTAATGTCTTAATTGCTGCAACTTAGTTTGGGAGTGTAGATATTGAAGTGGTTGATGATCAATATGTATTATTGTCTCTTTTCCCATTAAGTAATGTTTCCACTTTTTCACACTCTGAACTAATGCATACAATTCTTTATCATATGTAGGATAGTTAACTACTACAGGATTAAAAGTCTCAGAATGATAGCATATGGGTTTACTGTGCTATGTCAACACTGCTCCCATGGCATAGTCACTGGCATCAGTTTGGATCTCAAATGGTCTTTGTAGATCTGGCAGTGCTAATACAGGTGTTGTACTAATCTTTTCTTTCAAGGTGTCGAAGGCTTTCTGATGTTTGCCTCCCCACTGAAACACCTTGTTCAATCCTGTTAAAGCATGTAAGGGAGCTGCAATTGAGGAAAAGTTAGAAATGAACTTCCTCCAATATTGCGTTGCTCCTAAGAAGCTTCTCACTTTTGTAGTAGAAATGGGTTTAGGCGAATTTACAATGGCTGCCACTTTAGAGGGATCTATTTCCAATTCACCTCCCCCTACCATATGACCCAAGTAGTTTAGAGATGTTTTGCCAAATTCAAATTTTGAGAGTTTAACATAAATTTTTTCTCTTTTCAAAACATCTAATGTCTGCTTAACATGCTTTAAATGTTCTTCCCACGTTTTACTAAAAATCAGAATGTCATCCAGGTACACAATAACAAAATCATCAAGAAAAGGTCTAAGTACATCATTCATTAATCTCATGAAAGTAGCAGGAGCATTAGTTAAGCCAAAAGGCATAACCAACCATTCATACAATCCCTGCTTTGTTTTGAAAGCAGTCTTCCATGCATCTTGCTCTGCAACCCTGACCTGATGGTATCCACTGTGCAAATCTAGCTTGGTGAAATAAGCAAATTCCTTCAATTGATCTAAAAGATCATCTATGCGAGGGAAGGGATAACTATTTTTTATTGTTATCTTATTCAATGCTCGGTAATCAATGCACATTCTCCACGAGCCATCTTTCTTTCTTACCAAAATGATTGGTGACCCACATGGTGATGTGCTAGGCCGGATGCACCTTTTCGCGAGCAACTCCTGCACCTGCTTCTTGATTTCAGCATTCTCTAAAGCAGACAACCTATACATCCCAATGTTAGGCAATGAAACATCTTGTTGCAAAACAATATCATGTACTATTCCCTTTTTGGGTGGCAGACCTTTAGGTTCTTGAAACAAGACATCATACTTTGAAACAACCATTTCTATATCAGCTTACTATTCAGCATTACAACCCTCAAATACATTGGTTTTATCAGATTTCTTTTCCTTTACAAGCATCAGCAAGAATTGTTTGCATGAATTTATCATTCTTTTCATCTACCCTGAGTTTATGAGAGTATAATTATTCTTGAGCTTATGAGCTCTTACAAAGTATTCGATTCCATCTTTAACAAGCAGATACTTGTTCTCAGCTCTATAGAAAATAGCCTTTCTATCATACAAGTAAGGACTTCCTAAAACAATTCCACATATATCCAAAGGAATTATGTCTAACTCAACCTCATCTACAAATGCTGACCCAAAAGAAAACTTGAGTTTGCACTGTATAGTCACTTGTAGTTGTGCTTTATCATTCAACCATCCTAATGGGTATGGTTTCTTATGAGATGTAGTTGCTAATCCCAGTTTCTTTACAATTGCTTCAGAAATCAAATTTACTTGTGAACCACTATCAAACAAAGTATCAATCTTTTGATGTTTGGAAACAACTCGAATATGGAAAAGCTCATGTCTTTTTCCCTCATTTTCTTCGTCAATAACAGATTGAGTAGAATTACTAATATATGCTTCAGAATTTTTACCTTCTATACCTGTGGCTGCAATAGTTGTTTCATCTCCTAATTCTGACCCCAAATCTTTTTGAATAGTTGCAGCAGTCTTCTTCTTCTTGCCCTCGGACTTCTTAGGTCTCAGCTCTAGATGCAGAATCCAACAATGCTCATCATCATGCCCATCCTTTTTACAGTGAGTGCATGAAGCTTTGCTTTTCTATGTAGTGTTTGCCTTCCTTGCTTTCCACTTTTGCTTTCTTTTCTCCTTGCTCTTGCTTGTAGTGGGTTGGGATGGTCCCCCAACTTCTGGATTTCCATTCTTTCCTCTAGCTTCTAGATGAGTAGCTTGTACAGATACCTCATCTATACTAGTGGGATTAAACATGAGGATGGTATGCCTCATGTAGCTGTGTAAACCACCAATGTACTTCAAAAGAGTCTCTGGTGAGTCTAATGAGATACCCAGTATCAATGCTCTCTTTCTAAATTCTTGAGTATACCCTTGCACACTTTGCCCCTTCAACTGTCGAAGAGTTTGCCAACTCAGCATGGCTTGTTTCATGTAGGCCAATGGATAGAACTGTTTTTTAATTGCAGAAACAAACTCGCTCCAGACAGAGATAGTCTTACCATGTCTTTTCATATCATCTTGGGTTCTACCTTCCCACTAAACCAAGGCAGTGCCTCCTAGGCATAGGCTTGCTAGCTGAATCTTACACTTGTCTGAGTCTATGTTCTGTACTCTGCAATACACATCAATTTGTCTAATCCAATTGTCCAACTTTTCAGCATTTAGCTCTCCATCATATATAGGCAAATCAAATTTAACATCTAGCTTGATCAAATATGCTTTCTTATTATGCACAGGGCTATTAGGAGGGGTGAGAAAGCTTTCCTCTTTCCCTTTTCCTTTGGAGTGGTCATGGAAGTGAGACTCATCTTCTTCTTTATCTTGTTTAGAACCTAAGGAGTCTTCATCCTTATGCTTTGTAAAGTCCTTATACATTTCTTCTACCATAGACTTTATAGCTAGGAAACTTTCTATGAATTGAGGTCTGTCCCCACAAAACCTTCCTCTGACATTGTCTTTCGAGGATAGACTCTCCCAATTTCAGGATTAGTTTCCACCAACTCTCCTTCTCCTAATTTGAGCTTTGATCTAGTGAGCATTTAGCAGCTAAACCAACACAAGCTTGTCTAACCTTACAGCCTAGAGCTCTAGTACCACTTGATCTGATAATCACCCTATGAGTGACCTCAGTTAAAGATTTATTGAATAAAGGTATTATAGTCTCATGTGCTGGTGTGTGTGTCTATGTTATTTAAGCAACGGATCGATCAGATTGCAAATACACAGACACTTGAAATGGAAAGACAACAAAGAAATATAGTAAGCAAATACAAGAACATAAGAAATTAATAAGGAGTTCACCCTATCCTCCAGGGCTACATCTCCGGTCCAGCCTTCAGTGGTGGCCTTATTTTATTGTGTCTTTAAGTAGAGAATTACAATGCAGGAGCTCACTAAGAGTCACCTAAAACAGATTTTCTTGGCAAGGTGGTTCATGTATTCCCAAGCCACTGGAGTGCACAGACTCTTTTGCCTACTAGCTCTTTGACCTCTCTGGTTTGATAGATCCTCTCGGGGATGGCTTGAATCTCTCAAGCTCTCTGGTGCTCGACACTGCCTTTGGTCAGCTCGGCCCAATATCTTGTTTCTGCTTTTCTTTGCTTCACTGTCTTCTTCTCTATGTTCCGTCCTCCTCTCGGGGTTCTTTGTGTATTTTGTCTTCTGTTCATGGTTTTAAAGCCATTTGTTCCCATGTTTGTTCAGTTCCTCTTCAACCTCCATTGAATCGCCTACTGCAATTGCACTTGGATTTCCCTGTTCGGCGTCATCATCAAGCTCACAGGGAGTGGCCACATGTCCTCTTGTAATGCACCAGCCTGCTTCATCGGTTCCATTCTTTAGTTACATCGTGGAATGAGTCTTCCTCGACCGTGGCGGTAAAATCAGACCTCAAATCTTTACAAACCCCAGCTTAATCCCTCGTCGATTCCACTTCCCCATCGGGCGCGATCTCAGTCGTTAGATCTAAGGTCTCTAGATCCAATGCCATACACACGTTTCGTGTGATTGACGAGCTCAATCGTTAGTGCGCGATCAGCGGCGGTTTTCTCTCTCCTTTGCTCGCCACGCATCGGGCGTTGAGTGGAATCACTTCACTTTCATCCAAAACTGCTTACCGTTCAAGGAGCCCCCGATCAATACTGCCGATTTCGGAACGAGTCCCGCCTTTTAGCTTTAGCCTTTTTCACCTTTCACCCTTCAGTTCTCTGTCTCTCCACGTGACCAAGCACTCGGGGCTTCTCCATTTCGAGCCTTTTTTCCCAGCGATGCACGATTACCGCTAAGCGCATCAAAAACCTCCTCTGTTTCCTGATCTAGGCCTCCCAGGGGCTAATTTTTCCTCTCGCGCAGTCTCCATGGGCCTCGGTCAGTGCGCTTTGACCGAGGTCATCGTTGTTCCACGCTAGCTGCCACTACCACTGGTTTAGAGGTGTTTTTTATCACTATTTTGAATTCTTTGATGTTTGTCCCAACCTGATACAGTCATGGTCTTTCTGACAGTTCTTTATGGATCCAATTCGAATCAAGAATACAACAAATAATAAAGTGACAAATAAGTGAAAACAAACAATAATCATTAATGTCTTAAGCACAGTTTCTCCATAGCCAGGAAATTGTTTTCTTAAGGTACAATAGGACCCATCACATACCAAGATCTAAAAGATTTACTGATTCTAAACAAGGCCTTCTTTAACCTGCAACATGAGAATCATTTCCATGTACCTCAAAACCTTTATATTTCTCTATGTACACCTCCTCCTCAATCACACCATTAAGTAAATTGATCTTCACATACATCTGGTTCAATTTCCATCCCATCGAAGTGACAAGAGAAATTATGGATCTAATGGAAGTGTACCTAACAACTAGAGAAAAGATCTCATCATAGTATTCTCCCACATTTTGAGAGAAACCTCTAGCCACAAGACATGCCTTGTATTTGTCAATACTTCCATCTGCATCATGCTTGATCTTGTATATCCTCTTGGAAGTCACCACTGACTTCCATTCAGGCCTTGGCACAACCTCCCAGACATCATTCTTCATGATCATTTTGTACTCTTCATTCCTCACTTCCTTCCACACCTATTGGCCAGCTACTTCTTCATATGTGGAGGGTTTTGCATCAATAATATTTTTCATCAAAGCTACATAGCTAGAAAACCTCTTGGGTTTCTTTACTTCTCCATATGTACCATCAGGAGATGCATGTCCTTCTTCCTCTTCCAATGTATATCTAAGCCATGTTGATCTCTTCTTAATATTGGGGATTATAACTGGGTCTATTGGATCTCGAGGCCCTTCTGGCATTTTAGTACAAGATGTAGAACTTGAATGATCCTCCCTTGAGGCATCCTACTTCACTTCATCCAAGGAATCCATGGAGAGTTCATTAGACTTCCAATATGCCACTTTCTCATCGAATATGACATATCTACTGACCTCAATCCATTACCACTCTGGAATGTTTATTTTGTAGGAGTTTGATGTTTTGTTGTAACCAACAAATATGCCTTTCTTTACCAAAGGATCAAGCTTATTCCTCTTATCCTTAGGAACATGAATATATGCAAGACAACCAAATATTCTCATGTGTCCAACCTCTAGATTCCTTTTAGAGTATGCTTCTTTAGGAGTCATGCCCTCCAAAACTTTATGGGGACTTATTGTGCATAGTTGTATGTGATTCCTCACCCCATAAGAACAACATAAATTCGAAATCATACATCATGACCTTGATAGACTCTTCAATGAACCTATTCTTTCATTCTAGTACACTATTCTATTATGGATTATAGGGGACAATTATTTCCCTCTTAATCCCAACTTTTTTGCAGAAGGAAACAAACTCCTTTGACGTATATTCTCCCAATACCTTGATCTTTCTTCTTGTCAAGTTCTCCACTTCATCTTTGAATTCCTAGAACTTGTCAAATACTTCGTCCTTAGTCTTCAAGAGATATATCCATGTCTTATATGACAAGTCATCAATAAATGTTACATAGTACATCAAACCACCAAGCAATTTCGCAGGCATCAAACCACATACAATAGAATGAATTAGATCTAAATTTTCCTAAGATCTATTGTCACTATTTGGAAATGATTTCTTAATGTTATTTCCAAGCGAACAACCTTCATACACCATCATTCTTTATCTGCAGTTCAGGAACCCCTAAAAATAATTGACTCAACTTAGGTAATACTCTATAATAAAGATTTCCATAACTTATATTCCATAAATCACTTAAATTTATCTCGTCATGTACTAGTGCTTGAGCTGGGTGTCTCATAAATCTATAGAGTCTTCCATCATAAACCCTAGAATCGTCTATACTAGATCTGTTTGACCAAACAAGTACTTTCCATCCTAAAAAGAAACTCTATCTCCTTTATTTTCCAAACAAGAAATGACAACAAGATTATTTTTCAAACTTGGTACATAAAGAACATTGTTGATATTCACATTGTTACTAAATTCTAGCTTTATGGATGCCTTTCCAACTCCTTTGACTATATAGCTATGATTATCTCCAAGATCAACCCTTTGGGACAACCTCTTTTCTGTCATGCTAGAAAGATTTCCACTCTCTATGGTCATGTTTCTTGATGCTCTAATATCTACCAACCATGTGTTGTCATCATCTCCAATGGAACCTATTAGAGAAGAAAAGTAAAAGAAATCCTTGTCACCTTTGGTATTCTTTGGTTTCTCATATTCAACATTTGTTTCCGAACCATTTTGCTTTCCATTTATTTTCTTTTTATTAGCCATGTTAGGACAATCTCTCTTGAAATGTCCATATTTCTAACACCCATAACATTGGATCTTTGATAAGTCCTTCTTATGGGAGGAAGAAGATCCCTTTCCTGAAATTTTGTGTTGAGGTCCAAACTTCTTCTTTCCCTTATTCTTGAAGTGAGACGCAAGTGCTTGAACTTCCTCATCCTGATGATCTCTTATCATCAACCTTGATTCTTCTTGGGCACAAGATGTCCATAGTTGTTCAAAAGGAGGAGCTTCTTTTCAATTGCTTATACATGTTGCAAAAGAATCCCATGATCTAGGGAGACCATTGAGTGTTGTGGTTACAAGTTCTATATCAAGAATGGATTCTCCAATTTCTTGAATTTGATATTTTATTTGTGAAATATTACGAAGTATGAAACCACAATTTCATCATTAGTCATCCTTATATTTCAAAGCTCATCCTTCAAACTCATGGATTGGCAAAAATTCTTAATAGTGTAGAGATTTATTAGGGCATCATACATCTTTGAAGTATCATGTTTGACAATGTAGGAAATCAGATGATCTCTAATGGAGTCTGCTATAATACTCATGGTATTAATGCCATCCTCTTTGAACTTTTCTTTCCATGCTGCATCAGCCAGTTCAATAACCTTTCCTACTACAATGTCCAAAAAAATTTCTTGGCAAGAATAATATCTATCCTAAGTTTCCAAGCTCTGAAATGTGATGCTCCCTCTAACTTGTTTTCATATTTCATAGAGGAAGCCATAGATTCCAATCTACAAGAAGGAATTCAATAAAAATATCTCTAATTTTTTTGCTAGGGTGATCTGAATGTTCCTTTCTTCTTTAACCAAAGGTTTGATCCCATGTTGATTTATCTAGTCCAATAGAGATTAGCACAATATTTTTGAAATTTTGATAATTACTTTTGATGTAGATCTTCTTTTAACTTATTCAATATTATATTTTAGCAAATATACTTCATAAATTCAACCATAAAGAACAATAGAACAATAGAGATCACAATGCACAAAAGAATACAATATTTACCCTATGAAAACCCCCCAAGGGGAAAATCCTAATAACCTTTTTTATATAGAGAATTATTTCTTGTTCAATGAGAGACACACCTAGATCTATGCTCAAACATAGTCATCCCTTCCAAGTCAATTCACCCCATTTGATCCAACAATTTGTTCTGCTTGTCTATCCTAGAATTTTGACCCTCTTGCAATTACCAATTTCCCCAGAAATTTTAGCCCTGCAATAGATGCCTACTGACCCAAAGATTTTGTCCCCCTACGATAGAATTCCAGAAAAAAGTGAACCACAGAGAGAGTAGTCAATCCACATGTGCGAGTTGCAATAGAGAAAAGGGAGATAGAATTCATCCTCTTTTTCATCCTATTCATCCTTCTTGTCCTTCACTTGCTTGCTCATAACTTGTCTTGTGTTAGAGAATGTGAATTCCCAAGTGGAGGAGGTCGAATTATCCTATATAGTGGTTTTCCTATGCTGAATGGGTGTGTCTTTGGTTAGGGATGACATGACTTGGAGGGAAGTCGACTTGACACTTTTGGAGCCAAAAATTACATTAAATTAAAAATTTTATCTTTAAAAATTCACAATTGTACTTTGACTCAAAATAAATTTTCTTTTGACTCTAGCATTTATAAATATGATTTACAATGATAAATAAAAATACATCAAGTGACCCAATATACATTATGAAGACTGAACATAGTGTCAATTCAACATGATGGGGTTCCTATCTATGACAATTTTCACTTGCAAGTTCAAGTGAAATTTAGGAAAGCGAACCTTGAACTAGGAGATCCTTGAAGGAATCTATCAAGTATTAGGACAAGACCCCATGCACCTTTATTTGGGTACCCCCAAAATTTCCTCCTTAAAGAAATCTATCAAATATTAGGACAAGATCATGTGCACCTTATTTGGGTGCCCCTAGAAGTTCATTCCCTATTTATTTTAACACATTCTCACATATTTTGTATTAGGATGAGGCATAGAGTAGGACCCGTAAAGAGGGAATGCAATGATTGTCAAAACCAATAGCACCATAATGAGACACCTCTCTCTTGACTAAAAAAAACAAGTTCATATAGCTAAAGATGATTATTTTCATGGAGAGTTCAAAGGATGATTAATTGATGATAAAAAATATTTCTCCTAACTGATTGATGGCCAAGACCCTCCCATCGGAATGGGATCTCTCATTGTTTCTTAATTTTAATGATTTCATTTATTATGGTCATTTAAAATTTAGTATTTTCACTTTAGCTTCTAGCCCTAGGTTATATCATTGATTTTTTCTTGGATTTGTGTTATGCTCTTAACCTGCAAGATGATACCAGAATACCAAATATGCGAAGAAATATACCCAAAACATAGAACAATGAGAAATAGCAGCAAGTACTTTATTATTCAAAAAGAAATGTTCACTTGCCTCTTTGAGGGGGCAACCTCCAATAGAGCTGAGCTCAATACAAAATAAGACACAATGCTCCTCGAGGGGAGTCTCTATCTTTTATATAGGATTCATACATTCAATACCATGGGGCAATACCATGGTTCTTATTAATACCATCTATCTAATACCATGGACCATTTGCAACTAACTGTGGTCCCTTCATTAAATGCGGGTTAACCACTTACAATTATTAATATGAGCTTTATTGACTCTTTAATTAACTATAACTATCACTTGATCCTATTACATAAATAAGGGGGTTAGGGTGGGACCCTAACATGCCCTCCCCCATAAGAATAGCCTTGTCCTCAAGGCTGAAGCTGCTGAAGAATAGTGGTTGGTTCCCAGGTTGCATCTTTCGGAGAGGTGTCTTTCCACTTGACGAGGACTTCCTTGATCATGCGGCCACGTAGGTGTCTTTCTCGTGTGTCAAGAACCTGTTTAGGTTGGAGCCAGATTGACCCTTCTTCATCCAGTTCAGGTAGACTGGTTTGAATTCTGCAATTGTTCCCAATCGCTTTCTTGAGGCATGAGACATGGAAGACTGGATGGATTTTTGCAGTGAGTGGCAAAGCTAGTTTGTAGGCAACTTCTCCAATTCGCTAAAGTACTTGATACGGTCCATAGAATTTTGGAGATAGTTTCTGAAAACCCTTGTCTTTGAGTGATGTTTGCTTATATGGTTGCAGCCTCAAAAATACATGATCCCCTTCTTGAAATTGGTGTTTTGAGCGATGTTGATCTACCTGTTTCTTCATGTGGTTTTGAGCTTGATGAAGATTCTCTCTAAGGTGGGCCAACATGGTTGTGCGATTCTCTAGGAGTTGATCCACTGCTTGTACCTTCGAGCATCCCTTGATATAAGAAGTATGGGAAGGAGGTAGTTGACCATAAATTGCTTCATATGGAGTCATTTTGGTGGTGGAATGATAGTTGGTGTTATACCACCATTCGGGTAGAGGTAACCACTGTACCCAGAGATGTTGCTTTTCTGAAGTGAAACACCTAAGGTAAGTCTCCAAACATTTGTTGACTACTTCAGTTTGACCATCAGTTTTTGGATGATAGGAAGTACTGAGTTGCAGTTGGGTGCCTTGTAGCCAGAAGAGTTCCTACCAAAAGTTACTGGTGAATATTGGGTCACGATCAGAAACAATGGAAGTGGGCATGCCATGCAATTTGAAGATTTGATCCATGAAAGATTAAGCGACCAAAGTCGGTGTAAAAGGGTGGGGTAGGGCACAAAAATGAGCATACTTCGAAAGTCTGTCCACAACCACCATGATGACTGACTTATTTCCTAACTTTGGAAGACCCGTAATGAAATCCATAGAAAGCTCCATCCAGATTGAGGTCGGGATGGGCAATGGCTGTAATGTGCCTGGGGATTTGACTATTTCTCCTTTGTGGCGCTGACAGACGTCACATTCAGCTACAAAAGTAAGAATGTCCTTTTCCATGCCTGTCCAAAAAAATGATTTTTGATTTCAAGCATATGTCTTCTGAAAGCCTGAATGTCTTGTAGTGGGAGATGAGTGCAACTCCGCCAAAATGCAGCTTTAAAGGGTGGATGTTGGTGATATTACGACTCTGTCCTTGTAGCGAAGAATCTCATCCTACCACGAGTAGCCCATTGTGGAATTTGGATCCACCTACAATTGATTAACGAGTTGGGAGAGTTAGGGATGTGAAAACCATTCCTTGCGAGCCTCTTCAATCCTTTCTGGAATGGGAAGGGAAATTGTGAGTAGGGTACTTTCCTCCTCAAATTGGCAGGATAATGCATCTGCTACAATATTTTCGCACCCTTTCTTGTAAATTATCTCATAATCATATCCCGGCATTTTGGCGAGCCATTTATTTTGTTGTGGTGAGGATAGGCATTGCTCCAAAAAATATTTAAGGCTTTGATGGTCTGTGCGGATTTGGAAACGTTGCCCCAGTAAGTATGGTCACCAGGTATCTACTACATGTAAGATGGCCATCATCTCCTTCTCATAGGTAGATTGTCCTAGATTCTTCCCACTTAGTTGTTGGCCCATGAAGGCCAAGGGTCGACCTTCTTGTATTAAGACCACCCCAATACTCGTACCCGAAGCATCACATTCAATCACAAAAGATTTGGTGAAGTCGGGTAGTGCTAAGACTGGAGTGGAACACATGGCATGTTTGGGAGCTGTAAATGCCTGTTGTGCTTCATCATTATAGAGGAATGAATTTTTCTTAAGGAGTTGAGTGAGGGGCCTAGCAATGCAACCATAATTGCGGACAAATTTGTGATAGTGGCTTGTGAGACCCAAAAATCCTAATCAGGCTCTTCAAGGTCTTAGGTTGAGGCCAATCCTGCATTGCCTAGATATTTTTGGGGTCCACCCTGACACCTTCACGCCCCACAATGTGGCCCAAATACTCAACTTCTTCCATGCCAAAAGAGAACTTGGACATCTTAACAAATATTTTATGCTTGCGGAACAGTTGCAAGAGCAGATCTACATGCTGAAGATGTGTGGCCGGGTGCGACTGTAGATGAGGATGTCATCAAAGAAAACAAGGACAAATTTTCTGAGATATGGTTTGAGCAGGTGGTTCATAAGGCTCTGAAAAGTGGATGGGGCATTACAAAGACCAAATTGCATGACCAAGAACTCATAATGGCCTTCATGAGTTCGGAAAGCAGTCTTTGGAATGTCTACTTATTTCATGCGAATTTGGTGGTAGCTCGAGTGAAGGTCGAGCTTAGTAAAGAATTGAGCCCCATTTAGTTCATCCAGAAAATCATCAACAACTAGGATGGGAAATTTATCTTTGACTGTCAACTTATTAAGGGCCCTGATGCCTAGACAAATATGCCATTCCCCACCTTTCTTGAGCACCATGACCACCGGCGATGAATAAGGACTAATGCTGGGATGAATGATGCCTACTTCCAAGAGTTCCTTGATTATTTTTTATATTTCATTCTTTTGGGCGAACGGATATCTATATGGGCACACATTTGGTGGTTGGGCCCCTGGGACCAAAGTAATGATATGATCATGTTACCCTCTCGAGGGTGGAAGCTCATGAGGCTTGTCAAAGACTGGTAGATGGTTGTTTAAGATCTGTTGCATCTCAAGATGAATATGAAGAGAATTGGGTTCTAAGGCCTGGATGGCATTAAATTGAGCTATAGCTCCATGGTGGCCCTTTTTTAACAGTTTTTCCATCCGATGTGAGCTAATGATAGAGGGAGCTCCCACCTGGAGTCGGTGAAGGGTATGTGTGTGGTTGTTTTTCATAAAGCTCATATGTAACTCCTAGAAATCCATTGTGATTAGGCCACGTGTGAGAAGCCATTCAGCATCAAGGACAATGTTGCACCCTCCCATGTGTATGGCAAACATGTGGGTCTTTAACTGATAACCCCCCATTTGAAGTTTGAAATTTTCACAGCGGCCTTCACATTTCATTGTCCCCCCATAAGCAATTTGGACCTAGAAATTAGAAACTGCTCGGAAAAAAAAAATGCACTGATTCTGCGACTCTTTGATGGATAAAATTATGTGTACTTCCACTATCAATCAAGGCTACTACTGGGTGATGCTTAATAAAACCTATGATTTTGAGAGTTTGGGGCAAAGAAATCCCTGCCAAAGCATGCAAAGAGATAACTGGTTCTTCAGGTACATTGTCCTGCTGGTTGTCTTCTTCTTCCTCCTTTGGTTCCTCAAGTGTCGGGGCTTCCTCCGATGAACTGTGATCAGTAGCATCAATTTGAAAGAATTTGGGCTCCTTGCATTTATGCCTGGGGGAGTATTTCTCATCACAGTAGTAACATAATCCTTTCTTTCTTATTTCCACCATTTCTGCTGGTGACACCTTTTGAACCTTGAGTGTTTGGGTAGTGCTTTGAGCCTGTGGGGGGCGACCCTTTGCGATGAAATTTGGGCGAGTGGACTAGGCCACTAATGCACGTTCAACTTCACGAGCTATCCTACAAGCATGTAGCCATGAGCTAGGGTAGTGCAGTCGAACGTGGGCTTGTATAGCTTCTTTGAGACCACTGACAAAACATTCTGTGTAGAACTCATCTTGTAGACCTCTAGTGCATAAAGCTAAGGATTCAAAGGCTGTAATATATTTGTTCACTGTTCTTGTCTATCGGAGCTTAATGAGACGACCCAAAAAGTCATATTCATGGTGAAAGCGATCCATGAGAGCTTTTTTTAATGTCTCCCAAGTCAAGGGCCTTCCATAGCAATGTTGATGCCATTGCCACCATTGCCATCCTTCATTGTCCAAGTACATGATACCCACACTAAGCTGAGTCGTATTATCCAGGATGTAATTCAGAGTGAAATATTGCTCCATTTGTGCTATCCATGTGGCTGTGTGAGATCCATCAAATTTATACATGTCCAGCTTGGGTGGTCGTGGATGGGATTGTTGGTAAGCACCAAAGAGGTGAAGAGACTAGCTAGACTCACCCTCACTATTTTCATTGCCAATATATGCCTCTGCACATTCCTCCATCTTGCCCTTTGAGAGTGTTTCCTTGATGTTCTGCAGCGACAATAGTACCTCATTCAATGTTGATTCAAGTTTGTCGATCCTCTCATTGGCCATAGCTTGAGCTCTAGTTTGTACCATGCACAAATCCGATGCACTTGAAATTTGGGACCGCCCGAATTTTTTGGCACTAACAATTGAATGGTACCACCTTGCTCAGCTCGTCGTCCTGATTGTTATGGGCTAAGTCACCAATAAGTAGCCGAATCCCAGAAATGTCAATGCTGCCAAAAGTCCTGCGAAAATCATGCCCAGGTATAGGAACCCACACAACTACTCAGATTTGGATAGAGGATCTGATGGATCTGAGAGATCTGAATGGTGGAACTGATTGCGGCTACAGATTTGATGGATCTAATAGACCTGAATGACTATTCTGATAGATCTGAACGATGGAACTGATTGTTGCTGCTGCGACAAAACCCCACTTGCAAGATTTGATCTGGCAAAGATTATGCATGATCCAGAGATAGAGAAGGGAACTATGGTCTCCAGGAGTGTCAGGTGCTACAGATCGCAATATACATAAGGGTCTGACAGTAGTACTCGGCCCAATTTTTCAGGGCACTAACCAAGGAGGATCAACCATGCCCTTAGCCGTACAACTCGACTACCCTATCATACGCACGAGTAATTTCTCCGAGTGTTGTTCTCGGTGTACTGTAGCAGCAAGACGATCGACGGTTTATCTATGGGGAGGTTTCAAGGGAGCTAAGGGGCTTCTGATATACCTAGAGGGTACTTGGAAGACAGTCGATGCGTGGTTCTGTCTAATGCGTTACTACTCGAAGGGGTACCCACAAGCATTACAGGGGAGTCCAACAAGTGTGAGCACCTCTTTTATTTCCTATGTGCATGCCTCCCCAAATCCGTAGGTCTACGTGCTCAACGATAGATCCCGTGGTTTAAAGACGCCGAAACATGTCCCTAGCCAAAAAAAAAATTGCTAAAAATTGGAGATCTTGCCGGCCCTGGAAAGCGCTCTGATACCACTTGTTATGCTCTTAACCTGCAAGACGATACCAGAATACCAAATATGCGAAGAAATATACCCAGAACATATAACAATGAGAAATAACAACAAGTACTTTATTATTCAGAAAGCAATGTTCACTTGCCTCTTCGAGGGGGAAACCTCCAATAGAGCTGAGCTCAATACCAAATAAGACATGATGCTCCTCGAGGGGAGTCTCTATCTTTTATATAGGATTCATACATGCAATACCATGGGGCAATACCATGGTTCTTATTAATACCATCTATCTAATACCATGGCCCATTTGCAACTCACTGTGGTCCCTTCATTAAATGCGAGTTAACCACTTACAATTATTAATATGGGGTTTATTGACTCTTTACTTAACTATAACTATGACTCAATCCTATTACATAAATAAGGGGGTTAGGGTGGGACCCTCACAATTTGACTCTTTCATTTTTTCAATATACCCATCTAGATTAATTACTAATTTTTACTCAGGATAACTACTCTATTTGACCTATTTTTTGTGCCTATAAAATACATGTAAATATTTTTCATTAGTTGAAATTAAATTAAACATTTTATCAAAATACATACATATAATTTCTCCAACATTTTAACAAACATAGATTTTTATTTTTGAATGTGTCAAAAAATAAGTAAACTATTCTCCAATATGGAAACTTTAGGTGAAGATAAATGTAGCAATCATAGTGAGGACACTATGTGAGGAAGGTTATCATACAATCATATGTCATATGTGTGCATGTGGTTTTCCTTGTTGAACCACATGTGGGAAGGCATATCTTTCTCTATGGAATCCTTATTGGCATATGTTGTATGTGTATAATAAGTGTCACTTCTAAGGTGTTGCATATAGGGAGGGGTGTTGTGTAGTCATATGTGTGCATGTGGTGTTCACTGGTGTACCACATGTGGGAAGGCATGGCTTTCTCTATTGAATCTTTATTAGTGTATGTTGTATGTGTATAAGAAGTGTCACTTCAAAGGTGTTTCATATAGGGAGGGGTATTACATATAGGGAGATGTGATAGCCCCTGCAAAATTTATTCATTGTTTGTACAAGTATAAGTGGTGTTTCTTTGGCTATATTTTCCTTTATGGAGATGTGGAATATTTTTATATAGTGTGTGTGCAATAGCTTTTTCCATACACTTGTTGTACATCTGTGTGGAATCGTTCATGTTGTTATCTAGTATATGTAACACTACAAAGTAATTGTACATTGAATGATATTTATTTGTTTTCCTATCAATTTTAATGACCAAAGAGTGTGTCAAGGTTGGTTAAGTTTAACATTAGCTTTTGATTAATGACTTGGAGGGTAGTAAACTTTTTCTCAAAGAGCACCCCATCTTCTTTCCTGGAATTTTTGAATGGAAAGTGGATCCACCACCTCTCTTTTTTTCTCTACAATTTTCAAAGATCGAATGACCATTAGTTACAAAAGTGGTTGGACTAAGTGAGGTCCCCCAGGTTTGAACCTATAACCTTTTATGAAAATGTCTTAAAAGAATTACTTCAAAATAATAATGGGAGCATTTCATTTCAGATTTAAACTTGTTATTTAGTGGGTTATGATATATATTCTTGGAGAAGTCTAAATGTTCTAGAATTTAGTCTTCTCCTAACCATCATCACCACCCAAATTTGGTTATAGAAGAAATGTTGGAGTTATAGTTTTTCATTGTTAAATTTGCATTTTTTTTATTGCAAAAACAGATTTAGTGTCCTCAAAACCCACAATTGCACCTATATTGTTGAATTTCAACCATTAATATTTGCAATTCCAACAACTTTTCTAACTTTTTAACCAAGTTTGAGGGGAAAATGATTACATGTTTTGACTGGGCATATATTATTTACCTTAAATTCTTAAAAATTAGCTCAATTCATATAACCGTTCACTCAAAGCACATCACTATTAAAATATATTATAAATAAGAATTTACTTTTTTCATTTTAAGGCATTGACATATCTTAATATTACTATTCTCCTCCAAATATATAAAAGAGGAGTACACACCATATATACAAATGTTAGCGTAAGGCCAATATATATAATATTATCCATTAAAATATATTATTAATAAATAATTTATTTTTTCATTTTAAAGCATATAAGTATATTAATATTATTGTTTTAAAGCATATAAGTATATTAATATTATTGTTATTATCTAAATACATTAAAAAAGAAAAGTTCATACCAATTATGTGAGTATCAAGCACAAACTCCAATATATATAAGAGAGATATGTTATACAATAATGGGAACATCTTTCAAATATCTAAATACATTTGTATACCCAAATTACTTGTCTTCATCACAACTACATTATCTCGGCAGTGTCTAACTATTAGATATTTTGGAGTTCTTGGCCAGAATTAGGTGAATTTTTTTTGCCAAATCTTGTTTGTGTTCTTTAAACTCGGTTTTTTTTTACTGTGCATATGAATTTAGCACCTTGAAAAACCTCTGGGTCACTCAGATTATGGAGGATTCACAACTCAAACTTGTGATAAAAACCTTAGATTGAAAAATATACCAGAAAACTCTCCAAAACTTATAACAAATAGACTACAATCATTATTTATATATATACCTATTAACACATTATACATTTAAGCATTGTACATATTATACATTTAAGCATTGTACTTATACATTTACACATTACATATACATTTAACCTCAAATATCATATCATATATTTTTAACCTCATATATACCTTTTTATTACAATAATTATATTTTATAATCTCTATTTTTCCATTTTCCTTTTTAACCATGAAACTATTTAATTTAAAAAAGCCTTAAATCTTTCCTTTATATATTGATATATGTTAAGATTTCAATTAAATCTTTCCTTTATCCATTGATATATGTTAAGATTTCAATCATTAAAACATTCTATTCTGTCGAAGCTTGATATAATGACAGCTAATCAACTTCAAACGCAGGTCTTCCCAAGTAATTTTAACAAGTTTTGATTCCTCTAAATCTTTAAAAAAAGATTATAAATATGTTATGATTATAATAATTTAAACAGTTATAAATATTTATGTTGAAATGTTGACATAATGATAACAGGCAAAGTTCTGTTGAAATGTTGACATCATGATAACATACAAAGTTTATACTTGGCTCTTCCCAAATAATCTCAACCACCGATTCCTTTAAACTTGGCTCTTCCCAAATAATCTCAACCACCGATTCCTTTACCTCAAAAAAGATTAACCCTACGTGAAATCAGCAACAAACAAAGCGTTAAAATAAACTGCAGCCCAACAATACGAATTGGGTGAACCAACCAAACACTCTCGTCGCTGAACTTACTATTACGTTCCAACGATCCTTATCATTTCATTTCCCATGGTAATTTTTTCAGAGACATTTCCCATGGTAATTATCAATCGCTGTCTCATGTTAATATGGCGGCCCCCTAACGAATAAAATATGAAGGTTCCAGATTTCGATGCCCTGCGATCTTTAAAAAGGAAGCACACACCCTTTGTGTTGTCAAGAGATAAAGACTATTAAAAAAAAATGGGCCCTTCTGAAATCACTCTAATGACTTTATAAACAAGCAAAAACCTTACTTAACCTTGAACAGAATTAGTTTTGAACTTTAAATCCCATCACGCCATCCCTGCTTTGTTCCATCCATAATCTTTTTCACAGGCTTGTGCAAAACTCCTCTTCCCACAAGGGCCCCGCTCGGAATTATTCCCACTGCCACCCACAGTTGTCTATTCTTTTTTTCCCTGTGCCTTCCTCATACGGTATCTCTTTTCCCATTGCCTTGCCTTTGTTTTCCTGCTTATATATGTATGTACAGACAGTGAATTGAATTATCGCCTGTGAAGCTTTTTGGCTGTCCTGCTAGAGCCCAAGCAGCCGAATTGAGAGCGCAGAGATCGGATCTGGTTTTAGCGAATGCGGCAGCTGCACGTTGAAGTGGATCACGCTCTGCTAAAGGTCGGAGATAGATATTTGAATGGTGTTGTTTCTACGGGCTGGAAACAGTCAATTGGGGTTATTTTTGGTGGTTGGGCAGAATGGTTGTTATCTTGTCGACATAGGTTAAAATGTCTACTAGTGACGACCTAAGTTCAAATTCTCACTAGTAACATGATGAGCTATAACCCATGATGAGCTATATGTTATGGTAATGGCTTTTGGTTTATGAATATTGGTATATTAGCTCAGAGCTCTGTAAATTTGGGGTTCTTTTTAAGTCTCCACTAGTAACGATAAACATTGTTGTTATAGTTTTGCACTTATAAATATTATTATATGATTTAGATCTAAAATTGGAGTTATCTTTAGTAGTTGGGTTGAATGATTGTTATCTTTTCTACCTGAATTTATATCCTAATTGATTGATGACATGATGAGTTATAATACCTGGATGACTACCGAGAGACGAGTAATGTGGGAGACATTCGATGAGAATGGCACACTGAATGCGAGCGACGAATCGTCGCGTGGCATGTACATCGGGAACAGCGCCTTCGACACCAACATGGTTATTATTGTGATAACGTTGCTCTGCATCCTCATCTGCGCTTTGGGACTCAACTCCATCGTCCGTTGCGCGCTCCGTACCCGCCCGCTGCACGAGTCCGTGGACGACGTGGAGGCTGCGAGGGTGGCCCACACTGGAATGAAGCGGAACGCTCTCAGGGCGTTGCCGACGACGGTCTATAGCGCCGCCGGGTGGAAGCTGCCCGACACCGACTGCCCCATCTGCCTGACCGACTTCGTGGAGGGGGAGGAGGTCAGAATTTTGCCCAGATGCAATCATGGCTTCCACGTCCGCTGCATTGATACGTGGCTCTCTTCGAATTCCTCCTGCCCGACCTGCAGGCAGAACTTGCTGGAACTCTCCGGGGGAAATAATAACGAGGGGAATGTGATTATGAATGCCAGTGCCCGCTCTGCCTCGCCCTCAACCCCGGCGGCGCTTCGCGTCCCTCAAGATTGATGAAGTGGGGGGAGGTGCATACATTGCTGTAACTTTCTCATGACGTGGCTGACTTATATATATTTTTCTTAAATATAAGTGTTATTTCTTTATAAATTAATGGAAATTTTTGTTGGGCAATTTGATTGGAATTCGGTTTATCAAAATTTATTGGAATTGGTTTAGTAAAATTGTTGGTTTTATGATTAAATCCATGATTTTTAATTGAGAAAATAAATTTATTATTTAAAAAAGGTATGATATTTACATTTTAATTATTCAATTTTGCTAATTATATCGCACAATTTTAATAAATGAAATGAAGTATAAGTAGTCAAAATAGTTTACAATTTTGCTTTAAAAATAAAAATAAAAATTTATAGAAAAATTGATCGAAATTGGAAATCCAAATACAATTGTCAAATTTAAAATTTTAATTTTGATGCTGTTGAATCTATTTTTTAGACAAAATTGAAATTGAAAAACTTCTCAAACAAAATTTTTCAAAATAAAAAACATACATAAAAAATTGCCATCTAAACTAAATTGTCACCTCGTTAGGCAATACCTTTTAATAAAAAAAAAAAAAAAATCCAACTGCTAATTAATATATATAAATTAACCATTCTATGTGATTTATGCATTAAAGCATTTTTTATGTGTACCCAGCTTAATTTTATAAATGTTCAAATCCTGTAAGCAAGCTTCACGTTCATTGTGATAAAGTTTCGACACTGTCGATGTGCATTGTAACCACTCTACTTCATAACATTTCCATCATTAATAGCTACATCCACAATAATAAGATTTTATGATCAGAAAGATGTATAACTCTTTAAAAAAAAATTAAAGTAATTGTATGGATAATTAATGATATAGTTTTATTATTATTTCTAGTAAGTCGAAATATTTTATTAATTGTATAGAAAAATATTTATAATGTTATTGTTAAAAGGTATAGTAGTCTCACCCCAACCGAGTTTGTTGACTATTGTCGTCAATCCAAAATAAAACATAAGTTAACCGGTCATAACTGTAAGGGCAAGATATGCCAAAAGATTGACAAAATGAACATAACGCCAAAACACATAATCATCAGAGTTGATAGAAGCTAGGTTGTTTGCACCCATCTCAGATGGAGCAGGGAGGTGAAACGAACAATGAACGTTTTGCTCGAGATGAGCCAGCCAAGCTTCCAATTTGTCCGAAATGCGCATATGTCCACACTAGACCACCACCACCCGCTCTTGAAGCTGACACTGGAAACATTGGATTTCAGCCAAGGTTGACATGGCTGTCTCATGCTCCTCTCAACAAATTTTTTCGTAGGCTTCCAACTACATTTTCAAAGACTGACGTGATTGAGCTTTGGTGGTACAAGAGGGGTTGCTACTCTTCTTCAACGGAGGCCGACATTCAGGGGTCCCCGCAACTCTCGGTTTCCTTTGAACTCAGCCCCACCTCTTCAAGTTTCTAGTATCGACGTCAAGGTTTGGTTTCCATGACCGGCCCCCTTCCACCTCCACCCAAGTGTGAGCTACATCACAGTGCCATGTGCACATCATAGCACAAAACCTTTCCAACTCCTTAGTCGCTTTCACCACTACGATACCAACAACATTACAACATGTCCAACACTAGCAACACCAACACCACCGCAACATTGTAACACTACAGCACCACCATAACACCGCAACACCACCACACCACAACATGTCCAACACCAACATCATTGTAACACCAGTGACACCATTGCATTGTAACACAGGCACCACTGTAGCACCAACAACACCGCAACACGTACACAACAGAGATAAAATCTCCCCCCTAAGCATGATGACCTTCGCCTCTGGACCCTCTTCCTCCTCTATACTGGTCATCCCACCTTGGTTCAACCTCTACACAGAACACCTTCCCAAGATGAGTCGCCTGAGTGTGCGAGCCCACCCAAGATTGTGCATTTTTGCACCCTTAAACCGAAGAGACACCGAACACCACAGGTTTGGAATAAAAAGAGGCAATTGGGATTAGAATTTCCCCAAATCCCCTTCGAAATTCCACACAGCGCCTCCAACACCAACAGAAATGTACCCAACAATATACCATAATTCAAACAAGACACTAGACGAGGACCTCCATTGGGTTGAGTTAGGGAAGCTTCCTTGATTAGGAGGCGCCACAAAGAGCGCCGGAAGATATAAAGGAACAGAGGATGAACGAATCCTTCCTACAGCCAGAAGCCACCTCTGACATCATCCAAAGAGCAATTCACCTTATCCCCCCTCCAAAACTAATCAGCATGGCATCGCTTAAATCGCACACCCTGAACTACCATCGCCAGAGTATCATAACAATTCCCATCGAATTTCGTAGGCTTCCCATTTCCGATCGACCTTTGTTTAAATGGACATGGGAGCAGCTAGTTGGGTTCACATGGACCCCTACTGGACCCCTAAAACTTAGGGAGAACATATACATGACTACAGAAAGACTTCCAACTCAAAATTCCAAAGCTAATTAAGTGAATTAAACTTAATTAACTATTTACAAGTTGCTATGAGAATAGAATTCGATTTTAATTCTTAGTTTAATTCAAGGACAAATTAAACTAGAATTTCTTGTTTCCATTTCTTAACACTCCCTCTCAACAAGAAAGGGATTATCAGCTACCTGGATCGTGTCCCTGTGAAACTCGAATTTACATCTTGATAATGCCTTTGTCAAAATGTTAGCATCTTGCTCCTTCGTGAGAATGTACTCTAACAACATAATCTGCCTCAATACACAATCTCTGAGATGATGATATCATATATCAATATGCTTGGACCGATCATGAAAAAATGGATTTTTAGAGAGTTTGATACAACTCTGATTATCGCAGTAAATCACAGTTGGATCCATCTGCTGACCAAACAAACCAACCAGGATCTTCCTCATCCAGATGGCCTCACATGCTGCCTGACTCGCAACCATGTACTCTACCTCTGCCGAACTGATTGCAACCGATCTTTGTTTCCTTTTGTACCAAGAAATTGTCGCTAACCCAATACTGAAGATCCCTCCTGATCTGCTCTTCCTATCGAATGGACTCCCTGTCCAATCTGCATCGGTGAAGCCTTGAAGTTTCACTCCCTATGTCTATCTGTACCATAATCCATACTAAGAAGTGCCCCTGAGGTATCTCAACACATGCTTAGCTTCCTTCCAATATAGCATGGTAGGCCTAACCATCGCTTAACTAAGTTGGTTAACTGTATAGCACATATTTGGTCATGTGTTCACCAAGTACATGAGTGAACCCACAAGCTGCCTGTAATAGTATCTTCCACTACTTCCCCTGAAGTAGCATCCTCCTTCCTCCAGATACCTGCTAGAGGAGTCTCCATGGGTTTGTTGCTCTCCATTCATAATCTCTTGAGTATCTCATTGGCATACTTGCCCTGAGACACAAACAACTCCCCATCTCCCTATCATACCTCCATGCCAAGAAAGTAATGCATGAGCCCCATGTCTTTCATCTCAAACTCTTTTGCAAGGTCCTCCTTGCAAGACTTGATCAACTTATCATCACCTGTTAGTATGAGATCATCAACATAAAGTACAATGATCAACAATTTACCTTCCACCACTATGTGGTACAGGTTCGCATTTGATTCACTCTTTGTGAAGCCCAACTCGGTGAAGTAGCCATCTATCATGGTGTGCCAAGCACAAGGTGCTTGCTTCAGCCCATACAATGCTCTCTTGAGCCAGCACACATGCGACTCACGGTCAAAGATTTCAAAACCTTCAGGTTGCTCTATGTACACCTCTTCCTCAATCATGGCATTAAGGAAGGTTGTCTTCACATCCATCTAATGTATCTTCCAACCCATCTGTGGTGATAGTGCCAATATAGATCTGATCGACGAGTACCTTGCAATAGGAGCAAAGGTCTCATCATAGTCAATCCTCTCTACTTGTGAAAAGCCACGGGCCACAAATATAGCCTTATGCTTCTCCACACTACAATCTTCAGTTTGCTTTACCTTATAAAGCCAACAGGAGCTCACCATTGACTTGTCCTCTGGTCTCGAGACCACATCCCAAACACTGTTACGAACTATGGAGTCATACTCCTCCACCATGGCATCAATCCAAACCGGTTGCTGCATTGCTTCCTTAAAGGAATATGGCTTTGTCACAACACATTCACCCATAAAATCCATGTATCCAGTGTACCTCTCAGGTGACCTCCTCTACCTGCATTGAGAAGTGGGTTCTCCCACATTCTCTCGTGCATCATCCAATAATCTGTCAGCCTCTCTTGTGCACTTTCTTCCCTCTTTGGAAGACTCTGCCTGAGTGGATGTCTCCACTCCCAGATCCTCTGCATGTGGCTGCTCCACATCAATCTGAGGCTCCTCAACCTTAGGAGCTAAAAGCTCCTCATCCGCATGTAGCTCAATCTCCCTCTCAAGGGAAACTCGCACGACCTTCTCCTCATTGAAGCTAACATCCCTGCAAACCACTATCATCCTACTGGTTGGCAAGTACACCCGATTTGTGAGGTGTATCAGTGTACCCAACAAATATCCCCAACTTTGTTGTTGGATCAAACTTCATCTATGCATATTTAGTCACATGGAAATATACTTATGACCCAAAAATCCTGAAGTGACCAACATCTGGCCTCTTACTGAAATAAGCCTTCTTAGGTGTCTTCTGCTCAAGTATCAGATGTGGGCTACAGTTCTGAACATAAAACTTCATGTTGCATTCCTTAGCCCACAATTGAAGTGGTAGACCCTAATCATGCAACATCACCCTTGCTACCCCTACTATGCTTCTATTCTTCCTCTCAGGCAACCCATTATGTTGAGGGTTATGGGGTGCCATCAACTCCCATTTAATCCCTTTCATTGCACATAAGTTCTTAAACTTGTTTGGTACATATTCACCACCCTTATCACTCTGTAGAGCTTTAACCTTATTGCTCGACTCTTTCTCCACCAATTCTTTAAACTCACAAAACTCTGTGAAAGTTTGATCCTTTTTCTGCATGAAAATGAGAATAGTCATAAAAAAATATAACATAATACATGTGTTTGGTCATGGATGCTGTCGAGAATGGTTGACACACATCTGAATGGAATTGGTCTATAATAACCTCTACTCGACTATCTCTGCCATGAAAGGAAGACTTGGTGTATTTTCCCAAAGTACACCCTTTTCATGTATCAACTTGCTCAACCATACCTCTGGGAAGACCGGTAGAGATTTTTTGCAATATCTTCAAAGCCCCATGATGAAAGTGGCCCAATCGCCTGTTCCACAACTCGCCAACGTCTCGGCTCTACACCATTTCTGCTTTTGTGCTCAAATAAGCACACTCTTATACCTCCAACTTATAGAGATTCTTCACTAGAATGCCTATCTTCTTTACTTGACCCATGGCTATGTGTCGAAGGAATGCCTTTCCTTTCGAGAAGATCACATCATAGCCTTTATCCTCATGAATGGAAATGGATACCAATTTCTTCTTCAACTTGGGCACATACATAACATTCTTCAAGGTGAGTGGAGCCCCATGTTCCCTCTGAAAAGTAATCGTGCCCAATCCAGTAACACTATACTTCCCATCGTCACCCATCTCGATATGCATCTGGAGATCTTTCTCCTCCAGGTCACTGAATAACTCTTTATCTCCAGTCGTGTGGAATGAAGCTCCACTGTCTAAGTGCCATACACTTCCCATCATTGATGACACCATGCATGCAATGAGGGAAAAGTCCAATCCGAATGGAGAGGCTAAAGACTCACTCGCTGCTCCTCCCGAGGACTTATTCTTGGACATCTTGAGTGGACAATTTGTAGTAAAATGGCCCAGCTCATGACAATGAAAGCACTTAACTTTTGTCATGTCTTACTTATTACCTCCATGATAAGAATCTGATTTGGAATGGGAAGCTTTCTCTTTCCCCTTCTTCGCCTTAATCACTAAGGCATAGTTGTCTTCATCATCAATCTTTGATGAAGATCCATCTATGGTGTTCCTCTCGATATCCTCCTGAATCAAATCCTACCACAGTCGTTCCCAATCCAATAGATTCTCTTGACCATTGACAGAGTCCTGATAACTATTCCAACTCTTTGAGAGTCCTAGAAGAGCAAGACTCACCATATCATCCTCGACAACCGTGATTCCAACACTTCCAAGTTCATCATGACATTGAGTGAACTTTTTCAAGTATTTTGGAATAGTCTCACCTTTCTCCATTTTTATTTTTCGAAGTTTGTCCTTCAGTTCCAATTTCCTTTGGTCACTGTTGTTCTGATACAAGTCCATCAATGCTTTCCACATAACATACAAATTTTCCTTGCCATGGAGACTTGAGAAAATGTGGTCTCGAACTCCCTCAAGGATTATCTGCCTCGCCTTCACCACACCTTCCATTCAACCAAATTCTATGCCTCTGATGCTGCTAGCTTAGGAATTTCTTGACCAACGAATTCCTTTAAGCCATTATCCTCTAGCACAAGCTCCATTATGTCCCTATAGGCTATAAAATTTGAGTTGCCTTCCAAGGTATACTCGAGCCACAAACCGTAGAATACCATTTGTCGATCCTGAAGTATGTATTGCAAATTTGAATTTCACTTGTAACTCAAAACTCAAAACTTTGAAATCTCTTCTATTATATTGTTCTCAACTACGATACCATGTCGAAAATCGTGTAGATTCACAAGCTCATGCAATGTACTAAAGCACAGGACAAGAATCTACTTCTACTTTCAACCAACAAAAGCCAATAGATCGATGAAAACAATATGAACAAGAAGAAGACAAATCAATGGCACATAACACAATATGTATCTGGGGAAATCCACTGCTCAAAACCCCACTATATGTATTTCATATATCAGAAATATGAGTGAAGATACAAATATTGTACTCATTATAACAATTCCGCACAAGTATGCTCAACTCTCTCAGCCCCTAAAATCTCGTGTAATTACTAGGATGAATAACCCATATTTAAAGGGAATTCATGCTTCCAAAAATGCGTAATCCAAGCATAGGATAAACCTCTGATGCATGCAAGATATTTACACTCAAGTAAATAATACCACTGATAGTACACTATCCATACACTCTAGTCTCAACTAGGTTTTTCTCAGAATTGACATGCATGAGCTTCTCATGAGGGAATCTTCAATTAACTGGAGTAGCACTAGTGGATGCATTAGTGCACCAACTGACTGTTGGTCGTCTATTAGTTCCAAAAACAATTTATAACTAATTTTATTGAACTTAACTCATTAAACTGAGTGATCTAATTTCCAACTCAATTTAAGCTCATACTAGATCCCTAAGACTTAGGGAGAACATATACATGACTACAGAAAGACTTCCAACTCAAAATTCCTAAGCTAATTAATTTAATTAAAATTAATTAACTATTTACAAGTTTCTATGAGAATAGAATTTGATTTTAATTCTCAGTTTAATTCAAGGAGAAATTAAACTTGAATTTCTTGTTGTCATTTCTCAACATAGAGATAGTTTTGAGTTTAGTTGATTAGTTGACTTTCTGTTAACTCAACTTACTCTTAGTTAACTGTTGCAACTGCTAAAATTAGTCCTAGTAAGTCATGCAATTCAAGTTTCCTATTGAGATTGGATGAAGGCACAATTGCAATTCATTATTGTACAACAGGTTTGTGTGCAGGCTTGAGAATTGAGCAGGTGAATTTCTCTTAAGAATTGCGAAAGTAAAGAGGAGAAATTCCTATTTTTTAGTAGTAGATTTGTGTTAGGGAATAGGAGCTTCCTGGCAGGCCTTATTTGCCTAAATGTTGGGCACTTCTTATGTAGAGTTGATCAGTATTGTAGGGAGCTTCAGGTTTGAATAATATTCTATGTAATAGATTAGATTTCTCAATTGATTCAATACAAGAAAACATGGGTTTTTCCTAGTTGGGTTCCCCAAATAAATTATGTGTTCTATGTGTGATTGTGTTTCTATTCATTGTTTCCTTTCTATCGAATTTTGGTAGATAAATTTTGTGTCTTTTGTAAATCAATTTTCTCTCATTAGTAGTTGCAATATTTCAAGGATTTTCTACATAGTATCATAGCCAAGAAAAATATAGAGACCAAGTTCGTTGATTAGATTCAAAGTGCATTGAAGAGGAGATTAGTTAGTGTAGGAATTCTACAAGTGAAGGAATCATGGCAATCTATGGTTTAAGGACTGAGCAAACCCTAGAAGGGACTTTGAATCTATGTGCATGGAAGGACAAAATGGAGGTTGTGTTGGATGATAATGGGGTTTTGGAATACATCAATACTGATATTCCTAGAGCAGATGCATCAAATGCAAAACAACTAACTCAATGGAGGAAGGACACTACCAAAACTAGGAGGATGATCCTACAAGGAGTTAGAGACCATATTGTTGCAAATTTGCATGGGAAGGAGACTACTTTCCAGATGTGGAAGGCCCTTATTGATCTATTCAAAAGCAGTAATGATGTCAGAAAATTAGCTTTGAAGGAAAAATTGAGGAACATGCAAATGGGAAAGGATGAGACCATTGTTGCATATCTATCTAGGTTTGCTCAGGTGAGGGATGAAATTGGAGGTGTTGAAGAGATAGTTCCACCAAAAAATCTTGTAAGCCTTGTGCTTCTTGGGCTTCCAAAATCCTGGTAGAGTTTCCAAGACATTGTGAATGGAAGAGATAAGCTCCCTGATTGGGAGAGACTATGGTCAGAAACTCAGATCTTGTGTAGGAAATGATGAGGATGGAGTCTCGGCTAGGACTGATGATGAAGAGAACTTTGCTTTAGCTAGAAAAGGGAAGAAATACAAAGGAAAGAAGGCCCAAGGAAAGCTCAAATCTAGTTAGAATGGAGGAAAGAAAAAGAAGGAACTTAGAAAAATTAAGTGTTTTCATTATCATGAATTTGGACATGATGCTACAAAATGTCCAAACAAGAAATCCAACAAGCATGTTGTAGCAAAAATAGTAGGATAAGCCCTCTCTTCTCAATTTGAATTAGATTTGTCTCTAATATCTTGAATGGTAAGCTCAGTTCGAGGTGGCGTGTGGTATATTGACTCAGGAGCTTCATTCCACATGACAGGGAGAATACATTTCTTCAATAGTTTAGAGAAGAAATACATGCAACTCCATATTGAACTTGGAGATGATGGAAGATATATGACCAAAGGAGTTGGAATAGTAAGCTTTAAGAGGGACTTTGGTTCCCTCCTCCATCTCAAGAATGTGATGTATGTCCTAGGATAGAAGAAAAACAATGTCTCAGTAGAAGTCCCTGAAGAAAAAGGGTATGATGTGGTATTCAACACACGGAAGGCCTACCTCAAGCATTTTGCTTCAAGACAGGTCAAGTAGATTGGTACAGGATCAAGAACCTCTAAAAATTGGAGGTTGATGTATGTCTGACCTTAAGCAGCAAGGAAAAGTTTGTTCAGGGCTGAGATGTTGGAGAGCTTTGGCATAGATGCATGGGAAACCTACATCATGGAGCTTTGAAAATACTCCAACAGATTAGCATTGGTCTACCACAGTGCACCCTTGATTAACATTATGTGTGCAAGAGATGAACTCTAGGAAATTATGCCAAATATTCCTTTTAGGGCTGAGATAGTAGAGTTGGAGCTATTCTAGAGAGAGTTCATTCAAATGCGCGTGTCCCTTTTTCCACAAATTTTCTCACCAAACAAAGTTATTATGTGATCTTCAATGATGATTTTTCTCGTAAATTTTAGATTTATTTCATGAAGAAAAAAGATGAGGTCTATTTCAAGTTTGTGGAATTCAAGGCCTTAGTGGGGAATGAGACAGGGAAGAAAATCAATACCCTGAGGAGTGCTAATGGAGGAAAGTATATCTCAAATTCCTTCACAAATTTGTGTGCCAAGGAGGGCATTAGGAGAGATTTGATTGCACCCCATAATCCTCAATAGAATGGGGTTGCAGAGAGGAAGAATAGGATTATTTTTGGGGTTGATAGATCCATGTTGTATGACTAGGGGTTTCCCTTATCCTTGTGGGGTGCAGAGACTTGCAAAACTTTTGTGTACTTAAAGAATGGGAGTCCTCAAAAATTTCTTGGGATGATTACACTTGAAGAGGTTTTCACTGGAAGGAAGGAAGATCTCTCCCACTTTCACATTTTTGGGTCCATGGTGTATTTTCATGTGTCCAAATATGGCAAGAAGAATTTTTATTCCACTGCAAAGAGGAGGATCTTTGTGGGATATAATTAGACAACTCATGTTTACGGGGTGTACATTCCCTCTCTGAAAAAGAATATTTTGAGAAGGGATGTGATATTTGATGAGGAGAAATACATGAGGAGTTCTCTAAAGTGATATTTGAGCACATCACCAAAAGAGGAGCTTCTAACTCCCAAGGATGAGCCTCAGTCATATTCGTAGAGGCAATCCTTTCTTAAGGGAAAGAGGGCATTCCATGAGGATGGCGTGGAGACACCACATGATGAGGATCAGAGAGCAAGCCAAGTGGAGGAACCCACTCACAAAGTGACTCCAAGAGAAGTGAGGAAGAGGAATAGGTTGGTTGACATATTGGTGCAAGAGGCTCAGGAGTGGGTTGGACCTCCTATTTCATCACATAGACAACAAATATCACTAGATAGATACACAAGATATATGGCATTGATGACAAAATTTATTGATTCTAACGCATTTCTTTTGAAGAGGAAATTTCCTAACATATATGGGTGGATTCCATGGTGGAGTATGACTCCATCATGAAGAAATATGTTTGGGAGGTTGTGCCTAAACTTGAGGGAAAATCAGTTATTGGCTCTAGGTGGTTGTATAAGGTGAAGCATACAACAGATGGTAGTGTGGGGAAGTACAAGGCCAAGTTTGTGGCCAAGGGCTTATCACAAATTGAGGGGATTGATTATGAGGAGACCTTTTTCCCAATGTAAATTTACTCATATATCATGACCATACTTGGATTGGAAACATAAATGGGGTAGAAGATCCACTAAATGGATGTAAGGACAACTTTCCTCAATGGATTGGTTGAGGAAGAAATCTACATTGAGCATTCAAAGGGATTCGATACCTTCAACAAATACACACATGTATGTCGACTAAATAGAGCTCTTTATGGGCTCAAGCAGGAACCTCAAGCATGGTACACTCACATATATTCTTATCTCAAAGGATTGGGATTCACTAAGAGTGAGAAAAATTCCAATCTCTACTACATCATGGTAGATGGTAGTCTTCTCATCTTGGTTCTCTATGTGTATGATTTTATTCTAACAAGAGATAGTAGTTTTATCTAGGATTACAAGGAGGACCTTGTAAGAGAGTTTTAGATGAAGCATATGGGGTTGATGCACTATTTCCTTGGCTTGGAGGTTTGGCAAGGTGATGGAGAGATATTTGTTAGACATGGGAAGTACACCTCTTAGATCCTTTATAGATTCTATATGTAGGATTGCAAACCCATGGATACTCCTCTAGGTAATAACTGGAGGAAGGAGGATGCCTCTGCAACAAATGCAGTAGGTGAGACAATCTACAAGCAATTTATTGGGTCCTTTATGTATTTGGTGAACACAAGGCCTGCTATTTGTTTTGTTTTGAACCAATTGAGTCAACTCATGGTGGATCCTACTAAGGTCCATTGGAAAGTAACAAAACATGTTTTGAGATGCATCAGAGGAACAATAGACTATGGATTGTGGTACAGATAGACTGATGGAGTGAGGCTTCAAGGATTCACAGATGTAGATTGGGTAGGGAATCCTAGAGATAGGAAGAGCACTTCACGAACAATATTTTGTATTGGGTCACCTGTAGTTTCTTTCTATAGTAGGAAGCAGAGATTAGTTGCACTTAGTTCAGCAGATGGCAAGTATATTACTACCAGTCGGGAAGCTTGTGAGACTATTTACATGAGGATGATCCTGATAGGACTCTTTAGTCAAGGGATGGAGCCTACATCGATCCACTATGACAATCATAGTTGCATAAAACTCTGAGAATCTAGTGTTTCATGATAGTTCCAAGCATATAGACATCAGATACCATCACCTTAATAATTGTGTGCAAAGGAGGATTGTTATGCTACAATACATTCCTACAAAGCATTAGGATGTAAAAATATTGACCAAGACCCTATTAAGGGGCAATTTTGAGTTCCATAGAGGCAAGATTGCAGTTGTCCATAATCCCTTCCTCATTAAGAGGGAGTGTTGAAATTGTAGCAAGGAAGGGCTTCTTTGACTTGTGCCTTAGTCAAAGATGCCAATTCAAATTCAATCTCATTGATGGTTGAGTTTGATGTCATTTAACATGTCTGATGTGGCATGTCACTGAGTTATTGTTAGTTAATTCGAGTTAGATGGATTTTAGTGAGTTGTGGACCAGTTGATTGCTAAAATTAGATAACTAGCGGAGTTATCTCTAGTGTTTATCATTTAATTGATCTCTAGTTCTAGAATAGATATAGTTTTGAGTTTAGTTGAGTAGTTGACTTTATGTTAACTCAACTTACTCTTAGTTAACTGTTGCAACTACTAAAATTATCCCTAGTAAGTCATGCAATTGAGCAGGTGAATTTCTCTTGGGAATTAAGCAAGGAAATAGGAGAAATTCCTATCTTTTAGGGGCATATTTATGTTATGAAATAGGAGCTTCCTAGCAAGTAGATGTAGGCCTTATTTGCCTTAAGTTTTAGGAAATTCTTGTGCAGATTTTATTAGTATTATGGGGAGATTAAGGCTTGAAGTAGATTCTATGTAATAGATCAGATTGCTCAGTTCATTCAATGCAAGAAAGCATGGGTTTTTCCTAGTTGGATTCCCCAAATATATTTTGTGTTTTATGTGTTTTTATTCATTGTTTTATTTCTGCATAATTTTGGTAGAGAAATCTTGTGTCTTTTGTAGATCAGTTTTCTTTCATTAGTAGTTGCAAAATTTCAATGATTTTCTACATTAGCTTCTTTATTTTGGCTAAATACAAGAGACCCCAAAGACTAATCAAATTTTCCTTTTTATTAGTTCCCTTCCTTAACCCCAATTTTATTAAAAAGTAATGAGAAGAAGAAAGATAAATGGCCAACCCTACTCCACATTGGCTGTGAGAACATGCTCCATCAAAAATTCCATAATGAAAATTTTCTTCTTGTTGAAGATCTTATACCTTCCTTATTTTCTTTGTCCTCCCTCGCTTAATTTTTTCTAGAAATACGTTGCTTATTTTATGAGCTTGCAATGTAAAATTAATATATTCATTTTGAAATAAAATTTTATTTTAGAAAGCCATAATCTCCATGAAACAAGTAAAGGAAGGAATTTGAACTTGGAACCTGCAAAGCATTTTATCCAAAACCAAAGGCTTTCTTCCACTGTAAATCCCTGCTAATTTCCCAAATAATTCAACTCATTCTTCACTTGTATCCAGAGAAATTATGTGATAGGAAAATCTATAACAAGGTGCGGAATGGTTTCTTCTTCCCTCTTACACAACATATATATGTTGGGCCCATTCCATCCTCTCTTTCTACAAAAATCTCACATCATCATTTTTTTTAATAATACAGACCACATAAAAAGCCTAATTTTAAGTTGTCCCTGGCATTTCCATATAAAAAAATTCCACTATGGTGCTATATGTTACAGATTGGTCTACAAAATAGCTTGATATGTTAATTTGGTTGTAATGTATCATGTCTGTAAATTATAGTACCAAATCACTCTATCATTAACGTGTTCTCGTAATATAACCCCAGAGAATTTAACCATATAAATGTAATTCTCCCATTCTTCCTGCCAAGGCTCATCAAGGCCTAGACTTGTTGCATGTATCCAAGTTTTATAATTTGGGAAATAATCATCTTGAACTAAAGCATTTCCTAGAGTAAGCATACCTTTTTGATGAAGGAAATAAAATAAACCTCCAAGAAAATTGAACTGTCCTTTTCCCCCTATCCAAGGATCCCTTCCAAGTAATACTTGATGCCCTGATCCCACACGCCATGTAATCCAACTCTCAACCTTATTTAATTCTTGGACTAGATTTGACAAAATAATGGAGGATCCCTTAACACATTTATGCTCTAAACTAAGCTAATCCACCATGGAGTCATGTTTAATATATTTTGTAAAAATGATTTCATTCCACAACCCAGGATAAAAAATAGCTTGCTAGCAACGCTTCACTACCAATGCATCACCAAATATATCTAGATCATGAAAACCCCATCCACCAAAATATTTTGGTGTTGATATTTTGCTACATTTAATGAATGCATTAAATTTTCTGAAATTTTTACCCGCCCATAGAAATATTTTACAGATTTTTTGAAAACCTCTAAGAACACTTATGGGAATTCCCAATAATATCATCAAGTAATCTAGGATGGCCTCTAAAATGGATTTCACTAGGATCCATCTAGCCCCCAAAGAAAACCATCGATTGCACCAAAAAATAATTTTATCCTCCATCTTTTTAATCAACCATTGTCAGTTTGTTACTCGATAACCATTGGGTTTAATGAAAAAACCTAAATATTTAAACCCTTAATCTAAAAATTAAAAATTATAAGGAAGAAATAATTTAAGAATCTTTGTCCTTTCCCTATCAATATTAGAAAACATACAAATAGACTTATCTTCACTTACCAACATACTAGATGCGATGCAAAAACTTTTTAGGATCCTCTGCATAATTATCCATTCCCTTATCATTGCTAAGCTAAACAAAAGTACATCATCTACAAAGAGTAGAGGATTAAGTGATTATTGTGTACTAAAAGGTATGCCTTTGATATCTCCATTTTTCGCAGCCTTGAATAATAGTAAATTGAGTCCATCAATAACTAGAATGAAGAGAAGCAGAGATTTTAAGGTCAAAACCAAGCCAAACACCAAATTGTTGTATGAAACCTCTTTGTTTATGGGAAAAGGGACCCACATCTACTCAACTCTTTGATTGGTAAAGTTTACAAGGTGTATATACTCTACCCACTCTGAATTTAAACTAGGAAACACATGCTCTTAACTAGCTTGGGTCCATATTCCCAATTTTCCATTATATTTCTAATATTTATCAATTTTTGAAAATATTGGTGTTATAGACATATTTGGGCACTGCAACCCCAATCACATATGTCCATAAACCAAGGGCTTATAAACCCCTAAAAGTGTTGTTTCATACCCTAAAAGAACAAGGTCAACTGATTACATCATTTCCCAGAAGTTCTCCCTGAAAAACTGCTCAGAACTAGTCAAAACTAGACCATACAGACTGCTCCATGCTGAGGGTGCGATGCATCTCACCTATTTCATGCAAAAGGTGCAATGCATACTAAAAATCCCTTCTATAGGGTGCGATGAGCAAGAGAAAACAAATGGCAGAGGCAGTTTTCTAGGTGGAGACACAAAGAATCTTCTAGAAACTGCTCATATGACACTTGCCTCTCTGAATTCGCCCAGGGATGAGTAAGAGATCATGAAATCTCCAAGTGGAACCAAGAACTATCGGTGAAATGACACTAATCAAAATCCCAGAATCTGACTCACCCACCTGCAAATATCTATATATGGATCCCTCATCCCAGAGATCCAGAGGCTGGAATTTTGTATTTTGTAAGGAAGTGTTGTTGGTTTCTCTGTGAAACATTGTATTGTTGGGTGATCTAAGCTTTTCATGAGGTGAAGAGGGCTTTCATGCTGGGAGGATGGTGCTGGATCAAACAGCTTGGTTGTAATCCTCTCTTCTACTACTTCTATCAATAAAGTTATTTGAGTTTTCCTCCATATACTTGTATATCTCTGAATCTTGTATTTGTGTATGCATTTGTATGGTTAATATACATCTGATCCTATATTGTTTATGGTTATAGATCTCTATGCTTTGATGGCGTTTTTCTGCTTTGACTCTATAGGTGTTCTTTGAAGCGGGACAAGTGAGAAAGGAGTGGCAAAAGCTCTATCAAGGGAGAGAGGAAACAAGCAAGGAGACTAGCAAAAGACTGAGGTTGGTACTCTCTGCTTCTCTCTCATCTATCTCTCATAAAGGAAAATACAAGTGACTTTAAATTGTTTGTTTCTAAGATTGCTACCCATCTTAGTGGGACTAACAGCTCTAAATGGACACTAGTTTTCACGATAACAAAATGGCGACTCCACTGGGGAGCAAATAGTTTGTTTTTTTGCTTCTATTTGTTTGCTTTATAAACTACAGACGGAGCCTGAAGTTAAGCTAGCTAGCCTTCAAACTGCATTTTCTATGCAAGTGCAAAGTAGATCAACGCTGCTTCAGTCAATCTCCGGGTTTGTTTATGAATTGAACAACTAACTTACAAACATCCTAAGTGCATTGGTGGTAGCTCAGATAACCTCATTAGATCAGCCCCTATACTTTGTGTTTACTATCTATTATTAGCTCAGCCTAAATCCCTGAACTTAGCTGCAAACTGTGAGTGAAAACCAAACTCAGTCTCATCCCTGGACCATCGCACTGTCTCTCATTGGCAACCTGGATGCATCACACCTCCTATGTGTTGCAGGTGAGATGTATCCCTATTTCCCTGTGTTACAGGGGCGATGATTGAATGGGACTGTTTCTGCCTCCAAATTTATGTTTTTCCTTCATTGTTTTCAGCTATATTCAGTAGTTTTGTTGTTTATGATCAGTATATCACTATTGAAACTCTCTTCCTTTGCATTATTCAGCCTCCATTGATAAAGAATTGTGAATGTTTTTTATGTATTTTTCATCATTTACAGCTCTCCTTTGCAAACAGTAGCTTAATCGAACTGTCGTCTTTTAATTTGAAAGTGTCGCAAGTGTCATTTTCAGTCAAAGAAAAGAGTGTTGTAAAGTTTTACTCTTTTAGATAGTCGATTACACTTTTGCCATTGTATTTTATTTGAATCATCAACTCTTTAAAGTGTTGAAAGCAATTTTCAAGTCGAAATTGAAAGTGTCATCTAAATCTTCCTTTCTTTTTGAAAAGAATTTGCTAAAGTGTCGCTTTGAAGAAAAGTAATTCGTATCTATACTTAGTTTTCTTTTTGTCATTCACACATTAAGGAAACTGAAAAACAAATACCGGAAATTGATTTAGGAAAAGTGCATCTAGTGTGTGCTCTCTTCTCTATGTTGAAAGAATTTTACTTCTCTTTCCTTAGTAGCTATGATTTTCATTGCTAAAAGAAAGTAAATGATTGTTTATCATCTTAGATTGCATATTTAGGAATTGTATATCTACATCACATGGTGAACATTAGAGGCAAACTTCTTAAGAAATATCAACTGTAAAATAAACCTCAATGAACATAAAAAAGCTTTGGAACCTAACACACAACATATACAAGTCTAGGCTAGAGACGTATTCCAACGTCGTAAAGCCTAGTAACTATCGTTTTCATCGTAGGTTGGGTGATTCCTCCTCTTTGATATGACAAGTGCCAGTACAGACTTGTGCTCCCACGTACCGTCAAGTATATATTGGGAGACCACAATAGGCTATATCCTTTATCCTTAGGAAGCCGTGTTTGCCGCCCTATTGATCGCAATGCACTAAACACAGCATTCAAGAAGATTGATTGCCGTATGTAAAAAGTATTCTGCAGTTTTGCAATTGGTTTGGTAATCCCTCTGTCTAGATTTCCAGAGTAGTCACTTTCATTCCTTTTCAGACTCCTTAAAAGAAAAGGTCCATCTGAGCACTTGTCACTTCAGGGTCATTAAAAATCGAAGGAAACTAGAGTCATCTTTAGCTTTTTCTCAAATCTTTAAAATTGAAAAAGCAAGTTGTCTCAAAGCGTCGTACAATTTATTTTAATCGGAATAACATCACTATTTCCTCGTTGGTCTTAGGTTGAGAAAATGGAGTCCACCAATCAAGGATTTCCCCCTTGGGGGGGAATCCTAGTTCTTTCTCTTCTTGGGGAGATGTTGGTGCTCCACATATGGCTACATTTTCCCTTCCAGGACTCACAATTGGCCTGCCAGTATGGATTTTCTAGACCACTATCATTCAAAACATCGTAATTCCTCAGCAATCAAATCAGTAACCAAATGATACTGAAGTCGCTCCCCCACCTTCTACTTCATTTGTTTCTCCCTCTCCTTCTTCCTCTTCGCTTGGTGAAGCTAGTAATGCTAATAACCAAGTAACTGAGAAGAAGAAGAAAGGGAAGGAGAAGAAGAAGAACAAGCCAACAGTGAAAGGGGGCAACCATGCATCGACTGGCGAAAATCCACAAATTGCACCATCCAAACCCAAATCTCCATGTGTCATTTGCAAGGGAGACCACTATCATCAAGATTTTCCTTGCATCCCGTGAATCTTAAGGGACTGGTCTCCTCGCTTGCACAATCTGGTGTCTTCAACCTCTATCGATCATGTTGAGAGTACACCATCAACTAGTAAAAACAAAGTAAATGGATAGAAAGGAAGATCTAAATTTCCTTGTAGGATGTGTGAAGGCGATCATTCCCTCCACCATTATCCTTTCCTGGATGAAGCTAAAAGAGTCTTGGATAATCGTCCTGCTTCACCACAGTGACTTCCTCCTGGATACAAGAAACTCTTGCCAAGTCCATCACTAGTTGAAAATCCGACTGACACACCTCTATTGTCGGTCGAAACATCTATCATTTAAAATAAAATTTCTGAGTCCACACCGGACCAAAGTCAATAGGTCGAGACGGCAGTCGACCCAGTTTTATCTTCAGAAGGTCCACCTTCAGATGATATAGTCACCAAAGAGAATGAGAACGACACCGTTCAAATTATTTTTGTTAACACAGAGTCCGATGAACTTTGGGGCAATCTACCCGTTCCTTTACCACAAGAAGTAAGTTCATCAGAGATTCATCCAGCCATTTATTCGGTCCCTCCTCCAAGCAATCTAGTCATTTCCTTCGATTGGAATCTACTAGGGAGACCCCACCTACGATCTAATGTACCATTCTGAATCATAGTACAAGCTTATAGAATGATCATGGTTGGTACTATCATGGATGAAGGGGCTTCCGTGAGTATCCTTTCCTCAATTGCTTGGAAAGCACTTGGTTCGCCATCGATTTTGCCTGAGATTTGAAATCTGTCAGGCTTCAACAAAGGAACCAGTCGACCATTAAGGATCCTTCCAAATTTACCTATAACTTTGAGAAGGAAAACTGTTTATCTGAATGTAATGGTAGTCCAAGGGCCATTAGATTACAATCTACTCCTTGGGTGTGACTACATTTATAGCATGGGAGCTATTGTTTCCTCACTCTTTCGAGTGATGTGTTTCCCGTATGAAGGCAGAGTGGTCCAGCTCGTAGACCAGCTTTCATTCCCTGGTTCAAACATAGCTACTAGTCAAATGTCATCCATAACTAGTCTTTTTGCATAAGGAATGTCTCATAAACCTCCAGTCAATCCACTTGATGAGTGTGAGTGATTCGGTGAATGTGACTAAACCCAGGGGGCATGCACCCTGGTCTGCTTCGGTAGGAAAACCCCAGATATAAGGTAGGTTTCCACGTAGGATATATGACTAGTCTGATACACACGTCCGTTTAGGAAAATGGGATTAGATTGGAATAAGATTCCCTCGTCAAATGTTATGTGAGTGGAAGCTCCCACCATTCACCTTTGTCTATTTCGATGGAGAGAGCCAAGGAAGTGTTTTGTCTGCAAATGCGGATGAAACAACCTTGCTTTAATGCAAGAACTTCCATATGGTAACCTGGAAACTCTATTTTTCTTTATACTTGGGGGCATGCAAACCTTTTGTATGTAAGTGAAAAGTGACCAGCGTAACTTTAACCCCGTAGTTTTTACTAACATCAACTGCTTAATTTAGGTGATTGGTCTAATCAACCATTCACCTCTGCAGGGGCCAGATGGCACCGGCAAAGTAAAGGAAAGGTTTCCCGTCGAGAAGCTATCCTACCTAACCTCAGTAGTTCTTTAACCCCTAGGACAGTAGTTGGTAGGTCCTAGCTTGCGAACAAAAGGCTCCAGAGCAAAGTTGCGCATGGGGCAAGCTCCTATTGTATCTTATTACAGGTCGCCTTCCAGTTCGAAAAACCTCGGATCCTCATGATAAAGCATTTCACCCGACATTAGAAGATTTACAACCTCATGCTTTAGGGGGCAACTGTTATAGACATATTTGGGCACTGCAACCCCAATCACATATGTCCATAAACCAAGGGCTTCTAAACCCCTAAAAGTGTTGTTTCATACCCTAAAAGAACAAGGTCAGTTGATTACATCATTTCCCAGAAGTTCTCCCTGAAAAATTGCTCAGAACTAGTCAAAACTAGACCATACAGACTGCTCCATGCTGAGGGTGCGATGCATCTCACTTGTTACATGCAAAAGGTGTGATGCATATTAAAAATCCCTTCTGTAGGGTGTGATGAGCGAGAGCAGACAAATGGCAGAGACAGTTTGCTAGGTGGAGACACAAAGAATCTTCTAGAAACTGCTCATATGACACTTGCCTCTATGAATTCGCCCAGGGATGAGTAAGAGATCATGAAATCTCCAAGTGGAACCAAGAACTATCAGTGAAATGACACTAATCAAAATGCCAGAAGCTGACTCACCCACCTGCAAATATCTATATATGGATCCCTCATCCCAGAGATCCAGGGGCTAGAATTTTGTATTTTGTAAGGAAGTGCTTTTGGTTTCTTTGTGAAACATTGTATTTTTGGGTGATCTAAGCTTTTCATGAGGTGAAGAGGGCTTTCATGCTGGGAGGATGGCGCTGGATCAGACAACTTGGTTGTAATCCTCTCTTCTACTACTTCTATTAATAAAGTTATTTGAGTTTTCCTCCATATACTTGTATATCTCTGAATCTTGTATTTGTGTATGCATTTTTATGGTTAATATACATCTGATCCTATATTTTTTATGGTTATAGATCTCTATGCTTTGATGGTGTTTTGCTACTTTGACTCTACAGGTATTCTTTGAAGTGAGACAAGTGAGAAAGGAGTGGCGAAAGCTCTATCAAGGGAGAGAGGAAACAAGCAAGGAGACTAGTGAAAGACTGAGGTTGGTACTCTCTACCTCTCTCTCATCTATCTCTCATAAAGGAAAATAAAAATGACTTTAAATTTTTTGTTTCTAAGATAACTACCTGTCTTAGTGGGACTAGCAGCTCTGAATGGACACTAGTTTTCCCGATAACAATTGGCAATACCTTGTTCACTTATATAGAATCATATACTAAGAAAGATGTAGTTGGTTAATGTATATATGTGCATATTTATTTTGAGATAGGCCCTAATAAAGTTCTTCTAAACAAAATGATTTATAAATGGAAAAATTTCAAATATGCATAGATATTAGATTATGAGAAATCAACATTGAGGTGTAGGATATGTCATTCACTAGGGCATTTACAAGCACCTTGTTTTCATGCTTGAGATCATCCTTTCATAAAAATGGTACCAATTCAATACCAAAAAGATATAATTTTCTAAAGGTATTGAGTTTGGATATTGATATTGTTCAGAATTAGGTAAATAAACAACTAAATATTGACATTGATTAACATGAGGTAAACCAAAATTTACATGTATAAGAAATGGATGACTTATATTCATGAGCATGTTAGTAGTTTGATAGAATATATGATATTTATATCCCTATATAAAGATAAATAATACATTTTTACTTAATAAAGAACCATAAGCTTAACTCTAATCATATACTTTTAACCCTAACTCTAAACTTCATGATGAAAAATGTCCCCATTGAAGATATTTTTGATAACCAAAACAATTTAATCTTCAAAAAATAAAAAGATGACATCTCCATAAAGGATTTAAATAATGAATTAAATATTCTACTAAGTAAGGATATTATTTAATACTTTTATCATAATTTTATGGAAATCATATCTTTTTCCATTAACAAGTTCTCGATTAAGCTATTTTGTAAAAGGGAAAATAAATACCAACCCTTGGTATGATAAAACTTATAATATTTCTAAGAAAAATAATTAGGGATGATTCTAATGATTCTTTAAGATCCAACCAGATCAATAGGTACACATCCCTAATTAGATGGGGAAAAAAGTCCTACATAGATAAAAAAAGTAGGTGAAGATTTTTCACCTATCTAAGCTAAATCCTAAGAAATTCTAGAGGAAAATTATGACTCATAAAACTGAAGAAAAAAATATGATGAGGGATTTGAACTCCTATCTTAAAAATATTTATGAATCCCTTGATGTCATAAAAAATATTCAAATCCTTCCTATAGAAGAATAACCTCTTTCAATAGAAGACATAGAGTTTGAGGTTAACTATCTTGCAAAATGGAAAGTTAAGAACATTCAAAACTACTAAGTAGAACTATTATTAATTGGAAATCCTATCCTCATCCCTCACATCCATAATCTCTTCAATTTGGAAGTCAAGAAATGCTTCCCTAAAACCTAGACTCAATCTCTCATTGTATCTATTTTTAAGAGCGGGAATAAAAAAATCCCTATAACTATAGGTCCATTATGACTAGGCCTCCATTTAACCAAGTTATACAATATTATTTTGGAAAATAAGATTAACATATGGCTAGAAAGTTGTGGAAAAGAGAGCCAAAGGCCAAGATATATTTAGGAGCCATCATTTAATTGTGAGGCACCTTGTTACACTTAGGATCATCATGGAGGAGTGTTATAGTAATAAAACCAATCTCATTTTTTGTTTCACTGAATTTAGTGAATATTTTGACATAATCTTTGGGACTAAGATTTGGAATATATTAAATGAGTTCAAAGTTTCTTTTAAATTGAAATATGTTGTAATAAGGTAGTACGAGAATGTTTTTCCAAGTTTAGGAACATTTAGGGTTGGTTTAAAATAATTAATTGTAATATAGGAGTTAATCAAGGTAGTCCCGAATCCCTCACCTCTTTTGGTTTATATATTGAAGAGTTATAGGGTTGTTTAGAAGAAGCATGTTGTGTTAGTTTGACTCTAGCTAGTACAGTCATCATCATTCTTCATTATGCCAATTATATAGTTATGGAAAGGAATCCTGATGTTCTTAAAAAGAAAATAAAAATTCTCAGGGATGTCTACCCTAGTATGAGCATGAATATTAATGCTAAAATAATTGAAGTTTATAATAATTAAATCCAAAATTATCACTCACCCAATTTTTTGTATGATAACAAGAAGTTGGAGTAAGTAAATTTCTATAAATATGTAATAGTCTTTTTTCTAACTCTCTTGTAAATGACATTATGAATCACAATTCATGTAAAATAATATGTATATGTAAAATATGTTTGAGCTAGAGGAGTCAACACAAATTCAGAATTTATTTCCTTACCCATCTCCCTGATGAATTAAATGGTTTATTGGTGAAGACGTTAAAGTTGTGTATGGGTAGCCTGCAATAAATGACTTGCCCATAATTTCCTTAATCTCATGGGATGTGTTGAGGAAGTCAACACACAAGAGAAGGCACATGAAGAAGTAGGAGTAGGAAAGTGGTGAAGGAGGGAGAGAGTTGTTGGCATAAGAAAGGTGGGATGCTCAATGATTATTGGTAGAAGGAAATGTTCCAGCACTAGTAAGGAGTGATTGGACATAAATAGATCCCAAGATTGTTTATTTTTACCATGACATGAGTGGAGGCAATTTGGGTCGTTTCATGAAGAAAGAAGAGTGGTGAAAAGTGAAGGATATGCGTTGGAGCGAGAATGTTTAGGACGAGTGCATCAAAGAAAACCTTTTTTCTGAGATTGGGACATCACTCCCTATATTCTGATGACACCCTATCCACCTATTAGTGATAATTTGACCAAGAGAGATTATAGAGATATTGTTTCACTCGATGCTTTCCATGAGGATGAGAAAACACATTCTAGAGTGAGATCAAGTTCCTGGACTGATAGGACCTTCCCTAAATCTTGGTTGAGTTTCTATGATTATTTTCTAAGAGGTAGAGTGATTCATTGTGGTGTTTATTTCTTCGGAGAAGTTGAAAAACTACCTGAAAAGTGGACTCCTCCTCTTGGATACCTATTTAACTAATTTACTTTTGTGAATACCCATCAAAAATTAACTCCTTAGACTTTGAATCCAGCTTAGGGGTGGTTAGATGAAAGAAATATTGTTTTGTAGTTGGCCTATGGTAAGGTGGGGAGTCAAAGTACCTCCTCTAGTTTCCAATCATTTCAAATTTAATCAGATAAGTTTTGTTCCTATGTGTGTGTGTGTATTCGTATTATGGTTGACTAATGAGTATTATTGTAATATCCAAGTAAGAATGTTTGATTTATTATATGACCATGGTTGACTAGCTATCTAATGTATTTATGGTGAATATGAGCTTCCTGAGTTATGTGGTTGCATCCTTATTAACTCAGTTGCAAGTTTCCTGATGTGTCCATGACTAATAGTATGGAAACAATCATAATTAAATTTTTAGTTCACATGTTCCCGTCATATTTTATGTTTATGATTTTGGGATGGTTCCATGCTGTAATGATGTCTGTGGGTTGTTTATTGAGTAGCTTATCTTACATGTGGTGTGAATGGACTTGCTCCACCTCTAAGGGGATTGTTGATATCCATGTATGTCCATGATGAGTGCATGTTTCTATGTTCTCAAGGTTATGTGGGGCTCATGGGTCTATGTATTTTTTGTTCGTTGCATGAGATACAAAGTTATTTACATGAAGATGCATGGTTGTTTAACATGCTTCATCTAATTTGTTATGCATTGTTAATGAAGGAATAGGTATTCCTATTTATTTCATTGAGATGGTTGTATAAATATTCTCATGGTGTGAGGGACATGTATATCCCTTCATTTATTGACATGTTTTCCTGATTTGCAGAGTTATTTACATGGTCATGTATGGCTATTTGATTTGCTCAGCTAAGCTGCATAGTGTGTGAATTTTAGTGTTCAGTATTCCATGGGTCCCATGGATCCCTAAAGGTTTGAGACTATTATTTGTCTCTCCTAGTAATGGATTAATAATGATGTAATGTATGATCTATCATTCGATCTGGTAATATCATGTGGGATGCATTCCGAGGAATGATATGATGTCACTATGATTGAAAATTATAGAGTAGTATTAGCCATGGATTGGCTTGTTTCCATGCTTGTTAGTAGGAATGTTGATAGCTTCGTTAAGTGTATTTTGTCTATGAAATTTCAGAATGCTAGTGTGGGGATGAGGGTTTCATTCTTGGAGGAATTAGTGTTCTTATCAATGCTATGCATCGTGGAAAGATTGGGAAAAGTCCTTAGAGTTTCCCTTGAATTTATAAGTCTAACTATCTGTTGAAGCCTCGAAAGTCGGGTCTACAACAAGGGGGATACCCACCCGATCCGGCCCTTGGTTAGCAGTTCCTTTTCCATTTGGTACAGTGGGTCTGACTAGGGATATGGGACCCGTTTCCGAATTTATGTGTGTGTGTGTGTTGGGAATTGATATTTCCTTCCTAATAATTTCTAAGTAAAATGCTTTGAATCTAAAGCTAATGTAATTGTATTCTAATGAACATAAATATTTAATTCTAAAACTAACACGGGATTTAATCTTTCAGTTATGCGATTTAAAATAATTTCTAATGGAAATTGGTAATAAAGATCATTCAAGTGCTATGAGAAAAGAATTCAATAAAGATAAACTGTTTCATATAAAAAGTTAGATGAAACAATTGTGAAAAACATATCGCATAATAAGTCACTCATATATTAAGCATAAATAAATAGCTATCACCGTACAGAAGTGCCAAATGATAACTCAAGCATTCAAGCATTCATATATAAATAACTGAACATGAATATCACCTTAACACATAAGCAAAAATCGTTAAGAGATAAAAGTACCATTTATAATTAGTTCTACTCATGAGCTTCAGCGATAATGATTCATCTCTTCTTAATCCAACATCTACTAAGAGTACAAAAGTGCAGTTTCAGTAGTAGATATTAAACGCAGATATCAATAAATCTTGTTCCATTCATTCATCAAAACCTCCTCGGAGGATGCAAAAGTGCATGTTCTAAGGACAATTTTTTGACAAATTTCAGGACCCTTCTCTAAATGCATGAGAAGGGTTTAAATACTACTAGCTAAATCTAAAAATAATTTATTACAAAAATGTAGGATGAGGTTTAAATGACCGTCCTCATTTTAGGCAAAAATAAAGCAAAACTAAAACTGAAACTGAATCTAAAGTTAAAACTGGTAATTAACTATCTATGTATCTATTCCTTGTAGTTGCAAGCATTCAGCATTTGCTTGAGGAGAGTTAGCTGGCCGACTTCCGACTTTCGCTGTCCTGTGAAAATAGAATTGGCAAGTGTTGGCGCCATCTTCTCAGTAGAATTAATGATACATTTGAGAGTCATGCACTGGCTATGTGGTTTTACCAAGTACATCCAGTAAGAATCCTAATTCAACTTGGTTAACCTTTTGATGGACTCTGCTTTTTCTTGAGCCTTTTGTCTCCAGCTTGTCTGTAGATGCTATACATTTGGTAGAAATACTGGAGTGGTCTCTGATATGAGATTTGCCCTGTGTAAATTTTCATTGATGCCGTCAATGACGTTATTTGCTACTGTAGCTGCTTCTTCTGCCACTTGTTCTGCTTTTCTAGTCTGTGCATCCCACTTATTGAAGAGCATTCCTTTGTGGGTTTCATTGATTATGGGTGTGCATACCTTTTTCCCTTCTTCTAATTCCTGCCAAGACAAATATTTAGTAACTCTTTTATCGGTTAAATTGTAATCATGTCACAAGTCTACTACTTGATTAGTAGCTCTATCACTTATCTCGCAATGAGAACTCCATTACGATATTCTTTGGCACAACGTTTCATGCTGCTGCAGGAGTTGATCATTTAAGGAAATGGATTCTGTGACAAATTCTATAAGCTTAGGATCATCCTTGTGTATCTCTTGCATAACCTGTAACTGTTTTTCTCTTTTGGCCAAATTGTTCTGATAGCCTAGTTGCATTTGTTGAAAGTCTTGTTGTAATCTTTCTAGCTATTTTTGTGCTTCGCTATTGGCATTGGCTTGGTGTAGCTATTGCTGCAAAATCTGTATTTGATCTTCCTTTTCTTTCAGTAATTGTTGTACCTCAGATGCTTTATCAATGGTTGCAGAAGCATATGCCCCTGCAATCTAAGATAATTTAGTGAGATTTTCAGTGGGGTCAGTGGTAGGATCTTGCCAAAGGATGTCTAACTACTCTACATCAGAAGAGAGCATGCTTTCCAATTTCCTTTTCTTTCTTTGTCTTCTTACCACTGCCTTATGCTGTGGACTATAAAATACATCAAGAGGAGGAATTTCCTCTATTTTGAGCATAAGTTCAAAAGATGGGGTAATGGGAATATGTTCCATTTCTGGGACATTGCTGATTGTCCCTGTGACTATATCATCCACTGTCTGTACATTGCTTTCAGGTGCCTTTGTGTTCTGTCCTTCAACTCTTTACTCATACCTCCCACTACGCAGGTCTGATAGGAAATCTCTCGTGCCACTATTTTATCAGGGACATATAAAGGTAAGATATGAGGGGAAGCGAAACTTCCGAATACTCTGACATATGTGAAAAGTTCTTCTTCGAACCATCTCGCGATAGGGAGCATATCGACCTCCTCTTCGGGAGAAAATCTTGGAGCGTCTTTATCATACAAAATTTTTTACAGAGGTAACATGATTCCATGAAAATCTTGTAGAAATAAGGAATGAACTTGGAATCCCATAATTCTTTGTGATAAATATGAATGGGTAAGGGGTCCTGAGTAGTCCATTTCCAACCCATTAGAGGAAACTTGGAAATGTAACAGATTGCATCCATCACATAAGTAGATAAGTAGAAAGGGGGATAAATCCTCTGAGTGGTAGTTCTTTTGGACCAGTAATTCAAAATGGCTATGGCTAAATTGTCAGACAATATCTTAGCCGAATCCACAATAGTAGCATTAGTGGCGGCATCCAATAATGGTAGCCATTCAGATGAAAATTTGTTAACGTCTGGCTTTCCAAAAAGTCTACAGAGCATAGCAGCAGTAAAGCAATACGGGGAGGTGAGAGAACCAGTACTATACATACCATGCTTATCCTTTTTTAGTAGTTCGTCTCTTCTTGACCGGTCCTTGGTGCATTCTGCCAAATCTTCATTTTATTTAGCGAACTTCTCCATGAACTGTTTGTTATAAGTCACCTGTGGCTCTAGTAGATGATACATGAGCCTCAAATCTTGTGGAGTGAACGAGCCAATGAGTCCTTGACCCTGAGTCTTAAATTGTCTGTTTGTGATATCAACATTATCTAGTACCCATTTGACCATGTCCGTGTATGGAAGAATCTTGGGCCTCGCCGCTATCCAGTGCAAGAACGAACATGCTCGTTCTGTAATAGACGCCTCACATTACCCACACGAGTCTGCAGTCATTGTAACCTCCATTACTCTGGGATTTTCTTCCTCGAGTAGGCTGTGCATTGTTAGAAAATTATATATTATGGAGCAATGGAACACATAAAATATTGCAGAAATATAAACACAGAAAGTGCATAAAACAAGAGAGACACAGATATACGTGGTTCACCCAGTTTGGGCTACGTCCACCCCGAACAACCAATCCTTCCTTTTTATTATCCAACAAAATGAAGAAACACAACCTACAACAGATCCGTTGTAATATCCTCTGTTTTCTCTCACAGTCTCACCTCTCTATTTCCCACTCACAGAATACACATCTATCACCCAGCCTCAAATACAATGCCCTCATATAAAGAGAGGGGTTGCCTTCTAGGGCAAAAAAACCCTAATCTAAACATAAGTTATATCGTCAGATCATCTGCCTAATGAACGGCCTAGACTGACTATAAATTACTATACTTTTACAAGGCAATTTTACAGCTGTTTTTAGCTTCGGAGGCACTGCCCTCGAAACCCCCCACCAAGGGGGGCTCCCAAAGGTCGCAGACAGCCCCCCTTGGACCCCCCTGCAGCGAATATTTTACGGGCGGCGTTGCCGCCCCCATTTCGAATATTTTACGGGCGGCGTTGCCGCCCCCATTTCGAATTGGGGTCCAATGTGGCGATACCTTTGAATATAGAAGATAATCAGGCTCCACACCCAACATGCATGCTTTCCCAAGTAGTAACACCAACATCTCTATTACAGGTGGTGTCTGTGTACAAGGGCGTCATTCCTTTGTCTTCAGAACTCCAAGCTTTTCCCTTCTTTCCCATAATATTCTAAACACTGCTATGTATACTTCTCTACTTTTCGCTCCTGCAGTTTACAAGTGAAGTAAGAGTAATGATAAGAAAAGGTGACAGGAAAGCTTTAAATGCTGAAAAAATATAAAATATATCACCCTACGTGAAATGGCCTTGTGATCAGATCAAACCATATTTCATTAATGATTACCAACTAACTCATTAATTATCATTAACGCGCATAACTGGGCATTGGTTTATGGGAAAAACTTTTTCGAATGACGAGCCCTGAAGATCTGTGATAAGGCGATTTTGCGATTTGCTTCGCAATATCGCAGATCGCAATATTGCTAATCCGTTGCATGTGGCAATCATTCATTACTATGTATTTTCTGCGATATGTGATTTGCGAGACGCGCCATCGCATATTGGTGGTTTGAGGTATTTGACCTTGAGGCACATGAAAACTGCGATGCGATGAGTGTCTTCAGTGCGTGATTACACATCACGCTTTCGCAATCTTAAGATTTCTATTTGTAGGATGGCATCCGTTACCTTTTTTGTGATGCGATGCTTTTTATTAAGGGAATGGTTTTGTTCGAACTTATCATAAAACTTAAGTCTTTTTAGATTTTTCGGGTATTCTCCTAAGTTTATGATAGTAAGTTTTATTCAAAAAGGGAATACGAGCACTAATTTATTTTTAAATTTTTTTTTGAATAAGGGTCCCCACTTATTTAGTATTAGTGATAAAACTAAAGAAGAAGGGGGGTTGTTGCTGGCCACAACAATTGGTGATTCACGTGCAAGAACCAGTTATCTCTGCTTTTCTTTTGAATTTTCAAAACTTCCAAAACAGAAAGCTTTTCTAGAAAATAAAACTTTATTATAGAAAGACAAAATACACCATGCTTTCAGCCGTCAATGATAGTTTGTTTCTTCTATGTTAACTTTGGTTATTTACTTCCTAGAGCTGGTCATTGTATTTACATCAGTCACTACTTGGTTTATAAAGATAAAAACAAAGCCTTCTATGTAAATCAGTTTTAAATATTCTCATTTGTTGTAGGTAGATCCTCTACTTCCAGCAGGTGTTTATAGCCTCAACAGGGTTACCTATTACCCAGCAATGATCTTGTATCCTACTTGGAGAAATATACGATTTTCAAAGGGAAATCCATATCCACACTTATTGATTTTATTTTCTTTTAATCCTTAAAGAAAAATGCCTTGGTTTGGTAGCCAAATTATGACAGTGCCACTCACTTGATTTATAACTTTGCTAAACAAGCTTGCTCGTGATGAGACCCTTTGTCTTTTGATTGCAACAATCTCGAGTCATTGCCCTGTTGTGGTAAGCAGTTTTGGCAAAGTCAGCAAGCTATAATATCTATGATCATGATAAGTCGGCTCATGATGAGACCTCTCATTCTTCAAGTTAAAGTGTATCACTGGATTATTCTTTGAAGCTCGTAATTCCTTAGGTGGGGAGGAAGTCATTGTTTCCTTAAGAATAGCTCTGGACGACAATTGTAGAGTTTTTGGAAAGAGCTTTTCTACAGAGAATCTTTGTTTTGTTATTGATACCTTTCATTTGACTGATATAAAAAAAATTCCCACTAAAGTTCATTTTTTATCAAAATTTACAAGGTTGAAACTAATATCATTTTCAGGCTTATAGCCTTTGACTGTATCTTTCAATAATAATGACCAATTTTCTAAATCATTTCTATTTATACAAACGAAAAACAAAATATAAAATAAATACTAGTCTTTTTCATGAATTCCAAATGTAACCATTTACAACTGGTTTTATTATTAAACTAAAGGAAAAACTAATTTACAAAAATAGAAGAATAATCTCCTATGGAAAGTATTTTTTGAGGATCTGTCCATTAACAGGTAAAGACTCTCTTTTTCCTGTTAAATCCTATACCATAAAAGTAGATGGACCTATGATTTCTACAATTTGGAAAGGGCCAAGCCACATTCGTTGAAATTTCGTACGTTTGCCCTTTTCCTCGTGAGCCTTATCCCATTTTAAAACTAGATCTCCAATCTGAAAATCCTTTCTAGATATCATGTTTGAATCAAAAGAAGCTTTTACTAATGCTTGGTGATGAGCATGAGTTATTTTAGCCTGTTCTCGTTGCTCTTCTAGCTTAAGGATTTGTAGCTGCCTTAGTTGTAAGGAAGAAGTTGGCGTTTCGTCAATAGATTGAACTAAGGCCAAAGAGGGAATCGCTAGATGAGTTGGAAGGACCACTTCTTTCCCATAAACTAAATTAAAGGGAGAAGTACCAATGGAGGCTTTTTGCGTGATTCGGTCTGCCCATAGAGCATATATTAAAGATTTGTGCCAATTCTTATGATTTTGATCAATGGTTCGCTTAATGATCCTGATTAAGTTTTTATTAGTTGATTCAGCTAATCCATTCCCCCGTGGGTAATAATTGGTAGAGTATTTAAGTTTAAAACCTCTTTTGAGTGAAAATTCAGTCATAGTATTGCCAGAGAAATATGATGCATCATCAAACATTAAAGTAGAGGGTAAACCAAACCTGGTGATTATGAACTGATCTATGAAATCAATGATCTGTTTGGCATTAGCTGTCTTGAGAGGAACTACTTCTACACATTTAGTAAAATAATTCGTAGCTGTAAGAATATACCTATGTTGTTTAGAAGAGTGAGGAACGATCTCACCTATTATATCCAATCCCCATTGATCAAAGAGTTGATCGATATTTACTGGTTGCAAAGGCAACGACGGTTTCTTTTGTCTTCCAGCAGAAGTTTGACAAACTTGACATTTCCTTACATAGCTATGCGCATCTTTGAATAGTGTAGGCCAATAATACCCTGCGCGCAAGATTTATGTGCTGTAGTATCTCCAGCATAATGTCCACCTGCTGGTCCATCGTGGAGTTCCTGCAACACCTTTTCAGCTTCATATTTCTTAAGACATCTAAGGAGAATAGAATCATAATTCATCCTAAAAAGTATATCGTTTACGAGTTGATGTTGCTTAGCCTTCAACCTTAGAGCTGTTTTCTTTGTATAATCGAGGTTTGAAGGAGTATATCCGTTCTTTAGATAAAATATGATATCAACGTATAATGATTCAATATTGTTTAGGATTACCTCATACATTTGTACTTCTGCAGATGGTGTTTCAGAAATAAGCGATGCTCCAGCCGGAATTTTGCAAAAGCCTTGAACTTTTACAATATTTGCTGGTTTAATTTCAGCGTCATATTATTGTAAGGCAGTGATCCAATTGGCTCTTTTCTCACCCACGTCTTTCTGTACTAAAGGATTTCTTACCGCTGGAAATGGTACTATGATTTTTGTATGGGTTTTAAGCAGAAAGGGTTTGAAATGTTTGATCGCTTTGAAAATAGCATAAGCTTGTTTCTCGATGTCTAAGTAATTTAATTCAGCCCCTTGTAGATTTGAACTGAAAAAGGCAATTGGGGCTTCCGCCTTGTCTTGATTTGCTTGAGTGAGTATCACAGCATATGATCTATCAGAGGCAAATGTATACAAAATGAAAGGATCAGAAAAATTTGGAGTTGCTAAAGATGGAGTGTTTACAATTGCTTGTTTAATCAAATTGAACACTTCATATTTATCTTGGCCCCATTTGAAGATTGAATTCGTTTTAATCATTGTTTGTAAGGGAGATACGATTCTTGAAAAGTCAGGAACAAATCTCTTTACAAAATTAATTTGGCCAAGGAAAGATTGCATAGCTTTCTTGTTGTGAGGCAAGGGTATTTCAGAAATCTCCTTGATTCTGTCAGGATCAATATGGATTCCAGATTTTGACACTATAAATCCAAGAAGTTTTCCTTCACTTAATGAAAAAAGGACTTTTTTGGATTAAGTGAAATTCCATACCTTTGGCAACGTTGGAATATCTGTTTTAAATCTCTGAGATGATTACCTCATTTTTTGGAATATATAGTTATATCATCCAAGTATATTACTACTGATTTGTTTACTAATCCCTTAAATGTAGTGTCCATGGCCCTTTGAAATGTGGCACCAGCGTTGATCAGACCAAAAGGCATCTTTTGATATGCATAAGTACCCCATTTGGTCTTGAACGTGGTCTTTAATTGATCGTCGGGATGGACCAAAACTTGGTTGTAGCCAGAGAAACCATCCAAAAAGGACATTAATTCTGATCCTGCAACTGCTTGTAATATTTGCTCCATGGGAGGCAATGGAAAATTATCTTTTTGGCAGGCTTTGTTAAGATTTTGAAAGTCAATGCAAATTCTAATGTCTCTGTTTTTCTTTCTTACAGGCACCAAATTGGAAACCCATTTAGAATGTCGAACAGGAAAAATGATTTTGGCTTTCTATAACTTATTGAGCTCATATTTGATCCGGTTTTCTAGATTAGAATGGATCTTTCTCAGCTTTTGCTGGACAGATTTTTCATCGTTTATCATTGGGATAGTATGCTAAATGATAGAAGTGTCGTAAGTCTTAAGTTCATCATAGTTCCAGGCAAAGGCACTTTTATATTGTTTCAAAAGACAAACATACGCTAATCTTTCTTCAGGGGATAGGCCAAGACCTAGATTGATATTTTGCGGCTTGGTATCATTTCCTAGATTTACTAATTCATAGTTCAGAGTTGAAATTTGAAGTTTTGAATTGGTAGATATTTTGAATCGGTCTTTCAAATCATATAGGTCTTCTAATTTGACTACTAATTTTGGCATAGCATTATTAGTGCTATCTTGTTGTAATTGTTTATCATGTTGGTCCTCATCAATTATCTAATTGGTGTAAGATCCCTCTGATGTGAGGAAGCTTACAATATCAGGATCATCGTTGAATATTCTCCAATTGGTAATGTTATCAGGAATCTAGGGTATAAAGATTAATTCAATTGAAAATCTATCTAGGCTATAGTCTTTTGAGGGAATGAGCTTGGAAGCTACATTTGCCAAGAGGTCAGCACTAGCATTGTGGAGTCTGGGAATTGATGAAATATTGAATGCTATAAAATGTTTAGTCAGATATTGTACTAAAGATTGATAATGCTTTAAATGACCTGATAGATAATGTATAGTATTTTGTACCTATCTAATTACAATTTCAGAATCTCCAAAGACTTGTAGATGTTTGATATCTAATCTGATTGCTTTATATAATCCTTGGACTAAAGCCTCGTATTCTGTAGTATTATTGGTGCAATCAAACTCAAGTCTACAAGTCAGCACAGTTTTGTTTCCCTCTAGACTGATTAATACGCATCCTGCTCCTGCTCCCTCGTTAGACTTGGAACCGTCAAAAAATAACTTCCAAAATAAAGATTTATTTACAGGTCTATCTACAAAATTAACACATTTAGAACTATTTGTTTGAGAAAAAATTTCTACTTGAGATAAAACAGAATGTTCTAAGTAAGGCAAAATATGAGCATTAAAATTCCCTAAGAAAGAGTCAACAGAATAGTTGCCAATTATATTGTTGTTGTATGCTACAGGTTCATTTTCTCCTTCTAATTCTGTTACTATGTATTTTTAATGTCTTTCTCGCTCAACCTTTATCTGATTTGGTTTACCATTGTAAGGAAGCCACTTATGCGACCAATCAGCTGCAAAGTATCCATGAAGCTTTTCAGACCAATCTCTACTAAGAATTAAGCCATAAAATTCTGGAATATCTGCAACTAAAATGTCAATAACTTGACATACCTTTGGGTTAGATGACAGCCTTATGGTAACCTGATTTAGTTCACCAATCACTTCAACCTATGATCGGTCGAGCTGAACTATGCGTACTGCAAATTTCTGAGGTTGAACGTTCAACTTTGCACATATTGATTTAGGTAAGATATTAGATGAAGATCCTGAATCCACTAAACAATTATGCAAATTTTTGTTGAAAATTTCATAAGTAAGAAGAAATGGGGGAGTATGAGATCTTGACCTTCCTCCAATTAGAGCGATATCGTTAGGATCAACTTTACTAGTCACACTAGTTGGAGGTCTTCCCATCTCGTGGGAAGCTTGCGAGATTATAGCAGCGGGTAGAGGTGCAACAGGTATTGCATGCAATTCTTTCAAAAGTATCTTTTGCTGATGTTTTAACTTGCTCAATTCATAAAAAGTAATGTTATCCCTAGTCTTTTTCAGGTCTTCTATGATATTATACTCCATCTCGTCAAAAACAATCAATGTTTTAGATGCAGTTGGTGAATCTGTTTGGAATGGGCTTGTTTGAGTCGCTTTGGGTGATGTTTTCTTAGCTACGACTTTATCCTTAGACATTGAACTTGCATTCTTTTTCTTAGGAGTAGGTTGTGGAGGATTGAGTTGATTTCTACTTCTAGTACTGACTGGCAATGCCTCTTGATCCTCTTCATCTGGTAGGATGAAATCCCACATACCTTGTACTTCTACAACTTCTTCTTCATCAGTAGGTTCTTCGTTGGCAACTTCCTCTTCTTCTGCTTCTGATTCAGCGCTTGTAATAGCATTGGGAGGCTTTGAATCAGTTGAAGGATTTCTTCTATAAGGCTTATAAGGATTTTTGAAGAAGTCTGCTACTTGTTCCTTAATGTCAACCATTTCGTTAGACATGGTTTTCAAAACTTTCTGCAATCCTTCTAAATCGAATGGGTCTTTCGATTGTTTTTTCTTTAGATCTTCTTTAAAAGTAACCTTCTTAGATTTTCGTTCATCAACGCCGTTTTTCTTTTCTAAGGCTATAATATGTTTCTCTACCGCTATTGCTTCCTTCATATTGTCAACTAAGTTGTTTTGTTAGCCCTATCGACGAATATTGCTATGTTCGATGGTAGAGCAGATACGTACCATTCACTTTGAACTTCTTCGCTAGGCTTGGAAACAGTAGGAATTTTGTTCAACAGTTTACTGAAACGTGAGTTGAAATCTTTGAAAGGTTCCCTTGACTCAGCCCTAAGGTTAGACAGGTCATTGATCAGTGTCATAGTAGACCTGTCATCACTGAACTTAGTTAAGAGTTGTTCTTGGAAAATATCCCAACTAGTGATAGATCCAGATGGTAATGAGAAATACCATGATCCGGTTGCTCCTTGCAAAGTGTAAGGAAAGAGCTGGACAACAGTGTCTTCATTAGTAACCCCATTGAGATTTATAGATAACATAAAGTTTTTTATGTGTTCTTCTGCTAGCATGCCTGCTTCAGGATTAAACTTAGGCAGCCATTTTTCAGGATGGGTCGGTATTTGACTCAAGGGCGCATGCATTAAGATTGCCCCTAGGTTATTCCATGGAGTTTGGGCCTTCGTTGTACTACTAACAGAGGAAAGCACAGAATATGATCCCTGCGGTTGGGAAGATGAGGATATTACAGTTCCATATGTTTGAGAAGGAGATGTGGAAGTTCCAGTGGTCTGGTGTACAATAATCTGAAGTGGAGGGGTGGATGGTTGACTTCGCGGTGGAGAGGTTGAGATGGATGATGATGATGAAAGAGTCTTGCTATCGGACCCTTTAGGTGATTTCTTTAATCTCTTCCTTGTAGCTAGAGGTAACTCAGTTGGTTCAATACCAAACTTTTCACTCTTCAATTCGGTAAGAGGATGAGAAGGGTTATATTGCGAAGTCACACTACCTTGAGATTTTTTGGATCTTTGGGGTGATATAGAAAATTGTTGAAGTTTATGGATCAAAGATTCAACTTCAGGAGGTTCAATAGTAGATTTCTATGAAATGTTTGGGTTTGTCGCAGTGGTTGTTGTTTTATTGACCTCTTGCTCAAGATTTAAAGATTCTAAATGCGATGGAGAATTCGGGGGAGATGGTGAGGGCGATTTACTCTCAGAATGGTATTTAGATTTGGATTTACTTGCCATTCACAGTTCAGGGCCCTCCTTCTAGCGCCAAATATGTTGAAGCCCTGAAAATTAGGTCTACAACAAGGGGGATACTCACTCGGTCCAGACCTTGGTTAGCAGCTCCTTTTCCGTTTGGTATAGTGGGTCCGACTGGGGATATGGGACCAGTTTCCCAATTTATGTGTGTGTGTGTGTTGAGAATTGATATTTCCTTCCTAATAATTTCTAAGTAAAATGATTTGAATCTAAATCTAATATAATTGTATTCTAATGAACAGAAATATCTAATTCTAAAACTAACCCGAGATTTAATCTTTCAGTTATGCGATCTAAAATAATTGCTAATGGCAATTGGTAATAAAGATCATTCAATTGCTATGAGAAAATAATTCAATAAAGATAAACTGTTTCATATAAAAAGTTAAATGAAACAATTGTGAAAAACATATCGCATAATAAGTCACCCATATTAAGCATAAATAAATAGTTATCACCATACAGAAGTGCCAAATGATAACTCAAGTATTCAAGCATTCATATATAAATAACTGAACATGAATATCATCTTAACACATAAGCAGAAATCGTTAAGAGATAAAAGTACCATTTATAACTAGTTCTACTCATGAGCTTCAACAATAATGATTTATCTCTTCTTAATCCAACATCTACTAAGAGTACAAAAGTGCAATTTCAGTAGTAGATATTAAACGAAAATATCAATAAATCTTGTTCCATTCATTCATCAAAACCTCCTCGGAGGGTGCAAAAGTGCATGTTCCGAGGACAAGTTTTTGACAATTTTCAGGACCCTTCTCTAAATGAATGAGAAGGGTTTAAATACTACTATCTAAATCTAAAAATAATTTATTACAAAAATGTAGGATGCGATTTGAATGACCATCCTCATTTTAGGGAAAAATAAAGCAAAACTAAAACTGAAACTGAATCTAAAATTAAAACTGGTAATTAACTATCTATGTATCTGTTCCTTGTAGTCACAAGCATTCAGCATTTGCTTCAGGAGAGTTGGTTGGCTGACTTCCGACTTTAGTTGTCCTGTGAAAACAGAATCGGCAAGTGCTGGCGCTATCTTCTCGGCATAATTAATGATACATTTGAGAGTCATGCACTGGCTGTGTGGTTTTACCAAGTATGTCCAGTAAGAATCCCAATTCAACTTGGTTAACCTTTTGATGGACTCTGCATTTTCTTGAGCCTTTTGTCTCCAGCTTGTCTATAGATGTTGTACATTTGGTAGAAATCCTGGAGTGGTCTCTGATATGAGATTTGCCCTGTGTAAATTTTCATTGATGCAGTCAATGACATTATTTGCTGATATGGCTGCTTCTTCTGCCGCTTGTTCTGCCTTTCTGATCTGTGCATCCCACTTATTAAAGAGCATTCCTTTGTGGATTTCATTGATTATGGGTGTGCCTACCTTTTTCCCTTCTTCTGATTCCTGCCAAGCCAAATATTTAGTAACTTTTTTATTGGTTAAATCGTAATCATGTTGCAATTCTATGACTTCATTAGTATTTCTGTCACTTATCTCGCAATGAGAACTCCATTGCAATATTCTTTGGCACAATGTTTCTTGCTGCTGTAGGAGTTGATCATTTAAGGAAATGGATTCTGTGACAAATTCTATAAGCTTAGGATCATCCTTGTGTATCTCTTGCATAACCTGTAACTATTTTTCTCTTTCAGCCAAACCGTTCTGATATCCTAGCTACATTTGTTGAAAGTCCTGCTGTAATCTTTCTAGCTATTTTTGTGCTTCGCTATTGGCATTGGCTTGGTGTAGCTGTTGCTACAAAATCTGTATTTGATCTTCCTTTTCTTTCAGTAATTGTTGTACCTCAGATGCTTTATCAATGGTCGTAGAAGCATATGCCCCTGTGATCTGAGATAATTTAGTGAGATTTTCAGTGGGGTCAGCGGTAGGATATTGCCAAAAGATGTCTAACTGTTCTTCATCAGAAGAGAGCATGCTTTCCAATTTCCTTTTCTTTCTTTGTCTTCTTACCACTGCCTTATGCTATGGACTATAAAATACATCAAGAGGAGGAATTTCCTCTATTTCGAGCATAAGTTCAGAAGATGGGTTAATGGGAATATGTTCCATTTCTGGGACATTGCTGATTGTCCCTGTGACTATATCATCCACTGTCTGTACATTACTTTCAGGTGTCCTTGTGCTCTGTCCTTCAGCTCTTTACTCATACCTCCCACTGCACAGGTCTGATAGGCAATCTCTCGTGCTAGTAATTTATCAGGGACATATAAAGGTAAGACATGAGGGGAAGCGAGACTTCCTAATGCTCTGACATATGTGAAAAGTTCTTCTCCGAATCATCTTGCGTCAGGGAGCATATCGACCTCTGTTTCGAGAGAAAATATTGGAGTATCTTTATCATACAACATTTTATATAGAGGTAACATGATTCCATGACAAATCTTGTAGAAATAAGGAATGAACTTGGAATCCCATAATTATTTGTGATAAATATGAATGGGTAAGGGGTTCTGAGTAGTCCATTTCCAGCCCATTAAAGGAAACTTAGAAATGTAACAGATTGCATCCATCACATAAGCAGATAAGTAGAAAGGGGGATAAATCCTCTGAGTAGTAGTTTTTTGGACTGGTAATTCAAAATGGATGTGGCTAAATTGTCGGACAATATCTTAGCCCAATCCACAATAGTAGCATTAGTGGGGGCATCCAATAATGGTAGCCATTCAGATGAAAATTTGTTAACGTCCGGCTTTCCAAAAAGTCTACAGATCATAGCAGCAGTAAAGCAACACGGGGAGGTGAGAGAACTAGTACTATACATATCGTGCTTATCCTTTTTTAGTGGTTCATCTCTTCATGACCAGTCCTTGGTGCATTCTGCCAAATCTTAATTTTCTTTAGCGAACTTCTCCATGAACTGTTTGTTATAAGTCACTTGTGGCTCTGGTAGATGATACATGAGTCTCAAATCTTGTGGAGTGAACAAGCCAATGATTCCTTGACCCTGAGTCTTAAATTGTCTATTTGTGATGTCAACACTATCCAGTACCCATTTGACCATGTCCGTGTATGGAAGAATCTTGGGCTTCGCCACTATCCAGTGCAAGAACGAACATGCTAGTTCTGTAATAGATGCCTTAAATGACCCGCGCGAGTCTACAGTCACTGTAACCTCCATTACTCTGGGATTTTCTTCTTGGAGCAGGCTATGCATACTTTCCCAAGTAGCAACACCAGCATCTCTATTACAGGTGGTGTCTGTGTACAAGGGTTACATTTCTTTGTCTTCAGAACTCGGAGCTTTTCCCTTCTTTCCCATAATATTCTGAAAATTGCTATGTATACTTCTCCGCTCTTCGCTCCTGCAGTTTACAAATGAGGTAAGAGTAATGATAAGAAAAAGTGACGGGAAAGCTTTAAATGTTGAAAACATATAAAATATATCACCCTACGTGAAATGGCCCTTCGATAAGATCAAAACCATATTTCATTAATGATTACCAACTAACTCATTAATTATCATTAACGCGCATAACTGGGCATTGGTTTATGGGAAAAACTTTTTCGAATGACGAGCCATGAAGATCTGCAATAAGGCGATTTTGCGATTTGCTTCGAAATATCGCAGATTGCAATATCACATATCGCAATATCGCTAATTTGTTGCATGTGGCAATCATTCACTACTATGTATTTTCTGCGATATGCGATTTGCGAGACACGCCATCGCATATTGACGGTTTGAGGTATTTGACCTTGGGGCACATGAAAACAGTGATGCGATGAGTGTCTTCAGTGCGTGATTTCGCATCGCGATTTCGCAATCTTAAGATTTTTGTTTGTAGGATGGCATCCATTACCTTTTTTTTATGCGACGCTTTTTATTAAGGGAATGGTTTTGTTTGAACTTATCATAAAACTTAAGTCTTTTTAGATTTTTCAAGTATTCTCCTAAGTTTATGATAGTAAGTTTTATTCAAAAAGGGAATACGAGCACTAATTTTTTTTAATTTTTTTTTTAATAAGGGTCCCCACTTATTTAGTATTAGTGATAAAACTAAATAAGAAGGGGGTTGTTGCTAGCCACAACAGTATCATAAGAAGCTCTACTTGAATTCGAGTTGAATAAGCCTCGTTGAATTTGAATAGATTTGAGAATTTTATAAGGGTGGAGAGTTTTATCAACCCTCATAAATTACTACTAATCACTTGGCTTATAGGCCATTAGTGCTAATTAGCATCTTGTGAGCTGCGTCGAGTTTCATGTGTGGTCTCTATGGAGGTTAGCACTATTGACATAAGGTGCATGGCATGACATGAATTGTTCCCATTATCAAACAAAAATATATCCATTCTGGGGGATAGAGACATGTCTCTACGGGATGGGGAGGATATTACGTCTGGAGGTGATAAGCTATCTATTTAATGGGGATTTATATTTTCCAAGGAATAAAGAGGTGTCTCCACGAGATGGAACCCTTGATGTTCCAGGGGGTGGAATTATTCAAGTCTAGGTTTATAGGAATTGTATGTCTCGATAGGTAGGCATGCATTAAAGAACATGGAGATTAAAAATTGACCATGAATATTTATAACAGGAAAAATTCATTTTATATGGAGGTCCAGGATCTAGTGGAACCGACAACTTGGGTTGAGGTGGTAGATGCCACATTGGAATACAAAGGATGTGATAAAGTGATGTGGGTAGAATTGTTTACGTGGAATAGTGATGGCATGACACATGGAAAGAAGAAATGGTCTTTTCAATGGTCAAGGGGGATGGTTTTGGATGAAATGTGGAATCACTAGAAGCTACCACATGGTAGGGTGATGTCACCCTGATGTCTTCATGACATCAAAAAGATGTTTTGGAAGCTGATGATGTAGAAGGTTATGCTAGAATGACATCGAGGTGACATGTGGTGGTTATTCTATGGTTCCACTTAGCTTAGGGTGCCACGTGTTATTGACATGGAGTTCTATGTGGTCAAGTGCCATGTCATCACGAAAGTACAACCCCTTGATGGTGTTTTGTAATGTATCTTGTATATTGAGGGTGCAATTTGATGGTCGACGAAAGATTTTGGATGGGAATAAGCCCATTACCTAACATGAAATTTCATGTTAGTCACGGTTTAATTCCTTGTTGCAGCGTGGTGCTATGGTGTGGTGGTGGGAAGGGAAAATATCTATCCTAAGAGACATAGAAATAAAATGGCTTATGACATAGAAGTTTTTTCTTAACCTCGGATTCCTTGTCAACTAGATATAACGTGAAGAAATGAAATAACATGATAAGGGCCAAACTTGAGGGCCCATGTTCTAGGTGATGTGGCAAGAGCCACACAAACATAGCTATGGCCAAATTGGTGCTCGAAGTGACATGGACCACCTGTGTGAGGCGGGGTCACGTTGAGGGTTCCATGTGGGTGCCACATGGATGCAACATGGCAGTTCCTTACCTATGTGGTAGTGGTTAAGTGAATAAACTTTAAATAGGCATAACTTTTTTATCTAGGCAACAGATTGAGATAAAATTTATATCACTAGAAAGATCTCAATGATTTGAATTTGATGGTATTGTCCAAAGGTAATTTTACTAAATTTGGTGAAGAAGAAATTTTATAACCCCATTTCCATGATGAAACCATGGAGGTTGAGTTAATTAAAAGTAACACCTCCCACTAAACCTAGAAACTATAAGGGTTTTGGAGGGAGCGTTAGAGAGTGGTATCATACCATGGTTCAAAACTTGGACTAGATGGGCTCAAGAATAGATGAAATGAAAAGATAAGGTTCAACACTCAACCTGGGGAGGCTTGGATGCAAATAATTAAAATTCATTCTAATGAGTAATTTTCCGTTCTTCTTATATTTTCTTTTATAAAGGTTAGTATATGCTTTTAAACTTGTGGAGGTCATGGGTGCTAATTTTTGTAAAATGTTGATTTTAAACCTACTGACTAGTATGGGTATAAATGTGTTGATATACTCTTTTAATTCCTTGGAATGTGTGCTAGCTATATAATTTGTTTATTAATTGTTTGTTGAAGGCATGTGTTGATATTAGAATTGAGAACTAATAGAATGACAAATTTAATATGTTATTTTTTATTTTTTTCTATCTAACTTTTAAGCTTGTAATTGTTTTGGCTACTAGTTTTGGTAAAAGGTTGATTTCAAACTTAGTAATGATATGGATATAAAAATACTAATATTCACTTTTGATTCTTATAATATGTAGCGGACATGAATTATATATATGTGACCAAGAATAGGTCAACATAAACCAAGCCAACATGTATGGTGTTGGGATGACAAGGTAACAAGTAAATTTGTTTATTCTGATATAACTAGCACCTATGTGTGTGCAACAACACATAAGAAGATCCATTTGTAGAAAGAATTAAAAAGATGGACAACAATATGGTACAACATATCATGGGCCAGGTCCATCATGAAAAAGAAAGGGAAAGTTCCCCTGATAGAGTAGAAACCTTTAGGATCTTGAAAGTTGAGCTAAAGAGTTGCAAGGAAGAAAATAAAAGGATCATTGGAAAGAAAAATAAGCAGGAAAGGATGAATACAACGCTACTACAAAACTTGTCATGCATGCAAGGGTTGTTTCAACATGTTGGGAACAGGTCCCCTGAGGGTCAATTTTGGGGTTACAACCCTAAGTTTTGGGGCAGAAGGCCCAAATTTTGTATAAAGAATGTAAAGTCTCCACATTTGTGGTCGCGGAGCACGAAAATATCTAAAGTCAAAAAGGGTTTTTAGCCCTTAGTCTAGATAGGTTTTGTCAGTTTTGGAGATCCGCCCTTGGTCCGCGGACCATGGGATTATATAAAAAGGAGAGTCTTAGAGAGTCTAAGGCAGTTCAGTAGTTATGAGTCATTGATGTAATAGGTTTGGGAGAGCTAAGAGCGAGAGTCTTAGTGGAGGAAGAGGATCTGCAACTGAGTGCGCAGAGGCCTAGGGTAGAAGTCCATAGTTCAGTGCGCAGACCCCTACAGCTGTGTGCGCAAGGCGGTTAGAGTCTGTATTGAAAATATGAATCATCAATAAAGAGACGTGTTCTAAACTTACTATGTAGTTTCCATCTGTGTAAGCATTATTTCACTACTATTATAAATGTTTCGATTATGCTATGTTGAATGTTGGGTTTCAAATATAATGTTAAGTTGATGCACAAAAATATGTGTTTCTTTTGTTACATGAATGCAAGTAATAATATATGTTTACCCAAGGATAATCTTAATTGTATGGTAAAGTTGGCTAATACCTAAGACAATTTGGGGAACAAGTCAGTAACCTAGTTACGGAGGCATGTAAGTGCCCGATTCATCATCTAGGGTTTTGCGAAGGGAAATTGGGTAGCTTCGCGAAGGTTCTGAAAGATAGAAGAAGAAGTACATCGATAAGCTCTAAAGGCTTATCGATCTGCAAAGACATGAGTGAGGGTATAAGATCGACATCACGACTATCTCAGGGTGCGGAAACATGGTTCCTACATCCTCGCGTACTTCTTCAGGTGAGACTTCAATCTGCACTCCACGGATTGATGCCAAAAGGGCCAGTAGTGTAGGGGTTTGCTTGGCTTCTTAACGTTGAACCTGGGTGAGGTCCCATCAAGCCAACGCAACATGCATCAAATTTTGCAGATATATAAGAACACCATGCTGGTAAGGCCATAAAGAGACCTTGTAAGGCTGAAGAGAAAAGAAAGTCACTCTCATGTTGGAACTATGGAGAGGAACATCTGCAGAGAGATTTCCCTCACAAAGAAAAAAATAAGAAGAATAGTATTTCATGTGAACTCTAGGCACATGAACTTGCAACTAGTAATGCAAAAAGAGACGAGGGAGCATGCCCTAAAATTCTCTGAAATGATGAAAAGTCCCTTCTTGAACTATTTCAAGGGATGTTGGAAGGTTTAGGTTGCTATAAACCTTGGGAAATATTCTGACTAAAATTTTGTGCATACGTTGGTGATGGGAACACTAAACAACATAAATCAAGGAAATGAGTTTGTTGGGAACTAATGAATGATGGGGTTGTTTTACATGAAAACTATGAAAATAGCATAAGAAGGGAGTTTCATTGACTGAAATTATGCATGGCTAACATATACACGTGTGTGTGTGTGTGTTCTATATTTTATAATTATGAGAAAGATGGAAAAGTAAAATAAAGGAATTAGGATGTTAATCAATATGAAAGGCCATTCATTGAGAACTGTCATAGTAGTAAGATAAATGGTTAATCTATAGTTAAAAAATGAGCATAGTATAAATGGTATGGAGATAGAATGTGTACTTACCATGTTTGGGTAATATAGTGAGATTACTTAATGGATTCCATGTTATATGTAACACCAATGGGAAAGTGGGTAGGAATTACCCATTGCTTATAATTATAATTATTAATATGTTATGTTTATGCTCCTGATAGTGTTGTGAGAGTGAATAAAAATGAACGCTGGAAATTGATAGTTTATTCTTAGCATGGATGAATATATGTTGCAATTTAATTCAAATGAAAATTCCTATATGGAATTTTCGTTGATATCTATGAATAACTAAGTAATGAAATTATGACATTTATGTGCCATGTTTATATTACATTTATAATAAGGAAATTATTAATGTTGTATCAACGAGTATATTAATAACTAACTAGATTCCTTGGTCAAATCATGAGGCACATACACCACTAAGTACTAGCTTGGGATAAGAAACCACTCAGTTCATATGGCTCAATTATTACCACCACCAAAGTGCTAGCTAGACACTTATATACTTGTTGAATGATAACACTTTCCTTATTGGAGGTGTGATGATAATGGAGGTGTGGTTGTAAATAATATTTATGTTGACATAAGACTACCTGGATGGTAGTTCTCAAACTCACTGGGAGGTGAGTGAGAGAGGGGGCATAGTCAAACCTGCATGAAAAGAGTGTGTGGAGCAGTATATTTTCCACTAAGTACTTCCCTTAGTGGTGAAACTAATTAATGAGCTAGAATCAAGGATGGACCTATATGAAAATACTATGTGGAGTAGTATATGCACCACTAAGTACTTCCTTTGGTGGTGAAACTACTCAATAATCTAGACTCAGGGATGGGCCAACACGAAAAGACTAAGTGGAGCAGTATATCCACCACTGAGTGCTTCCCTTGGTGGTGAAATACTTAATGAGTTGGATTTAAAAATGGAGCTAGTTTAGGATCACATGGAATTATGGAGCATATATGTCATTGAGTGCTTGCTTTGGATGCTAAAACACTCAGTGAAGTTGGTTGAAGGTTGCATAGAGATAAGTATTAATTATCAGTTTAAAGAAGTTTATTTTCAAGTTATGATTTAATATTTTTTAAAGTTTTTATGATTGATCTCATAAGAATATTGCACTTTTGATGTAGGTGAACTACTAAATTTTCCAACTTAAATATATGAGGTTGACAACAAACAAAATCAACATGATAATATCAGATTGCACAACATCAGCATAATAGATTTGAATACATCAAGAACTAGGCCATTACAATGGTGTTGGAAGCCTATGCATTAATTTCCATATCATATGCCATGACTAATATGATTGTGTCATTAAAGCAAGGCAAAGAGAGATGTCTTGGCTATGAAGATTGTTCCTATGTGAGGAAGCCTTGCCAAGGGATGGATTTCCTGAGGGAAAAGGAACCAGAGAAGGGGATGCCTAAACTATGTGACTGCAAAGAAAAGAATACAAAATCAAATTGGTTTCAAAAAGGTCATATGCGTACTCAGTGGGATCAAGCATACTTTAGGAAAGCAATGAGACAAGTTTGTCCTTATGAAAATATTAAGGACAATGGATGGCATGACTGGACATTGGAGGCAGATAGTGCTCCAGAATAAATTGATTGAGCAATACAAAGTGCAATGGAAGCATCGTGGAATAGATGAGGCCACTTGGAAAATGGTTGATTATATGGGGGTATCTTACCAATTTGTATTTACTATGTAAATGAATGCAAGAGAGTTGTGTATATAAGGTTGGTTGTTGAAATTTAATGTTCTAGGTATAAGAACATCAAGGACAATTTTCTTCTAAGGGGGTGGGGCTTATAACAACCCTTTTTCTACCCCTCTTCTAAATGACACTATGAATCATAATTCATGTAAAATAATATGGAAATGTAAAACATGATTGAGTTGTAAGAGTGGACATGGATTCAAAGACTAAGGAGGAGTTGCTTGCGCAGTGTTTAAACCCAAACTAAAGCCACTTCATTTATTTACATACCATCTCCTTGACGAATTAAATGGTCTACTGGTGCAGACATTGAAGTTGTGTATGGGTAGCCTGCAGCAAAGGACACACCCAGACTGTCCTTAATCTCATGGTTTGTGTTGAGGAAGTCAACAAGAAAGAAAAGGGACATGAAGAAGTAGGAGTAGGAAAGTGGTGAAAGAGGGAGATTACTTGGCATAAAAACTGTGCAAAACTGAACAATTATAGTAGAAGGAAATGTTCCAATCTTGGCAAGGAGCAATTAGACAGAAAGAGAGTTCATGATTGTTTTGTTTTCCCCATGACATGAGTGGAGGAAAGATGGGTCATCGCATGAACAAAGAAAAGTGTTGCAAAGTGAAGGATATGTAGTGGAGCATGAGAATTCAAGAGGAGCGCATCCAAGAAAACCTGTATTGTGAGATTGGGACAACACTACCTATATTTTGGTGATACCTTCTATATTTGTTCCAAGATGACTCAAAGAAATATTTATTCACTTGGTTATTTCCTTGGGGTTGAGAAAACGCCCTCTAGAGTGAGATCATATTCCTATACTGAGAGGACCTTCCCTAAATCTTGGTTTAGTTTATGTGATTATTTTCTAAGATTTAGAGTGAGTCACTATGGTGTTTACTTCTTGGGAGGAGTTGAAAAACTATCTAAAAAATGGAATCCTCCTCTTTTCCACTTGTTTAACTAAATTTTTGGTGTGAATACACTTGAGCTCTTAACTCCTTAGACTCTTAAACTGGCTCGGGGGTGGTTAGTTGCAAGAAATATTGCGATGCAATGGGCCTACAGTTGGGTGGAGAGTTGAATTCCCTCATCTAGTTTCCATTCATTTCAAATTTAATTAAATAAGTGTTGTTCCTATATATATATATGTGTGTGTGAATTTGTATATATGTATATGTATGTATGCATGGATCATGGATGAATAATAAGTATTCCTATAGTATCCAAGTAAGAATGTATGATGTATTATATAGCAATGGTTGACTAGTTATCCAATATATTTATGATGAATATGATCTGCCAAAGCTATGTGGTTGCAGCCTTATTAACTCAGTTGTAGGCTACATGATGTGTCCATGACTGATGGTCTGGAAAAAAATAGAATTAATTTGTTATCTCACACATTTTAGTGATCCTTTATGTTTATGAGTTTGGGACAGTTCCCTATTGTAATGATGTGTGTGGGTTGTATCTTGAGTAACTTATCTTACATGTGCTGTGAATGGACTTCTCCACCTCTGAGGGGACTATTGATATCTTTGTATGTCCATTATGAGTGACTTCTTCTATGTTCTTATGGTTAGTTAGGCTCATGGACATCTGTATTTGTTTTTGGTTGTATGAGATATATAGTTATTTATGTAAAGAAGCATGGTTGATCAACATGCTTCATCTAATATGTTATGCATTTTTAATGAAGGAATATGTATTCCTGTGCATTTACATTGAGATGGTTGTATAATTATTCTGATGGTGTGAGGGACATGCAGATCCCTTTAGTTGTTGACATGTTTTCCTAATTTGCAGATCTATTTACATGGTCATATATGGTTGCTTGATGTTCTCAGCTAAGCTATGTAGTGTGTGAATTTTAATGTTCGATATGGCATGGATCTCATGGAACCTTGATGGTTTGATATTTTTGTTTCTCTCTCATGGTAATGGTTTAATAATGACGTAATCTATGATTTATCAGTGGATCTAACAATATCATGTGGGATCCATTCTAAGGAATGATATCATGCCAATGTGCTTGAAAATTATATAGATGAATCCATGAAAATTGTTTACACTTTTGGGCCAAATGTGGTGATGAAATTTCAAAATTTTACTCATTTTTGGAATTGAAGCCCTCAAAATTCATATAGGTTTTCTGAATTTGGATTTGGAGTAAAAGGACAATTTGTGGAGATTTATGTTGTTGTCATAATCATATTTTTTTTCAAAAAATATTAGTGTCATATAATCTATCAATTTTCCATTAAATTAAATGTTTGTCCTTGCTATTTTTCACACATCTTAACAAGTATGCACGTGTTTGTGTGACATAACTTAGTCTTAAAGAAAGAGAGAGAGAGAGAGAGAGAGAGAGAGAGAGAGAGAGAGAGAGAGAGAGAGAACTAAATTATGCGTATTGAAACTTCATTTTTATGCAAAACTATATTTTTTATTATTTTTTGAAGTTGTTGAATTAATATTTAAATTAGAGAGAGAGAGAGAGAGAGAGAGAGAGAGAAAGAAAGAATGAGAATGTTTGTCCTTGCTATTTTTCACGCATCTTAACAAGTATGCACGTGTTTGTGTGACATAACTTAGTCTTAGAGAGAGAGAGAGAGAGAGAACTAAATTATGCGTATTGAAACTTTATTTTTATGCAAAACTATATTTTTTATTATTTTTCGAAGATGGTGAATTAATATTTAAATGAGAGAGAGAGAGAGAGAGAGAGAGAGAGATAAATTATGCGTATTGAAACTTTATTTTTATGCAAAACTATATTTTTTTATTATTTTTCAAAGTTGGTGAATTAATATTTAAATTGGATTTTTAAAAAACATGTGTTAATGCATGATTTTTTTTACTATTTAAATAAATTTAAAAACCAAGAGTACCCTTTTGAAGAGGACTCCTAAATGAAAATGATGCAATTGTTTGAAATTTTTTTCGTTTTGTATATTTTATGTTATTGATTTTTCATTCAACCCCTTTGAAATTGTCTAGAAAAAATTCAAGCATAAGGTTTAAAAGAAATTAGATGAAATAGATCATATGAATTCAAAAGTGTCAAACTCATATGCCATTGGATAGAAGATTTCTTCACGAATCCAACATGATCAACTCCACCACCTAAGGAAAAATATTTCCTCAACTTCGCCATGCTACAAGATGTTGTTGTAGAGAAATCTATAGAAGAGGAGCTAAAACTCTATTTTTTAGGCCCTCAACGGCTCAATTGAGCACTTAAAAAGATCTATCAAGAGATTTATGTAAAATTTGAAATATCTTAATCAAGGGTTTAACAAACCATCGATCGAGTTTCTGCCAGGGTTAAAGAAAACCCCCAATCGAGCTATATCTCGATTGAACCCTTCTAATAATAAATCCCCCACCAAAAACCAACAAAAAAATATAATGATATTAGTAGAATTTTGTACAGATCTAGGAGCTCAATTGAGCTATTTCTCGATCAAGCTCATCTTCCACTCAAAAAAAAAAAAACAGAATTTAGTTGCTAACATTCGTGCATGGAAAAATAATAGAAAATGTAGAAATTACACAGAGATTGACAACAAACATGGGAAATTGGAGAATTCGTTTTGGAAAAGGGGCTCAAGTTCCAACCAAGAGGAATTTGAATAAATTGCTAGAGAAAGGATGAGGAAAAGGTGAGAAAGACTGAGAAAACAACAATAAGAAGAAGATTATCCAATTCAACCATTAGCCATGGCTTGCATTTTTTATTATGCTTGTCAGTAGGGATGTTGATAGCTTACTTGAGTATGGAAATGCATGAATGTTAGTGTATGGATGAGGGTATTAATCCTGGAGGCATTAGTGTTATGAGAAACGATATGAATTGGGGAAATCTTAGGAAAATTCCTTGGAGATTCCTTAGGAAGCCTATTTCTAGGTATCATAGGAAGCTTGAATTGAATTGGTGTTGAACAAGCCTTGTTGAATTTGAATATAATTTGGGAATTTTATAAGGGTTGAGATTTTTATTAACCCTTTTGAATTACCACTAACAACTTCATTAATAATCCACCTAATGACCTAGCTTAGTGCTAATTAGTGCAACATGGGTCACGTCGAGTATCATATGTGGTCTCTAAGGAGGTTAGCTCTATTGATGGGAGGTGTGGGGCATGACAGGAAGTGTTTCCATTATCAAAAATGAATATATCCATTCTTGGGGACAAAGACATGTCTTCATGGGATGGGGAGGCCTTGATGTCTAGAGATGTTAAGTCATGCATTTAATGGGGATTTATATGTCCTAGGGAACAAAGATGTGTCTCTGTGGGATGAAACCCTTAGCGTTTCAAGGGATGGAAATATTCACGTCCTGGGGGATGGGAATTTTTATGTCTTGGTGTTGAGCCTTATAATTTTTATATATTTCCATTTGAATTATAAGCTTTTATATGTGTTTCTTGTCCTTTTTATTCATAATTATGATCCATTGCTTAGTATATTTCAAGCTTCGGGCATGATTAATTCATTCTCATAATCTTAACTTAAATAAGAGCTATTTTATTTATAAAATGAGTTAATAATTCGTTAGTTGAATAATTTATCATAAACAGGGGTTATGAGGGCTTGTTGAAGATGACAGGAAGCTAATTGTACTCAAGGCTATATGCAGAAAATTCAAGAGAGGTCGCCTCTAAACTGAGTTGATTGCATAAAACATTCTCAGTTTCTTCACCTGCCAGATATAGAACTTATATAAATTAAGAAAGGAAGACATAAGAATATTTGATTATTAGATCATTCCTTATTCCAGGTATTTTTTTTTTGTAATCTCTCTTTTTGTATCATAAAATAGAGAAGTTTGCCCCTACATGGGTAATGGAAAAATTGTAATTTTGGAGAAAGAACAATTCTTGAACTTTGGTTATAATTACTCTTTAAACAAGTTAATGAAAAAATTTCTTGATTAAGTCACAATTTTTATTACTTACTCTGTTGATCTGAGTTTTCCTTCAAAGACAGTCTACTCCTGGTGGTTGGGCCCACTTCCCAGATGAAACTCTATCTTTTATCTGTATTACTAGTTTAATTGTGCTTTTATTTCTTCCTATAGTAGTTGGGTGTAATACATGACCTAAGATTTAATTTTTAATCTAGGAGTTTGTAAATTTGGAGGTGCAACACTTTAAATTCCAGAGAGAGCCCCTAGTGACCTACAAATAAAATTCCGATACTAACTTTCTCATAAACCTCCTTATAAATTCATGCAAACAATGATTAATTCAAATCCTGCAATCAAAAGAATTCATTAAAAGTGAAAGCACAATCACTGCAAACATTAAACCTACAAATCACCAACATTTGGAAACAACCCTAGTTATTAATCAATTGAAAATAAACCCTACCTATTAAAAACTTAAATACCAAACCTTAACTATTGAACGAATCTGAAACATGTACATTAACTCCATGATTCAAAATACTACTCAAACATCAAACTCTTCTACCTATATTTGTTCTTTATTCTGTCATGCAAACCAATCAAAGTGCTGAAAGAAAATGGAAACAACTCCTCACACATGTCAAGATCAATCCTCAAACTATCAAGAAATTTATTTAACAAAGCACTAATATGCATAAACACATTCAGTTGAAAATAAATTACCATGTGCAAACATAATATCACATGAACACATTGTTGTCAAACTCTTTCATTTAAATCATAAATCACAATAACTGCTCTCACAATAACATGAATAAATTTAAAACCTCTTGCTGGGAATAAAATAAAATATAAAATAAAATAAATTCAGATAGTGAATCCCAAATGCAACACCAAACAGAGATATGCAAACAATGAATATCTATACTCATTTTTAACACAATATGGCTGCTCTCAATAGGTTGCCTGCACTTAGTGTGATTCCCACACTATGAACATACTAGAGGCGAGACTTTGCTTAGATTGAATGCATAGATGGTGTAAGTCTTGAAAGAAGGTATAAACATCATAGTTTGAGCACTCCAAATATCAGATTCAAAGGCCTTATGTAGACTCAACCTTAAATATCCTTTAAAACTCGGTTATCAAAAGATATTAGAGTCACCCAAATGATATATCATACATGCACATGACTATTAACCCAGAACTCTTAGAATCGGTGCATCAATGACATTATAGGAATCCAAATAGGTCTAGATCCCACATGATAAATAAGGTGAGGTTACAAGAGCCGAAAGGACCACCTAGAGAGTAACCAAGTGCACTCAAATTTTCGATCTAGCATGCACAACAAAGTGCTAGTAGAGAACATAGTCAGATCTTGGATTTCAGAGCAACAATGGTAACAAAAAATACATGGAAACCCACCACGAGTTCTTTCACAGGGATCACACAAGATTGGATCTACAGTCATACCAATATTAAAAAAAAAACACGTATGTACTGGAAATTCTTGAGTCAATAAATCATTAAACAGAGCATGAAAACCTTATATTAACACCAAGATTGTATAAGGAATATCAGATCTAAGATTGCAGTTGAGCCTTTTGCTTGCACTTCAGACTCTTCGCTAGATATGAGAGTTCTAATGATGAGGACAAGGCAAGGCATATATGTAGCTACATAAAGAAGTCAATGAAGTGCATGTAAAGAAACCAACCACAACAATTTAACTATTGTAGAACACATCGTAATGAATTTAAATACATACACACCAATGCTTGAATCTAAAACAAAGAAACACACTAAAGGGGTCGTGGAGATGGTCTGGTGGGCCCAACCAGTCCAGCTCACACCCCTATTGGAAAACTTAGAGCATATGAAAAAATCAGTCATTCACATACTTTGGAACATCGAAATGTAAAACCTGAGATCAGATACTTTGTATTGATCAAGTTTAGTCCTTATTACATCGAGGAGAGGAAGATTTAAACACCCAAAAATTAGGTTGACTCTCTAAACCTAAACCAGAAATAGTGCTATAATAACATAGTCATCACCCCCTTGCACATAGCCATCATTCAATTTATATCAGATTTACAATACAAAGATGGATTTATCAGGCCAATTTTTGTTACAAACAAGCAATCAAATCAAATCCATTCGTTTGGCAAGAATAGATCCAGTAAAGTCACTATTCCAAAAAAAGGAAGTTGGATATGATAGTATCTCAACCATTCACCCTCAATGGATCATTAAGACTTGATCTTGGATAATGGAAACTAGTTCCAGAATTATCCCAACTATTTGCCTATAAAGTCTGAATTTTGAACAAAGAAATCAGATCTTTGAATCACTAGTTGGACATATTAAGCCTTTAACTTTAGTGCAAGAATCCCAAATCTAGTGCAGGAACTAGATGAATGGTATAGGAAGGTGGTTGTAGGATCAAGGCTCAGTAGCACATACATAAAAAGATAATTGACCAGGCTTTTAGACTTGCAAACACAAAAATTATTGTTAATGATGATTTTAATGTTAAATCTTGTTAAATCAAGGAAAACGTGCCAAATACTGAATATTTATTTTATAATGCATGAAGCGGTGATAGTAAGTAAACAGAATTAGGGGGGATTTCAGAGCAAAAAGTGTTATAAAACCGGACAAAAGGGAGACCTGACAACAGTGTAATTGGTATTTTTGCAATTGGATTAGTAAATATATTCTTTTCCAGAAGTATGATAGGATTTCTTGCATTAATTTTTACTTTTGTTTCCTGTTATTGATTATAGTTTCATTATTGTTGTTTCTTTAGTTACAATTTTTGTTCCTTAGGAAAAATTTGTTCTTTAGAAGAAGTATTGGTCTGCTTTATGATTACCTGAATGAGTTAAAATAAGGTTTGAATGGATTTTATGTTCCTGATTACAGTTTCTTAATCATAAGTTGATTATGCATTAGACTTCCATTTCCAAGAAATAGGTCATTTTAGTACCATCACTAGTCTTGTTTAGTGGTAGTTCTCTTGCATAGACTTGTCAAACTGTCTTGGAATAAAAATACAAACCTCTAGTTGAGAGATTAGTGTCTAGTAATTTTAATTGTTTATTCAAACGATTGATAGTCCCAACATTTTGGCATCGTTGTCATGGAGGCTATCAAAAGAGTTCTACCATACTAATGAATGGTTGTAGATGCATACATGATTCCCTGAGGGTTGGATATTGAATACATAAGGTAAGAACTTGCACACACACCCTAGCTAAAAGTTATGGTGGTGTCTACCCTTGGTCAAATATTTCAGGTCATTTAGTATGCATGACTATGAAAGGAACTAGAAGTAGGAATAAAAAAAGGATAAATCCAAAATATGCTCCCATGAGCAGCCAAAACCAAGGCCAAGATGGCCTTGATGATCAACCTTCATAGAAAAAATCATTTAAAAGATAGAGTCTCAAGCATCAATAGGGCCCCGATCAGTATCCAAAAAGGGATCTATTGTCATTTCCATTCCTTTTAGGTTTTAACCCCGTACTGAAATTACCTGCATATGAATTCTAAAACACAGAAAATAAACAATAGTGAGAGCATAACACATAAAAAAAATATGCACATAGATTTTCCCCTAGATCCCAAAACCAAGACTACCAACTTGATTTTTCATTATGTTCCTTTCAATGTTACAATACATATATATACATGCTAGAGCATCCAATACCATGGACCGAAAACCATCGCACCAAAAACCATGTGTGAAAACCGTGGACAAAACCATAGGTAGGTTCACCTACCTAATATAGGGTCCAAAAAAAAATATCCCCGGGGCACTGCCCCAAACCCCGTAGAGGGGGGCTAACTGCCCCCCTCAAACCCCCTCTAACCCCCCTGCTATGGAATCAGTGCAACAAAGGGGGGCTTTGCCCCCCCAACCCCTTGGTTAACTAGGTGGGCTAGTCATGGAAAGAATATAACACAACCCAACATTCTCCCACTTGTTGTTTCCTTTCCATAAGGGGCCATAGGAGAGCTTAGTCATTTATTCAGCCCTGCAACACCCATTGTTTCTCTACAACAAGAGAAATTCTCAGAGCTCATAGATTTTGTCAATGCATCTATAGTATTCTTCAAAATGTTTACCTTTACCAGCAACACCTTTCTGTCTTCTATCATATCCCTCACAAAGTGATACTGAACATCAATGTGTTTTGCATTTGAATGGTAAGCACGGTTCTTTGCCAAGAAAATTTCACTTTGGCTATCACAGTTTATCCTTATAGCTCCCTGTACTAACCCCATATTTGAACACAATCTCTGGAACCAGACTACTTTCTTGCTTGCATGAGTGGCTGCCATGTGTTCTTCCTCTGTAGTTGATAGTGCCACTATAGATTGTTTCTTACTCATCCAACTAACTGCACCTCCAAATAGGTTAAACACATACCCACTTGTATATCTTCTCTGATCGAGATCTCTAGCCCAGTCTGCATCAACAAAGCCACAGATATCCAACACTCTGTCCAATCCTAGTCTTCCTTGGTAGCACAAACCATAATCACTAGTTCCACACAAATACCTGAAAACCCACTTCACTACTATCCAATGCTCCTTCCCTGGTTTTGACATAAACCTGCTCAATACTCCCACTGCATGTGCAATGTCTGGTCTAGTACAAAACATCAGATACAACATGCTATCGACTGCACTTGCATATGAAACATGGGACATGTCCTCTTCCTCTTCTTGTGTCTTGGGACATTGTTTAGCAGATAACTTCACACCTATAGGAATATGAACCTTCACAAGTTTACTATCCTGCGTATTAAACCTCTGTAGTATTGTCTTGACATAATTTCTCTGCTTTAACCAGAGCTTCCTCTTTACCCAATCTCTTTTAATTTCCATGCCCAAAATATAGTTTGCAACACCAAGATCTTTCATGTCGAATTTGGAGGATAATTGGGTCTTCAAATCTTGGATAATTTATTTGTCATTTCCAACCCGCAACATATCATCCACATACAAGATTAGATAAATAACATGGTCACCAATTAATTTAAAATACACACAGTGATCTGCTTTGCTTCTGGTGAAGCCAAGTCCCCGTATAAATGTATCAAATTTCTGATACCACATCCTTGGTGACTATTTTAACCCATACAAAGACTCTTTTAACTTGCATACTAGTTCTTTCTTACCCTTCACCGCAAAGCCTTCAGGTTGCTTCATGTAGATCTCCTCTTCCATATCCCCGTGAAGAAATGTTGTCTTCACATCCATCTATTCTACCTCAAAATCAAAAGCAGCAACAATAGATAAAAGTAATCAAATAGAAGCTAACTTGGCAACAACAGAAAAAATATCACCAAAATCAATTCCCAACACCTCAGAATAACCTTTTGCTACCAACCGAGATTTGTATTTCTCCAACTTTCCTTCTGCATTTTTCTTCTTCTTCAACACCCATTTGCTGCCAATGGGTTTCCTTCCAGCCAGCAACTCCACCAGATCCCAAGTCTCATTTTTGTGCAAAAATGCCATTTCATCAACCATGGCCTCTTTCCAGAGTTTTCCATCCTTTGAAACTACTGCTTCCTTCACAGTTATGGGATCATCACTAGTAATATATAAAGCAAAATTTGAACAAAAATTAGATCGACTATACCTTTCTAGCTGCCTTCTTTCTCGAATTGATCTTCTCACAATCGGAGTTTGTCGATGTTCATCTTCTAATTCCTTTTCTGCTGTAGATTCTAATTCTTCCTCCTTTAGATCAAACTCTATCTTATTAGGTTCCTTTGGTTGGACTTCATGTTTAATAACATCTTTCACCTCTGTAAACACCACATCTCAGCTGTACACAACCTTCCTTGTTACTGGTTTCCAATGTTTATAGCCTTTTAAACCATCCTTATATCCCAATAAAGATGCACTTTTCAGATTTACAATCCAACTTTGTTCTTTTCTCCTTTGGAACATGTACATATGCATCACATCCAAATACCCTCAGATGTGAAAGAGAGGGCTTCTTACCAGTCCATACCTCTTATGGAGTTTTATCCTCCAACGCTGATGAAGGTGATCTATTGACCAGGTAACATGCAGTCACCACTGCCTCTACCTAGAATTCTTGTCCTAACCCAACACCACTGAGCATGCTTCTTGCCCTTTCAATCAACATCTTGTTCATTCTTTCTGCAGCCCCATTTTTCTCAGGTGTTTATGGAGTAGTCTTCTGTCGTGCTATACCACAATTCTTACAAAATTCTTCAAATTCCTTATTGCAAAACTCTCCACCATTATCTGTCCTCGACACCTTTATCTTCTTCTCTGTCTGGTTTTCCACTAGAGCCTTAAATTATTTAAACCTGTCAAATACTTTAGATTTCTTCTTAAGGAAATATATCCATGTATTCATTGAGAATTCATCTATAAATGATACATAGTACACAAACTTACCCAGTGATGAAACCTTCACATGTCCAAACACATCACTGTGCACAAGCTCTAATATCTATTTCGCCCTCTTACCACCAAAGGGAAACTCACCTGATTCTGCTTCCCATATACACAATTTTCACAGAAATCAAAATCCAGAGAGCTATTAGTCATACCTCCTATCATAACTTTACCATGAAGTATTCGAAGGTCCTTCTCTCTAATATATCCAAGCCTTTGATGCCACAGCATGGTCTTTTCTCTAGAGACCACTAGATTTTTTGCTCCACTTCTAGGAACCACAGAACTATTGCACCCATCAACAATAGTGCTACCTTGCAGCTTATACATAGTTCCAATCCGAACTCCCCGCATCAATACCAATGCTCCCCAAACCATCTTGCAAATATCTTTCTCGAACATTGTTTTTACACCCGCATCATCTAGCTTGCTTACAAAAATCAAATTTTTGGCTAATGCAGGAATATGAAGAACACCTGGAAGTGTTCTAATCCTTCCACCTTGCAACTTCAACTTGAATTTTCCACGACCAACAATTCTAGCCTTCCTGTCATCCCCCAAGAAGACATCACCACCATCATATTTCTCATACTCACAGAACCACTCTCTATGGGGAGTGAAGTGAAAGGATGCACCTGAGTCAATCAACCATGCCTCATGATATACATGTGTGCTTGAAGAACCCAAGTACACATCCCCACCTTCATCTAAGGTGGGTTTGCCTTTGCAAAAGGAGCATCATCAGATGGCTTTCCTTTTTCAGGAGCTTTAGATTTATAGCCCCTTTTGTAGTGCCCTTCCTTTCCACATTTCCGGCACACCTTTACATGTTTTCTTGGAGATTTAGATCTCCCACTTGATGACTTATTTTTGTTTCTATTCTAGGACCATCCTCGTATAGACAAGGCATCACCATTATGGCTCTCCACATTTTTCCATCTCATCTCCTCCATTAGCAAGGATGAGACTATTTCATCAAACTGCAAGGCAATTGCATTGCTACCTATTGCAATAACTAAACTAACCCGCAAATTGTAGAGAACACAACAAACTGATGCACTTATCTTCATTTGAAATTTTAATATCAACAGATAATAACTGACTTACCACAGTATTAAATGCATTCAGATGCTCTATCACTGAGTCTCCATCTTTCATTCTTAGGTTATACAGCTTTTTCCATAGGAACAATTTATTCACCAGAGACTTAGATTGGTAAAAAGTCCCTAAGTTGTCCCACAAATCATTCAACGTAGCTTCCCCTAATGCATTCAACAATATTGAATCTGAGACACATAATTGTATTATGCTCTTTGCCTTCCGATCCAAATTCTTCCATTCTTCATCAGACACTCCCATTGGTTTAGTACCCGGATCTACCATGATCCATTGATCTTTATCTACCAAGTGATCCTCTTTCTTGATTTTCCATAACTCAAAACTTTGGCCATTAAATTTCTCAATCTCTACCTTTCCATTTCTCACCATCTTCTTTCACCACCAGAATTGATCCCGCAGATCACCCACTGAACAGGGTCTACCGTAGGCTCAAGCAAAACCCCTCAGCAACAAAGGCATCCCCTTGAAGCCAAAACAACTCCGATACCAAATGTAGGTTTTAACCCACGTACTAAAATTACCTGCATACGAATTCTAAAACACAGAAAATAAACAATAGCAATAGCATAACACATAAAACAAATATACACAGATATTTTCCTCTGGATCCCAAACCTGAGACTACTAGCTTGATTTTTCATTATGTTCCTTTCAATGTTACAATACATATATATACATGCGAAAGCATCTAATACCATGGATTGAAAACCATTGCTCCCAAAACCATGTGTGAAAACCATGCACAAAACCATAGGTAGTTCCGCCCTACCTGCGGAACTACTCATTTCAAGCGTCATCTGATGACCATTCTAATTTTCCTTACCAAAGCGAAGGGAACTCTTGTAACATAAAAGAGGGAGGAGGTGAAATGAGTAACTCAAACTTTCAACCTCCTGATGAAGATCCTCCTATAAAACCCATATTAAAGGAAGGAATTGAAACTTGTTACTTCCATAGTGTCGTAAGGCCCATACAAGCTCCACAATCCTACAATCACACCTGTCCCTTTCTGTTGGTGCCTCCTGATTTTGGAATTCCAAAGGGATATTAGGAATTTTTTTACCAAATAGAAGGTCAAGTGAATACACCAACCATATAGACCTCAACAATAGAGTTTCCTATTGTCGATCCATAAGCAAATGCACCCATGAAAGTTATACCACTCCAAGGTCTTCCCAACTTTTATGGCTTAGCTTCAAAAGACCCCGATGCATTCTTGATTGAATTTGATTTTTTTTGTCGAGGCTATGATTACATCATTGATCCGTAGAAACTAAATTTTTTTCCCTCAACCTTAAAGGGTGTAGATTTACAATGGTTTATGGGACTAGGAGGTGGTACTACAAATTCTTGGGATCAAATGAAGGAAGCCCTATTGAAGAAACATCATGATTATTGTTGATACATAGATTTAAAAGAAGAATATTTAAAATGACATACAAAGAGGATGAAAATTTAGAGGAATATATATAGAGATTTCAATATAATCTCACCATACAACACTCTTCCTAAAGAAGTATTAAAAAATACTCTCATTAGATGTATGAAAGATGAATAGATAGAAACACTTAATTTAATGGGGCAAGGAGACATTTCTAAGGAATAATATGATGACATTGTGAAATTTTGTAACAGGTGCTCCTGTGGAAGCGCAAGGACTAAGCATGGGATATGAGACACCCTGGGAGGAGCTATTAAGAATGTAGGTGGAGGTTTCATATGAGAAAAACTCAATAATTTGTTAGAGAATTTTAAAACTGATATATTAATTACTCTAAAACTACATAATTTGATGTTTTGTAGGTAAAAACTAAATATGTATAACAAGAACATGCATTGGCAATTTTTTGTCCATGTTGTCATCAGAAACATGGTTGCAAGGAGTTTCCATTGGATGTGATTGAAGCACTATTTTTTGTGAAGGACCATTCAACTGATCATCATCCAAACCTCCCAGAATTAAAGGTTATTTTTAAGGAAGCTGAAGAAGAACTTGAACCAACCTACCCCATGGCTCAACGACAAAAATGGAAGTCTCGCCCTTTAGGTATGCCTCAAGATCCTTCTATGTTTTTCTGGTAATAAACATTACCCTGGAACAATTTGGGAAAATCAACAATTCACTGCACCTTTTTTTCCAGATAAAACATAACCTAGACCCACATGGAAAAACCAACAATACTTTGGGCCACCTGGGAAAGGCTTGTAAAATATGTTGTATCCTTCTAATGGATGAATCAGGTTGTTCAATGGCTAGTATGGCCTGAAAATAGGCAAGGCCCTTCTAGTTCTGTTAATCAACCATTAGGAGCATTACCTCAGTCACAACGACCATCATCACAACCACAATTTTCATTACCTTCCAATACCTCATTACTATTATATCTAGAATTACTCGTACAACTGAATCCCAACCCAAATCATAGGGCCATACAACTTGTGTAAATAGTAGATACTCCTGATAATTGTTTGACCTCTTTGGAATGTAATGAAATTTGACTAGGATCAGGATGAACAATTTCCATAGAGAATCCTTCAACGAATTTTGAGCAACTAGAAAAATAAAATAAATATAAGAATCACCCTGAGAAATATCAAACAACTGTAACTCGTGGTGGGATGGAATTTGTTTTTGAACCACCAAAAATCAAGAAATAACTAAATTTACAGTTTCTACTCCCCCATTTCTAGAAATATTGACCATAGTCAAGAAACTGATCTATCCTGAATTTGATTTGATAAGTGAACTGCAGAATATTTGCATCAAAATTTCTCTTTTATAGGCTATCAAAGACATACCAATTTATGCAAAAACCATCAAGGAACTGTGCATTAAAAATCCTGGAAGGAAACCGAAAGACCCACCCACTATTCATGTGATCGGGAAATTGTCTAATTTAATCTTAGGAAAATAGATTCCACAAAATATGATGATCCTGGAAATCCTTTAGTCAACATTCAAGTGTGAGGAGTTGGTTTCCCAAACACTCTAGTGGACATGGGATCCTCTATCAATATCATAACATTGAAATCACATGCTCTCCTCGGACTACATGAACCAAGACCAACATCCATTATGCTAGAATTAGGTGATAGGCTTGTAATCAAACTAGAAGGAACCAATAAGGATATTATTGTTTCAGTGGACTCTTGGGAGTACCCAGCTGACTTCCTAGTTCTCAATCTTAAAGAAAAATTAGAAGGACACCCTCTTATATTAGGCAAGCCTTGGCTTGCCACTGCTTACACATATATTGGGTGTCAAACTGGGAACATGACAATTGCTAAGGGAACAACCATTAAGAGTCTCACTCTTTATCCACCTGCTAAACCCAATATGGAATTTGGTCATCAAACATGATTTTCTCCTGATCATTAAGTAGTGAAACTGCAACTTGTCCTCACTATTTAAAAATATCTTAGATTTAAACAATAGATTGAGGATGATACCACCAACAACTTTATTAGTCAACCATCTATCATAGAACACCCGACATGTCAAAAATTGGAAGTTTTTCTAGGTAATGAAGCTCAAGGCGGTCCTATGGAAGAATCTACTAGTGATTACATTTCCATGACAGTAGTTCACAATAGTGTTCCCATTGAAATAGAACTTAGAAAATCATTAAATATCAATGCCAACTTAAATGATCCCCAACGGGAATGATTGATGGAAGCTTTCCAAAACAATAAATAAGTGTTTTTTTGGGATTACGCATAAATGAAAGGTATTGACCCTGAACTTTGCACACATCATATTTATATAGAAAAATATGTTCATCCTATTTCTCAACCATAAAGGAGACTAAACCCACACCTTAGGGAGGTAGTTAAACAAGAACTCCAAAACTGCTTGATGCTAATTTTATATACCCTATATCAGATAGTCAATGGGTTTCACCATTGGTTGTGGTCCCCAAAAAGAACAGAAAATGGCATATCTGTATAGATTATAGGGAATTAAATAAGGCTATTCATAAATACCATTTTCCTCTCCCGTTTATTGATCAAGTTCTTGACACTCTTGCTGGGAAGAAGTATTTTTCTTTCCTGGATGGATTTAGTGGATATAACCAGATTCAAATCGCCCCAGAAGACCAAGAAAAAACTACGTTTACTTTCCCTTGGGGAACATTCGCATAACATATCCTTCCCTTCGACCTTTGCAATGCACCTGAAACTTTTCAAAGGGTAGTATTAAGTATATTTTCTGATTTTATTAATGAAGGACTTGAACTCTACATGGATGATTTTACGCCTTATGGTAATGAATTTGATGAAGCATTGAGTAATCTGGAAAAAGTCCTCATTAGGTGCATAGCCACTAGATTGTGCCTTAGCAATGAAAAGTGTCACATGTTGATGATAGAAGGCATTGTTTTAGGACATTTTATCTCTATCATAGGCATCTAGGTGGACCCAACAAAGATCAAGGTAATTCTTAAACTTCTTGTTCCTTAGACATAGAAAGAGGTACACAATTTTCTTAGTTATTTAGGTTATTATCATCATTTTATAGCTCACTTTTCAAATATTGTAGCACCATTGTATGTATTAATAGGACATGTGGAATTTGACTGGACTGAAAAATGTAATCATGCTTTTGCAGAATTGAATAAATTATTATCAACAACACCAGTACTATGAGGCTCTAATTGGAAATTGTCATTCCACATATATTCAAATGCATATAACATGACTATGAGAGTAGTATTAGGAAAAGAAGAACACAAGAAGCCCTATGCAATCTATTACATTAGCAAAAGCTTGACACCTATAGAGCTAAATTATACTGTGACTAAAAAAAAAAATTGGTTGTTGTTTATGTTGTTAATGAATTTCGTCACTATATTATGAGTTATCTTGTATTTTTGTTTACTGACCATTATTCTATTAAATATTTAGGTAATAAAACAATTAATAATGGTAGAGTGATCTGTTGGCTACTTTTGTTGCAAGAATTCAATATCACAATTAACGAATGACTAGGCAATGAGAATCTTGTTGTAGGTTTCATGTCTAGGATCCTAACCTACAATTTATTCCTCTCTTGTGGAATACAAGTTTCTAGAGAAACATTTATTTGTAGTGTTCATTAAAAAACCATTGCATGTAGATGTTGCAAATTACTTTGTAGCAAGAAAATTGTAGTCACATCTCTCACCTTGAGATAAGAAACATATTATCCAATGAAGTGCTCGATTTTCCTAGATCAATGGGTGCCTTTTCCATACCATAGAAGAGATCCAGATTCATAGGTGTATTAGGGAATATGAGGTTTATGATATCCTTAGATCTTGCGATGACGAGCCATGCAAAGGCCACTTCATTGATTTTATAACTAGGAATAAAGTGGTACACATGGGCTATTTTTGGCCCACAACATTTAAGGATGCCAAGAAATACATAAAGACTTGTGACAATTACCAAAGAATGGGGCATCCCATTCAGTATGACGAAAAGCCCCTTCAGACACACCTTATGTAGGAACCATTCGAAAGGCGAGTTATGGATTTTGTAGGCCCCATTAATCCTCCTTCGAATCATAAATCCTACATTTTAGTCTTTACAGATTACGTGACAAAATGGGTAGAAGAAATAGTTGTTTCAAGCATCACAGAGGAGTTAGATCAATTTCTTATTTGAGGTCTTCATCTGATATGGTCTAGCTAGAGAAATCAACACTGATGGAGGGTCCTAGTTTACAACTCAAAATATTTTTGCAACCCTACATAAATATCATATTAAACATAGGGTTACTTCGACATACCATCCACAAGTGAATGATCAAGTTGAGAGCACAAATAAATTTTTATAAAATATCTTAACTAAATCACTGGTTGCAAATCGTTGGGATTGGGTGCCTCAACTTTTTGAAGCCTTATGGGATTACCATACAGCCTAACATAACACCAATGACTTCTCACCATACCACTTGTTTATGGTAAGAATCCATTTTTTTCTGATTGAACTCAAAATGTAGATTCTTAAAAATACCCGTGAAGTCGACCTAGATCTTATAGAAGCACAAAAACAATGTCTACAACAACTTAATGAGTTGGATGAAATGTGCCTTGCTTCTCCCCAACAAACATCTATAATCCAGTAGCAAAGGGCCAAAAGGCATGATCATATTATTAAAAGGAAATCCTTCTAGAAAGGTGATTGGGACTTGTTATGAAATTCAAGGTTTCAAGATTTCCCAAGGAAGTTTCAAATGAGATGGTTGGGTCCCTATGAGGTTATCGAAGTATATGAAAATAGAACTATGTGCCTCACTATCATTGGTGGATCTAGCATTTCTTTCCTTTCTAATGGTCATCGACTACATCTTTACCATCAAATAGTTATGAAGGAGTGTTTCTTCCATGAAGTTACGAATGATGCTAATTTGCAAATCATGGGCAGGCGGTGGAAGATCCCCAACACTGTGATCGGGTAAAATATTTCATTTTAAAATTTTTCCTTAATGATGTAAATATAGTAGGATTTCTTTTTGATCGGATTTGTTTCTAATTTTTAATGTATATATATTTGTACCTTTTCTTTCAATAATTTGTTCTATCTCGAAGTCCTAAGATGTCGTTCCTCAAATCATGATTTTTGCTACTTAAAATATAGTTTTTGTTAAGTCACAATTGTGTAACCTTAACTTCCAATAGCCATTGTTGTTACCTAAGTCACAATCATCCTTATCTAACCTACAATTTCTGATTCATGACTATTGTTACCTCAGTCATGGTCGTTATTACTTCAATCGTGATTTTTTTTACTCCAGCCACAACTATTGCTACTTCGGATTATCTTCATGATTTTGTCCCTTGTAGATCTTCCTGATGTTTCTCTCTCTGGTTGAATGGGAATACTTTTGAAATTTTTTTGGGCCCTCTTCCACATGATGATTGGAAAACCAGTTTATCCTAATTTACCTATAAACGAAACGTTATTTTTAAAGGATGATCTTACAAGATGATTTCATTATGCTAACTTTCAACTATCTTTATTTGTTAAGCCCCTAATCATGTAAAATATATGGTAATTATGGTAAAAATTGTATTTAATTATTTTTGTCATTATATAATGAACTATTCCTCAACTCGCAAAATATATTTATCAACAATTATTTTAAGGTTATTAGCTTTGAGAAGAAAGAATAGCCAAGTTGAAAATAGTCACTATATTTTTATGCCATCCCTAGCTCTTAAGGAGTTGACCTTCCACCCCATCTATTAAGTAATCTTTGTTGACTAACAATAATTATAGTTGAATTCTAAACACATAGATTCATCTGGAGGATAGGAGGTCTCATCATCAGCCGACCTACCATGATCATAGATCCTAATGAAGTAACATTACTGCTACTGGTCATTCAGCCATGGTAAGGGCCTTCAACCACAAATTTGAAGGACAAGAGGTTTCATCAAGAGGCAACTTATTCACTTTTGTTAACTCCTGTGAATGGAATTATTATTAACTAGTTACCAAGCCAGAACAATGATCTTTAGTAGACATATAAGTGGTTTTTAGTAACTACATATTTATTTCTAATAGATGGGACACTGACATCTCAATGGGTTAAAAAGGCATCTCTATCAAGGCTATGGACACATGCTAGTAGCAGTGGCCATGCATCTGGTATAGAAGTTAATTCAACACTATGATCTACTTGGTTACCTTATGTTATCAAGAACTAATTTCCGACAAAAGCCTACTATTTTTCCCCAAGGAACAATCGTAACTTTCATAATATAAAATATTGAAAATTACATGTTTTAGATGCTGGAAAAGGAGCATATGTAAAACCTGGTGGCCATGTATGCCATTTTTTGTATAGATTCTATGAAGTGATTGTTACATAACTGTAACTGAAAATGAGATACATAATAAAATATACAATATCATAGTTCTGATAATCAGCAAAAAGACAAAAAAGAGGAGATTCATCGATGAGCTGTGTAGATTTAGGTCGCTGCTACCACCTGTGGCTGATGATCAATGAAAGGCCAATGAAAATACAGATAGAAATCCTGTCCTATTTGTTCCTTAATCATCCAAGAACCAATAGGTCCTTATGCTGCTTCCTTGGAAAGATTGTCAAAAATCTAGTTCCTTCCTCTTTAGATATGACACAAGATATATAGTCAAACTAAGATTTTTAAAGTAGTAATTTCATCCAAAAAAATCATGAGTGTGTGTATGTGACATTCTGATTGAAGGTTGAACCAATTAATGATAAGTTTAGAATCGCCAAAAATCTGTAGTTGTCGGTATCCTTTCTCAAGGGAAAATATAAGGAGAAGTCTGAGGCTATTAAGCTCTGAATAGTTATTTGTGCCTCTCCCTAAACCCATCTTCATCTTGAAATAATGATCTTCATTTAAATACAAAACTTCTCCTCCGCCACAACCATCTTGTTGTGTTGAACCATCAAAATATGCCCAAGGAAAAGTCTTGTCAATGATTTTTACATAAATGTTCCTGTGTTGATGTTTTTGTTAATTTTTCGGTAACATGTTATATAAAGCTACTATGCAGGAATGGGTGTAAGTCCAGTTAGGGGCAGATTTCGAAGATTTCTAGGATGGGCTCTATTCCACCATGATTCCCAAGCTACTTGAATAGTGTCTCCCTGCCACCTGATATTGATTGCCAAAGATTGATATATCTGATTCCATATTTGGATTGTTGTATGACAATGTAGGAATAGATGATTGATTGATTCTACATTATTCTTGCATAATATACACCAGGATGGTTCCTGAAAGGATCTTTGTTGAAGATTGTCTCCTATGGGAGATTTATTATGCAATAAACACCACATAAAAATCTTTTCTTTTTTTGGCCATTTTAATTTCTAAAGAGGACGCCACAACCAGATAATATTGGCAGGTTCATGGTCAACAAAAATTAAGGAGTATCCTTGTTTCGGAGTATATCTACCATGTATAGATATTTCCCAGATTAATTCGTCCTCTCACTCATGTATTCTTACATAGGCCTCCGAGAGTGTATTTATGTAAATATCCCAATCTCGATGCCAATGAACAAGAATCCAAAAATCCTGTGCAGATTTCCATTTTTGACCAAAGATAGTAGAATTTTTTGGGTGTGCAATGTGATCTAAAGTCCTTATACTAGATACCTCCAAGAATTGTATAAGGCCAGGAGGAAGGACATGTGCATTACCACTTCTCAACCATGCATCCATTCTAATATGAACCTTCCCACTTGATCCTACTCTCCATGCAAAACCCACTATGATATATTCAAAGGAATTTAAGACAAATCGCCAAATCGTAGAGACATATGATCTATTCCATTTGGGAATTCTAATCCATTCCTCAATATGCTATGGACTAATGTATTTTTTGGTTACCACCTCTAACCATAAACTATTTGAAGTTAGGAGTTGCCACCCCATTTTAGTTGCAAGGGCTTTGGAAAAACATACAAGGTTCTTCATCCCCCAACCTCCCCATTTTTTGGGAATGGCAATGAGATCCCATCTTACCCAAGAAAAAGGTTTGCCTTCCTTCTTCCCTCTCCAGATAAATCTACAACATATCTGTTGAATTCTATGTATGATTCCTTTTGGGATCCATGACAAAGACATCCAGTATATAGGGTTATCCTCCAACACCGATTTGATAAGAACTAGCTAACCCACCCTAGATAAAAATCGGTGATGCTAGACACTAATTTTGCTCTCAATATTGGCTACTAACCACATCCACTCCAGAATTTTGTAGTTATTAGGTTTGACCTGATATCCCAAATACTTGATCCCATCTTCAAATACAAAATGTCTATATGGAAATATTTGTTTAGCGTGGGCTAATTCATATTGTGTACAACCCATAGAAGATAAAGTGGATTTTTCTTGATTAGTCTCCATCCCTATAGCCTTACAGAATAATTTAAGAATAAGGTTGAAAATAGTGGAATCATTTATGGTCCCATTCAGAAAAATGAGGACATCATCTACAAAAAGTAGATGAGTCAAGATGATATTTGCTACAATTTTCACACCTTTGAATCTCCCCTGTTTTCTTTCTTCAGAGATCAATCTGCTCATACCCTCCATGACCAACAGGAAAAACAATATCGATAAAGGGCATTCCTGCCTGAGGCCACATTCAACATGGAAATTTTTTTATTCTGATCCATTGATGAGAATGTTGTATGAAACAGAGGTAATACAACACATTATCCAGTTAATGAATTCATAAGGAAAACCTAGATGAGTCAACAACATTTGGATGTACAACCAGCTGGTCCTATCATATGCTTTGGAGAGGTCAATTTTAAATATCATTCCTTTCAAATTCTTAACTTTTAAGGAGTGAAGACCTTCTTGTGCAATACCTATTGCTTTGTGAATCTGGCGTTTGTCCAAAAAGGTGAATTTCTCCTTTGATATATGCTGGGATAAAATAGGCTTAATGCAATTTGCAATGATCATCACGATGATCTTATAAATTCAATTACATAGAGAAATAGGCCGAAAATCATTAAAGTTTCTAGGCTTATTAGGTTTGGAAATTAAGGCAATGAATGTAGCATTGAATGCATCATACATTTTCCCACACATATGACAATCCTCTATCACCCTAACAAGATCTTCACCTATCAAATCAAAGAAAGCCAAATAAAATTCCATATTCCATCCATCTAGACCTGGGATCTTGTCCTTTTTAAACCATTTCATCACTTCCTCTAGTTCCCCCATAGTCACTGTCTTATTCAGGTATTCATTGACTTCCTCATTTACAAATCGTGGAAAGAGAGTAGCTACCTTTATTATGTTTGCCAAGGATGCCTCCTGTGGAGCTTTAAACAAATTCCCAAAGTGATGAATACCCATATTTGTTAAGCTTCTAAAATATTGCATTAAGGAACCCTACTCATCCTCCAAGGACCATATAGTATTGAAATCCTTCTGACCTCTTGCATGTTGTTGAATTTTTTTTGTATTTTCATCTCCCTCTTGGAGCTAGAGAGCTCTAATCTTAAGTCTCCATGTTTCTTCCTTTTCCTTTAATATCTTGATTTTCTCTACTTCTAGTTCGTGATATATAGCTTTGATTCTAGAGAATCATACCCACCACTGTGAGGGTCTTCTAACCTGGCTAATTCAAATTCAATATTTATGAGAGATTCTGTGTCCTTCTTTTTCTTTGCCCTATCCCATTCTATCTTCCCCTACTAAGGGTGTAAAATGTTTCTAGCCAGGTGTTCCACCAAAGACATTTCTTTAATCTACGATTTATCCTACCATATCTATTTAACAACTCGATGAAAATACTCATCCCAAGGTGCCCATGGTTTTGGAAATATACTTTCTATTTCTAGAAATATAGGAAAATGGTATGATATTCCTCCCAAACCAACTTCACATTACCTAACCATTTCTATCTTATCCATCAGTGGTTCCTTAATTAGGAATCTATCAAGGTGCCTTGCTAACATAGCATCCCCAAATCTTTGATTTCTCCAGATCGGTTGAATACGAGCTACTTCTATATCAATGAGTTTGTTATTCTCCGGGATCTGTTCAAAAAAGTCTGTGAGTGAATCTAACTGTGCATAGCATCCCCAAGATCTATGTGACCCATTGAAAAATTAAATCTCCCCACAAAAGTATGTTGTCAGCTTGCAAGAAATAAGATTCCATAAATGCTTCCCAGAATGCCACACGATTGTGACAGGGGCCATATATATTAACAATTCTAATGTCAATTCCTAATTCTTAAGAAAAAACATCCACCATTAACACATCTTCCCTCCCCCAAATATTTATTAACTTCATCGATCTGCAGTTTATACCTACAACAATGCCTCCAGATCTTCCTTGCATGCCTAAGGCATGGAAGGTCTATCCCAGGTTGATAGTTTCCAGAAGTGTTGTAATTTGGGCACTGTCCCTAAGTGTCTCTTGTAGAAATATCACATATAATTTTTCCAACTCTAATAACCTCCTAAGGACTAGTTTTTTTGTAGGGGTAGCCAACCTTCTACAGTTAAAAGATAATCACTTCATCGGGAAACCATTTTCAGGTTGCCTCTTGCTCTAAGAACTTCCTAAAGTTATAATTGTCTACCCTCTGCTACATCCATACCTGCCTTTATATATATAGGACTTCCTTCCTCGAGATGATTTGGGGATATTTGAAGGAGATGAGATATGTAAGCCTCAACCAGAAACTATAGCTTACTTTGATAAATATCTCAGGTTATATCTATGACTTTTATTAGAATCGAAAGAGGTTTCCTCCCTTGCGAGCATCGATACCTGGGAAACTACAGGGATGGCAGGAAAAGGAGCCATACAACATACATGAACAGAGAATGAGGGACAAGAAATCAAACTTAAATCACATCACGATAATACAACCCCAACATTATTTGCAGGACAAGATGCAAACGAGAAGAACGATGGATTAAATGAAGTATTGGGTTCCAAGGATGGGATAGAGATGTCATTACCCGGAGAGGGACTGGTTGCTGAAGTTCGAGCATGAGTAACCCTCAGAGATGTAGGTTGAGAGGAGGAAACTTGTTTCCCTTTATTCTTTTCCATTCCCTTTTGTTGTCAATCCAAACCTTTTTGTGGCATCTGGCTCATGGAAATTGTGCATGATCTATTCCCATGTGATCCTTCATTGTCGTCCAAAGATTTTGCTACTGTCTTATATTTTGCAAGAAGTGGACATTCTTTGTAGAGATTCCCAACTTCATGACACCTCCTACATCTAAACGGTACCCCCTCATAGTCCAATTTTTGCAATCTGGTAATTCCCCGCCATTGTAGCTTCAATATTTACACCAACCCCTCCCTGGTGGCCAAATGAACCAAAATATGTGCAAACGCCATCTTGCCTGATTCTAAAAAATATTTATCATAATCTAAAAAAACCCCGAAATCATCCCCAATATGTCTGAAGACATCTTCAGTCTAGAATTGAAGATGAAAACCTAGAATTCTTACCCAAATTGATCCCACCCCTAGTTGTTCTCTCTCTAGATCTAAAAGAGGTAACCATCTCTTCAGCATAACAGGGACCATTTCAATATGCCAATATTTTGTCAATGCCCATGATGCATGTTCAGCCCTAATGAACTGCAAATAAAACCATCCCCTGGTCACAATCACCATAGACAACAATTCCTCCAAAATCTACCCCCAAACCTCCGTGACCCATTTCTTCAAACACACCGAAGTGTAGTTTCTCCCATGAACCCTCCCTACCAGAACATGATCCACTGTGTCCATGACTTTATCCAATTTTATGCCTTCCCCTAAAGCTAGCAATATCCCTCTTTCTCTAACTTTAGTGATCTTTGATTTATTTTCTCACTTCTTCTGAGTACCCTCATCAACATTTCCAATTCTTGCGAGGGGATGTATGCAGAATTACTAACCCTAGCCTCCAGCTGATGACAACCAGAATTACTAACAGGGATCCTGATAAAACATCCTGAGGTCTGTGCCATAGATATATTCTAGAGACCCTGATTTATATGGATTGTTCCAATGTTTTGTTCCTTGCCATAATCCATAATGTATTGACACCCAGAGGGTCCCAGACCAACATTTTGTTCAAAAGCCCCCACAATCCCATTCTTATTAGGGGTTCCAAAGCTATGTTCTTTTGCTAGATTAGGGTTTAAGACTTTCTCTAGAAATCGTAAGGATGATGGGGATGGGACCAAAAGATTTGACTACTACTGTACTAATCCAATATAGGGTCCGCTAAATTTCCTGTGCACTGAAAACCTATAGAAATTTGCCCTGATGCCAACAATAGGTTTTCAAATCCTAGGGTTGTGGGGCTTCCATAAGCCTCCTGTGGAGAATACCTAGACAAGGTGACCTGCATAACCGGTGCCTCATCGGATCCCAGTGGTTCCATACCGGAATGTTGAGGTGGAAACTCTGTCCAAATCAACACAAAATCTAAGGGATCTGAAGAATAATATACCAGCTCTTCATCCATCTCAGCAACAAAAATTCATCTTCGGATGTTCTAAAGCCTCCTCAATACCCATTATTTATTCCTCACTCTCACCATATAGCACCTTCCTGAGCCCCACGCCTCCAACCCCAGGCTAAACCAGGTAAGACCTCCCTTCTCTGATGCCTACGACTATTTGCAGTAGGTGATTGTTGAATATTATCCAAACCCTAATGGAGACAACAACTTCAATCCTTCACGCGACTTCAAAGCCATCCTTCCCAAAAATTTTAAATATTATAAACATGATGCCAACAAAATCCTACTATTGTATATATAAACTTTGCTAGAATATATGATTTATGGGGTAAATGTTAATTAGTTCTTAGATGATGATGGTTATGGTTTAATGGTTTACGTTTTACACGTCAAGGGGCGAAGCTTTTAGGATATTAGATATTTGGAATTTTGTATCACCTAATTTATCATTCCTTTAATATTTTATTGGTTTTGTATCTTTAACCAAAGATAGTTGTGTTGCCTAATTAATCACCATTTATGTTTACCTTAATAACACTCATACTATTTTGGATTGAAATAAAGAGGCCCTAATCTAAAATCCTTCAAAAGTTCCCTTTTCTGCTCACATCCTTGGTATCGATTGGGATGACTTTTCAAATGAAGCTTACTTATCATTAAAATTATCCACATGCATTTTTCAATCATTATTTATTCTCTCTTCATAAATAAATATTAGGAGTATTAATCATTGTATAGATCTCGAAAATATTTTCGGCGAAAGTTCCTTACATTTTTATGTGGAAATATCATTATGAAGTAAGGCCATATCTTTCAATAATTTGAAAGGAATAACCAATTGACCCCTCACTGATTAATGATGTGACTTTTGGCCGAGGATGGCCTTTAATTTCATTGGGAGTGTGAGGGTGTAATAAATGAGTATTTATTCGTTATAATTGTTGCATGTCAAACTATTATTTTATACAATGTTATTTTGGTACTCTATCAAATGTATATGTTGTAACCTTGGATATGAATGATAGGTGATTGGTAAGGCTAATTCTATTTTTTTGAACTTCAAATTGTTCTCTTCTTAAATAGTTGACAAGGTTACAACAATGGGAGGGAAATTTGTTTGGCATGAATGAAGTCATTTGCAAACTACAAATGAAGCAAACAAGATCTTGAATCATGTAGGATGGTTGGATTACTTCAGAAGGATTCAAGGGTTTGATAGAGAAATAACACTCGAATTCATGCAGAATCTAAGTGCAAGGATAATGACAGTGAAAAATATCCAAGTTCAAGTTAATGAAGAGGCCATAGAAGAAGTCACAGGACTTATAACAGAAGGGGACAAATGGTACGAATTGCATACTTCATTACATAATGCAACTCTCTTATTCCTAAATGACGGGGAAGAATTAGCTAGGAAAGGAAAGGCATACAATCCCAATTCATTTTCATAAATGTGGAAGGAATTGGCAAGAATTATTCAAAGATACATCATATACGACGGGAGATATGATGTGGTCCAAGGAATCCACCTTAATTTGATGGCGTAATTGAGGCAAAATGTATTCCTAAATATCCCATTCTTCTTGAAATTGGTCTTACATGAGAATGCATGTAGAGTGAAAAAATATAAAGACCCTACCTCAGTAGTGAGCCACCATGGGCTAATTAAATTATTAGTGATGAGGAGTTTGAACCAAGCCCAGCAAACTTGGGAAATTTTTGAAGGAGAACACATGCATGAATAAGAAGTCCTACTGGGAAATGTTTGGGAAAATGTTGAAATTGTTGAAAACCCTAAGGAAACCTTAGCTGACAATGGAAATTTTGAAACCACAGTGCATAATGAACATCCAAAAGTTGGAATTGAGGAGAAAAACAATGAATTAAATGTCGAAATTCCTCAAAATGAAGCCCCTTTGTTTAAAAATGGTCCAGGGACACCTTTGTAATATGAAGTCTCAGCTCTCCAAAAACCTAGTAGGGTGGAAAAATAAACTGCATATGTCTTGGATTCTTTGCCTAGAATGAGGAGAAGGATGAGATTTATTCAATGATTTCAAATGTCATGGATTGCAAGTTACAACTTGTAGTTATGTTTTGTTCTTAAGAGAGTAGTATTTAATGTTTAAGATTAAGGTTTTTTATCATGGTCTCCCCTATGAGTTCACTGATATTCTAGATTTTATAACCATTTCAAACAAGATGAATGCACACAGTTTCTTTTGTGTGATCTTTATATGCATAACGTTATGCTATCAAAACAGAGAAATGAAACTATTCTTCCTTTTGTTGGGGATGTGAAATTTCAAGTCTTCATATCATTTTCCCTAAATTATATAAAGTGGAAGAAAGGATGCAATACCAATGAAAAGAATGAGAAAAATTGTGATCTGTAGATAAGGTGAGAACCAAAAAATTCTTTTACCAAGTACCGTAAGCATAACAATTTTGCAAGGAAGCCTAATGTTGTTAGTAAACTTAAGGGAATTCATGTGGGAGTGTTGATTTCAGGGCTTGAGTATATGGAGGATATATGAAAAGAAGAAGAGAGTGCAACTAAGGTTAAATGGATGAGATCAACAAGAGAGGTTAAGAACAAGGATCCATTTGGGTTGCACAATTTCTAGTAAGTCCTTTTTAGGGTCGATGCCTATGTCACAAGTGTGATGGAAGTGGGAATCAATTGGATGGATTGTAGGTATTGATGCCCTATTATTTTGTATCAACAATACTATTATCGGCTTGACTATGAGTTATCACAGACAAGTAGGTATGAGGCATTTCGGGAAGTTAGAGATAGAGGTTGACTCACATAGAGAGGAGAGGAAACTTACAAAGCTTACGCTCTGACTGCCTTGCATGTTAATTACTTATAAACAATTTTTTCATGAGGAAATGGAAATAGGTTGGCTGGGGGGTAATGTTGAGCCTTATAATTGTTATATATTTCCATTTGGATTCTAAGATTTGATACCAGTTTCTTGTACTTTTTATTTATAACTATGATCCATTGCTTAGTATAGTTCAAACTTCAAGCAGGATTATTTTTTTCTCATAATATCACCTTAAATAAAAGCTATTTTATTTATAAAACGAGTTATTAATTTGTTGGTTGAATACTTTATCATAAAAAAGGGTTATGAGGGCATGTTGAATATGGATGGAAGTTGATAGTATTTAAGACTATACATGGAAAATTCAAGCGAGGTTGCCTCTAAACTAAGGATTTGGTTGTAGACAAAATTCTCGGTTTCTTCGCTTGAAGATATCAAACTCATCTCAATTAAGAAAGAACGATCTAAGAATATTCATTCTCAAATCATTCCTTATTCCAAGCATTTTCTGTTATACTCTTTCTGTATTATAAAATAGGGAAGTTCGCCCCTGCGCAGGTAATGGAAAAATTGTAATTTTGGAGATATAACAACTCTTGAACATTGGTTGTAATTACTCTTCAGACAAGTTAATTCAAAGACAGTCCACTCCTGGTTGTTGGGTCTACTTCTTGGATGAGACTCTGCCTTTTATCTGTATTACTAATTTAATTGTGTTTTGATTTCTTTTTGTAGCATAATTGGTATTTACACTATTAGATTAGTAAATAGTTTATTTTCTAGAAATACGATAGGATTGATTGCGTTAATATTTATAGTTGTTTCCTGATATCGATTATAGTTTCATTATTGATGTTTCTTTAGTTACAGTTTTTGTTCCTCAAGGCCCATTCATTCCTTAGAAGAAGTATTGGTTTGCTTTATGATTAGCTAAATGAGTTAAAATAAGGTTTGAATGGGTTTTATCTTGTTTCTTGTTTATAGTTTTTGAATCATAAGTTAATTACACATTAGACTTCCATTTCCAAGAAATAGGTCATTTTAGTACCATCATTTGTCTTGGTCAGCGGTAGTTCTCTAGCATAGACTTTGTAGATTGTCCTGGAATAAAAAGACGAACGTGTTTGGTAACTTAATTGTTTATTCAAATAATTGATAGTCACAACACTTGGGAGGAAGGACTACATTAAAGAACACAGAGAGTTGAAATTAACCACAAATATTGATAGAAAACTTAATTTTCCATGGAGTTTCAAGATCTTGTGGGACTCACGACTTGAGATGAGGTGAAAAATTCCACGTGGACCGAGTAAGGTATTGTGTATGCCACGTTTGAATATGGAAGACATGGACAAGTGACATGGAAGAATTGTTGATGTGGCATGCTAATGGTGTAACATATGACAATAAAAAATGGTCTTTTTGAATAGTTAACAAGTTGTTTTGGATGACATGTGGCATTGTTGGAGGATGCCAAGTGGTAGGGTGACACCACCCTGATGTATGCAAGACATCAGTAAGGCAGAGTAGAAGTAGGCGGCATGGAAGGTGATGTTGGTTTCACAACTAGGTGACATGTGGTGGTGGTTCCATGGCATCACTTAGCTTGGGGTGCGACATGATACTGACATGAAGGTGTACGTGGTCAATGGCCATGTCACTACGAAAGCATGACTTCCAAGCAATTTTTTGTAATGTCTCTTGTGTATTGAGGGTGTGGCGTCGTGGTCAATGGAAGTTGAATGAGAATATGCTTGTTACCTCACATGTAATTTCATGTCGCACCACACCAGTCATGGTTTAAGTCCTTGTCGCAACATGGCACTATGGCATGGTGGTGAGATGGGAAAATATCTATCCTAGGAAAGAGAGAAAGAAAATGGCTTATGACACAAAATTTCTATCTTAACATCAAATTTCTTGTCAACCAAATATAACATGAAGTAATTAAATAACATGCTAACGGTTAGAGTAAACGTTCCCATGGTTTATGTGATGTAGAAAGTGCCACATGGACTTAGCTATGGCCACAGTAATGCCTAGAGTGATGTTGGATTGCCTGGGTGAGGTGGGGTTACCAAGAGTGTGCCATGTGGGTGCCACGTGGATGCCACATGGAAGGTCCTTGCCTATGTGGTAGTAATTAAATAACTAAATGAGCATAAATTTTGATTTAGGAAACAAAATGAGATGAAATTTATATCACTAGAAAGCTCTCGGTGAGATGAATGCAATGGTATTGTCAAAAGTTAATTCTACTAACTTTGGTGAAGGAAAAATTTTGTAACCATGTTTCCATGATGACACCATGGAGGTTGGGTTAATTAAAAGTAACACCTCCCATTTAGTTTGGAAACTCTAAGGGGGTGGGATGGAGCATCACAAAATATCTCAAAATTGATCTTCAACATAATAGAATTAATAAAAAGATAAATGGAGGGTGGAACATGTATCATGAATATAAAAATAGTTGTAAATCAATAGAAATTTGGTTATGGGATAAGAAAACATTCCTCTTTAGGGTTCTCACCTCTCTTTATATGTTATATGGTTATGAAGTTTTGGGTTGTATCCTTTCTAGAGAATCACGGAGAAAGATTGAGAGGAAATAAAAGAATGTTTTGGAACTTACAACATCAAAATTAAAGGTGATAAACCCTCTTATGCTCCTCATAGAAGAAAATATTTTCCCTAATGAAATAATGACTATGATAGCTAGATAAATGATGTATAAGAACGAGATAAACAACATGGAAGATAAGAGGCTTTCTAATATTGCTTTAAACCCTAGCCAAAACCACCTATAACTCAAGAATGATTGAGATAAAGATGCCAAGTCTTGGATAAATAATTGGGGAATAAAGGAAGAGGTTAATATGGAGAATAATGATGAGATTAAAATATTATTACATATAAATTTAAGGAGAAACTTTGGTGTGATAAAAAATTAGAGGATAAAAGAATCTTAATATACTATAAGGAGGTGATTAACCATATTCTAGAAGATCAAAAATTACTCTCTATTTTGACTAGCATAAAGAAGAAAATCAACATTCTTAAAATAATAATAAACTCTTATAGGCTTCATAGTGAGATAGGGTATTGAACAATTCCTAAAAAATTGTGGATCAAAATAAGTTTTTATCTTTGTGACACTAATAGGATTGAAGATGAAAATAACTTTCTCTTAGAATGTCCTATGTGCACCCACTTTAAATCCCAATTTAAAAATATTTGTTACAATACCAACCTTCCTAATATTTTAAGTAATCGAAACTATGGTGATTTAGAAACACTTCTATTAAATTTATTTTACTACAAGAATAAAATTATAAAGAAAAACAACTAATTCCTTACCTTTATTAAGTTTTGGTCTATGTGGATCAAAATAAGTTTTTATCTTTGTGACACTAAGAGGATTGAAGATGAAAATAACTTTCTCTTAGAATGTCCTATGTGCACCCACTTTAAATCCCAATTTAAAAATATTTGTTACAACACCAACCTTCCTAATATTTTAAGTAATCGAAACTATGGTGATTTAGAAACACTTCTATTAAATTTATTTTACTACAAGAATAAAATTATAAAGAAAAACAACTAATTCCTTACCTTTATTAAGTTTTGGTCTATGTGGATCAAAATAAGTTTTTGTGACACTAAGAGGATTGAAGATGAAAATAACTTTCTCTTAGAATGTCCTATGTGCACCCACTTTAAATCCCAATTTAAAAATATTTGTTACAACACCAACCTTCCTAATATTTTAAGTAATCGAAACTATGGTGATTTAGAAACACTTCTATTAAATTTATTTTACTACAAGAATAAAATTCTAAAGAAAAACAACTAATTCCTTACCTTTATTAAGTTTTGATAGACCAAATTTGGTCTCAATGGGTGTTAACCATCATCATCACTAAGGCCTTAGTAGTTTCCCTCTAGGAAAAATGAAAACACATTATGAAATTGGTACCTCCTATTTATATAAATAATAAGTTCCTTTTAGGGATCCTAATCTCATGTCTTTTGATTAGGTTAGTTATTGTGATTCCTACAATTGGGTGGCAGTGAGTTAAAAAGAACCTTGTCACCATAGAAAGTACATATAATTTTGTAAATGCAATATGTATTTGTACTTACTTTATTTTGTCTCATGCTTTGATCAAATAAAATATGTGATTTTGATTTTCTAATGGAACAAAATGTGCAATTTTTTTTTATTAGGAAAAAGATATATTTTGTTATTCAAGAGTTAATCCAAGGAGTTATTGTTTATTAGAGGAAGCACCATCTCTTACTACTAGATATGTGGATAATGTTTCAACTAGCACTTGTTGTTTTTATAGTATTTTTTAAATTTTTAACCATTTTTAAAAGACTTTAGGGTTAACCTTTTTAAGCATACATTTTTAAGGATTTTTTCATGTTTTTGACATAAGTTCGTATGGGTTATATTTTTTAATTTAGTATAGATTTAGATTTGTATAATGAGGACTATTAAATGTTATTGTAGATCTCTTTGCTAAAAATTGTCAATGAAGGTGAGGGTGGCTAGAAATGTTGGGTAAAACTTATAATATTATTATAAGTTTTATCTAATATTTGCCCACCCCACTAATAAGATAAATTTTATCTAATATTTCTGCCCACCTCATTCTCACTAATAAGTTTTATTGAATATTTTCTTCCATTCTCATTCTCACTAATAAGTTTTACCCAACCCATTGGCCCCCTAACCTCAGGGAAATATTGAGTAAAACTTATTATTCTCACCATCACATGAAGGTGGGGATGGAGATGAAAGTGAAAGTAAAAATAAATATTAAGTAAAATGTTTAAAATAAAGATGAAAATGAAAAGAAACTTTATAGTGATATTCTTTATATTCATAAACTTTAACCAATTTTTTACAAAATATATTTTTTTACCCCTATAAAATATAATTGTATTTCTTTCAAACCTAAATTATAATTTATCTTAAAAAATAAATTAATACTCATAATAATTTCTCACACTAATTTCATTAAGTACAATTGAAAATAATGTTCCATTAAATTTTTCTTTTCTTATGTAATTATAAATTTGCTATAAACCTAAAATACTATTGTTATCTTTGCATCCAATCACAAACATATTAATTTCTTAATTAGTAAATTTTTAGCATAACTTTGGATTACACTTATCATTATCAAGATACATGGAATTCGAATTTTACTCTTTGAAGACCATCGTTCTTAATTTTTTATTTTTATTTAAAGCGTGAAAGTGCCTACTCACTAAGGCATTTATTTTACTTATTTTATTTTACCAATGAATTCACTAAGCAATATCATCTCCTTCCCATTATGAAACGAATAATCGATTGAAAAGATTAATTTAGTTTATTTCTATGTTTATTGGCGCACCATAAAAATATATTCTATTTATCATTTAAGTCTGTATTCCTTATTTTTCATGTGTTTTTTTACTCTTTATAATTATTTTAACAAAAAGTATTAATGCTTAAAGATATTGGTTTAATAACATTTTCCATTTTGTTTTATTATTATATTAAAATAAAATTAGAATTTTTTAATAATATATTGATAATTTATTAAAAGTAAAGTGTGTATATATAGATATGAAATTTTAAATATTTTTGTGTTTTAAATTATTATCCAATTATTTTAATTTTGTTATAAATATATAATAAAATTAGAATAATTTAAAATTTAAAAATAAATTATTTTTAATATTAATAAATATAATGAAATATAATAATTTTATAACGAATTATTTCTTAAATAAAAATTTAAATAAATAAATATTAAATATTCCTATTTTATATGTAAAGTTGTGATAAAATTTCATTAATATATTTTTAAATTATAATTAATAAATAATGAAAATAGATTCTATAAATTCAAATCTTCATATTTTTAAAATAAGTGTCTATAATGTTGTCATTAATTTGATCTCAATTAGATTTATTTTATTTTAATAGTTTTTATTTTATCTTGTGTTTTTAGAAAATAGAAAATAAGTACACGTTAAATGCATATTTTATGATTTAATGTTTTATATAGTGGGAAAAATTTTACCAGGTCTCACCTAAGTTTAAAATTGAATTTCATTAATAATGTGGATGACATAATATTATGAACTGATTTGTTATATTTTAGTTTCATTTATTATAATGTTTTATATTAGAGAATCAATTTATATCTTTTTTCTTAATGCAGGAATATTAATGTGGAGAATTCAAGTGGGGATTTATTTAAATAATGAAATAGAAGTTATATTTAATCAAAATAATTATCAAAGTAATATTGTTTGGAAGTTACGAAAACAAAAAGTAAAACGAACTTTCATACATTCAAAAGAAGAGGTATAAGATTGTTCTAGGGAGTCAGGAAGATTGAACGATGGTGGTGCATCAGAGATGAAGACTTATTCTTTTAAGGTTATCATGTACTTGCTATAGTGGTGTTGTTCATTGTGGCTGTGAGGATTTTTATTTAATAATATATATTTCTTTCTTTTATTTTTGTGCATTATTTTTATGTGAGGTTTTATTTACTGGTTCATTGTTTAGGTTATTGAGATAACATGATTATTCAATAATATTGCATGCAATAATGATTTAAATACTTGAATACTTGTTATTTAAAGTTTCTTAAATTATATTAGAATTTATTTGTTGCAAAACAAAACTCTTAACAATACAAATTATTTAGGGTTTTATTTGCACATAAATTTAAATACCATAAAATCAGTCCTCCTATTTTATTTTTATGGTCAATTTATTTTTAATTTCTCATTTCTTTATTGCACTGGTAATATGTGGTGATTCGCAATGTCTCGACATGATCAAATTCATTAATCTCTGACACATTAAAATTGATTTAGTTTTTCCTCCAATATTTACTATTTAGAAAAATCAAATCAAATAATTTAATTGTTTTGTTGCAAGATGAATAATAATAGCATTTGATGCCATATTGTTTCAACTACAACATTTCTATTAAATGCATTTAAACCAGTGTTTCCTAACTTTTGCCTTTTCATTTTATTTTTATTTTAACTAACCTTATATTTTGTGAGAAATATGATGTGTTAATTTAAATCTCACGTAGTCATAATGATATTTTATTTTTTATAAGTTTTTACATGTTATATGCCTACCACTTCTTTTTTTCCAAAAAACATTATTTTATTTAAAATACTCTTTATTCAATAATCTGGCTTATTTGTTTGCTTAATTAGAAAATCTATTTAATTTGTATTATTTTACAATGACTATTCAATTTTGATTATCACCAGGGATTAACCCCTATGGTAAAAGGGAGGCCAACTCTTATCACCTAAAGAGAGGGGATCTAGGATCCTCAGTGATGTGGTCTCAGGGTGTCATCAGTAATCAGGACAATTTGAGCACCAACACATACTTAACATTAAGGGAAAAACCAATGGAACACAACACAACCATTTTGGTATGCGTTAAGTCAAAGCTAAGTATCCTATGATTCTTTCAAAAGTTTGTTCGTTTTTTTTTTTTTTTTTTTTTAATTCTTAACTTGTGTTATATCTATCAATGTGAAGGTGAAGATGATAAACTGGCCTCTTTTTTCGGTGGTAAAGGGATGATAGGGGTATTTTTTATGACTATAACATAAGGGATCCACTTACATTTTAGTGTTGTATTTTTATGGAGGGGTGAAGAAAAATGATACTTTCTTTTAGAAAAAAAAAATAGAGTAAGATTTTTATTTTTTTTAGGAATTTTCTAGTGGAAATTTTTATGGTGGAAATATCCAATGTCAATTGGTTAATGTTAAATATATGGATGCTAAAGATAAATGAATTCATTGATAATTATAAAATTGTGTCTTAATTTGTATGTTTAATAGGTTGTTTTTGTTTGCATCAACATGTATAGAATGGGCAAAATTCACTTAAAATGCACAACACTTAGTAGCTTTTTACTAGATTTTTTTTTTTTTTTTTCAATAATCTTAAACATCTTAGAAAGGTATTGGAAGATAGACCATGGTTTTGGGGAAAATTTGATCTCTCCATTAAACCAAACTTTTTAGGTTCTAACCTATCTACCATGTATATCACAATAATCCATTGTTGGTGAGTTTGTCAAATTTTCAAATCTTCATTTAGATCCTACAAGTTCATGACAAAAATAAATTTACTTTACACATATTTCTTAAGCTTGACAAAAGGTAAAGTGAACAAAGTTTCTTTCCTAAATCATTGCAATGGAATGCATTCTTGTCAAAAAAATTAAGGAGTTGTACATGCTCCAAAACACATGCATGCATTCCTATTTGAATTTCTTTGACCCTTTCTAAACCCGCAAACATGCCCCATGTATGCCTCCATGTTTCTCTCCGTCTACTATGTTATAAAAGTGCAAGCATTAATTTTTGAAAGTGCATATCACTTATTTTTGTAAAAACCAAATGGTACTTGAGGCTTGAATAAGGTTATGGGAGAAAATAAGGTTCTTGAAACTTGACTAATGTTCTTGAGATCAAGCACCATGGTTAGGGGAGGAAAACACTTTGGCCTTAGGCCCTAAATGTACCTTATTGAGATCAATCACCATGAACAACACCTATAAACCACAACATAATCCATCTCTAGGGTGTCTTTAGTATCATAGTTGGATATGGATGTCATTACAAGGTTTCTGTACCAAGGATGGGTCATGGATCCTTAATCATAGTCAAGGAAGGAAAACAAGAGCCTTAATATATTGTTGAATCCTCTCAAGATTAATATATCTGAATGAGTCCTTACACCAATGTATGGGTACCTTGTAAGGGTTCTTTGCAAGCCTTTGAGTGGGTACATACACTATGAATAGGTTTTAAGTACTATAAATGGGTGTCAAGGAATAAACATGGTCAAGGGAAATAATGGTTGTAAGCCCTAATTTAACTTTCTTGAGCCTAATATGATGAATGAAACTGAAATACTATGGTATGAGCTCTCTATAAGGATTAGCTAGAATTTGAGGTAAATATGGGCACAATTACACAATCTTTGGTCATGGATGTTTCCTAAAACAAACACATGTGACCTATGTAAAGTATCGTTCACCTCCAAGTGGGATATGTGCACCATAACTGAGTTATTTATGAACCAATAATAGTTCTTAATGTCTGATGAAGACCAATGAAGGACAAAAAAATCCTTGTTCCTTAAATAAAACTTCTTAGTTCCAAGCACGTGAATACTATCTATAAACCATGAAGCTTCTACATTTATATAATTCCATGGTCATTTTCTTAAGCCACCTCCTAAGAGTTCTATAGGTTATATCTATCCTAAAAGGATATTGGTGCCATTATTAAACCAACAGGAGGCTTAAATAGGAATGTGTCTTGGGCTCACATCAACAATGGTTCTAAGATCATGGTTAAGGTTCATTAGAATCTTAGTGGGATATGGGTATAATGAATAGGTTTTGGGTAATGGAAATGGGTCTCTAGGAATTAACATGATCAAGGGGAAAGTATGGTGTAATGAAACTTTATGAGCTTGAGAATCAAGGTTAAGGGATGAAAACACTTAAGTCGTAAGCCATAAACATATATTCCCAAGCTCAATTCCATGAACAACATCTAAAAAATGCAATACATGCATTCTCTAGCAGGTATATAGTATCAAAGTTAGATATGGGTGTCATTAGGATATTTTGTGCTCCAAGGATAGATTTTTGGGACTTAAGCTTGGTTAAGGAAGGAAAATAATTTTCTTGGGATGTTGTTGAGCCTTCTCAAGCTAAAAAACATTGAACAAGTCCTTGAAAGTAATGCACCAATCCTTTGTAGGGGGGTCTTTGTAAGGCTATAAGTGGGATATAGGAATCATGATTAGGTTTTGTGCACTAGAAATGGGGGTTAAGACCTAGATATAGTCAAGGGTGGAAACAAGGGCCTTAAGACCTGATTAAATATCTTTTAGCTTAAAAATAGTGAGAAACACCTAGAAATCATGACATGAACCATTCCTAAGGAGTCTTTGGCATTTGAGTTGAATATGGGTGGAATTAGAAGGTCTTGGTAATCATGGATGGCCTCAAGCCCTTAACCATAATTGAGAGAGGGAAATAAGATCCTCCAACCCTAAACATGTTATCAAGCTCAAGTGTTATGGAAGAGTCCTCAAACCACCACATATTACCCCTATTAATTGTTATTCACCTCCAAGCAAGATATTGGTGCCATGACTAGGCTAGTTGTGAACTACGAATGGGTCTCAAAGTATAATAGAGGTTATGGGATGACATTAATAGTCTTGTTATATAATGAAGCTTCCTAGGGTTAAGCACCATGGAAAACACCTACAACCAATGAAGCTTCTCAAGCTATAATGTTATGAACACATCATCAAATTACCACATCAAATCCACATAGGTATCTGTACCCAGTTGTAGGGACACCAACGTCATGATTAAAGAATAACATAACCTGTAAATAACATTGTGTCTCTAACCCACTTTGAAGTCCATGATTAACATTATTTAGCATCAAAGTTGGATATAGGTTCCATGATTAATAGGATTTATGCAATAAAATTATGCCTTGAGGCTAAGAAATGGCTGAGAGTTGAAACAAAGGGCTTAATCCACACATTAATCTTCTCAAGATCACTTTCCATGGTTATTGGAGGGAAACACTTGGGTCTTAGGCCCTAAAAGTAAATTATTTAACTTGATTTTCTTGAACAACATAGACAAAGCATAACCTAGGAAATCTCTAGGAGTTATTTAGAATAAAAGTTGGATATGGAAGTCACTAGGAGGTTTTATGCACCAAGAATAGATTGCAAGGCCTTGACCATGATCAATGAAGGAAATCAAGTGCCTCGAGATATTGTTAAAACTTCTTGAGCTCAAGAACCTTGAACAAATCCATGAACCAACACTTAAGTCCCTTATAAATGGTTATTTCCAAGCCTTAAGTAGCATATAGGCACCATGGGTAGGTTTGTACACTAGAAATGTGACATTCAGCCTAGACATGGCCAAATGTGAAAACAAGGGCCTTAATACCTAATTTAACTTTCTTGGGATCAAGTGACATGAAGAAAGCTAAGAAAACATAGTGTGAGCCCTCACTAGGGAATATTTGTTATAAGAATTGAACATGGGTACCTTTTGACGGTGCTAGACCCACCAAAATTCAGGGGATATCCCCTATATGAAGACCCAATTAGAACTCGCACCTTTTTTGTAGGAGTCACATCCAGAATATGACTCAGTTGTCGATGCATTTGGTTTTAATGATGTTCATTGGCTGCAATAACGCATAGAGTGATGTATGGTGATTTTGGTGGGAACAAGTGTGTGACTCCACAGAAAGCCAAGTGAAGTGCATGGAGGTTCTAACACATGAAGGAAAAATGAGTGAGTCCGTTAGAAGCCTGTAATAGTACCCAACTTGAAGGGAACACATGAGCATAAAGATATCACAAGCTAATCTATGAAACAATTCACGAGTTAACAATGATGGAATTAAACAACAACACAAATTCAACAAGATTCATACCAATGCAAACAAAATAGTTCATAAGCATAAGTGTAAGTTATTTAAAATACATTGCAAACATAACAAGAATAATCCTACTATATTCTCAACATATGCATGAAAATGTGTCGGCTCTAAGCTTTTATGAAGTGAAAGTGTTAGGTCCCTATACTACTAGTGTAACCCCTTATTGTTATTAGTACAACCCCCTTATTATATTGTTGTGCCCGTGTAGTCCCCATATTGTTATTATTGTGCTCTTACATTATTATTGTTATGTTGGCTCTAATTATATTATGACCCTTAGACTCCTATTTATAGAAAGGAAGTCTTTTCATTTGTATCATCCAAGAATTGTTCATTTGTGTAATGTAAAGGAGGTTGCCCCCTTGAAGAGGCTTATTTCTAAGGCGTTTATGTATCTTTTCTATATTTTTGTGAGTTGGTTTCATAATAGAAAGTTCCAATAATACATATACCATTGATGGATCACTAGCCCCAATAGCAAAACATAAATTCAACACTTGGACCTCCAAAGAAGGATCTCCCTCTATGCTAAAGAGAATCCAAGGCTCTCACAAGCTCCCCAAGATCCTGATTCTAAGCCTAAGCCTAGCCAAAATCTTGGCTCCCAAAAATCCCTTTACATGAGTTATGAGGGTATATTTATAATAGGAGGGGGTGACTCTTCAACTCCACTTTGTGACTATTGGCTTGATGGGCTCCTGACCGAGGCTCAATGTTAATTAGCCAAGCAAATCCCTACACTATTGGGCCTTTCAGCATCAATCAGCAGAACGCGGACTAAAGTCTCACCCGAAGCAGTATGGGGGGATGTAGGAACCAAGTTTCCACACCCTGAGATGGCAGTGATGTTGCTTTATACCTTAACCCTTCCTTCGTGCATAACAATAAGCCTTTTAGGGCTTATTGATATACTTCCCTTAGTTTTCCTCTAGACCTCCATGAAGGTGTACGACTATCTTTTGCGTACCCTAAATAGGTAATCCAGACACTTATGCACCTTTGTAATTACTCTTACTGTTGTATTTACCCCGATTAGCTTAAGTAGTGGATAACTTCAACATGAATTATGGTTATCTATGCGTAAACAAATATTCTTACTTGCAGCCATATAATAAATTAAAACACATAGATTCGCGCATTAATAGAGAATTAAATCATAAACCCAATATTTAACATAACATAATCACATGCATTCATAGTAGAAGTAAAATATCCCATACATAGGTAATTCCAAAATAATTATCTTTATTGATATTCAGATCTTTCTTACAAACTCTAACTACCCTACACACATAGCTGCAGGGGTCCGCGCACTCAGTTGTGGACTTCTACCATAGGCCTCTGCGCACTCAACTGCAGAGCCTCTCTCCTATGTTAAGACTCTTCACTCTTACCCCTCACAGACCCATTACATCAGTCAATTACCAAAATCTACTAAGCGTTACCTTAGACTCTTCTAAGACTCTCCTTTTTATACATTCCCATGGTCCGCGAACCAAGGGTGGATCTCATAAAGCCGACACAAGTTACATAAACTAAGGGTAGAAACCCTTGATGACTCTTTACATCTTCACACTCCGTGACCACAAAATGCGGAGAGTTTACATTGTTTATACAAAAATTGGGCCTTTAGCCCCAAAACTTGGGCTTTTAACCCCAAAATTGACCCTAGGGAACCCATTCCCAATACGCCCCCAACACAAATCTGGTGACTCACCCTCGAGTCACTCTACTGGCATGGAGATATTGTCGTGAAGACCTCCCAGCTCCATTTGTACTACTACAACCTCGACGGTACACTGTGTTGTTGCCTGCTTGACCAACTGCTATATCGTTGGTCCTGCGCTATCTGCCTGTATTTTCTGTTGTGTTGCCTACAGACTATCCAGTTTTTCTTCAATGGAGTTTGTGAGCACATAGGCTTCATCATCCAAGGCCCCAATCTAGCCTTTAGTACTGCCTCCTTACACTGTGCTGCATCCACCTATTACTTTAGTGCCTTCGCTTCCTGCAGCTTGGCTAACCTCTACATGATGGAAATTGTGCGCATCGTTGATTTGACCTCGTTATATCTCTATTATAGTTCCCTTACCTCTATTTCTAGCCACTACACGTTGGGATCTTCCTGCAGGCTAGTAACTACTTTGAGTGACTGCTCAAAGAGCGAAGTGCACTCCTTCACTGCGGAATTCACTACGGCAACTGCATCCTTGACAGCTACCTCACGCTTCCCTCTGACTTCTGGTGGAGTCAAAGGTTGGGACCTCAACTTGAGCTCTGTGATATTAAGTTTCAGCTCAAATTGAACCTTAGCCAGCTCTATCCTTGCATTGCGCATACCTGCATTAAGCTTCTGAATTCTTGCATCGACTGGTGCATCTTCTGGGATATTCAGCTCTAGAAGAGTTCGGCATGCCTTAGCTACCACGTCTCTGGTGCACTCATTCTTCTTTGTGATCTTCTTAAGGAGATCAAGCGTGGATGTCTTCTCAAAAAAAATTTGGGCATTCTTGAACCTCTACTCGCTGATCACATTCAGCATGCATTACTCTCTGGCTCACAGTTCCACAAGCACACCATCTTGTAGGGTGTAAAAGGCTTCACTTGGCAGTGCGGCCAAGTTCAACCCAGTCTTCTTGAGAGTGCTGACAGTGGCCTTGTCAGCTTCCACTTTTGTAGTCAATGGTCTATTTGGTAGAAAGACGGCCCAGGGATCCAAGGAGCAGACTAGCTCCACTTCGTCTGAGGTCCCAAGCACCAAGCTAGTTAACGTCGTGCTGCACTATCCCACACTGGTCTATACTTGAGTGGCCTAGATCTGCAGCTTGCACAGACCCATCTAAATGGCAACCAAGGCTTGTTTATATTGCTTCTCGAACTACTGCAACAATTTTGCATTTGCACCCCTCATTGTGTTCGCGATATCATTCAAATCACCTTCAATCAAAGTGATTGGGTCAAGTGATGACTTAATGGCTTGGACTTCTTCTGTGGCCCTACCATTTCCTCCTCCTGAGTGTGCTTAGCCCGAAATGGAGTAGTCATCAGGTATGCACCTCCCCACCTTGATTGTTGCTCTTCTTCCTCTGTCTGCGGTAAATGATACCTCTAATTTCTATTAGAGTCACGCTCTTCCTCTTCTTCTTCCTCCTCTGCCTACTTTTTAGCAGCGCACTCTGCTTTAGCTTTTTCCTTGGCCTCCTTCTTTCTCCTTTTGGCTAACTGCTCCATCTTTAACCTAGCCTCTTCCTTCTTCCGATTCATTGCAGACTTACTAGACCCAACTGGCAAGTCTCAGGCCATGTGCCACTCTACTGGCCAACTCTCAAGGACCATGACGATTCATATGTCGCTAGGTATGGAAGATCATACCATTTTTTCTCAGGGTCCTTCTACGCTCTAATGGAAATGCAGTGGAAGTTAGCCTTGAACTCCGTATATTCTGACAACTATTCAAAGACAGTTGGTGAGAGCCTCAACTTGTGGTTGATTGTGGCATGGATGCTTGCCTCCATTAGCACCCAAAAGATCTTGTTGTCTTTGACCCTCGCAACATCCTTAGTGGCCTAGAGTGAAGTGAAATTTGCTGCTTCTGGCAGATCTGACTCGACCGGAGGAAACTAGCTGTCCTCTAGTAGCTCCCATGCAACCAGCACAATTGAGAGTAAGAGCCAGGCATAATGGAAGGTCTTACTCTCATCTTGTGGTTCTCTATAATTTGTGAAGAACTCACCGCAGAGATAGTGCGCCCAATTAAATTGTATGCCCTCCTCGCACTAGGCCGCTAATGACACAACCGGTGTTGTCACCTCGTCTGCACAACACTTTCGCATGACTTTCCCAGCCAAAATCTGGGTGGCGACCTTAATCGTGGGGTCGGTTATACTGGAGATTGAATATCCTCATGGATTCTTGGTGAGTTTGAATTTGTCCTTCATTCACACGGTGAGGTCGCGCTTTCTTGTTTTTCCTCCAAATTCCCTGGCCGGATTCAATCCTGAATGAGAAAACAGAGTGATCCAATGGATCAACATGTCTATGATTGGTATCGGTTCTCTAAACCACAGGCATCCGTTGTGCACGAAGCACAACAATTGTTTGATCACCATCAAAGTTATGGGCAAGTGGTGGTAATGTGGCACCCATAGCAGGTTTAACAAGCCTGCTTTGTCCATCCCTTTGATCCACTTCTTCGACTCTAGTGCGGTGACACCCATATCTTCGTAGAACACTTGAGTCATAAAGGTGTCAGTCGCCAAGTGGGGGAATCAGTCTGTGTTTTTCAAATCCCAATCCTCTAGCTTTAGAGAGGGGATGCGCACCAAGTGCAAACCTTCAAAAGTAATTTGGTCTAGTAGCAATGGGGTATTCAACATAAATTTTTCATCATTCAAGTCCTTCGAGATCTTCACATTGCCTCGGTGTGGGGGAATTTATTCCGACAAATTGGAAATAGGTCTACACCCTCAATGTCAATGTCCTTGGCACCCATATCCACATCTTCAGTGTCCTCCTCAGATTCTAGGTCAACCACCTTGCCTTTCTCCAGCGTGGTGGGATTTTCTTTTTGTGGTTGTTTGCCGGGTGACGTGCACACCAGTTGTGCTACTTTTTGCTTGTCCTTCTTCACTTTAGGTCCCTCTAGAGTCGACGTAGGTCTCAACCTAGGTGAACTTGGTGACTTTGGTACTTCTATGGGTACTCTACAATTTCCATCTCAGGGGCAACTCCCTTTGACACCATTGATCCCTCCGTAGTTGTGGTTTCCACAGGTGTCGACATGATGCTAGTTAACAATGCCTATGTTTCCTTTGGAAGCTTCTCAAACACTGAACTTGCCACTAAAGCCTCGAAATAGTCAAGGTTCATGCGCGCCTGATAGCTCAAAACCTCAATTCTCAAAATGCCAAGTGTTTTTTGTTGGGCATCCATCTGTAATTTATAGGCAATTTCGAATTTGAATCTGACCGTTCTCCCCAAAATTGTTCATAAATGTTAGATTGGAAGCATATTTTCAAAGAACTTCCTCTTAAATTACAACTTAAATGCCCCCCCCCCCCCACACGGCTCCATTTAGTCGTTTTTTCACTGCCAAATCATGAACAGTGACCATAACGGTCACTTCCTAGCAGTCCTTCATGGTCTCTCCTCCTATAGCGCAACTCCTTTCGTGCTTCTGTTGATACTATGATATTCCTTCCTTCCACGCAGTCCCCTAGTCGTGCAACTATATAACTCGGGCAATGTAGTTTATAGTCCTGCGCCTCCTTTCAGCTGCCTGGAGCGCTAAGACTGTGCTTCCACCATATAGTTATCTGGTCGGATCCCCGGTGTATGGCTTCAATCGGCTAACATTTACCTTCCCTGGAAATGGATCTCCATTCAATTTCACTAGCTGAATTGCTCCACCATCGATAATCTCTTTGATGACATATGGCCCCAGCCAATGCATCCGAAATTTTCCTAGAAATTTATAAAAAAGTTTGTCATATAATAAAACTAAATCATTTACCTTGAAGGTGCACAGTTTGATGTGCCGATCGTGCCATGCTTTTTCACGCTCCTTTTGAACTTATTGATGGAATCTAGCCAAAAATCTATCCTCTTCCAGCTCTGTTATGTAGGTTTTAACCCTGTATAGAAACTACCTGCATACAAATTCTACAACACAGAAAATAAACAATGCAAGAGCATAACACCTAAAACACATATACCTAGAGATTTTCCCCTGGATCCAAAAACAGGGACTACTAGCTTGATTTTTCATTATATTGCTTTCAATGTTACAATACATATTTATACATGTCGAAGCATCCAATACCATGGACCAAAAACCATCACGCACAAAACCATAGGTAGGTTCGCCCAACCTAATATAGGGTCCAAATAACACAACCCAACATGTTAGCTACACGAGCCTTTATTCTAGGGCTCTGCGATCTTCCATTCATGTAAATGTCGCTATGTGCAGACTAGGTAAAATATACTCCATCGACATCACAACTTCTATGCCATAAACTAGCCTGAAAGGTGTTTGTCCAATTAGCTTTTTACAAATCGTCTGGTAAGCCTATAACACTACAGGTATCTGCACATCCTAGTCATTCCTTTGTGCATTACAGACCTTCATCAACGCATTCTCCAATATCTTGTTAAATGCTTCCACCATCCCATTATCTTGCAGGTGATATGGCGTACTCTTCTGATGATAAACCTGAAACTCCTCTATTAGCACGCTGATCGTTTCATTAAGGAAATGCGTACCACGATCACTCATCAAAATCTTCAGGCAACCAAATCTAGTCAATACATACGCAAAGATGAAATTAGTTGTTGTTTCCCCTGTACATTCCTTCACAAGCTACGCCTCCACCCATCTGGTCAAATAATTAGTCGCGGTGATGACGTACCACACACTCGTCTTCTTTCCTGGAGGTTGAATTGGTCTAACAAAGTCAATTTCCCACTTTTAAAATGACTGTAATGACATCTACAGATTCAGAGGCAGCTCATCCCTCCGTGATGTCCTGCCCATCCTTTGACATGCATCACATGCCTTACAATAAGCCTTGGAGTCCTTATGAAGCGTCGACCACCATAGCCCAATGCGTAAAAAAAATTGCGCTGTAGCTTTTCCTACATAATGTCCTCCTTGTGACTCCTCCATGAGCTTCAGCAAGGATGCTGTTTTGTTCAAAGTCAGGTACATAACGTCACAGAATTTCATCCGATCCCATTTTATATAAATGTCCTGCGATGACAGAAAAGTCTTCCGCGCACACCATCAATTCCTTCTTTTGTTGGCTAGTACACCCCTCTGGAGCTATTCCCATCGTCAAGAAGTGTATAATATTTTCAAAGTGATTGTCCGCGATGTGCACCGCAAAGAGTTGCGGGTTAGGTAGTCCTTCCTCTAAATTAGTAGGCTCCTCCCCTATTTCAATGCACGACAGATGATCTGGACCCACATTCAATCGTCTTGGCTTCATGATAAATTCAAAATCATATTCCTGGAACAACAACAACCACTTGCATATTCCCCCCCCCCTAACACAGGCTTGTTGACTAGGTATTTTAATGCAGAATGGTGTGTATACATCTTGAAGTGCCTACCTAGCAAGTAGTGTCTAAACTTATGGAGCACGTACACCATAGCCAAACCTTCGCACTTTGTCATTGAATAGTTCTTCTCAACTTTAGACAATTTCCTACTTCAAAAAGTTGTAGGGTGATCCAACTCTTTCTCACCGGCCTATGTCAGTACTACCCCGAGTGCAATACATGATGCATCCACATGGACATGAAATTCTTTCTTCCAATCTGGGAAGACTAGGATCAGCACAGTGACCATCTTTTCCTTCAACACATCTAAGCTTTGTTGACACTCTTCATTCCAACAAAACGTAGCATGCTTCTTTAGCAACTTCTCCATTGGCGCCATAATTTGGGCATATCTTTTGATGAACTTCCTATAATATCTAGTTTGCCCCAACATTTCACGCAACTGTTTCACACTTCTTGGTGCCTCAAAATTGATGATGGTTGTGATCTTATCAAGGTCTACCATTAAGCCTTGTTTGCATACCACATATCCCAGTAGGATCCCAAAAGGGACACAGAACAAGCATTTCTTCAAATTGAGTGTGATCTGGTACCTCCGACATGTGTCCAGCTTCAAGTGTAAGCTAACTACATGGTGCTTTACCAGCCCAAACACCATCCAATAATCAAAGTATACTTCCATAAACTTATGAATGAAATCCTTGACCACTGCAATGACTACATGCGAAAATATTGTCAACATGTTCTTCAGTCCAAATGGCATCACAATATACTGAAAGCATCCCCATTAGGTCGCGAAGGCTGTCTTAATTCTATATTTAGGTGTGATTTTGATCTGATGGTACCCTAAGAACCCATCAGTGAATGAATATGCTTCCTGGCCACCAACATTATCCAGCACTTCATCGGTGAATGGAGTTGGAAAGGGATCATGCACATATGTGTCATTCAACTTACTGAGGTCTATGCATATCCTTATTTCATTCTTTTTATTTTTTTCCTGAACCACTATTGGGTTCACCCAATCAGATTCTTCAACCAGCTCAATAATTCCTGTAGGCAGGTTTTTATCCAACTCTAAGCGGACCTTCTCTTTATACTTGCGGTTGAGACGATAAGGCCTTTGCTTAATCAGCTTCACCTCTGGTTTCAATGTGATCTTCATGACTCCCAAGTCCCCTTATTATCCCTTTCAAATATGAAAACTTCGTAGGGAACAAGTCCTAATATTTTCGGTGCAATTCAGCGGCCTTATCTGATGTTACATCATCCCAGTAGTCCCCAAATTTTTTAAATTTCAGCTCCGCTTCTGTCCCAATGTTCACTTGTCACATTTTCAGTGGCGCGGTGATATCTGGATTATCAATTTGTGGTCCTTCAACTTCACAGTGACCTTTATTCTCTGGGATATTAATGTTCTTTGGTTCTTCTTCCTCTTCCTCAGCAGTCACATTATAGGACTCTAGCGCGTGGTGCAGCTGGGTGGTCCAATCTGGTTGAATTAAGTACAAGGGTTTCTATGGTATTCTAAATATCAATGCCTTGACCTCTTGTAACGCTTCGTCAATACACTTAAATCCATCCTCGAAGCTCAATGTCATCAAGAATCCTTGGTGCAAAACATCCCACTCTTCATTTCCATGGCGAACATCTGTCTCTAAGTACCAATTCATCGATATAACATCCAAAGTATGACAAAACAGATGCACCCATTCAGGCTGAGGCTTCGCTCCATATACCTTAGTCCATTTGGCCGAGTGATCACGTGGGTCATCCATTCCATCATATTTCTCCATGATCCACACTTGTGGGTGACCAAGCTACAATCTCATCATCTTTCTGTACACATGCCAATCATCAAAATTGTCCTTATGTGTACCCCACCATCTCAAAAGCATAGTGCGTAGTGCGCAATCCAAGGCCTGGAAGAGATGCTTCTCTGGAACTTCCCTCTCAAATGTATCCCAAAATTTATCCCGTCAGTTAAATCATCATAGTAAGGCAGATTTCTTACCTCCAGTGATACACAACACAGTGACTTGGTCATCATATTACAACATAGTGTAGATACTTCATTCAGTCAGTTCTGCCAGTGTTCCAACTCCTCATCTGAATCTGGAGTGCAGGAGATTTCACGGTCCCATGCAGTACGTCCATCCATTGTTGGATTCACCTAATCCTCATCTCATGTTGTTATCTTGTAAATTTGTTCTAGTCATCATTGCTTTCACAATCACGGACCGGTTCAGTATAGCATGGTCCTTCTATAGGGTCCAGGGGCACTACTACGAAAAGTGATTTCTTCTCAAATATAATCTTCCACTTCTTCAAATTGACTACCCCATTCATGTCAGTGGCCCAATCGATCCCAAGGAGCGCAGGGTAGGGATTGTTGTCATCCACAATCTCTATCACTTTGAAGGCAGCCAATGCACTCACGCCTTCAATATCCACTCTCACTCCCTGTAATCTTCACATGGGGATGATTTTTTTCTTATTTTCCATCCTTAACTAAATCGGATACCACTGCAGGTAGGTCTCCCCATGTCTATTTATGCAAAACATTTGCATCCGACCCCAGATCTAGGATTACTTGATCCATCTCATATTATATTATCTACACAGTGAGCCTCATCTCACACCCCATTCTTGCCATATGCTTACCAATCTTCCTAACTACGGGCATCCATCAGGAGCATTTTATTTCCTGACACACTTATTTATCAATTCCTATAGTCCTTTCACATCCTGGTTGCCTCACAAAAGCTTCATACAGGTCTCCAAGAAAGTAATAAGCATGGAAGGATCCATCTCTTCAGTTGTCTTACCCTAACTTCCTGAGGTAGAGGCTTCAACGAAGATTTTCTTTGCTATCCTAAATGTTTCCCATGCACGCTTCAGATCAAACTTGACCTCTGTTATGAAACCAGCTCACAAAAAGATAGAAAAGAGAGATCCACGCCTTAGAATTTAGCCTCTTCGAGGGGGCAACCTCCTTTACATTACATAAATGAACAATTCTTGGATGATACAAATGACAAAACCTCCTTTCTATATATAGGAGTCTAAGGAGTCACAATATAATCCAGCCGACCTAACAATAATAATATAAAGCCACAAAAATAACAATAGAGGGATTCTATGGGGCACAGAAATAACAATATGGGGGTAATAGGGGCACAACAATATAAATAAGGGGTATAACTACAATAGTAATGGGGTAATCACTAGTATTATAGGGACCCAACATGCCCCTCTCCTTCAAAAAAGTGTTGTCCTCAACGCTTGAGTAGTTCTGGATACTTCTGCATAAAATTCTCATCCTCCCATGTGGAATCTTCAGCGGATAAGTTCTTCCACTTGATAAGATACTCTGAAATTGATCGATTTCGTAGCTGTCGAGTTCTTGTTTCTGTGACTGCTTCCGGTTCCAATATAATTTTTCCTTCCTCGTCAAGTTCTGGCAATATTGTTTGAATTGGGAGCTTGTCACCTATAACCTTCTTTAAACATGAAACATGGAAAACTGGGTGCAATCGAGAAGCTGCAGGAAGCTCCAATTTGTATGCCATAGTACCAATCTTTTGCAACACCTTGTACGGACCATAATACTTTGGTGATAATTTATTATCCTTCTTAGCTTGCTTTAGGGACATTTGCTTATATGGTTGTAGCCGTAGGAATACCCAATCACCTACATCAAAACTTCTTTCACTGCGATGTTGATCTGCCTGTTGTTTCATTCTATTTTGTGCCAACACGAGGTTATCCTTTAAGAGTTGGAGGACTTGTTGTTGATGTTCGATGTGATGTTCCACTGCCTGAACCTTAGAATTTTCTCTTAAATATGATGTGATGGATGGTGGTTGATACCCATAAAGTGCCATAAATGGGGTCATTTTTGTTGCTGTATGGAAGGAAGTGTTATACCACCATTCAGCCAGAGGCAACCATTTGACCCATTGTGTCTGTTTATCAGATACAAAGCAACGAAGATATCCTTCCAAACATTTGTTTACTATCTCAGTTTGCCCATCAGATTGAGGATGATAAGATGAGCTATGAGCTAACTGAGTACCAAGACAAGAAAATAATTCTGTCCAAAAATTTCCAGTGAAAATGGGATCTCTGTCACTTACAATAATCTTTGGGTTTCCATGTAGCTTTTGAACTGTTTCCATAAATGCAGTAGAAACTGTACTGGCTTTAAATGGATGTGATAATGCACAAAAGTGTGCATACTTGGTAAGTCTGTCAACTACCACCATGATGACACTCTTTCCCTCAGACTTGGGTAAACCTGTGATAAAATCCATTGAAACCTCCTCCCAACGTTGGCTTGGAATGGATAAAGGTTGTAATAGACCCGGTGTCTTAATTGTTTCAACTTTATTTTGCTGGCAAACCAAACATTTCGCCACAAACTTTTGAATATCTGATTTAAGGCCATCCCAAAAAAATTCCTTCTTAACCCTGTGGTAAGTTTTTAAAAATCCTGAGTGCCCTCCTAAGGGAGAAGTGTGCAATTCCATAAGAATCTTTTGTTTTAGCTGGGAATTCTTACAGAGGTATAAGCGATCTTTGTACCATAACGAATCATTTTTCCAGCTAAATGTATCAGAAGTACTGGAATCTTGTTGTAACTTTCGAATAAGTGCCCACACTTCTTCGTCATTCTTCCATTCCTCCCTTGCTTCGTTTATCCAATCTGGTTGGATAATAGAAATGGCACACAACAATGCTTCCACATCCTCATCCTTTCTTGAGAGTGCATCTGCCACCACATTTTGCTTCCCTTTTTTGTAGATGATTTCAAAGTCATAACCCAACATCTTTGTGACCCACTTTTGTTGCTCTTCAGAGGATAATCTTTGTTCTAAAAAGTATTTAAGGCTATCATGATCCGTTTTTACCTTGAAGTGTCTTCCCATTAGGTAGGGTCGCCATTTCTTAAGTGCATGGAGTATTGCCAACATTTCCTTCTCATAAATAGCTTTGCTTAAAAACTTTCCCTTGATTGGACGACTTTCAAAAGCAATGGGTCTTTCATCTTGCATTAGAACAGCACCAATTCCATTTCCTGAAGCATCACATTCCACAATAAAGGTTTTTGTGAAGTCCGGTGTAGCTAAGACCGGTGCTTGGCACATTGCCTCTTTAAGATGTTCAAAGGCCTTTGTTGCTTCCGGAGTCCATGAAAATGAATCTTTCTTCAATAATGTTGTTAGAGGTGCTGCTATTCTCCCATAATTCTTAACAAACTTGCGATAATACCCTGTCAACCCAAGAAATCCTCGCAGATGCTTTATGGATGTGGGGATTTTCCATTCCTTAATGGCTTTAATTTTGCTAGGGTCTACCTTAACTCCTTCATGAGATACAATATGACCCAAATATTCCACCTCCTGGACTCCAAAGAAACATTTGGATCTTTTTGCATATAATTGTTTCTCCTCCAATAGTTGTAGCACCCTGTCAACATGTTCAACATGATCCTTCCAAGACTTGCTGTAGATTAGTATATCATCAAAAAATACTAACACAAATTTTCTAAGGAATGGTTTGAAAATTGAATTCATCAAACCTTGAAATGTTGAAGGTGCATTGGTAAGGCCAAAAGGCATGACCAAAAATTCATAATGACCCTCATGAGTTCTAAATGCCGTTTTCGGAATGTCTTCAATCTTCATTCTGATTTGATGATATCCCGAACGAAGATCCAACTTGGTGAAGTAAATTGATCCATGCAATTCATCCAGTAATTCATCAATGACAGGAATGGGGAACTTATCTTTAATAGTGAGCTTGTTGAGCTCCCTATAATCCGGACACATGCGCCATGATCCATCCTTCTTGTGCACCAATACTACTGGAGCTGAGAAAGAACTTTGACTCGGTTGAATTATACCAGCCTCTAGCATTTCTGCAACCATACGTTCAATTTCACTTTTTTGGACATAGGGATATCTGTACGGCCTGATGTTTGGAGGAACACTTCCTGGAATCAGATGAATAGCATGATCATGATCACGCATAGGTGGGAGACCTTTGGGAGTCTCAAATACCTTGGAATGATTGTCCAGGACTTTTTGGAGATCTGGAGAAATAGATGATTCCAATGTGGAAACATCTAGCGAACATAATTGTGCAATTACACCTCTTTGCTCCTTTTTTAGAAGCTTTGTCATGCCATTAGAGCTGATTATCTTTCCTGGTTTCCCTGCAATACCCCTTAATTCAACTTCCTTTCCTTCCACAGAAAATTTCATGAAAAGTTCTTGAAAATTAAAAGCTATTGTACCCAAGGATTGTAGCCATTGGACTCCTAGTACAACATCAGCACCTCCCATTGGAATGGAAAGCATTGGGCTAGTCAATACATATTCTCCCATGGATAGCTTGATATTATGGCACTTTCCAGAACAATTTATTGTTCCTCCATTTGCAATCATCACTTGACACTCTGGTGCTGGATATAGGAAGCAATTCAATTCTTTTGCTACCCTACAATGAATAAAATTGTGGGTGCTTCCTGAATCAATCAACACTATTACCTTTTTCTTCTTGATTTGTCCTTCTATCTTGATGGTTTGAGGAGTGGTAATTCCCGCCAATGCATTACAAGATATGGTCGGATTTATTTGTTCTTCATCTAGGCTTTGTTCCTGGAATATATCCTCTTCTTTTGACCTTTCTTGCTCCTTTTCTTCTTCCTCTTCACAATCTATGTAGAATAATTTCTTCTCAGCACACTTATGACCTTTTGTGTATTTGCTATCACAATTGTAACAAAGCCCTTTTGCTCTTTTTTCTTCCAATTGTTGTGGTGTCAACCTTGTAGGTTGTGGAAGACTATGGGCAACAACACTTCCGTCTTTATAGTTGTGAGTGGTATGCTTCCTAGTTGCCATAATTTTGCTTTCCATTTTTCTTGCTAACCTGAATGCCTTCTCTAATGAATCAGGTTCCCAAAGGCGCACATCATGTTGGATATTATCCTTTAAAGACCCTATGAACACATCAATCCTATGCTCCTCTGGAATATCTTTTACCCTTATGTTCAATTTTTGGAACTCCTCAATGTGCTCCATTATTGAACCCTTTTGTTTGAGACTTATCAATTGGCTAAAAAAAGTGTTGCTTTTTGTATCCTCATAATGTGCTATCAATTCTTCCGTAAAAATTGCCCAAGTGATAAATTGTTTACGAGAACAAAGCCATTGATACCATACAAACTGATTTGGTTCCAAATATAAAGTTGCCATACGTACCTTTTGTGTGTTTTGCACATTATTGAGATCGAAGAATTGCTCCATCTGTAATATCCATGTGGCGGGATCCTTGCCATCAAACTTCCTCATATCGATTTTTGGAACATGGTGAGTCTTCGATCCAACATTAGAGTCTATGGAATCATGATTAACATTTCTTTTGTTCTCATCATGAGTTTCCTTTACTACCTTTTCACCATTAGTGACCCTTTCTTGTAGCAACTTCTTCAATTCATCCATCTTATCATCCATGCCATCAATTTTAGCGTCCATGCCATCAATTTTAGCGTCAATCTTAGCTTCCATGCCATCCATCTTAGCTTCCATTCCCTTTATCTTAGATTCCACGCCATTTATCTTAGATTCCACGCCACTTATCTTAGCTTCTGTTAGCTTTTGTGAGCGTGACATTTGTTGCACTTGTTCTTGTAATTTTGATATATCATGTAGCATTTCTTCCTCTTCTTCATGAGTCATGCTAGAGCTTTCAGGTTCCTTACTAGGTGTTTGCATTTTCTTTCCTCGGGGCATCAGTTACCGATAATAATGCTTTACTATGCCCTTTGAATTCTGTTAAACCAAGCTTACACAAAAATTAAAAAAAAACTACACACCTTTTTTCACTTTATAGAAGCCTGATATTGAATCTGATGTATCTCTGTAATTTCGGATCATCCAATTCTGAAATTGCTATCTGTAGTAGCCTTCTGCGTCCTCTTTCCAATGCCACAAGTCTGAGCCAAATTGGATTCTCCAAGGAAGAGTTATGTGAAATCTCCCACAGTGACTTGCTTTTAGACTGGTTCAGTAGAGCGAACTTGTACGACGTGCCACGAGTCACTGTTTCAACCTTTGAATCTGAAACACACCCAAAAAAACTACAGTCCGTCCTCTTTCTGTACCTTTTTACGAAATTTCAATCCGATCCTCAGAGAGAAAGTTATGACGATTTTCCCCAGGTCACCTGTTTTGAATGTAATTCAGGAGTCTGCAAAAAGACCAACTTCCTCAGATCATATCTCCGAAACTGTCGCGAGAAAAGCTCTGAAATTCGGACCCAAGGTTCAGCGCCAATTCTTCTCAAATGGGTTTTTTTTGCGACTTCTGAAACGTCACAGAAAAAAAGTTATAGCGAAAATGCCACGATGACCTGTTTGGAGCAGCGAAACCCTAGAATCCAAAGCTCTGATACCAAATGTTATGAAACCAGCTCACAAAAAGATAGAAAAGAGAGATCCACGCCTTAGAATTCAGCCTCTTCGAGGGGGCAACCTCCTTTACATTACATAAATGAACAATTCTTGGATGATACAAATGACAAAACCTCCTTTCTATATATAGGAGTCTAAGGAGTCACAATATAATCCAGCCGACCTAACAATAATAATATAAAGCCACAAAAATAACAATAGAGGGATTCTATGGGGCACAGAAATAACAATATGGGGGTAATAGGGGCACAACAATATAAATAAGGGGTATAACTACAATAGTAATGGGGTAATCACTAGTATTATAGGGACCCAACAACCTCCTTTTCTGGAGATTTGCAGACCCATTCACTTTCTTCAAGCTACTTCCCCTTATATTTGCCATTCATCATCTCACTCCACAGCATAATATTTACCTTGAGATCCTCTTTGCGAGGCTCAACCCTCATCATCTATAGGTTCTGAGTCGACTACGGAGGCTGCACCCCCTTTTCACATATCTTAGCTAGCAACATCAGGTAATCTTCAGTTGCATATTCAAACTGAGTACAATATCAGCATGATAGACACGTCGGATTTGGTCAGTCTCATGTGTAGTGTCCCATTCCTCCACAGTTGTAACAAATGACCTGTCCTCGACCTTGACCAGGTCCTCCTTCACCTCGGCTTCATTCACGCCCCTATTATTTTCCTTGCGCTCCCCCAAAACCTTGGTCCAAAGGCCAGTTTTTACCTGTGCCCTATATGTGGATGCTTTATCCATCATTAACTCGTAACTATGGCAATTGCACTCATCAGGACCTACCGATTGATAGAAGTTGTAGAAGAGATGTTATGGTGTCTATATAAATTTCTGCAGTAGATGGCAATTTTTTGTCACATGTTTTCCAACTACCTAACAGATAGCACACCATAGTGTGGGCCCCGCACTTGGCCCTTCTTGAGCCTTTGGCCTCAGAGGCATTGGTCATCTTGCTAAACAATAGTTCACAAAGACTGGGCACTGATCTTTGCCATGCCCCTGGATTTTTCATTTCAAGCACCAAACTTTTTCGCACACCTCTGGCTGAACTGTTCTATCATTCTTCAGACTCTGCATTTCTAGGCAAAGGTTATGCAACTGCACATGAATGTGCTGGACTGCCAAATTAGCATCTTGCATCGGTGTCTCATTTTATCTCATCGTAATCTCCAAAGCTTCTGCCTGGGTCAAAATCTTTTGTTGTTTTAGTGTAACCCTTAGATTAGGTAGGAGTGAAGCCAAAAACCATTTGCAGTGCTTCCCATCTGTCAGATTCATGTTAGCTTCACAGATATTGCATTTCAAATCTCTGATCCAGCTCCCAAGGTGTCTCGCCAGGCCTCATCCTGATTTCATTGAACCCAACAATTGATTGCGCTTTAGACTTAGGTCTACTGAATTCCTTATTCAGTGTGGTCTGAATATCTGCCAACATAGACGTCGGGCTATCAGTGCAGTACTTAATGTACCACGTTAGCGTGCGTTCCTGCAAAGCACTAACCAACGTTTCTTTCTTCAGTTGATCGTCTGTGCTACCCTGAGCTTCCCATACAGCCTTCGCAACGAACCAAAAATGGTATGGATCCTCATTTCCCAAGCCCTTTAACACATGTAGCTTTACTAAGTTCACCATATTGAATGGTGGTGGAGGTGGCAATGGTGTAGGTGAAGGTGTATGAGGTGGAGGTAAATATGGAGGTGGTGTGGGTGGATGGGGTATTCGTGGGAACCCCTTCCTTATCAACTGAACATCGCTCTGCGGAGAAGCCTATGCTTCTTCCTCATCATCACTGAGAGGGGGTTCAATCAGTGGGCTATATTCAGGGCCTGTATTTCCTCTATTCTTGAAAGTCCTTCCACTTTGCATAGCCCCAAACATCAAGGTAGTTGCATAACTCGCTTTTCACACAATAGCATCTTAATCGAAGTATTTAAATACCTTAAATACTTACATCGTAGCCCCTTTAAGAAGCGGCACTCCACTTCGCTATAACTGACTGAGGCCTCGACCGCGAACTCTGTCATGAACCCTCCTATGATATGATTGAGCCAATGATCGACAAGACGTGCGATATTATCTTCAGAGGCTTCTGATCTCCGCACTAACTCCGAGGTCCAAACTATTGGACTGTCAAGCCTCCACCTTCCTTGGTCATCTGCTAATTTCATGATCCACTCGTATAATTCAACCAGGAAGGAATAAAAGAAGATTTCATGTATCTCTGTGTACATATATCTGTCCAACAATTTTTCTTTCATCAATCGCAGATTCCTATTCTCTTGTGTCGTGAATTCATGGATCTTTCTATCCACCCAGTATTAGATCTCTTTCTCAATTGGATTCCAATGATGCGACATCACACATCTCGTTATGGAAATCGCAGTCCCAGTAATGGAACCATTTGTTGGCTTGATGGGCCCTGACCCAGGTTTAGTGTCAATTAGCCAAGCAAATCCCTACATTACTGGCCCTTTCGGTATCAATCCATTGAGCATGAACTGAAGTATCACTCGAAGAAGTATGGGGGGAGTGCAAGAACCAAGTTTTTGCACCCTAAGATGGCAGTGATGTCACTTTATATGATAACCCTTCACGCAAATCGATAAGACTTTTAGGGCTTATCGATATAGTCTTATCAATATACTTTCTTTAGTTGTCCTCTAGACCTCCGCAAATGTCTACAACTGTCTTTCACGTACCCTAAATAGGCGATCCAAACACTTATGCACCATTGTAATTACTCTTACTGCTGTATTTACCTGGATTAGCTTAAGTAGTGGATAACTTCAACACGCGTTTGTAGGTTTTAACCCTGTACAGAAATTACTTGCATATGAATTCTGAAACACAGAAAAAAAAACAATGCAAGAGCATAACACATAAAACACATATACATAGAGATTTTCCCCTGGATCCTAAAATCGGGACTACTAGCTTGATTTTTCATTATGTTCCTTTCAATGTTACAATACATATTTATACATGCTAAAGCATCCAATACCATGGAATGAAAACCATCGTGTCCAAAACCATGGATCAAAAACCATCACGTCCAAAACCATGTGCGAAAAACATGCAAAAAACCATAGGTAGGTCCGCCCAACCTAATATAGGGTCCAAAAAACAAAATTTTCCTAGGCGCTACCCCGAACCCTATAGAGGGGGGTTACTTGCACCCCTCAAACCCCCTGTGACCCCCCCGCTATGCAATTGGCACAAAAAAGGGGGGGCTTCGCCCCCCCTCTAACCCCCCAGTTAACTGCGTGGGCTAGTCGTGGAAAGAATATAACACAACCCAACATTCTCCCACTTGTTGTTTTCTTTCCACAGGGGGCCACAAGAGAGCTTAGTCATTTATCCAGCCCTATAATGCCCATTGTTTCTCTATACCAAGAGAACTTCTCAGAGCTCACAAATTTTGTCAATGCATCTGTAGTATTCTTCAAAGTGTCCACCTTTACCAGCAACACCATTTTGTCTTCTATCTATCCCTCACAAAGTGATACTGAACATCAGTGTGCTTTGTCTTTGAATGACATGCAGGGTTCTTTGCCAAGAAAATTGCACTTTGGCTGTCACAGTCTATCCTTATAACTCCCTATACTAACCCCATACTTGAATACAATCTCTACAACCAAACTGCTTTCTTGCTTGCATGAGTGGCTGCCATGTATTCTGCCTCTGTAGTTGATAGTGCCATTACAGATTGTTTCTTACTCATCCAACTAACTGCACCTCCAAATAGGTTAAACACATACCCACTTGTAGATCTTCTCTAATCCATATCTCCAGCCCAGTCTACATTAACAGAGCCATGAATATCCAACACTTTATCCAATCTTGGTCTTCCTTGGTAGCACAAACCATAATCACTACTGCCACACAAATACCTGAAAACCCGCTTCACTGTTGTCCAGTGCTCCTTCCCTGGTTTTGACATAAACCTACTCAATACTCCCACTACGTGTGCAATGTTTGGTTGAGTACAGACCATTGCATACATCAGGCTACTGACTACACTTGCATATGGAACACATGACATTTACTCTTCCTCTTCTTGTGTCTTGGGACATTGTTCAGTAGATAACCTCACACCTACAGGAATAGGAACCTTCACCGGTTTACTATCATGCATATTAAACCTCTGCAGTATTGTCTCGACATACTTCATCTGATTTAACCAAAGCTTCCTCTTTTCTTGGTCTCTTTTAATTTCCATGCCCAAAATATAGTTTGCAACACCAAGATCTTTCATGTCGAATTTGGAGGACAATTGGGTCTTCAAATCCTAGATAATTTCTTTTTCATTTCCAACTAGCAACATATCATCCACATACAAGACTAGATAAATAACACGGTCACCAATTAATTTAAAATATGCACAGTGATCTACTTTGCTTCTAGTGAAGCCAAGTCCCCGTATAAATGTATCAAATTTCTAATACCACATCCCTGGTGACTGTTTTAACCCATATAGAGACTTCTTTAACTTGCATACCATTTCTTTCTTACCCTTCACCGCAAAACCTTCAGGTTGCTTCATGTAGATCTCCATCTATTCTACCTCAAAATCAAAAGCAACAGCAAGAGATAAAAGTAATCTAATAGAAGCTACGTTGGCAACAGGAGAAAAAATATCACCAAAATCAATTTCTAGCACATGGGAATAACCTTTTGTTGGCATTATGTTTTCTGGTATGACTGTATGTTACAGATGTTGTACTTGATGGCAACTCCAGTGGTAAGGCTCTCAGTGTGTTGAAAATTAAGAAGGGCGCAGGCAATCGGTTCAGAAAGTGCGTCCCCGCAGGTATACCATACAGAACCCGCGTCTAGGGACGCCGGCCAGCCGTTCAGGGGGTGCGTCCACCCAATGCACACATTTCAAGGCAGAGAAAAGCACGTGGGGGTTTCTTGTGTGGTATCTAGCCGACGGTTTTGTGTTTCTATGGTGTCGGCTCGTGGTATTGTTCCATGTTTTGGGGAGGAGCTTGCCTATATAAAGCAAAGGAGTTCATTTGGATTGTGCAATTGTCTTGGGTTGAATATCTTATTTGGTGAGATCTAGTTCAGATCTAAGAGGGCGAATCTTCTAATGGACTGTGATCTCTATGGCGCATGATCAGATCTGGTAGATCTGACTGTTTGGGTTTGTTCTGAAGTCTTCATATCTTTTATATCTGAAGGGTCGCAGGTTCAGTGAAGGAAAAGTGCGCCGGGATGCAGGTACTGTAAAGGGCAAGTGCGCCGAGACGCAGTACAGTAGAGAGAGACCTGCGTGGGGACGTAGGGAGATCAAGGTTCAGGTGCGTCTCTGAAGCAGAAGGACGCGGCGCGATAGTGTTTTCAGGTGCGTCTCTGTAGCGAAAGACGCGGCGCGATAGTATCCTTGGGTGCGTCCCTGAAGCAACAGAACGCAGAACAAACAAAGGAACAGTGCGTGGGCACGCAGCGAAGCAGAAGGACATCTGCGTGTGGACGCATAGTAACAGAAGGTCAACAGCGTCTGGTCGTAGGCCACAGAAAGGAAAACTGCGTCTCTGTTTTAAAATGTTCTGTTGATTAAATTTCTCTGTTGATAAGGTGTTCTGGGTTAGTTCTGTTATTGCTGATCTGATATCTGTAGTGGTCTATATCTGTTATGTACTTGTTGATCATCTGATGCTTTATGAAAAGCAGTAGGGGGTTGTAGCTCCCTTCCAGGAGTAGACTGGAAAACGAGAAAGAGAGAGAGTTGTAGCTCTCCGCAGGTTGCAGCCTGCGTACTGGTAAAGGACTGCACCAGTACAAAATCATTGTAAAAGAAGTTACTAATTTGAAAGAAGATAGAGACATATTGCAGCAGGTGGTTTTCACCCACATTGGGTTTCCACCTTACATCTTGTGTTCTTTGGTGTGACTATCTGATTTTTCATGCTCATTATTTTATGGTACTGATATGCAAAAATAATTCAAAGATCAAATAAGGAAGATTTATTAAATTGCTTGATAATACTGATTCACCCCCCCTCTCAGTATTATTTCCAACAATTGGTATCAGAGCCGGTCCTTCAGAGAAGCTTGATCGCTTGAAGGTAGATCGTTCATCATGAGCAACTACGAGAAAGAAGCATCAATCAGGCCACCTATTTTTGATGGGACAAATTTCAATTATTGGAAGGTAAGAGTTACTGCATATCTTCAATCTCTTGGTACAGAAGTTTGGAACATTGTAGAAACAGGCTATGCTTTTCCTTCAGCTACTCCTACAGATCCAGCTGAGAAAAAGCAGTATGAAACAAATGCAAAAGCAGTCAGTACTCTATTAGGAAGTATATCCCAAACAGAATTCATGAAGGTCATGCACTTCAAATCAGCAAAAGAGATATGGGACAAAATGATCACTAGCTATGAAGGAGATGAACAGGTAAAACAAGCTAAACTTCAAACTCTCAGGATTCAATATGAGACTCTCAAGATGTATAATGATGAAAGTGTGGCTAATTATTTTCTTCGGGTAGATGAGATTGTTAATTGTATGAAAAATTTGGGTGAAGAAATAAAAGAGACTATAGTAGTTCAAAAGATTCTAAGATCATTATCCCCCAAGTTTGAATCTAAAGTATCTGCAATAGAAGAAAAGGAAAATCTCCGTGTTCTCACTATGTCTCAGCTACATGGAATTCTAACTGCTTATGAAATGAGAAAGGGAGGTCCATCAGACAGAAGGGAAGCTGCTTTTAAGGCATCAGGCAAAGAAGATTACTATGAAGCAAGCCATGTTCCAGAAGAAGAGGAAGAAGAATCAAATTTTGTCAGAAATCTTCAAAGGGGTTCTGGAAGGTTCAGAGGTAAGCTACCTTTCAAATGCTTTGCTTGTGGAAGAGTAGGTCATTATGCTGCAAAATGTCCTTATAAGGATAAAGGAAAAGAACCTGCTAAATGGAACAAGAAACAAAGTGCAAATAAGAAAAGCTACTACACCCATGAAGATAGTGATGGCTTATCAAACAGTGATGAAGATGAACAAGGTAATAAATATAAGTTGTTAATGGCATTTGAAGATGATGATTATAAGGATGCTGTAGATGTGGATAATCTCTATGATGAAATTACTAGACTCAAGAGATGCATAGAAGAAAAGAATATGATCATTGATACTTTGCAATTTCAAATTGATGAAAAGGAAAAACATCTTGAAAAACTAGAAGGTGAAATTGTTGGTCTCAGAAAAGAAATTGAGAAAACAAAAGCTATTAATCTCAAGTTTGTCAAAGGATCTGAAACTTTGGATGAGATTATCAATGTGCAGCGGTCTCCTCTAAACAAGACAGGTTTGGGCTATAATGGAGAAACCTCTCAAGCATCCACCTCAAAAAGTTATCTTGATGCAGCAAGAAGAAATGAGCAGAAGAACAATGAAGATAATCAGGTAAAGCAGGGACGAATTACAAACGGAAACTATCAGGGACAATCCATCTTAAGGGTGAACAAAAGCTACAACCAGCCACAGGTAAAATCTTCTCAGTTTGGTTCAAGAATAAATGAAAATAGAAATTACAATCAGTTGGCTGGTAGATTCAATAACCGCAGAAGCTTCTTCAATGGACAATGCTTTTCTTGCCATAACTTTGGTCACAAAGCAGCTCAATGTGTTGCATATAAAACAATCATGACTAGGGAAGCACAAAAACAAAGAAGCATGACAAGGATTACAAAAAGGACCTATAACAACTTTTCGGTTCTTGAAAATGAAGTTGAATGTTCTATTTGCAATAATTTTGGTCATGAAGACTTTGAATGCAGGAGCAGGTTTCAGGAGAAAAAGGAACAAGCCATAAGCACCAAAACATGGAGAATAAAGGAACCTCAAACAGAAAGATGTGGGATAGCATTTTATGCAGAAGGACAGGAAAATCTATGGTACATTGACAGTGGATGTTCGAAACATATGACAGGTGATAAAGAAAAACTTGAATCTTATTCTACTTTAGAAAAGGGAAAGAAAGTTTCTTTTGGAAATGATACTCCTGCAACTATAAAAGGAAAAGGTATTGCTCCTTTGAAAGAAAAGGTCAAGGCTGGAAATGTTTTGTATGTTGATGGATTGAAGCACAATCTACTAAGTGTCAGCCAGATGTGTGATCAAAAAACCGAGGTTATTTTCAGATCGAATGGATGTCTTGTTCGTGATCTTGATACAGGTAAAACAGTACTCAAAGGCAAAAGAACTCCAAATAATCTGTACATATTTGAAGAAGGACAACAATAATGCTATCTTAGCAAGGATGAAGAGAACTGGTTATGGCATCGAAGGTTGGGACATCTAAGCTTCTCACAAATAAGGAAAGCATGCAAATATCAGGCAGTTCGCGATCTTCCAGATATCAAAATTCTTGACAACACCATATGCAGATCATGTCAGTTTGGAAAACAAACCAGGACTAACTTTCTAGAGAAAGAGGGATTAGCTAGCATGCCTCTTGAGCTAGTACATACAGATACATGTGGCCCATTCAGGAAAAGAACACCTAGAGGAGAGGAATACTTGATATTATTTATTGACGATTTCTCCAGGTTTGTCTGGTTAGGACTTATGAAGCACAAAGATGAAGCATTCGAAAAATTCAAGACCTTCAAAGCCTTGGTTGAAAATGAATCAGGTCACAAAATTAAGTGCCTCAGATCCGACAGAGGTGGGGAATTTACTTCAAATGAATTTTTCGATTTCTGTGATGAACATGGGATAAGGAGAGAATTCTCTACAGCTAGAACTCCTCAGCAAAATGGAGTTGTTGAAAGAATGAACAGAACAATCCAACAAATGGCTCGTGCTATGCTTGATGAATCAGGAACTCCTGCAACTTTCTGGGGTGAAGCTGCACATGCTGCGGTTATTATTCTCAACAAGACAAATGTCCGGGTGAACAGCACTCAAACTCCTCATGAGCTCTGGAGTGGTAAAACTCCTTCGGTAAAGCACTTCAAAATCTTTGGGAGCAAATGCTATATCAAGAATACTGATGAGCAGCTTGGCAAACTTGAACCTAGAGCAGATGAAGGCATTCTTCTTGGCTATTCTCCACATAGCAAAGCATACAAATGCTACAATAAAAGACTTGGCAGAATTGTTGACAGCATTGATGTAGTTGTTGATGAGAAGGGATATATTCCTAGGCAAGTACATCATGAAGATATAGAAGAAGATGAAGGCTACCCTCAAAGACAGAATAATGAAGAAGAAGAACCCCAAGGAGAACCTCAAGAAGAACCAGAGGAGTAGACAAGAATAGAAGAGAAAACTCCATCCAGATATGTTCAGAAGAATCATCCAGAATCTCAGATTGTGGGGCAGAAAGAAGCAGGTGTACAAACAAGAAGAACTATTGCAGAAGCCTCAAGCTATTTGGCATTACTCTCCTCTACTGAACCACAAAATGTGAAAGAAGCATGCAAAGATGAATGTTGGATGAAAGCAATGGATGAAGAACTTGAGCAAATCGAAAAGAACAACACTTGGGAGCTGGTTCCTAGACCAAAGGATAAGAATGTTATCGGAACAAAATGGGTCTTCAAAAATAAATTGAATGAAAATGGAGAAGTAATTAGAAACAAAGCCAGACTTGTTTGTAAAGGGTATGCGCAGCAAGAAGGAATAGAATTTGAAGAAACTTTTGCTCCTGTTGCAAGACTTGAGGCCATCCGGATGTTCCTTGCTCTCTCAAGTTTTCAAAACTTCAAAGTATTTCAAATGGACGTGAAATCAACCTTTCTTAATGGAGACTTGGAAGAAGAAGTGTACATTGAACAGCCAGTATTTCCGCTCCGGGTGATTGAGACCGGACACCAAAATACGAGAAAGTGAATCAAAGGGCCTTCCGAGGATAGTCTGGGATGATGAGGGCCCAGTCCTATCAGCGAAGGTATCAGAGGAAGTTACGCTGACCTCCTAACAACAGTCTGCGCCGGTGCAAGCCCCCAAGCTTCGCAAGGGTGCCCTCCGGAAGTACTGTCGAGAGTGATACAACGTCGACCTCAGGTGCCACGGGATTCCCCTCCGCAGCCACCTATGCAGATCCCTAGGAGAGGCAACTATGGGTACCAACTCGTCGCAGAAGCCAGGCGGAACAGTCGTGAGGTAAGTTCGGACAAGTAGGAGAGGGGGTATCTCTCTTCCCTGTCTTCACAGACCCTCGTGCTTAACTCCCAGATCCGGAGTCTTCCTGGTCTCCCTAACGCTATTGGATTTACTCTCTTTAATCAGACTCTTATGTTTGACGTTTTGTGTGGCCTTGGAGAGTTAACTCTCCACTCGCCTAATCCAAGGCCCTAAAATCCTAAACTTGTTGGTGTAATAACTAAAACAAAAAGTTCTAGTGGATTTTAATTAAGCGCTTTATTTTATTAGGCTGTTCTTTAAGTCAAAGGTAATGTAGGTGAAACTTGTGGTGTTTTATGGACGCAAAAGAAATTAATAAAACCTAGCTACATGCACATGCACTTTTGTTTTCGATGAATAGCAATTTCTATGAGGTTCAGAAGGCACTTGTAATATAAACAAAAAAAAAATTTCCCTTTTTCTTTTCAGACTCCACACTCACAAAAACTAACAAAACTAAATATGCCTAAAAAGAGATGCAAATCTTTCCCTAATGCAAGAACTAAATGTGGATGCACGATTCAAAGACTACTCTAAAAACAAAGAAGGAAAGTTGCTGCTTTACCAAATTTTGTCTTGCCACTGAAATGCTTAGATAGAAGATGATTTGTTACTAATCATTTCGTCCAAACAATAAAAACAAGTTTTAAGATCAAAAAAAAAAAAAAAAAAAAAAAAAAAAAAAAAAAAAAAAAAAAAACAAAGCACTTTCACTTCGCAAAAAAGGAAATCAGATGAGAAGCAAGTTTAAGAAAGCGAAACTCAAAAACTTTCAAAAGATTTTCTTTCAATCAAACCAAAAAGTCTTTTTCAAAGGAAAAACTCTCAAAAATACTGACACCAATGATTGATAAACAAGCAACCAAACACTTTTGTGAATTGACACCAATGAAATGATGAGAACTCAACAAAAATAAAATGTGTTCGAAATCGCTTTTGACAATCAAAAGCAGCAATGAAAGTCCAAGAAATCAAAAGACAAGTTTCAAGAAACTGGTAACAAACAAATTTCCCGAAACAAAGGAGTAAATGGTCATAAAAACGATCTCGTTAAGCAAACATAAATTTCATGAAAACAAAATGGACACAAAGATTTTAAGACAATCTTCCCACTCTGCCAAAACAGAGCAATCAAGATTCTTAAACAGAAACCTTGTGTGTCAAAAATCAATGACGCTTGCAATCAACGAAAAACAAGACTAGCACTCCTTATAACTAGAGAGAGTTCGAAACAAGATGCCCCCTGTTAAACAGAGAACTGTCACTGGGAATTGACTGCTTTAAACTGACCCAAACCACCAGACAGACATTCAGCCAAAAGAAAAATTATAAATCTTGAAAATTATGGAATATACGCGCCTGCAATTACTTGCAGAATGCGTGTACACGCTACTGTAACTAAGGAAACCTGCGTATACGCGGGTTTACTTAGTGCAACTTGCGTATATACGCTTCTGTAATCCATAAAAAGTGCGTATATGAAGTGTTTCAAGAAAAATAAAAAACACAAACTGAAAAACTGGAAAAGCTTGGAGTTCAAGAAAATATCAGACAGTCAGAACCAACAAACAGAGGGACTGAGCCTTGATTGGCTTGAGGACTACCCAAACTAGGAACAACAAGAGTGTTGTCCCCAGCTGAGTCGCCAATTCTGGTTGAAGGGAAAATACCCCTAGGGTCCTTTGGGCTAAGACTCTACCAGACTGAAAATTGCTTATACAAAGAAACACACACGCACAGCCATCTTTTTTACTTTTAAGCAAATTCTAATGTTTAGGGTACATACCTAAGGTCCTACGTCCGAGAAGACCGTTAGGGTGCAAACCCTTCTTGGAGTTCCCTTCTTCTTTCTTTGACCTGCAAGACAAACAGATCAAAGAATACAACAGTACATGTATAGAAGTTTATATATAAATCATCTTTATGCTATAAAGTTAGTTATAAAAAATCTTTAAGTAACCACTTTCATAAGAATTCAACACAAGAATCTCATAAGCATAAAGAAAGATTATTCGGGAACAAAGACGTGTTTCTTTATATATAAAGGCAAATAAAGTACATATATCGGAAAGATATCACCTGAACACCTTCAGCAGGCTCCAAGCAAGCTTCCTCCCGGATTCGTTCCAGCCTCCAGCCTCCAACAAGAGCTCCTTCCAAGTCTTACTCAATGATGATGTCAAGGATGAATGATCACCAATACACATGGAAACAAGGGTTTCCTATGCAAAATGGGGGAAGTGCAGGATGCACCAAGGACTTCAGACCTGGTCTAAGGGAAAAATCTCAGCATAATAATCTTGCTCTCCTTTCTCTCTCCCCTTGGCCTTCCCTTTGATGTCTTTTTATACCCTCTCCAAAGTAGTTTTTTAGTTAGGAGTTGGTTGGGAACAGTTGGGCCACGGGCACTAACAGGTGATCCAGCAGGTAAACCCGCGATCACCGCCCGAAAAAGAGGAAATTATATTTTTTTAAGTGTTTTAATAGATACACGCGGGTTGGGTATGACAGACCCGCGTGTACACGCGTTTAACACAGGGCAAAGTCGCGTATAGGGAATAAAACACTGTTTTTTAAATTTTTGGACCAGGTCTGGAAGGAGGGGTTGCCCTAGGCCATAAGTGCAGCATCACAAACCATAAGAGTGAGATTTGGAGCTATAACACAGATGGGTTCATTCTTGGAAATGATCCAAATCTTGTATGCCGATTAAAAAAGGCTCTCTATGGTCTCAAACAAGCTCCAAGGGCTTGGTACTACCGGTTGGACAAATATCTTCATCAACAAGGTTTCTCAAAAGGTTCAGCAGATAGCAATCTGTATATAAAAGTTGAAAATGACAAATTGCTAATACTTGTTGTGTATGTAGATGACATTATTTTTGGCAGCAATGAAGAAGCTATGAGTCAAAGCTTTGCCTTGGTCATGCAAAAAGAATTTGAAATGTCCTTGCTAGGAGAACTGACATATTTCCTTGGTTTGCAAATCCAACAAAAGGAAGGAGGAATCTTTTTATCTCAAACCAAGTATCTCAAGCAGATTTTGAAGAAATATGGCATGGAAGATGCAAAACCTGTATGTACACCCATGGTCACAGGATGTAGTCTCAGTGCAAATGATGAATCTGCAGCAGTACATCAACCAACCTACAGATCTATGATTGGAAGTTTACTATATTTGACAGGTACCCGACCAGACATCATGCATGCAGTTGGAATAGTTGGAAGATTTCAGGCAAATCCGAAGGAGACTCATCTTCAGGCAGTAAAGAGAATTTTCAAATATCTTCAAGGGACTCAAAATTATGGCCTATGGTATCCTAGAGATACAGATCTTACTCTTCATGCTTATACAGATGCAGATTGGGCCGGAAGCGTGGATGACAGGAAAAGCACAAGTGGTGGTGCGTTCTTTATGGGTTCCAGACTGGTATCTTGGTTCAGCAAGAAACAGAGTTCGATTGCCTTGTCTACAGCTGAAGCGGAATATGTTGCTGCTGCATCTTGTTGCACTCAACTCCTTTGGATGATGCAGACTTTGCAGGATTTTCAAATCACTTGTACACCACCTATCCCCATCTTATGTGATAACACAAGTGCAATCAGCATCTCAAAGAATCCGGTTATGCATTCAAAAACCAAGCACATACCAATCAAGTATCATTTTCTTCGGGAACAAGTGCTTGAACAGAAAGTCAAGTTGGAGTATGTTCCTTCCAAGGAACAAGTTGCTGATATTCTTACCAAACCATTGCCCAGGGACACGTTTGAATACCTCAGGCAAAAGCTGGGGGTTGTTGATGCATCATCTTGTTGAACCTCTTCTTATTGGTGGTACAGGCTCAGGGGGAGCACATAATGCATTGTTGGCATTATGGAGAAGGAGATCTTGAAAATAACTGCAATATGTCTCTATCTCTTTCATGGTGGTGCGTTGCTGCAGATCTGGTTCATATTCAGGGGGAGCATGAGCTTAGGGGGAGCATACCCTTTGCCCTTGATGTCAAAGGGGGAGAATGAAGCTGAAGTTTGTGAGGTTGCCATCAAGTCCAAAGGGGGAGATTGTTGGCATTATGTTTTCTGGTATGACTGTATGTTACAGATGTTGTACTTGATGGCAACTCCAGTGGTAAGGCTCTTAGTGTGTTGAAAATTAAGAAGGACGCAGGCAATCGGTTCAGAAAGTGCGTCCCCGCAGGTATACCATACAGAACCCGCGTCTAGGGACGCCGGCCAGCCGTTCAGGGGGTGCGTCCACCCAATGCACACATTTCAAGGCAGAGAAAAGCACGTGGGGGTTTCTTGTGTGGTATCTAGCCAACGGTTTTGTGTTTCTATGGTGTCGGCTCGTGGTATTGTTCCATGTTTTGGGGAGGAGCTTGCCTATATAAAGCAAAGGAGTTCATTTGGATTGTGCAATTGTCTTGGGTTGAATATCTTATTTGGTGAGATCTAGTTCAGATCTAAGAGGGCGAATCTTCTAATGGACTGTGATCTCTATGGCGCATGATCAGATCTGGTAGATCTGACTGTTTGGGTTTTTTCTGAAGTCTTCATATCTTTTATATCTGAAGGGTCGCAGGTTCAGTGAAGGAAAAGTGCGCCGGGACGCAGGTACTGTAAAGGGCAAGTGCGCCGAGACGCAGTACAGTAGAGAGAGACCTGCGTGGGGACGCAGGGAGATCAAGGTTCAGGTGCGTCTCTGAAGCAGAAGGACGCGGCGCGATAGTGTTTTCAGGTGCGTCTCTATAGCGAAAGACGCGGCGCGATAGTATCCTTGGGTGCGTCCCTGAAGCAACAGAACGCAGAACAGACAAAGGAACAGTGCGTGGGCATGCAGTGAAGCAGAAGGACATCTGCGTGTGGACGCAGAGTAACAGAAGGTCAACAGCGTCTGGTCGCAGGCCACAGAAAGGAAAACTGCGTCTCTGTTTTTAAATGTTCTGTTGATAAGGTGTTCTGGGTTAGTTCTGTTATTGCTGATCTGATATCTGTAGTGGTCTATATCTGTTATGTACTTGTTGATCATCTGATGCTTTATGAAAAGTAGTAGGGGGTTGTAGCTCCCTTCCAGGAGTAGACTGGAAAACGAGAAAGAGAGAGAGTTGTAGCTCTCCGCAGGTTGCAGCCTGCGTACTGGTAAAGGACTGCACCAGTACAAAATCATTGTAAAAGAAGTTTCTAATTTGAAAGAAGATAGAGACATATTGCAGCAGGTGGTTTTCACCCACATTGGGTTTCCACCTTACATCTTGTGTTCTTTGGTGTGACTATCTGATTTTTCATGCTCATTATTTTATGGTACTGATATGCAAAAATAATTCAAAGATCAAATAAGGAAGATTTATTAAATTGCTTGATAATACTGATTCACCCCCCCTCTCAGTATTATTTCCAACACCTTTTGCTACCAACCAAGCTTTGTATTTCTCCACCTTTCATTCTACATTTTTCTTCTTCTTGAACACACATTTGTTGCCAATGGGTTTCCTTCCAGCTGTCAACTCCACCAGATCCCAAGCCTCATTTTTGTGCAAAGATGCCATTTCATCAACCATGGCTTCTTTCCAGAGTTTGCCATCCTCTGAATCTACTGCTTCCTTCACAGTTCTGGGATCATCATTAGTAACAGATAAAGCAAAATTTGAATAGAAATCAGAAGTACAATATCTTTCCAGCTGCCTTCTTTCTCCAACTGATCTTCTCACACCCGGAGTTTGTGGCTCTTCATCTTCTCATTCCTCCTCTAGTGTAGAGTCTGATTCTTCCTCCTTAAGCTCAAACTCTATCTTCTCAAGTTCCTTTGGTTGGAATTCATGTTTAATAACATCTTTTACCTCTCTGAATACCACATCTCGACTGTACACAACCTTCCTTGTTACTGGGTTCCAAAGCTTATAACCCTTTCAACCATCATTATACCAAATAAAGATGCACTTTTCAAATTTACTATCCAACTTGATTTGTTTCTCCTTTGGAACATGTACATATGTATCACATCTAAATACCCTCAAATGTGAAAGAGAGGGTTTCTTACTAGTCCATACCTCTTGTGGAGTCTTATCCTCCAACGCTGATGAAGGTGATATATTTACCAGGTAACATGGTGTCTCCACTTCCTCTGCCCAGAATTCCTGTCCTAACCCAGCACCACTGAGCATGCTTCTTGCCCTTTCCATCAATGTCTTGTTCATTCTTTCTGCAACTCCATTTTGCTCAGGTGTGTATGGAGTAGTCTTCTGTTGTGCTATACCACACTTCTTACAAAATTCTTCAAATTCCTTACTGCAAAACTCTCCACCGTTATCTGTCCTCAACGCCTTTATCTTCTTCTCTGTCTGGTTTTCCACCAAAGCCTTAAATTCTTTAAGCGTGTCAAAGACTTTAGATTTCTTCTTAAGGAAATATATCCATGTATTCCTTGAGAAGTCATCTATAAATGATACATAATACACAGACTTACCCAGTGATGGAACCTTCACAAGCCAAACAAATCACTGTGCACAAGTTCTAATATTTGTTTCACCCTCTTACCACCAGAGGGGAAACTCACCCAATTCTACTTCCCATATACATAATTTTCACAGAAATCAAAATCCAGAGAGCTATTACTCATACCTTCTACCATACCTTTACCATGAAATATTCGAAGGCCCTTCTCTCCAATATGTCCAAGCCTTTGATGCCACAACATGGCCTTCTCTCCAGAAACCACTAAATTTTTTGCTCCACTTTCAAGAACCACAGAGTTGTTTCACCCATCAATAATAGTGCTACCTTGTAGCTTGTATAGAGTTCCAATCCAAACTCCCTGCATCAATACCAGTGCTCCCCGAACCATATTGTAGGTATCCTTCTCGAACACTATTTTTACACCTGCATCATCCAGCTTGCTTACAAAAATCAGATTTCTGGCCAATGCAGGAATATGCAGAACACCCGGAAGTGTTCTAACCCTTCCACCTTGCAACTTCAACTTTACTTTTCCACAACCAATGATTCTAGCCTTCCTATCATCCCCTAAGAATACATCACCACCATCATATTTCTCATACTCGCAGAACCACTCTCTATGGGGAGTGAAGTGAAAGGATGCACCTGAGTCAATCAACCATGCCTCATGATCTACATGTGTACTTGAAGAAGCTAAGTACACATCCCCACCTTCATATGAGGTGGTTTTCACCTCTGCAGAAGGAGCATCATCAAATCTCTTTCCTTTATCAGGAGCTTTAGATTTACTGTCCCTTTTGTAGTGCCCTTCCTTTCCACATTTCCAACACACCACCTTTACAGGTTTTTCTGAAGATTTAGACCTCCCTCTAGATTTAGATGTCCCACTTGATGACTTATTTTTTTTCTGTTATGGGACCGTCCTTGTACAAACAAGGCATCACCATTCTAGTTCTCCATATTTTTCCATCTCATCTCCTTCATCAACAAGGATGAGACTATCTCATCAAACTGCAAGGCTATTGCATTGCCACCTATTACAATAACCAGACTATCCCACGAATCTGGTAGAGAACAAAAAAAATTGATGCACTTATCTTCATCTGAAATTTTAATATCAATAGGTAATAACTGACTTACCACAATATTAAATGTGTTCAGATGCTCTGTCACTGAGTCTCCATCTTTCATCCTCAGGTTATACAACTTTTTCCGTAGGAATAGTTTATTCACTAAAGACTTAGATTGGTACAAAGTCCCTAACTTGTCCACAAAGCCTTCACCGTAGCTTCCCCTGATACGTTCAAAAATATTGAATCTGAGACACACAATCGTATTGTGCTCTTTGCCTTCTGATCCAACTTCTTCCATTCTTCATCAAACACTCCCATTGGTTTAGTACCTGGATCTACCACGATCCATTGATCATTATCCACCAACATATCCTCCATCTTGAGTTTCCATAACTTAAAACTCTGACCATTAAATTTCTTGTTCTCTATCTTTCCACTACTCGCCATCTTCTTTCACAACTAGAATCAATCCCACATATCTCCCATTGAACAGGGTCCACCATAGGCCTGAGAAAAACCCCTCAGCAACAAAGGCATCCCCTTGAAGCCAAAATAGCTCCAATACCAAATGTAAGTTTTAAACCTGGACATAAATTACCTGCATATGAATTCTAAAACACAGAAAATAAACAATGCTAGAGCATAACACATAAAACACATATACATAGAGATTTTCCCCTAGATCCCAAAACCGAGACTACCAGCTTGATTTTCCATTATGTTCCTTTCAATGTTACCTTACATATTCATACATGCCAAAGCATCCAATACCATGGACCGAAAACCATCGCGTCCAAAACCATGTGCAAAAAACATGCACAAAACCATAAGTAGGTCCGCCCAACCTAATATAGGGTCCAAAAAACAAAATTTTCTGGGGCGCTACCCTGGACCACATAGAGAAGGGTTACCTGTACCCCTCAAACCCCCTGTGGACCGCCCGCTACGCAATCGACACAACAAAGAGGGAACTCCAACCCCCTTCTAACCCCTTGGTTAACTACGTGGGCTAGTCATGGAAAGAATATAACACAACCCAACAACATTATGGTTATCTTCACATAAACAAATATTCTTACTTGCATCCCTATAATAAAGTAAAACACATATATTTGTGCATTAAGACAACATTAAATCGTAAACCCAATATTTAACATAACATAATTTCATGCATTCATAACAGAAGTAAAATAGCCCATACATAGGTAATTTCATAATAATTCTCTTTATTGATGTTCAAATCTTTCTTACAGACTCTAACTACTCTGTGCAAAATAACTACAGGGGTCTGTGCACTCAACTGTGGACTTCTACCCTAGGCCTCTGTGCACTCAACTGCAGAACCTCTCTCCTACACTAAGACTCGTTGCTCTTCGCCCTCACAGACCCATTACATCAATCAATTGCCAAAATATACTAAGCATTGCCTTATACTCTTCTAAGACTCTCCTTTTTATACATTCCCATCGTCCGCGGACCAAGGGTGGATCTCATAAAGCCGACACAAGTTACATAAACTAAGGGTGTAAACCCTTGATGACTCTTTACATCTTCGTGCTCCGTGACCACAAAATGCAAAGAATTTACATTATTTATACAAAAATTGGGCCTTTAGCCCCAAAACTTGGGCTTTTAACCCCAAATTGACCTTAGAGGACCTATTCCCAACAGTGACTCATGGACTTCCCCCATGACTCTTCAACTTCTCTACAAAATGAATTATTACATTAATTACATTATGAATCTTCACATTCCAATATTGACATTTGGAATTCCACTTAAAAATTGGTTACAAAATAATATTACAATACACTCGTACACATATAAGACAAAATTGGGTAGAGCCAACTACTCAACCTAATAAGACAAAACCATATCATGCTTCAGTTTGGGGAAACTCCATCTGAGCAACTTCCACTTGATGTTTCTTATTTATGTAGCAGTCCCAAGATTTTTATTACATGATGACGTCCCCAAACTATGCGATCATGTCAGGCTGAAAGCAGACTCTAACCTCCATGGAATTCAAGTACACTGACTTGGAACTAGTTTTTGTTTTCGTCTTGAGCAGGAGAAATATCGTGTTGATTTGGATAGGGGAACCAATTTACTTGTGCATGTTCTATCTGTTTAATTCAAGATCTTCCTTGATGGCTACCTATCTCAATTGTTCCAAGTATACTTTAATCTCTTTTCTGACCATATTCTTGTGCTTGATCTCTGTGAGTAAACCAACTAATGGGATCCTGTGTGATTTCACCGAGAATTCTAGGTTGTTGTACAAATGTGTGTATGAGGCCTGAGTATTAGAAATGAATGAGGCAAGTGGTTTTTTATTCTAGATATGCATCTGAACCTTTTTCTTCTCCAACTCTACCTAATTTCCTTGTTATATTTCCCAATTCAAGTGATTCCCCTTTGTGTTTCATTGAATATTCATGCACGTCGGTGATGGAAGCTTGTACATTCCTGAGATTTAAAAGACGAATATTTACACTTATGCTACAAGCCATGGAATTGGAAAACCTCCTTATGCATGGTAACCATCTCCTTAAAAAGACTTTGCATGGTCTCTCCCAGTATTGATACTTCACCGAGTATCATTTCCTTTAGTTCTTCCATATGACCTGTGTGGAAGCTGGTTATGTCCCCTTACTTGGAGCTGTTCAACCTCTTGCTGAGAAGTCTGCAAATCTTTGTCAATATTTTTTTCTCGGCCATCAAATACTCCCTGTTTCACTTCGAAGCACCTGGGAAGGCCAAGTTGGTTCGACAATGGCACCTATATTTCTTCTTGTGTCTATCACGATAACCCTTTCTCTGATGAATGTAGGAGATGTGGGGTCATATGAAAATTTCTTCTTCCTCGATTGTACAATATTTTTATGAAGCTCATTGTAAGTCATATTATATGTAGCCATAACTGGACCATCATCAAGAGGAATAATTTCATCTTCCTTTCTTGGAGCTTGATCTACTAGAGGATGGGGAGACTAAATGGTGACCTGGTGTGTACTTTGCATCAAGTCGACATCTTGAGTTTGTGGTTCCGGTTCATCCATGTCTTGAATTTTGATCAACTCTACTATCTCTTGAGTGAGATCTTTGTCTTGCATCTATTTTCTCTCCTCCTCTACTCCTGTTCTTCTATCTTCTTCAATTCTACTTCTTACACCCTCTATTTCCTCTTCTTTTCCACTACTATACCCACTCTCGTAATGACTAGATTCTCCTTCATCTTGTGGTTTCGTTCTCCTCCTAGATTATGCACAATCTTCCTCTTTCCCTTCTCATGCACTGGGTTGCGCACTTCTGCTGGTGCTACCTCTGGAGTAGCTTCTTTCTATAGAGTAATATGTGAAATTCCTACAAAACTGTTCAGCTCGTGCGAATTGGAGGTAGTGTAACAATTCTTCCTTTCATCCTCCTCCTACCAATGAAAGGTCTCTCTTAGCAACAGAAAAAGGATCCTCGCACAGTGGTCTTTGTAAATATTTCTTAGATTGTATAGAGTAAAATCATGAGTACTGAATGAAAATTTCTCTATTGCTTTCCCTTCGGTATCTGCAACTATGAAGTTCTTTGATCTTGTAAAATCCGATCTGCAAAGGAAGGATAGGCCAAGGTGCTTTATTCTTCATGTGCAGAGCTACTGATAACCATATGGAGAGATGATACACATCTTATTTCATGACTAACTTATCGATGGCATAGCTTGGTTAAAGTGTGGTGATTTGTTTCCACCAAACATTCTAAGCAAAGTGCCATCCAGTGAGGCAAACCAATCTGCTATGTGCAATATTTCTTCCATTTTCCCATGTGACATGCAACGTGGATCTTTCTTAAAGATAATCTTGTACAACGGAAATTCGAAGTGATCATTCAACTTCTCCATTACTCCTCTATGGCTGCACTCTGAAAGCATCTTGCAATAAACATACATGGTAGTATCTAATGGCCATCAAGTCTAATTCATGTCAGGAAATGCATTTTGTGCACATATTTCATCTAGTAGATATGCAGACATATTCAATCTAGATTTCACGCCCTTGGGAGGACTAAGGGTGTTAGATACCTAGATCTGCAACTGTTGAGCCAACAAATCTAACCAGTTGAATGGTTTACTTTCATTCAAAACCTATTCCAACAAGAAAGTCCACCCTTCATGAAAGGTCTTGATGCTTTGTTGATCATATATTTTGTAACATGGGATTATCAATAGCTGATAGGCCCTCTTGAGATATATTTCCTTGTATGTGTTGGTGGGTGTATGAAGGAACTTCATTGGCTCTTTCACCGAACCTTGAACAATATCCTTGGTGCTCAAGTAGTTGGTTTTTGTATAGAAGTACGAATCCATGAGAAATTTTGGCTCAAGAAAATGGTACATGAGATGATAGTCTACTTCCAGAAAGAAGCAAGTCTTTGTCTGCTGGTACTATCAAGAGTCATAGTCTTTGGATCCAAGTGAGACGGTATCCAGCTATTAACATTTGCACATGGGAATGTTGGGTACCTACATGCAACCCTATTTAACCCTAACTTCTGGACATTGACATACACTTCCCAGTCTTCCAAATCTACTTTGAAGGCTCTTGCTCAGAAAATTCCATTGACCTTCTTCCATGTGATATATGATTCCTTTTCTACAAACAACTGAGTGTCTGAGTATACTGGCAAGTAAACTAGTGTACTCTTAGCTGCCTCCCCAGTGCTTCTCACAATGGTATCATTTGAAGCAATTCTCTTGGGTTCCATGATAGTAGTGGTTGATGAAGAGAAGTGCTAAACACCTGCAATACTTGTGGGAGGAAAAAGCACTCATGGAAAACATAAGTTAGCTTCAACAAAATCAATCAAATTTCAAGGAAAGATCAAGAAACAAACTAGTGAAATGATGAAGAGGATTATGCAATTCATGAGGTGAAGGGAGGGAGACTGGATGTGGGAACCACGCATTGTGTAGTCTCAGTAGTCAGTGATGCAAGTTGAGGCTAGAGACTACACAATCTATAGTCCAACCTAGGTAGATTATGGGAGAGGTTGTGCACTGTGCAATCTCAGTGGCCAAGAGGAGAAGACTCTGCCCTGGAACTGGGAAACTGATAATCGGGTCAGCCTATATTGTGCATTGCATAGTCTCAAAGGCCAACCTGAGAGCTTGAGCCTCAAACTTGCACAATGCCCATCTAGACAAGGTGATGCATGGCCAAGGGATGAGTAGATCCACCTGAACTGGGTGTGGGAAACTAACATATATGAGTGATGGTGCATGTTAAATTGTAGATTTGTCTAAGTATAGGTATACCAATGCAAAACAAGTGTGTAATATTAACATGAAAAAGGAAAAATAAACATGCAAGAAGAGTCACCGCAACAGTGACCACTAACGAGCAAAAACAAGAGAACTAATGTGACACTTGTGAAATGTGGACGACGGACCAAACCAACACTTGTAAAAGCTAATCTCAATTTAAAAACCAAAAACAATGAAAATAAACAAGCAAAAGAACACTCATAGAAGCCAAATGACAAAAAGTGACAAAAAAGTGACAAAATATGATAAAAGAAAAACTCACCTGGAAAAGTGCCGCAAACTCCACCGAAGGCCACTTGATCTCCTCGAGAATGCTAGAGCTCCAATATTGAATGTGCAAATGAGATCTAGGGGCATCCATTACATAGATCTAGACTGATTAGAGTTTATGACGCACACGCCTAATATCAAGGAAAAAATGACACTTGGCGGAAAGCTACAAAAATAGTAATTATGCCACGTTTTGGAAACTAACTAGTGAATCGCTATTTTCTAGGGATACCTTCTGCTTTTCTTTTCTTTTTTATTTTATTTTCTTTTTTTGGAAAATTACATGCACGCTACCAAGAAGGATTGTGTAATTCCCAAGGATTGGAAAACTTCTTAAATCAGTGCATTGCGTAGTTTCTTAGCTCAAGTGATGCTTTACGTAGTTTCCATCAACAAGGTTGGGCTGCCATTGATAATTGTGCAATTTTCTTGCTCAAGGCTAGATTTCCAAGAAGGATTGAGCAATTTCTAGAGGTAAGGTTTCCCTAGCTTCGAATATTGTGCAGTTTCTTGAGGCAAGCCCAACAATGCTGCAAGGTCAAGTCATAAATTAACTTGTGTTTGAAAGATATCAAGTTGGGATTAATGCATCAAAAGAAAAACATGAAAAGATAATTCTTTATCACAACATGAATACTTGATGACAATAAAAGATAAGATCTTATGGACAAAAGGAAGGCTCCAAAATCAAAGCATAGGAAAAAATTTTGAGGGTGGTTGTAGAAGCTACAACACTTGGTGACACAATGGTAGAACTCCAACTCTCTATATATATCTTAGCTCATGAAAAATAGCTCTATCTCTTCAAGAAGTATTGTTCAGTTAATTTATTACCATAGCTTATTAACATAGATTAATTAAAGATATAGTCCCTACCATTGTCTTCATCTGTGACACACTTAACCAAGCTAAGCCAGACTAAGCTGTTTCGATTGGGGATGAGGAGTATATAGATACACAAGTGAAAAGAATTGTCAGAGTCTTATTTTTCATCTCTGGTGTTGCTCTGTTGCCATTAGGCCTGAACAGTACCCCGACGGAGTCACTTTAGGAACACAAACATTTCTCCACTGTAAGTGATCCTGGAAAGTACCCCATCAGAGTTGCTTTCTTCACCTCTTTGCATGGGAAGCCTTTCTCTTCTTTCGTCTTTTATTATATTTTTCTCATTTTTTTAATTTTTTTTCAAGGAACTATGCATAGGAACTTATTGATTTAATAAGGAAAAAGAGGGATCTCGACATATTGAGAGCAGAAGAGATTGTCCCTTCAGAGAAGGATATTTATATACCTCTGGAAAACTTGTTAATGTTTTCTACCCTCCTTACTATACTCGACTCAGGTTACAAGGAACTGAAAATTAAAGACCGATTAGAGTAGGTGGTGCTAGTTATAGATTCAAGCATCGTCATTCCACTACAGTTTTCTCTGAAAAGAACGTATTTTACATCAGGTTATCATTGATTAAAAGATGCAAGATTTACACAAAGAGAGGGAATAAATAGATAACCAAGCGTTGACAGTAGCACAACTTCCTTGTGAACTTCACCATGCTTGCTTCAGAAATCAAACACGGTCTCATGTGGAAGCTATCCTACAACTAAAAGAAACAAAGAGAGTGGGGTAGAAAGTAATTAAAACAAAAAAAAAGCAAAGCAAAGAAAACAACAAACTACCCCTACTCCTACACTAGCCAAGAATATGCCATACATACGTAAAATGGAATTTCCAGTGAAACCAACGATGCATTGGCTGGCCTATATAGGTGATTTAATGCATATCAAGAAATATATTCAACAATAATAACAAACAAGAAAGATAAATAAATGCATACCATGACATTCAAAGTTTGAAAATGAACACAAAAAAAAATATGAAATAAAAGCACATGCAAAGCATTATGTGGATGCATTATGGTGTTCAAACACATTGCAACTCAAAGGCATGCAAGAAAAAACTTTCAAAATTGTAAAATGGGTGAACATAAAGAAAGAAGAAAACTTACGTTTCGCAACAAAGCTCGCCAGGTATCTATTCTCCAAAGATTGAGCGATGGGATCGTGCAAAACAATTAGAGGATGCAAAAATTATGAAATAGATGGATTTTCAATTTGTGCGAAGGAGTGATGAGAAGCCTTGAAAGATACATCTTAATTCTAATCTGAATTGGAACTAGCCTCAACATTGTGAGAACCTGACATAACCATTAGCTCAGGCTGAAGTGTCTCTACAACTTGCAGAAGCTCCAAAACATCAAAGGATAGATCATTAAAAACCAGTAGCTTAGAAAGATCAATAATGGAAATATCAAAGTCATGACCAGATGAGTCAATGAATAGATCGTAATAGCCACAATCATAAAGTTCAACATAAAAAATAGAGGCATCCTCGTGATCTGATGAATCGTAAAGAGGGGAAGATTGAAAACAAGAAATTTCACCCTCAAATTATTCATGATGGTCTAATAATGGATTGGGAAGATCAATAGGAGAAGATTTTTCCTCTCTGCATTCGACTAAAAAATTGGCATCCAAAGCATTCTAAGTGTAATAAGAAATAACATCATTAGAAACTGATTCTTTGAAAGATTCAACAAGAATGATAGAATCTTGGAATATCTTAGGATAATGAGGGAGAGATGCAGAAGGAGAAAGATCAACCTTCATCGCTGACTCTTATTTAGAGATAGACTCCCACACATAATCATGGTAAATGATATCACAGGTTTCTTGCTCAACACTAACTCCATCCAGGAATTGATCCTCATGAACATCAACAGAAACAGTTGAAGAAGATGAGCCAAACAACTCACAATCAAGAGGACCAATGTAATCAACAGATCGAGGAAGAGGAGATAACACATCATCATAAACATCAGATTCAGAGTCCAAACCCGAGTTGAAATTATAAGTATGTGGGGTGGGAGAATATAGTGGTAAATCAATGGATGAACTCTCAAGTTATCCAACCTCAACCTACAGAAATGGAGCTCTTAGATGAGGGGAAGATGAAGAGCCACTTGGAAAAACAACTCCGTTCATCTCAGATTTAGAGGCTCTATAACCAAGTTATGTTGGGAGACTTTTGAAAGATTCGTATTTGTGCGGATTCATCAAAATGTGAACAAGAAATTTATATTTATATTTGATCAAATTCCAATCAATATCATCTTCAAAAAATTGAAAACAAAAATGAATTAAATGATCATGAAAATCATCAAGAGATTCATCAAGTACTTTTTGCAATGGCATGTTCTTCTTGAAAACAGATTTATAATCATACCTGTCAAAGGCATGATAAATCTCCTTAACAAGATGTTTATAAGATTGAATGGAAGTGGCTAGAAATGTGTAACACCATTCCTTTACGCATGCTTCGAATGTGAGGATGATCAAATTGCATGCAGTATCCTCACAATGAATATTATGTTTTGTGCAAAATTTGAAAAACGAGTATGTGCTGGAGGATGGTTGTTGCACCCTCGCCATCGAATTTAAGATTTGACAAGTCATTGATTATTCCCATGGGAACTTTTATATTTTCAGTTGTAGAAAAACATGTTGGAGTTAATATTTGGGAATAATGCATTGAAGATGTGAAAATTCATTTACGGGATCTTCCTAATTTGAAGTCCCAATTATACCTCACACCATTTGGTGTAGGAGTCCCATCTGGAATACATCCTGGTTTTCATTGCAGTGGGTTTTAATGATGTGCCTTGGCTGCAATAACACATGGATTAATGTATGGTGACTTTGGTGGGAACAAGTGTGTGACTCTGCAGAAATTCAAGTGCAATGCATGGAGGTTCTAACACACAAAGGGAAAATGAGTGAGTCCCTCGAAAGCCTGTAATAGTACGCAGCTTGAAAGGAACATAAGAGCATAAAGAAATCACAAGCTAATCTTTAAAATAGTTCACAAGTTAACAATGATGGAATTAAATAACAACACACATTCAACAAGATTCGTATGAATGAAAAAGAAATAGTTCATAAGCATAAGTGTAAGTTAAATAACATACATTGCAAACATAACAAGAATAGTCCTACTATATTCACAACATATGCATGAAAATGTGTTGGCTATGAGATTTTATTAAGTGAAAGTTCCAATCATACATATACCATTGACAAACCACTAGCCCCGATAGTGGAACATGAAGTCAACACCTACTCCTCCAAAGAAATATACTCCCTCTACGCTACGAAGAAGCCAAGGCTCTCACAAACTCCCCAAGTTCCTGATTCTAAACCTAAGCCAAGCCAAAATATTGGATCCCCAAAATCCCTTTACATGACTTATGAGGGTATATTTTTAACAAGATGTGGTGACTCTTCAACTTCCCTTTGTGACTCTTGGACTTCCCTCATGACTCTTCAACTTATTTACAAAGTGACTCATTACATTCATTATATTGTGACTCTTAACATTCCAATATTGACACTTGGAATTATTTTTACAAATTGATTACAAAACAATATTACAATACATTGGTACCCAGATAGGAAAAAATTGGGTAGAGATAACTAGATAGCCTAATAATAAAAAACCTTATCATGCTTGAGTATGGGGAAACTCCATCTCAACAACTTCCACTTTATGTTTCTTAGTTACATAGCGGGGCCATGCTTTGTGTTGTGTGATGACATCCCCAAATTGTGAGATGGTATTAGGCTGAAAGCAAACTCTAGCCTCCATGGCATCTAGGTACAATGACTTGGAATTGGTTTGTGTTTCAGTATTGAGCAAGAGCAACATCGTGTTGATTTGGATAGGGCCACAAATGTACTTGTGCATGTTCTTTATGTTTACTTCAAGATCTTCCTTTATGGCTACCTATCTCAATTGATCCAAGTATTCTTCAATCTCCTACCTACCCAGATTCTTGTGCCTAATCTATTCCCGTGTGATTTCACCAAGAAGTCCATTTTTTTCTACAAATGTGCATATAAGGCTTGAGTGTTGGCAATGAATGAGGCGAGTTTTTTGTTAATTTGGATAAGCATCTAAACATTTTCCTTCTCCAACTCTACATCTTTCCTTGTTTTATTACCCAAGTCAAGTGGTTCCCCTTTGTATTTCATTGACCATTCATGCATGGAAATGATGGAAACTTGTACATTCCTGAGAGTTTTAAAAAAATATTTACACTTCTACTACAAGCCATGCAGGGGGAAAATTTCCTTATGCATGGTAACAAGATCCTCATAAAGACTTCACATGGTCCCTCCTAGTGTCCATAATTCAATGAGTATCATTGCCTTTAGTTCTTCTATATGGACGTGTGCAAAATTTGTGTTATGTACGTCTGCACAGAGTTGTCCAACCTCTTTCCTATTATACTGCAAGTTCTTTGCTATTTGTTTGTTCTCAGGCGTCAAATACTTCGTGTTTGACTTAAAGGCACTAGGGAAGGCCAAGTTAGCTTCAACAATGGCACCTAGATTTATTTTTGTGTCTGTCATGATAATCCATTCTCTAATGAATCCAAGAGATGCGAGGTTGTCTGTAAAATTCTTCTTCCTCGCTCATACAATATTCTTTTGAATCTCGTCATAAGTCAGATTATACATATCCATAACCAAACCATCATCAAGAGGAAAAAATTCCTCTTCCTCACTTGGAGCTTTCTCTTCTGGAGGATGGGGAGACATAATGGTGACTTGGTGTGTACTTGGCATCATGTTGACATCTTGGTTATATGCCTTTGGTTCCTCCATGTCTTGAATTTTGATCACCTCAACTATCTCTTGAGGGATCTCTTTGTCCTGCATCTATTTTTTCTCCTCCTTTGCTCTTGTTCTTCCATGTGCTTATTTTCTGCTTCGTGTACCCTCTGTTTCCTCTTCTTTTCCACTACTATAGGTTCTCTCATAATGATTGGATCTGCCTTCATCTTACACCTTCATTCTCCCTATGGATTGTGCACAACCTTCCTTATTCCCTTATCACACGCTAGGTTACAAATTTCTTGTGGTATTTCCTTTGGAGTATCTTCTTTCTGCGGAGTAATCAGTGAAGTTCCTACAAAAATGATCGGCTCACGAGACTTGGAGGCATTGTAATAATTCTTTCGTCCATCCTTCTCCAACCAGTGAAAGGTCCCACTTAGCCACTAAAAATGGATCCTCATACAATGTTATTTGATAATATTCCTCAGATCGTATGGATTGAAATGCTGAGTACTGAATGCAAATTTCTCTTTTGTGTTCCCTTTGATATCTACAACTTTCAAGTTCTTGATATCATATAATCCATTCTGCGAAAGAAGGACAGGCCAAGGTTCTATATTCTTCATGTGTAGAGATATTCACAACCCTGTGGAGAGATGGTACATAACTTCTTACATGAATAACCTATTGATGGCATACCATGGTAAAAGATGTGGTGAATTCTGTCCGTTGAACATTCTAAGGAAAGTGCCATCTAGTGAGGCAAACTAATACGTTATCTACGATACTTCTTTCATTTCCCCATGTGACATGCAGTATGGATCTTCCTCAAAGATAATCTTGTACAACAGAATGAGGAAGTCATCAATTATCTTCTCCATTACTCCTCTATGGCTGCACTGCAAAAGAAACTTGAAATAAACATACATGGCATGCTCCCATGGTGTCCAAGTCTAATTCATGCTAGGGAATGCATTGTGTGCACATATTGCATCTAGTAGATATGCAAACATATAAAATCTAGATTTCTCGCCCTTGGGAGGACTAAGGGTGTTAGATACATGGATCCAAAACTATTGAGCCAAAAAATATGACCAGTTGAATGGTTTACCTTTATTCACAACCTGGTCCAATAAGAAATCCCACCCTTCAGGAAAGGTCTCAGTGCTCTGCTGAATGTAGCTTCTACAATGTAGGATTATCAACAGTTGATAGGCCCTCCTAAGAGTTCTTGTCTTGTATGTGTTGGTGGGTGTCTGAAGGAACTTCATTGGCTCTTTCACCCAGCCTTTAAAAATCTCCTTGGTGCTCAAGTATCTAGTTTTCGCATAGAACTACAAATCCAAGAGTGATTTTGGCTTAGGAAAATTGTACATAAGATGATAGTCTGCTGCCAAAAAAGAAACAAACCTTCGTCCACTGGTATTGCCAAGAGACATATTATTTGTATCCATGTGAGACAATATCTAGCTAATAACATCTTCACATGGGAATGTTGGGTACCTATATGCAACCATGTTTAACTCTGACTTCTGGACATTGACATACACCTGTCGGTCTTCCAGATCTAATTTGAAGGTTCTTGCTAAGAAAATTTCATTCACCTTCTTCCATGTGATATATGATTCCTTTTCTACAAATAGTTGAGTTTCTGAGTATACTGGCATACTATCAACTACCACCCTAGTGTTTCTCTTTGTGGTATCCTTTGAAGTATTTCTCTTGGGTTCCATGATAGCAATGGTTAATGAAGAGAAGTGCTCAACACCTGTAATACCTATGGGAGGAAAAATCACTCATGGCAGACATAAGTTAGCTTTAGTAAATAAAATTTCAAGGAAAGATCAAGCAACAAACCAGTGTATTGATGAAGAGGATTCCATAATTCCTGAGGTTAAGGGAGTGACATTAGTTGTAGGAAATGCACATTGCTTAGTCTCAACAACCAGTGATGCAGCTTGAGGCTAGATACTATGTAATGTGCAGTCCATCCTGAGAAGAATATGGGAGAGACTGCACATTACACGACATTAGTGGCCAAGGGGATAGGCCTAAGCCCTGGAACTATGAAATGCATAGTTGGGTCAACCTATACTGCACATTCCACAACCTTAGAGGCTAAGCTGAGAGCTTTATCCTTAAAGTTGCGCAATGCCCTACTAGACAAGGTGATGCATGGCGAAGGGATGAGAAGATATGCCTGAAATGAGTGTGGGAAACTATCATATATGAGCGATGGTGCATGTTAAAGTGAAATTATGACTAATTATGGATAGATTGTTGTAAAAAAAAGTTTGGAATATTAACATGGAAAAGGAAAAATGAACATGCAAGAAGAGTCGCAGCAACGACGACCACTAACGAAAAAAAGAAAAAAAAAACTAATGCGACACTTGTGAAAGGAAAATGAAGGACCAAACCAACACTTGTACAACCTAATATGCATTAAAACACCAACAACCATGAAAATAAACAAGAAAAACAACAATCATAGAAGCCAAATGATAAAAAGTGATAATAGATGACAAAAGCAAAACTTAACCGGAAAAGTGTCACAAACTCCACCGAAGGCACCTTCATCTCCTTTTGAATGCTATATCTCCAAGATCAAATGTAAAAATTAGCTTTAGCGGCATCCATTATATAGATCTAGATTGATTATAGCTTATGACATGCATGCCTAAAATAAAGGGAAAGGCAACACTTGGCGGTAAGTTACAAAATTAGAAAGTGTGCCACCTTCGGGAAACTAATTAGTGAATCCCTATTTTCTAGAGATTCCTTTTGATTTTTTTACTTTTTTTTCCTTTTTTTTTCTTTTTCAAGAAACTTGCATGCACACTTCTAAGAAGGATTACGCAATTCTCGAAGACTGGGAAACTTCTTGACTCGGTGCATTGCGTAGTTTTTGAGCTCAAGGGATACTTTGCACAGTTTCTATCAACAAGGTTGGGAATCCATATAAAATTACGCAATTTTCATACTCAAGGTTGGTCTACCAAAAAGAATTGCACAGTTTCTAGAGGCAAGGTTGGCCTGCCTTCCAAGATTGTGCAGTTTCTGGAGGCAAGCCCAACAATGCTACAAGGTCAAGTCAGAAGTTAACTTGTGTTTGAAATATACCAAGTCACGATCAATACATCACAATAAAAGCATGAAAAGATAATTCTTTATCACAACATGAATACTTGAAGAAAGTAAAAGATAAGGTCCTATGGATAGAAGGAAGGATCCAAAATCAAAGCATAGGAAATTTTTTGGAGGGTGTTTGTAGCAATTACAATAGTATGGTTAAGATCTTTTGTGCACTGTAGATGGGAATTAGGATCTTGATCAGGGCCATCATATGGAAACAATAGACTTAGGCCTTTGATCATTACTAGGGGACTGAAATAACAAACTTAGGCCCTAAACACAATTTTTCAAGCTCAAGCATAATGAATGTGCCTTTAAATTAGCACATGAGATCCCTATAGGGTATCCTTACCCTATTAGATGGAAATAGGAATAGTGAAACTAGGCCTTGAGCACTAGGAACGGTTCTTGAGGTTTAAACAATGTTTATGGAGGAGAAAATAGATCTTTAGGCCTTGAAGAAATCTTCTCAAAATCAAGCACAATGAAAAACAACATAAAACCACACATCATTAGGGGATCTTTAGTAATTGATTTGGATATGGACACCATTAGAGCTATTTATGGACCATGGATGGGTTACAAGGCCTTCCCATCATAAAATAATGAAAATAAGTTCCTTAGTATTGTTTTGAAGCTTCTTAGATTCAAGATCCTTGAGTAAGCCCCCAAATCAACACGAAAGAAATTTTTAGAGGTCCTTTCACCTCCAATTGGGTTATATGCATCACAAGTAGTTTATGTGAAGTGGAAATGGGTTTCTAGTGATAAACATGGTCAAGAGGGAAATAAAGGCCTTACACCATAACTCAAACTTCTTAATATCAAGAAACTTGAAAATAATATGGAAACCATGATGCAACCCCTCTCTATAAGGACTTATGAATCAATAAAGGGTCTTAGTTCCTTAAACATAGTTTGGAAAGGGAATAAGCGCCTCGAGTCCTAAACCATACTTCTTAGGCTCAAACGCCATGGAAAATTCCATGAACCACTATATATGACCTATATATGGTATCAATTACCTTAAAGTCAGAAATGGGAACCATTAATAGGTTAGTTATGAACCAAAATGAGTCTTGGGGCTTAATTAAGTTCAAGGGGGGATGATAAGGGCTTTGTGCCAAAAATGAAATTTCTTAGGATCAACTACCATGAAAAATAGATACAACCCATAAATCATGCCATTTTTTGGGGATATTTTGACTATGAATGGTTTACTAAGGGACATTATGATGTTTCAACAAGATTGATGGATCTTTGGGTCTTGATAATTGTTAGCAAAGTAGACTAAGGTCCTTATGCATTTAATAAAGCTTCTTGGGCTCAAGGTGTTAGCACCTAGATTGAACCTCAGGCTGAATAAGGCAATTTTGGGGTAACCACAAACCACGCTTAGCCAAGTAGCTAGCCCTACTAGGCCAGGAGAGGGCTCTCTCCATAAGGATCTCAGCCAAAATGACTGGATCAAGAAATTGATATTAGGCTAGGTATAGTAGCACAAGGTTTTGATTTGATTTTTTGAAGGGTTTTTCTGGATCAGAAAGAGCCAAACAGTTAGGGCAAGGAAATTAGGTCAAAACTACAAGGTGTTTGATGGGACAAGGTAGGCACAATGATCAGAACCTTAGGGTTTGATGGATGAGGTGAAAAGACATGTGAGGATATAGAAAGAGCATGTAAACCACATGGATTCTTCCTAAACTGAAGAAAACACAGACTGTGAAATGTCTACCCAAAACAGAGCATAAAAGATATGGATTCTACCTCTCAGACTTGTATACATTCACATAAAGGCAATGAAATGATGAAATGAAGTCAACAATACATTCTAACACATGAATACAAAAGAAAAACTGAACTAAGCATCATACCACATGGATCCCAAAGAAATAGCTGCAAGTTTTCATTAATCTCTTGCTGTAACTAATACAAAATGATATCTAATCAAAACATTAGCATCCAACTGAGACCCCTACAATGACTGAGGAAAAGCATCATATAGACCCCAAACAACTCATCCTAAGCTCATGGAGTCGAATCCATGAGAAGAGGAGCTGTTTCTAACAAAATTTGAACTGCTAACAAGAAAATAGGGTGGTCAAAGTGACTCATCCCTAAACCAAACAAACCGATACATTACATCTCATAAATTTGTTTTACCTAATGAATCTACCTTCCTCCACCATTTTCTCTTTTCCTTTAACCTATAATGATGATAACGAAGGCAAGGCCCCTCCCACTTTCTGCGGGGTAAACACCTGCCTCTTTCCCATCTGATAGGTGAAAAAAATGGCTGCAAAATGTTCCTCTGTGGTATACTACTCTGACCATGCTCAATGTGTACATTATGTCCCTCACTACCATCATGCTCATCATGTTCCTCATCACTATCATCATCTCTATTAGGTGAATGAATAACTACATGAAATGGTGATGTAGATGGTGTGGAGGTGGTTGGTGAAGAATGATCTGTTGAGGATGAGTAATAAGTAAGTTGTGGTGGATGAGAAGAAGTATATGGATGAGTGGACGATGATGGAGGAATGCGGGGAGATGGCTGAGTAGGTGGTTCATTGAATATTTCATTAGCTATGAAGGTCTCCCAAGCAGTGCCTAGTTGATCTAAGTGATGGAGGACTATCATTTTTATAAGAGAATGATGGAAAATACTATGCATCTGATGAGCTAGATCCCTTTTTTGAGAAATATTTGTCATCTTGTCAATACTTCTGAAAAGGTAATATGACAAACTGAGCATTCTTACCCTGGTAAAGTGCATGAGAAGCCTGATATGATATGAGTAGAGTCTAGAAAACCTGCCCTCACATGTGAAATACCTCATGATTATCTTCATTAATGGTGCATACTTGTCTAAGAGATAAGAGATAAGAGAAAGAGAAAATTCTTTTCTTATCATTTTTAAACCTTGTTTTAAGATATGGCTCATAAAAATTGTGATTCATATTTCTTTGCTTGAACCATTTCTCTCCTGCATTTGGAATTCCAGTGGCCTGTGATATGATTACAGGAGATATAGTGAATGTGACCCCGCCTAAAGTGACCTGGTTGTTTTGCGAATTGAGGATGAACTGCTTGGTTAATTGCCGATGAAAATTCACCCTTTCAACCCTTTGGCAAAACTCAAAACAACCCATGTACTTGAAACATGATACTGTAAGTGGTGATGCCATAAGTTTTGAGGTATCAGTGGGTTCAAATCAGATAATTCTCCCTCCCTTATGTGGCTTTCTCCCATGCTGATGTTCATCTTCCATGCTTTCACTGCCACTGCTTTCCTCCTCCTCATAATCTTTTCCTCTTTATCCATGTTTTTGAGTTTGAAGCTTTAGAAACCCAAGAGAAGGTAATAAGGAAGTGGGATTTATTGTGAGTAGGGATAGCGGAAGGAGAGAGAAGTTTGTGTGATGTAGGAATGAGATATGTATGATGTGAGAGTGAGAATGCGGGGTATTTTTTAGTAGGGACTATTTTGTAAGTAAGGGTTTAGGGATTTTGTTTGGGGACTAGGATATAGGGGATAAGTGTATTTGATAGTAGGGAATAGGGAAAAGGAATGATATTTAGGGATATGACAATAATATATGGGAATGAACAGGAAAATGATAAGCGGGGGGGGTTTTTAGACAACCTAGGGTTTGAAAATTTTAATAGCGAACAAACTCAAAAATCTTGAAATGAGTGATGGGAGGATAGCTTAGGGAGTATACTTACTTGTTTGAGGTTCTATGTAGCAAAAGGAGTGATTTGGATGCTTGTTAGGATAGTTTTGATGGTTTCCAGCCCTATGCACAATGACGTGTACAGGTGCGCAACGCCCTGTTGTATGCGTAGCGACGTGTACAGGTGCACAATGCCCTATTGTATGCGCAGTGTCGTGCAAAAATACACAGGTGTGCGGGCTCTATGCGCAACACTCCGGCTGTATGCACAGCGCCCCGCCTACGTGCATAGTGCCCTGCAACTTTTCCCTGCGCACAACACTCGGGCTCTATGTGCAGTGTTCGCAGTTTCTTTGGCCACCAATTCGATGCAACTTGGTTTCTCTCTTTTTCAAATGAGTATGACGAAGTTTGAAAGATGCTTTTGAAATCTTAAATAGAGGATGAGTTTTATTTTTCCTTAGAAAACCCCACTTTATAATGTTTGTTTGGAACTTTTTACTTTGTCTTCAAATCTTTGTCTGATGTTTTTCTTTCTTTGTCTATTTTCAGGTGGATGATGCTTTGATTGAGCTGATTCTTCAATGATTCCTCTCTTGAAGCAAGGAGAAGTGCCTTAGGCAACTTAATTATTACATAAAATGACTTGAATTACATAAAAAATATGAACAAACTAAAATACTTTGTTTTCATCTCAAAAATATGCTTTTGAGATGAAAATTACATCAATGAAATAAGGATTTTCTACAATAATCATTTGGTCTTCCTCATACCTTTGTTGCCCTTAATTTGCAATAAAACAAAGCTTTTGGCCTTGGAAATGAACCCTAAGACCTAATGGAGACATGATTGCCTTAACTCTAAAAATAATATAACTAAAACCATAACTGAATGAAACATGAAGATGGTTCAACAAATATACTTGATGAGGGAAAATTAGATTTCCTGAGAACAAGAAGAGAACCATTAGTGGATCATTTTTGGCATGACCTAGAGGAATGATAAAAAGTTTCAGTATGAGACACCTATAATGAAAATGCAAAGAGCATATTTGATCCCTGATGGAAGTATGCATATACTGACACTAACACAAGGATCAAGAAACTTTCATTGAAAAACAACATATGACCATTCTATGGGATCTTTGACCTCTAAGTGAGATATATCCATCATTAATTCCTTTTTAGTATTAGTGATAGGTGTACATCCCTAGACCATGGCTAGAAAAGGAAAATAAGGGCCCACTGTAGGAGAATGAAGCTTATAGGTTTCAAACATAATGAGAAAGACCTCTAGCCATGGAAAATTCCCTCTTTATGAGTTATTTCATGTACAAACAATATCCTAGAGACCACTACCCAATTTTATATAAAAGTGATTGGTCTAGGAGCCTTAGCCATTACTGAGAGGAAAATAGGTTTTATGCCTTAAAATTAGGATTTAGAGTGAGATATTTTCTTTTAAAACATGTTAGAGTGAGGGAATTTGCATAGTTATTACTTTAGCTAAAAAAAGTTAACATAGGGATGAAGATCTACTAAAATATTCATGGAAATATTCAAGGATATATTATGGAGATAGTTTGAACAAAATTTACAATTAGGTGTATTTTTATGGTCGCATATTCCTATATAAAATGACCATTTACACCATAATTATACACAAAGGAATAATTTAATCAATATATTTCCTCTGCGAAGATTCTAAAAAGAAAGTCTTAATCTCTCTTACTTTGAATAATATAATATGCATATAATTTTTTTATAAACTCTAACACATCATGTGTGCATCTTTTTAAAACTAAACTTTTGACTAAAATAATATGCATGTCCTTTTATAACCAAACTTAATCATGCTTTTATAACGGTAATGAATCCAAACACTTTTATAACTAAAACACATAAATGATTTTATTATTATAAATATAATGCATACGAACACTTTTATAATACGTCAACTAAAACACATAACTATTTTATTATTATAAATATAATGCATACAAACACTTTTATAATACATCATGTGTGCATATTTTTATAACTAAACCTTTGATTAATTAAAATAATCATGCATATCCTTTTATCACCAACACTTAATCATGCTTTTATAACTATTAAGGCATGCAAACACTTTCATAACTAAAACAGATAGATGCTTTTATTAATATTATTATAAATATAATGCATACGAACACTTTTATAAGTATAAAACGAATACTTTTATTGTGCACATGCCTCTATGTGATTTGAGAAAATAAAGGTAGGATTGTCTTTTCCAAGACATGAATGCTTTTATTATTCTCTTTATGTTATGTGTGTTAGTTATTTCAGGTTTAATTTTGGAATGAGAAATTAGGTGATTTAGACTCCTTAAATAAAATTAATTTTCTTTTCGTTTATATATAATTGGTATTCACAAAAAATATATTTGTGTCCACATGAGTTGGTTATCTTTTTATGTATAAGTGGCTCTAAGGCAGCGAGCAGGTCAATATTAGTGATACTGAAACCAAGGTGGGGAGGATAATAGTGACTCCTCCCTGCCACCCGAGTTACACCCATTTTACAAAACAAAAATATATTTACTTTCGAATTTCCTATTTTTATTTTTGACAAAATTTATAAATATGACCTACATATTTATCATTGTTAAAGTCATATAAATTTATAGAATTTTGTATGTAGATTTCTGCACATTAAACAAAGAAATATTATTTTCTAATTTTTATTTATATATATTATGATTCTAAAACACATGGGTGTTTTTACAATAACAATTTATTATATTTCTATCTAGAGAACAAATTATATGGTACACAAGTATAAAAGGAGACCTACACACTAAAAATAAAATAACATGGATTGATTAAAATAAATAACATAGATTAATTAGGTTAAAAAAATTCAACTTGGTTTTAATGATTGACCTCATAATTTAGAGCTGTATTGTATTTATTAATTTTCAAAAATATATAAAATCAACAATAAAAATATGCAAAAATAGTGGTGCACAAAAATTGATTGTGATATACAAAGATACACATTTGTTTCAAGAAATTCCATCATTTAGATATGAAACCATTGTCTTACCATGAACATATATGCATTATAATTTAGAGAAAATGCAGTATAGTGCTCTTATGAGAATGCAAACTTTGTTCAGTTATACAAATTTTCTATAAATAAAACTGATATATTATGGAAGCTAACTCAACTTCCTACGTTTCATCTTCTAATGTTATATTTAACCATTTTTGTAAGTACCAATAAACAATTATCTTAATCAATGTATTGTTATTTGTTTTTGGATTTCCATTGCAACTAATACATCATGAAAGAGGAGCGTTAACTTGCACTATCCTACATGTTGGCTCCAAAAAGGAATCATTACATGCACTTAATTATGTGTATCTTGAATATGTGTAGAGATAGAATTGAGTAGATGTCTATCAAATAGTTTTGGATTGTAAACATACTTACTAGATTCAAGAATTGGATTACAAAAATATAAATTTTAATTGCATAATTGATTAATAGATAAATCATTTGAGCAATATTTTTACAAAAGCTAAGGTGATATTTAAGGGGGGAATAATGCACATATAGACTGTAAAAATTCCTATATGAACACTAGATAATTTTAAAAAGGATGCATTTTACTCAAATTCCATAAGGTGGTGTGTAAGAATAAGAATGTAAAAATTAAAATATAAAGGATATAATCACTCTTATTAACATTATGGTAGCTCAAGTGAAGCTTGAGACCCATAGAAAATAAGAAGGGTTGAAAACCCACTGCGCAGCTCGACGCTGTGGCTCCCACATGTGCCCACTGACTGCGACTTGCATTCGGCCGTCTGGGCCTCGGCCTAGCCATGGATCCTCCGGATCCCCCCTCGGAAGGGTTGGACCAGCAAAATGCCTTCTCAGCCTTGGTGAAATCGCTCCCTCCGCAGCGCCCCAGACCTGCCCTCTCAAAGTTTGTGAAAAAGCTGGATGGGATTCAAGAGGTTCAGCTGCCTCCAGTCTTGCCCCACATGGCCGCTCTGTCTCTGGTTGAAAAGGGCCTCATTGGCCAATTCACAGGCCTCTAGCCTTCTCCCCGAACCATTCAAAGATGGGTTGAAAGAAACTGGACTGATAAAATTCAAGGGAAGATCTCCATAAGGTTTTGTGGGAAAGGATATTTCACATTCCACTTCGAATCTAAAGAGGATAAGGACCAAATCTTCAGAAATGGGCCCTATTTTATGGATTCCAGGGGCCTACACCTAAATAAATGGACACCAGATTTTGACCCTGAACTGGATGTCCCCAGCACTGTTCCGGTTTGGGTTCATCTTCCCCATCTCCCTCTCCACTGCTGGGGAGATGAGTCTGTTCGAGCCATGAGGAACGCAGTAGGAAAATACATAGATCGCAGTGAACCGAAAGAGAACATGCAGGCATGTGCGAGGATTTGTGTCGAAGTGGATCTCAGCAAAGGAATCCCTGAATCGATAAAACTGAAAGTGGACGAATGGAGCCATATCCAGCAGCTCGATTACGAGCAGATTCCTTTTAAATGCAAGGTATGCCATGAATACGACCACTTTGCCAATAGATGTCCTAATCTTGTTGTTGCAGAGAACGATGATCAAGAAGGCCATTGGGAACCAGTCAAAAAGAAGAAGTCTGCCCCAGCATCCAAAGCTCCTCTGGAATCTGATCCTCCTATTCCCTCTGCTCCTCGCCCCTCCTCATCCTCCCCGCCCCTTCCTGCTCAACCCCCTCTTGATCCGCCCCTCCCTTCCTCTTCCAACCCCTTCTTTGTTTTATCTACCCTCAACCCTCCTCCTGAGGATCCCTCTCTGCTCCCCTTGATCCCCTTTGAACCTTCAGATCCTACTCCCTCCCTGATCACCCCTTCGCAGGCTTCTCTCGATCCCCCTCTTCCTAGGCTCACCAGAAGCACGTCTAAAGATCATGGATCCTCTGGCGACTCTTTCAAGAAATTAGGTCCTAGAAGAAAATCGGCCAAGCAGCACAGAGACGAGAACGCTCAAAAAGACATAGCCATGGGCAACCAAACCGCTATAGAAGCTTTCATCCTTGGGCAACATGAGAAGGAGACAACTCAAGAGAGGTGAGCACCTCTCTGTAAACCAGTCACCCAATGATGAAAATGTTGTCTTTTGGAACAGCAGGGGTCTAGGGCACCCCTCAAAAGTATTAGCCCTCAAAGATCTTATTCATAGTGAAAAACCAGACATAATTTTGATACAGGAGACAAAACTAGAGCGGCAAGAAATAAGAGGAATTATTGATCAGCAGAAACAATACAAAGGCTGTAACAGTGACTCAAGAGGAGCTTCCGGTGGAATTTCCACCCTTTGGGACCACAGAAAATGGAGCTACACAATAGTTAATTTACATCAGCATTGGATCAGAACGGCTCTGGAAAACAAAATCGATAATCAATCAGCAGTTGTCTACAATGTCTACGCCCCTAACCACTATAGAGAAAAGGAAAGTTGCTGGGACGATTTAAAGGCAATTATCGATATAGAAACGACTTCAAACATTATAGTGGTAGGCGATCTCAACCTGATCTTACACGCCAATGAAAAAAGGGGAGGCTGCTTTTCGCCTGACCCTTCCAGAGGTCGTTTGGAAGCAATTATTCGACATCATGAACTGGTAGACGTTGTACCAAAAAATCACAGGTACACCTGGAGCAACTACAAGCTTGCTAATGGCAATATAATGGAAAGGCTGGAGAGATTCTTAATTAATGTATCGTTCCTCTCCTCATTTTCTGTGGGCCACACTAGCATTTTATCCACCTCAGCCTCTGATCATTACCCCATTACACTTACGCTAGAAACTCACTATCCTCTCGGGCCAATCCCATTTAGATACAGTCCTCTTTGGAATTGGGAGCCAACGGTCAGAGAAATTGTACAGGGATCCTAGAACCAGCATGTCGAAGGCTCACCAGGTTTCATATGGGAATCTAAACTGAGAAGAACCAAACAGGTCATCAAAGAATGGGCTAACACCAACTACAAAGAACCTGAAGAGACCAAAAAGAAAATTAAGACTGAACTTGAATGCATTCAAAGAAAGATAGAGGTTCAGGGCCTCTCTCACCAAAATAAGGAGCAAGAAGGATCACTCTATGCACAGTTGAGTCACATAAACAGAGAAGAAGAGCTAAAATGGAGACTAAAGTCAAGGCAGCTCTGGCTTCAAGGCGATGACAAAAATACTGCCTTTTTTCACAAACAGGCCACGGCAAGAAAACTCAGGAACAATGTCAGCTCAATTTTGGACAATGAAGGCAACTAGCAAAATACCTAAGAAGCCATCAAAAGAGCTGCCACTGATTATTACAGAGAGATTCTAACCAAAGGAGAAGAGGATTATGGTGACCTTCTTCAATACTTGCCCAAGGAAATCACTAGAGAAATGAACGATAGCCTGACAAAGGAAATTGAAGAGGAAGAAATCAGAAGAACAATCTGGTCTATGAATCTTGATAAGGCTCCTGGGCCTAATGGATTCCCCATTTGTTTTTACAGGGCTTTTTGGGGTTTAATCAAAAATGACTTGACAAAGATGATCAGATGGATCCAGAGAAAGGGCAAAATAGGAGGATACACCAATGCCACGTTTCTGGCTCTCATCCCTAAAGAAAACAAGCCCACTTCCTTTTCTCGGTTTAGACCCATTTCTCTCTGCAACTCCTCCTATAAAATTTTGTCTAAAATCCTTGCCTCTCGCCTCAAGCCCCTCCTCCCCTCTGGTGAGCCCCAGTATTGTAGCAATAATGCTACAACTCCTGGAGCTTCCTTCTCTAATTTTATCAACCCGGTAGTTCGTAACAAAATTGGAAGCGACGGTGCTGTATGCACAAGTACTAGCTCTTTTCGCAGCTGTCACTTGGTCAGCTGGCACAAGTCCGCTAGGGCTCAAGCCAACTTCTATATGTTCTCAGAAGAAGATTTCTAAATGATGAACGAAGGCTATCTCAAAGGAAATTAACCTACTTTGCAAGAATGAACTGAAAGCCAACCAAACATGGAAACCCTAGTAAACCCTAATCTGACTAGCTTAATCCTTATGATGCAATGGTGGGAATGCAACTTCTAGAAATGATGCCATTACTTCTAGTGAGATGAGATGCATGAATTTAAACTACTTTCATTAAAGAGAACACATTTTTGTATTTTTGCTCAAGTGGGTGGAGTTATTATGATTGTGCTTCTTACTGGGTCTTGACTGTGCAGGGGTAGTTCAAGGGGAGGAAGGCTTGGGAAAGGTCAAGAGGACTCTGAGAGGTTCCAGGGGATCCCTCACATCATTCCACAGAAGTCCACAACGTTCAGGTGCTTGGCAACCGTGTTTGCAGGCTTCTACAGGATGTCTGCAGGGGATCCTACAGGAAACTCGGGATTTCTACAGGAAGTCTGCTAACTTCTACAGGATGTTCTACAGTCGGAGTTTTGGGTGATGGAGGAGTGAAGGAGCTGTATGGATGGATGGGTAAGATGAAAGAGGAGCTTGTGATGGCCTATGGACAGAGAGATGAGATGGAGAGAGAGAGGATAGAGCTGGTTGGTCGATAGAAGGGTAGAGGCAATGGAAGGTCAAAAAGATTGAGCAACGTGGGCAGTAGAAGGGTTGGAAGGCAAATGAGCTGAACAGAGGATGAGTAGGTGGCTTAGGCACAGTTCAGAAGGATAAGAACACAATGAAGTGGTGCTGCGCAGTGTAAATGAAACAAATCACCCTTATCTTGCATGGAAACGAAAGTTCACCAACATAGTCTAACTGTTTTATTAGAAATCAAAGAGCAGCAATGTAAGTTGAAGGGAATTCATGCATGATGTTGAACCAAAGAGTCATTACTCAAGATATAATCGCATGGACAATTCTTCAATCGAAAACATTACATCAATACTTGCATCCATATGTTAAAACAATGTTTTTGGCAGTTGGCACGGTCTACACTTCCGGTCCCCAAACAGAGGTGAAAGTGAGTCATGCATTCAACCTTTTTGAACTCAACGTAACTTAAATCTCCCTACGCTAATTCTGAACTACTGAAACAACTGCATTCATGAAACTAATCTACATAACCAAACCGAAACAGTCAACTCAACAAACTGTGTTTCTCAAGTGCATGTAAAGGAAAGAAATGCAATGATAAAAGAAAGACAAGTAACAATACAAAGAAAAGGAGGTCTATTGCTCTCAGGTTGGGCCCTAACCTGAGAGCTATAGCTCCCCTAAGAACTCAGAATCGAATCCAAATCTGCCTGCCTTTTATTAAAAGATCATAATCATGAGTCTAACAGCATGCCAGAATTGGCTTACAAAGAGCAAAAACAGAGCTACAGCTCGTAATCCAAAATCTACAACAAAAGTTCAAGAGTCTCATCGAAGGCTACAACCTTAATATTTATACATGATGAGGGCCAAGCTGGCCTCCTCAATTAGTGGAGCTTGGCTGTCCAACTAAAAGTAAACTGTTGTTCCTGTAGAATCCGTTGGCTGCCTTCTAGCTCGGTGGTGATAGCTGTTGGAGCTCGGAGTTGGGGTGGAGATCACGAGGGAGGTCATTCAAGGCTGTGGACAACCTCCCTATAAACCCGCAATGCCACCTTGGTTGTCTCCTTGTCTCCATTTGCGTGGTCTTTGCTCCATTTAATGCCAAAAAACCTGAAATCATCATGTATTAGCCACATAGGCATAATGACTGCCCTTCTTCCTACAAATAACACGAATATACTAAGAAATGATGCATAAGTGATAAAAAATGAAGGGTTGAGCAAGGTAAGTAGGCCAAATGAGCCCAAATTGTTACCAAAAATTGGGGCTCATCATCACCCCCCAGCTAAAATATTTGCTCATCCTTGAGCAACTAGTCCAACTCTTCATCATTCATTGCCTTTACTGCTACCCTTACATCCCAAGCCTCTGTAGTAGTGTCCTCCTTGCTGATATGAAACCCAGCCCTTCTGTCTACCTCTTCCCACTGTTCATTATCATCTGTCTCTGTGTTGCCTTCCATCAATCCTAGCAGCAGTGGTGGGCTGAGCTTAAGGCCAATACAGCTGGCTTGGAGGTTTTGCATGGATTTCTTATAGAAGGCTACCCTTACCAGAGCTTCCCTCATCCGAGTTGGGGTATGGTACTCTCGGATTTTCAGACTGTGTGCTAATGTATTCCATCTGCGTGTGCATGCTTGGACAGCGTTGTCTCCTAACAGTCTCTCCATGTCCTCAAAATGAGATATGGCTTGGGCCTGTTTATCCATATAACTTAATGAAGCTTTAGGGTCAGTGGAAAAATGTTGGTGTGCCGAGATTAGTGCAACTGGACCCCCTGGTTCTGGTCTGATGAGCAATGGCTCGTTCAGCTCTCGGTTCATGATTGCTTTGGCTTCTGCTGCTCTTTTTTCCTCATGGTTCAGCCATGAGGCAAATGCCATTAATTGCATATCTCCCAAGGCCGTATTGGGATCCCATGAAACTTCATTAGGCAGGGCCAGATTATGGAGGTAGAACTCCGCTAATTTGGCCCTATCCTCTGATGAGCTAGTATTGCAAACTTCAGTGAATTGCTGCGGGTCTTGGAGCTGAGAGATACCTCTTTGCGCCAAGGAATTGATCTGGAATTGCAGCCATTGGTATTTCAAGTACAAGCCATAGGATTTAGCTGGATGTCTGCATTGGATAGCATCCATGGCCCAGCTGGCCATGCAGGCCAATTGTGCATCTTTCTGCTGCAGCTGTTCTCTAAGAGCTTGCACCTCAATTTGTGCTTGTTGTTCTGCTTCCTGTAGAAGTGTGGTTGGCTCCCCAAGATCGGTGTTCAGTTCCTTTTTGCCTTGCTGTTCCTCTGTGGTGTCCTTGGAGGATGTACCTGTCCTGCCCTCAGCTCCTGTAGCTGCAATCTCAGCTTCTGGTTCTCTTCCTGTAGAAACACGCTTTGGCAATTTGCCATGTGTTTGGCCATGGACAATTCACTTCTGGCCTCCTTGAGCTGTTCCTGTAAGGGACCTATGTCCGCCACACCCTTTGACTTGGCTATTTTCATCCACATGTGTGTACGGACTCTTTCTTCCTCTAATGTAAAAAACAGTGGCACAGTAAATTTCTGAGGTATAATCTTGCCAGCCTCTAAAAAGTTGTAATATGAACTCAGACTTTGCTGAGGGCTGGGCTCTAGTATATGCTCCTTCTCCAATTCCTTTGGTGGCTCTACTTCACCCTCCCTTGGTGGTGATAAGGGCTCTTCTCCTTCCATTCTCTCAGTTTCTTTAAGCCTGGCTAAGGTATCCTGTAGAGCATTCTCAGCATCCTGTAGCCGAGCTTTTTCAGTCAATTGGTCTAACCTTTCTTGCCACGTAGTTTTCTTCGGGCTCCCCCTCTCATAGGTGACTGATATCCTCGAGGGGGACCTTTCCTTGGGCGAAGTAGGGGCATCTTCAATGATGATCGGGCTGCTGGACGGAGGCTGTGGCTTGCCCGTCTTTATTCTCACACTTCTTTTGCTTTAAAGTATAGAGGGGTCTCCCTCTTTCTCTTCTCCTTTGGCTTAGGAGGTGTGTTGAGGGCGGCCAGCACAGCTGCTGCCTCCCTTTCACGAATGTCAGGTTTCTTCTCCTTGGGTTTCACTTTTTCGGGGCTTCCTGTAGAAGACCCTGTTTCAGCAATTTTCGGGCTTCCTGTAGAAGCCGGTTTCGGCTTTCCTGTAGAAACAGGTGTCACCGCCTTGGTCTGCTTTGCTGCATGAGTTTTGCTTTTTGACTTGGTTGCGGTCGCTGTCAAGGCACCCTTGCTGATGTGGACCTTCTCAGCCTTGTCCACTCTGCCTTGCAACCTTTTCTCTCTTGCTGTCAAGATGGGTGTGTCATCTTTCTCCTTGTCATCCTTTTTCTCTTGTTTCTTTTCTTGCGTTTTCTTCTGCTCTGTGGTCGGGGTCTTTTGGCCTTTTTCTTTCTTTACTGCGGCCACTGACTCTCTCTCCTCACTGCTAGAAGAACCGAGCTCTTCGGTTAGCATCTTTATGTCCCTGTCCTTTGTCAAATTTCTGAAGACTTCCCATGAGAGAGGAACCTTGTATGTGTGGAGCGCATCCTCCACAAGGAGTTTGATCAGTCCATGGTGGGCTACCTGGTCTGGTATGCCTTCTTTCAACTTGGTTGCACACTCAATCAGAGACTGTAGTAGAAAGTAAGGGAGACTAAGCTTGTTTTCTACAGGTAGATCCATCTGGTGCCGCAATTCAGTGAGTAACCGAAAGTGGTACCCGTATACGATGCTAAAACGGCCTTCGCAGGTGATGTACTTCATAATTTGCAGGCTCACTTCATTCCATGGTGGCAGTAAACTGGTTCTACGAACACCATTTTTGTCTTCTGAGAATTCCTCCTCTGGTGAAAAGAACTATTTCTTAGCTTGTTGGCTCAATTTACTTTCTTCTTTATCCCATGGTAATCCCATTGGGAGCTCCGTAACTCGGCTGATGAATTGTGGGGTGAGTTTGAGGCTCAGACCCCTGAAGGTAACGGTGGCCAACGTTTTAGATTTCGGCCTCAAAGCTTGCAAAAACTCTTCTGCCACTTCGTCGTCATAGCCCTGCAATTTGTCACAGAAGGATATCCATTGTGCTCGTGTGAAGAGCTCCACCACCTCAGGATTTTCTCTTAACTTCGTTGAATCGGTGGGTTCCCTTCTGATGAACCCACCCGGCATGGTGAAAAACTGCTGTGTTAGCTGGAGGTGGCAAATGGGGAAGAAATCCGGTCTACTGGGACAGAGCATAGGATTATGCCTCTGTCATTCACATAATTCACGAAGCTTACCCCCTGAGAACCTTTAACACAGCCAACTACACTGACATCCTGTAGGACGACATTTCATGCATGGTAGACAACAATTGCAACAATTTTCTACGACCAAACTGTAGACGACGATTCTGCCACCTTCAAAAACCAATTGCATGGAGAGTTCAGGCTTACCTTTTTAATCCACCACCTTTTGACGTGAGGAACCCGACTTCCTGTAGAAACAGCTTTCCTGTAGGAGCAGTGCGCGATTTCCGGGGGAGACTGCAGTGGGTCTGCGCTCTTGGTGTTGCTTCACAGGCGTTCTGATGGCCAAAGACTCGGAGTATCGAACTGCAGAGGGATCCGGATGATCACTCGAGTCTCAAACGGTGAATGATAAATGCATGGGGGTGATAATCTAGCCGATTAGATTTGAATCGGCGGAATCCGTGGCGCGGGGGTGAGCTGTCCCTGCCGGACCGTTGGGCGACGTCACACCATCATTCTTCTGCAAGTTCCCTTACTGCCGCATCATTACCCACAGATCCGCCGCCGCCATTCTCGTTAGAACTCTTTTCTCCCTGAGTGGACGGTTCTCACGTGTCCACTGCCCGTTTTTTCCACGGCCACCATTCACTCATCCAGCTCGACCAGCTGACTGGTCGACGTCGCCAATCGATTGACCATACAACCGCTCAACCCATCCATTTCACACTTTGCAAACAATTTCAAAGTAAAATTCATGCAATTCATCGGAAGAAAGGGTCGAGACACTTACCTGTGTGGCCGCAACACGATTGTTCAGGGTCTTGGACGACGATGAGTGGATTTATTTGCTGCTGGTGGATTTGCACAGGCCCGGACGTTCATATTCACAGGTCGCTGACGATGGATTTGATGCTTCAGCTGCATGCGCCCGTGTTTTCATTGTTTATGGTGTGCACTCTAGCGGGCTTAACTGTTACGAGACTCCTACAGGATGTCCTGTAACAGTTTCTTCCTCCTCGGGTGCATGCTGCACGACGAAGGCAATGGCCCCACAATCACGCTCACAGAGCTCATGGATGGCTGGGATGGATATGGTATGACATCTCAGCATTTTTTCATCTTAAAAATTTCTTTCTCTTGATAACTCAATGATCTGCTTTGATGGTGCAGGTAACTTCATTGCATGTCGACAGGGATGGTGGAAAGAGGTGACAACAGTGTATACAGGTGACAACAGTAGCTTGCATGCGTCCAAACCGACCCTTGGTCGTTAGATCTGCTCATAAAATGAATTCTGGGCCGTCCTGAACTTCTACAGGAAGTTTCCTGTAGAAATACAGAGCTTTCCTGTAGAAAGTTTGCGTTTCCTGTAGAAAGTCTGCATCTTCCTGTAGAAAGTCTACATCTTCCTGTAGAAAGCTCAAGCCCTGATGAAATTGTGCACATACCTTGGAGAAAATGAGTATTCTTGGAGGAGGTTGGTGAGGTCTCCTGGCAGCATGATAAGGATCTTTGGCTTTGCATTAAAAGACCTCCTCTCCTTCATAGAACACCTGCAACATACATGCATAAACTTGCTGTCCCTATCTTTTTGCTTATTGTTTTTTTCTCTTTTTTTTTTTTTTTGAAAAATAGCAGGGGCGCCTCAATGAGGTTTTCACCCTTGCCATCTGCCTTAAGCGCCTCAGAGAGGTTTTCACTCAAGGATCTTTTTCAAATCTCTTTTTTTTTTAAAGATAATAGGGGCGCCTCAATGAGGTTTTCACCCCTACCACCTGCCTTGGGAGCCTCAGAAAGGTTTTCACCCAAGGATCTTTATTATATATATATATATAAATTAGATCTTTCAGGGTATGCCCAAAGCAGAGGCAGAACCCTTCTCTATGACCAACACTGATTTCTCCATAGTTTTGATGAACTCTTGTCTTGAGAGAGGCTTCCTGTAGATCTTCAATCGATGCCCATTGACAAGCATGGGGATGGCTTCTTCATCAATGGTTCGAATAAGAACAGATCCATTGTCATGGCATTTTTCCACTGCATATGGTCCTAGCCATCTGGTTCTCAGCTTCCCCTTGAAATCTTTGTATCTGGAGTCATACAACAAGGCCCAATCTCCCGGCTGGAATTGCTTGTCATGGAGGTGTTGGTCATGCCACACCTTTCTCTGAAGTTGAACCACTTCTGAGTGAAGGAGGGCCTGCATCCGGTGCTCGTCCAGTCCATTCAACTGCAATAACCTTTCTTGTTGTGCATGGCTGAGATCTAGATCTAGCTGAGCTGCCATCCTCAAAGTGTTGTATTCAGACTCAATGGACAGCAAAGATTTCTTCCCATAGACCAGATCATAAGGTGTGAAGCCGGTGGTGGTCTTCCAGGTGGTGTTGTAAGCCCATGTGGCCTCAACCAGGCGATCTGCCCAATCTTTCCTACTGCTGCTCACCACCTTAGTCAAAATCCCTTCCAATGCTCTGTTGGTGACTTCCACTTGCCCATTTGCCTGTGGATGATAGGGGGTGGAAGTCCTATGCTTGATTTTGTGGTGAGCTAGCAGGTCTTCAATCAAGTTGGATGTGAACTGGCTCCCTTGATCAGTGACCAGCTCTCTTGGGTAGCCAAATTTGTAGAAGATGTTTTCTCTTAAGAACTTAGCCACCTTTTCTTCTATTGCTGCCTTGATTGCTTTAGTCTCTGCCCACTTTGTCAGGTAGTCAGTGCACACAATGATGTAAGACCTTTGCCTCGAAGGAGGGTTGATTGGACCCACAAAATCCATACCCCACTTCTCAAATGGCTCAAGAGTCACTTGAGGTTGGAGAGGCATCTCATCCCTTGGAGTCGGTTTCCCCATTCTTTGGCATCGGTCACATTGGCTGATATATCTTCTGATAGCTTGATGAAGTGTGGGCCAATAGTAACCTGCCTGCAGGATTTTGAAGGCAGTCCTCTTTGCTGCAAAATGTCCTCCACAAGGCCCATCATGACAGGTGAGGAGGATATCAAAGACTTCCTCCTCCCTTACACAACGCCTTAAGATCTGATCAGGGCCAAGCTTGAACAGATTGCCCCCGATCCAAGTAAATGAGGCACTTTTTCTGATGATTCTGCTCTTCTCTCTTGAAGATAGGTGCAGAGGGAACTGTGCTGAAACAAGGTAGTTTGCTATATCAGCAAACCATGGAGAGAGTACTGAGATAGCAAACAGATGTTCATCGGGCATCTGGTCATCCACTGTTCCATCCTCATCTGCAGACAAATCCAATCTAGATAAAAAGTCAACAACAACATTTTCTTTACCTGGTTTGTCAACAATGGTCAAATCAAACTGCTACAACAAAAGTAACCATCTAATAATACGAGCATTCACATCTGGTTTATTCATTAAATATCTAATTGCAGCATGATCCGTATGTACAAAGGTTTGATAGCCAGTGATACAATGTCGGAACTTGTTCAATGCATGGACCACAGCCAAGAATTCTTTCTCGGTTACAGTGTAATTCAGCTCGGCTTTGGACAAGTTTTTGCTCACAAAGTAAATGGCATATGGAAGTTTTTGTTCAACTTGTCCTAAAGCTGCCCCTATGGCTTTGTTTGAGGCATCAGTGTGGATGTGGAAAGGTAGGGCCCAGTTTGGACCTCTCAGGATTGGGGCTGACACCAACTTGTCCTTTAATTCATTCAAAGCCCTCTGACAATTGTCAGTCCATTTAAACTCCACATCTTTTGCCAATAGACCAAACAATGGCGAGGCTAGCTTGCTGAAGTCTTTAATGAATCTCCGGTAATACCCTGCTAATCCTAAGAAACTCCGGACATCCCTTACCTTTTGGGGAGGTGGAACCTTCTTGATGAGAGCAATTTTGTTAGGATCCACTTGTAACCCTTGGCAAGAAATGGTATGGCCTAGCACAGTCCCTTCAGTCATCAGGAATTCACATTTTTCAGGACTAAGGGACAGGTTCATCTCAATGCATTTGGTTAGGACCTTTCCCAGATTGGACAATGCTTCCTGGAAGTTGGACCCATAAGGAGTGAAGTCATCCATATAGATTTCCACCGCATCATGGACCAGCTCCGAGAAGATGCTCAAGACAGCTCTCTGGAAGGTAGCAGGAGCGTTGCATAGCCCAAAGGGAAGGACTCGGTAGGCAAAGGTACCCCAAGGACAAGTGAAGGTGGTCTTATCTTGGTCTTCCAGGCTGATTTGGATTTGGTTGTACCCGCTAAAACCATCCAGGAAAGAGAAGAACTTCTTTCCTGCCAGTCCATCCAACACTTGATCTATGAAAGGTAGAGGGAAATGGTCTTTCTTGGTAGCTTTGTTCAGTTCTCGGTATTCCACACAGATCCTCCACTTCCCATTTTTCTTGGGAACCAACACCAGAGGGGACACCCATTCACTATCTGAGATGGGGTAAATGAATCCGGCATCCAATAGTTTTTGCAATTCTTCCTTAACAATGTCCTTAAGGGCTGGATTCATTCTCCTCTGAGGTTGCCTAACCAGTTTACAACCCTATTTGATGTATATGTGATGGGTACAGACCGAGGGATGGACTCCTTTCATCTCCTTATAGCTCCAAGAAAAAGCATCTAGGTGACTGGCCAACAGGCCACACAGCTCCTTTTCCTGGGAAGGAGATAGGGAGGAGCTGATCTTTAACGTTCTCTCAGGGCCGAACTCTACATTCTTGAATCTGGGAGTGACAGGGTTGGTGGCACAAAGGTCCACTAAGGTGCTGGCTTGGGCGTCCTCCACCAATTTCTCTAAGGATAGGTCACTGGAAGGTGGATTCTGGATCAAAGTCTCAATCAAGTCATCCTCGATTGGGGGGTCTCTTCTCGTGGTATCTAGGGTGCACAAAGGTGCTGAGTACACCTCATCCTCCTCTCCTTCCTCCAACCACAGTGGTAAGTCATGCTCTAAGCAGGGTTGGGCAGGAGGATATAGGACTAGCTGCTTGGACATAGGACCATTTTTGATGGTCATGTTTCTTGCACGGCAACTGATGTAAGCATCTGCAGTGGCTAACCAAGGCCTTCCCAAAATAAGAGGATATCCAGTAAGCTTTGCCTTGGGTTGCAGAACCAAGAAATCTGCAGGGTATTCCCAAGAGTCGACAGAGATCAAGACATCCTCCACAATCCCTTCGGGAGTCACAGTGGAGCGATCTGCTAGTTGCAGTACTATCGAGGTCTTCCTCAAGGAACCCTAAAGATTGAGTTTGAGCATGGTATCCCTGGTCATCACATTAATGGCAGCCCCCAGATCAATCAAGGTGTGAGGTATGATGGTGCCATTGATGTGGACATCTACTACAGGACTCCCAGGATCTAGGTACTTTGGGCAGATGACTTGTCCTAACATAAGGTCAGACAGTTGTCCTAAGACATTGATGGTTGAAGCATCTCTCTTTCGCCTGCCTGGGTGTTTGAAACAATTTTCCTTAACCAGTTTGTTGTATATTGGCACATCCTTGATGGCTTGGAGAAGTGGTATTTTCACACACAACTGCTTGAGCTCTCCCAGAAGCTCATCCTCCTCTGGGTTGGGTTGTGTGGTGGCTGTTAGTCTATCAGGAAAGGGTGGAATAGCCTTTGGTTCACTTTCCTGTTTGTCCTCCTCGTCCTCTGGGGGAGGAGGTTGGCGATCTGGAAGAGTCTTTCCAGATCGAAGATTGATCTCCTGGATCTCCACAGCATAGGTAGGGCATGATGTTTCCCCAATGTATACCTGTTGGGCCTGTCTATTGTTGGGGTTCGGGTTCGGTTGAGCAGGCATTTGAGGTTGCCTTGGAGGTGCAGGAGGTAATGGTTGAGGTTGAACTGGTGGTGGAGGAAAAATGGCAGGAGGAGTGTTGTACTGGGGCCTCCACCCCGACTGAGGTGCATTCCACTGAGGCTGTGACTGGGCATGTGAATGATATGAATGAGTAGTGGGTTGAGTAGGGTACTGAGGTGGATAAGACCATGGAGGAGGCATAGACCAGGAAGGATGAGCAGGGGGGCCCCAGGAAGGCATAGGAGTCGATTGGTTGGGGCTGTAATAAGCTTGGGGTGCCCCTTGCATCCCATGCTGGTAAGGTCTAGGTCCTTGTGGCCTCCTTTGGTTGAGGAAATAGAGAGGTTCAGTGGGAGCTTCTGTCCCTTGGTACATAGCTTTAAGTCCAGGTAAGGTTGGGCATTGATTTGTAGGATGGTCCTCCTCACAAACGAAGCACACTTCAACCGAATGCAATGGGCATTCGTTCTTAGGGTGTCTCCTTGTACATCTAGGGCAGAAGATAGCCAAGGCCCTCTCAGCTTCTTCCTTCTTCTGCTGGATCCTGAATGTGTCCAGTTGCATGGCAATGGTCTGTCTCACCTCACTCTTAAGATCTTCTAATTGATTTGCAAACTCATGCTTGGAGAAAGGAATACCAGCTGAGAGAAGGTTTCCTCTACCTCGTTTCCAGGCTACCCTAGAGTGGTTTCTGAACACAATCTTGATGTCCTCATAAGGCAGTTGGTAAATATCTCCCCCAGCTAACATGTGAAGGGTATCTAAAAGGTCTTCAGGGACTCCTTGGAGCAGGACCAACTTGAGGGATTTAGGGTCAAGTGTGCACCTGGCTCGCTTATAGCTAAGTTGGAACCTCTCCTCATAATCCTCTAAGGACTCATCATTTCCCATGGTCATCCGAAAGATTTCTCCCTTGGTTTCCTTGGACCTACAGTAGTCCCGGTACTTGGTATTGAAAGCTTGCTGCATCTGAGCCCAAGTGGTGATACTATTCCCAGGTAAGCCCATGAACCAGCGTAATGTTGCATCCTTAAGAGTTGAAGGGAAGAGTTTCAGCTTCTGCTCATCTTCAGTATAGTCATAGGTTCTACAAAGGACAGCAAACTCAAACAGGAAGGTATCAGGATCTTCAGTAGTCAGTCCATGGAAGTGAGGCAGAGCAGAGGGGCTAATGTTTTTCATTTTCATGTCTCCATTGGTTTCTCGGATGGGGAAAGCACCTTCTATTCTCTCATCTTCTCTTCTATTGTCAGCCATAGCTTCAGATGGGATGGTCTCTAATTCTTCTTCTGCTATAGGATCTTCGTATATCTCAGGAGGTTCACCTATAGGTTCTTCTAGATCACTGTCACCGAAGAAGAGAGAAGGGTGACTCAGTGATGTGGTGGGGGTGTTGGGTAGGAATTTTCCTGTTTTATCTCGGTTCCTACGAGGCATGAAATGGAAATACTTTTTGATTGCTTTTTTTTCTCTTTGGTACCTGCAAAACTGAAACAGATTGATCTACAACTAACTATCTTGCTGAAATAAAAATGAAAAATTGAAATGAAAGCAAGAAAGGACTAATCTACTTTGCTCAAATGGAATTGCAGGAATGGAAATGCTAGTCTACACTTGCAGAATTGAAAGGCTAATCTATGCTTGCAAAACTGAAATTGCGGAATTGAAATGCTAATCTATGAAAGCAGGAAATGTCTATGCTACTTTTGCAGAATGGAAATGAAATAAACTACTTGGCAGAAGGCAAGAGGAAGAAAATAGAAGAAAAGCAACAATTACTAATACTATGACGCTTCCCCGGCAATGGCGCCAAAAAGATGGTGAGCCCCAGTATTGTAGCAATAATGCTACAACTCCTGGAGCTTCCTTCTCTAATTTTATCAACCCGGTAGTTCGTAACAAACTTGGAAGCGACGGTGCTGTATGCACAAGTACTAGCTCTTGTCGCAGCTGTCACTTGGTCAGCTGGCACAAGTCCGCTAGGGCTCAAGCCAACTTCTATATGTTCTCAGAAGAAGCTTTCTAAATGATGAACGGAGGCTATCTCAAAGGAAATTAACCTACTTTGCAAGAATGAACTGAAAGCCAACCAAACATGGAAACCCTAGTAAACCCTAATCTGACTAGCTCAATCCTTATGATGCAATGGTGGGAATGCAACTTCTAGAAATGATGCCATTATTTCTAGTGAGATGAGATGCATGAATTTAAACTACTTTCATTAAAGAGAACACGTTTTTGTATTTTTGCTCAAGTGGGTGGAGTTATTATGATTGTGCTTCTTACTGGGTCTTGACTGTGCAGGGGTAGTTCAAGGGGAGGAAGGCTTGGGAAAGGTCAGGAGGACTCTGAGAGGTTCCAGGGGATCCCTCACATCATTCCACAGAAGTCCACAACGTTCAGGTGCTTGGCAACCGTGTTTACAGGCTTCTACAGGATGTTTGCAGGGGATCCTACAGGAAACTCGGGATTTCTACAGGAAGTCTGCTAACTTCTACAGGATGTTCTACAGTCGGAGCTTTGGGTGATGGAGGAGTGAAGGAGCTGTATGGATGGATGGGTAAGATGAAAGAGGAGCTTTTGATGGCCTATGGACAGAGAGATGAGATGGAGAGAGAGAGGATAGAGCTGGTTGGTCGATAGAAGGGTAGAGGCAATGGAAGGTCAAAAAGATTGAGCAACGTGGGCAGTAGAAGGGTTGGAAGGCAAATGAGCTGAACAGAGGATGAGTAGGTGGCTTAGGCACGGTTCAGAAGGATAAGAACACGATGAAGTGGTGCTGCGCAGTGTAAATGAAACAAATCACCCTTATCTTGCATGTAAACGAAAGTTCACCAACCTAGTCTAACTGTTTTATTAGAAATCAAAGAGCAGCAATGTAAGTTGAAGGGAATTCATGCATGATGCTGAACCAAAGAGTCATTACTCAAGATATAATCGCATGGACAATTCTTCAATCAAAAACATTACATCAATACTTGCATGCATATGTTAAAATAGTGTTTTTGGCAGTTGGCACGGTCTACACTTCTGGTCCCCAAACAGAGGTGAAAGTGAGTCATGCATTCAACCTTTTTGAACTCAACATAAATTCAATCTCCCTACGCTAATTCTGAACTACTGAAACAACTACATTCATGAAACTAATCTACATAACCAAACCGAAACAGTCAACTCAGCAAACTGTGTTTTTCAAGTGCATGTAAAGGAAAGAAATGCAATGATAAAAGAAAGACAAGTAACAATAAAAAGAAAAGGAGGTCTATTGCTATCAGGTTGGGCCCTAACCTGAGAGCTATAACTCCCCTAAGAACTCAGAATCGAATCCAAATCTGCCTGCCTTTTATTAAAAGATCATAATCATGAGTCTAACAACATGCCAAAATTGGCTTACAAAGAGCAAAAACAGAGCTACAGCTCGTAATCCAAAATCTACAAAAAAAGTTCAAGAGTCTCATCGAAGGCTACAGCCTTAATATTTATACATTATGAGGGCCAAGCTGGCCTCCTCAATTAGTGGAGCTTGGCTGTCCAACTAAAAGTAAACTGTTGTTCCTGTAGAATCCATTGGCTGCCTTCTAGCTCGGTGGTGATAGCTGTTGGAGCTTGGAGTTGGGGTGGAGATCACGAGGGAGGTCATTCAAGGCTGTGGACAACCTCCCTATAAACCCGCAATGACACCTTGGCTGTCTCCTTGTCTCCATTTGCGTGGTCTTTGCTCCATTTAATGCCAAAAAACCTGAAATCATCATGTATTAGCCACATAGGCATAATCACTGCCCTTCTTCCTACAAATAACACGAATATACTAAGAAATGATGCATAAGTGATAAAAAATGAAGGGTTGAGCAAGGTAAGTAGGCCAAATGAGCCCAAATTGTTACCAAAAATTGGGGCTCATCACCCTCTCTGATCTTGGACAATCAAGGAGGATTCTTGGCCAACAGACAAATTACTGACTCCATTCTCTTAGTCCAAGAAGCCATTCACTCGAGCCTTTCTAGGAAGGAGAAAGGGTTTATCCTTAAACTCGACCTTGCTAACGCCTTTGAAAGAGTTAGGCATTCTTTCCTTATTGCTGTTTTAAAAAAGATGGGATTTGAGCTGCCTTTCATTAGTCTCATCACTGCTTGCATTTCTGGGCCTTGGATCTCCCCCTTGGTTAATGGCAGACCGGGAAAAGCCTTTCAATCCTCCCGGGGTCTCAGACAGGGTTGCCCCCTTTCCCCGTATTTATTCATCCTTATGGTTGAATCCTTTAGTCAAGCTCTGGACTACAATAGAAGAGTGGGCCTCATCACTGGAATCAAATACGGAAATGGAGTCAAGAATATCAATCACTCTCAGTTCGCCGATGATACCTTGTTAATTGGAGGAGCCTCCACCACTATAGCAAGGAGATTCAAGATCCTTCTTGACAAATTTATGGGGTACTCAGGAGGTTTGGTTAATCAGTTAAAAAGCTGTATATATGGATGGAATGCAACAAATCAGGCCATCCACAATATCGTAAATATTTTTGGAGTCCCTTGCAACATTGAGTGGATGCATTTCTCATATTTGGGCATGCCTGTAAGCCTAGGACCTCTGAAGGCAGGAATGTGGGACATCATCATCGACAAGGTGAAGCGGAAAGTGCAGTAGTGGGGCTCAGCCTAGCTCAACCCAACAGGCCAGCTCATCCTCCTTAAATCTGGTATTACCTCTCTTTCCCGTTATCGATTTTCCTTATATCAAGCCCCAGCTTCCTTTCATAACAAAATGGATGTAATCCTTCGCCACTTCCTTTGGCAAGGAGGGAAAACCGATAAAGAGAAATTCAATTTAGTCAGTTGGAAACAAGTCATCCAAACCCAGGACAGAGGAGGTCTCGGAGTTAGATCCCCCAAATTTCTAAATCTTGCCTTCGAAGGGAAGATTGTTTGGAGGCTCATCACTGGTTCTTATTCCTGGTGGAAAAGGGTTATGGAAATCAAATATTTGAACTGCCCGAGACAACACCTATTAGACTCTGTTATACCCAATAGAGATTCCTCACAAATCTGGCACATATGTAAAAATTCCATTCCGTTCATTGCCCAAAATACTTCTAAAGTGCCTAAAGGAGGAACTAGCATTAAGATTGGAGCTGATAAAATCCTGGGACAACAACCTATAAACAATCATGACAAAACCATTCCTATTCTCTCTTATCTCAAATAAAAAAAAGTTTCCATTACTTGAATCAAATTTCCAACTAGGATCCTCTATCCCATCTATGGCTTGGTTGGTCTTTCCCCAATGTCCCCATTGCTCTCAATCCTAGTCTTTCCATTCTGCAGTCTCTCCTCCACAGCAAAGCTCTCGTCAAAAAGAACGAGTTGGATGGCTTTCGATGGGACCCTATTGGCTCAGAATACACTGTGAAATCATCCCACCAGTACATTTGCCACAACACCTTTCCCATGCCAATATGGAACCACTGGAAAATGGTGTGGAAGTCAGAGGCTCTTCCAAATATTAAGTTCTTTGTTTGGACCTTGCTTAAAGGAAAAATACTAACAGCAGAGAACTTACAAAAGAGGGGGATCAACAGACCATCACGCTGCCCCAACTGCTATGCTATGGAAGAAACCATGAAACACCTCTTTGTAGACTGTTCCTTTACAATAGACTGCTGGAAAGAACTGTATCCTACTGTCCACCTCCCTGGTATTTCCCAGCATTCCATAGGAGATGCGATTCATCACTGGAAAAAGAACTTCCCTTGGAAAAATAAGAAGAGCAACTTAGCACAGAGGGTCTAGAGCACTCTTCCATACACCATGCTATGGAGTATCTAGCTCGTTAGAAATCAAAAAATCTTCAAGGATAAGAACATGACTCCAAGATTTGCTTGCAGCAAGGCTAAGACTCTAGCACTTGAAACAACTGCTGTTAAAACTCATAGCAGCATTGATGCAACTCTGTACAGTGTGGAAGAAAGGAGTGTTATCAGCTATATGCTGGAAAAAAACCATAGCACTCAGAATGGCAGTATTAAGAGAGATCAGCGCAATCAAGAAACCCATAGTTGGAAGATAAGTTACAAAGAGGAGGAGTTTCCAACTTGGCTACAAAATTGTAATATTTTCTGCCTTTTTTTCAATGGGGCATCCAAGTCAAACCCAGGCATTGCTGGAGCAGGGGGCTGGATCTCCAATGCCAATGGGGAATGTGTTATCTATTTTGAATGGGGTTTAGGGAAGATCTCCAACAACAGGGCAGAAGCGTTGGCCCTGTATCAAGGGCTAAAACAACTCATCGGACTAGGTATTAGATCAGCTAAATCTTTTGGAGACTCTTCGATAGTAATTAGTTTGATGGCTCAAAAGAAAAGCTCTCTGAATTCTCTCTTACAACAAATCATCCAACGCTGCCAACTCCTGCATCAGGCTATGGGAAATTTGAAGTTTCATCACATCCTCCGCTCCTTCAACGAACAAGCAGACAGGCATGCCAACAATGCCTGTGACAGAGCAAAGGGAAGTTTGTTGTGCAACACCGAGGATTCTCTGCAGCCATTGCCATGAACCGAAACAGTTCACTCAGCATCACTCCGGACAGCGCTATCAACAGGAACTGCCCTCAGGTCATCATCAACGATGGAATATGGTACAATTTTGCTTCATTTATAGCACTGACTAATTCAGCGATGGAATTATCATCACCGATGGAATCAATCCCTCTTTTGTGTAGGATCACGGACTCATCGCGGCCCGTCTTCCAGTCTAAGCCATTATAATTTAGAAATGCTATGCAAATGTAAATTACTATTTTTCCAATTTGTCAGAGTATATCTCAGTTCAGAAATTTTCAAATCCAGGACATCTAGGACTAAGGAGAAAATTTCTTTATGTAACTCCTTTGCTCCTGAACCATCCCGGATCTTCATGTACCTTAGGACTTAAATTCCTGCCTTTTATTTTCAGATTTAATACAGCAACCGACTTCGTCAAAAAAAAATAAAAACATTAGGGTAGCTCAAAAAGGGACGCATTCCACCCAGATCCTAAAACATAGGCCAAGGTTTCCACCCATATTTTTAGGGAGACATATACATGGGTTTATTTTGGATTAAAGGAGACAACCCTTGTATAAATATTATTTTGATTGAAAAACTCTTGGGGATAAGGAGGCTATACAAATTGGGAAAAATAAACATTTAAAGGAAACCACCTATTCCATTCAAATAAATAAATTCATATATTTGGTTTTATCAGAACCTCCACCACCATCACAACATGTACTTGAGTGAGAAGATGTTATAAAGAAAAAGAAAAAAAGGTAATCCTAAGAACATTTAAAAGTTGATCTATCAATTGTTGTAGATATTTCATTAAAATAGTTTGTCACGACAAATATTAGAATATTCTAAAATAACTTATGAGATTATGTTTTACTTAGATTCTATATATAATGTTATTAGTTTAATGTATGAAATACTTAAAAAAATAAAATGAAAGAAACAAGCAAATAACACATCATCTACATAATAGCCCTAAGGGTTAGCTCAATTAGTCAATTCCTCATTATTAAGCAGACATTCTTCTATTGGGAGGTCATGGGTTCAATTCTATTGATACCTTTGAGGTTAGGCATCATCTTTGAGCCAATGAGAAGTGATCCTTTGGGTGGATCTACCTAGAAAAATATTCCATGGACGTAGTGATTCATCGATCTCCATTGACTGTGAACAACATAGATATGTAAGAAAAAAAATATATTAAAATTAAAAAAAACACATCATCTACACAATGAACACAAGATGTATCCTAGGAAAACCCAATATAAGGAAAACCTATTTCAAAGGTGGGGCCTCTACATTTTTATTTTCTTTTAGTTTTGAAATGCAAATAGAAATAAATGAGTACTCACTATGGAGTTTTCATGGATGCTTTTTCTAGTATCGCTTACATAAGATATTTTACTTCCTACATTTTTCTTTAATATCCCACTCTAAATGCTTTTTTATTCCTATGGATCAAGACTCAATACAATAACAATGGAAAACTTTTTTTCTAGAATCCCAATATATAACATAGCTTGATATCCATCTAGGGTTAGGGATAGGTTTTTTACTTGCCAAAACCCTCAATTAATGTTAGGGTTTTGAATCCTCTAAAATCTTCTTGAAAATTCACATGTGATTATCTCCATATGTGTGAGTATTAACGATTCACATGGCATCCACTTGATACCATTGTGGTTAATAAGATAGGTCAACTTGCGAGGGCAATAACCTTTGCACACAAACTCTAATTGTGGTGATCTTGATGTTGTTGGATAGATATTGAAGTTCAAAACAATGCTAAGAGATTAGGAGCTAATCTTGTACTCTATAAGTTGACAATATATTCCACCATACAATTCAACATAAAAAATCTAGTAAAATTAGATTAAAATATATACTATGAGGATTAATTTTCTTAGATTCTAGTTTTATTAATCATTATTTTTTCTAATTATGAACATGATAGATAAAAAGAGAAAAATAGAAAACAATAAAATACAATGAACACAAGATATGCTTTGGAAATCCCTTACGAGAGAAAACCTAACTAGAAGGAGAATTTTCTCTGCTCTCTTTTGTCTATAATGGAAATAATTCAAGTACAAAGAAAAAGACACTCTTTGTGGAATTACCTTCAATATGTGTCCTTATAGACTATGAAAAACACTAAAACCCCCTATGTATGTCCTCTCACTCCCACTCACAATTTTTTTTAACATTATGTGGAATAAGATACAATCGAAATGAGTGGAACCCCCATTTCTTCCTAGTGGTTCAGTTGTAATATAGCTCAATAGCCAAATAGGGGTTAGGTTTGACTCCTTAAACTTTCAATTCCAATTATAAATTTGAACCTTATATAGTATTCTTTATAATTACCATGTGAATAAATCCTTTTTCATGAGTAATGGGGGTTGATATGGAATTCTCTTGAACCATGGTGGTTAATCATGATAAATCAATGTGTAGGAGGTATAACGTTTACACACAAACTCCAATTGGCACAATTCGTGCTTTATTGGAATAGTATTAAAGTGTATAATAATGTCACTAGGTCCAACACTTACACAAGAAAGTTTTACACCCAAGAAAATCATTTAAGGAATCAAATAACCTTGGATGGTTTTAGACCCTAATTCTCCAAACTAGGTCTCACCAATAAAACTACTTCTGCAAGCTAATTTTTCCACTTTTTTCACTCTGAAAGAATCAAGATAGTTGATAAATAATATAATGATCTAATCCAAATTATCTTGCAATTTTTTTATGCTAATATAATTTGTTTAACAATTAAACAAGTTATGAAATATTTTTCACCCCAAACAAGCAAAGTGGGATTTACCCATAAAATATACGCTATAAGCTAATAACTCTAATTTTCATGCCAAAAAGTACCAAAATAGATGACAACTTGTATAATGATATAATCTAGATGAGAAACCCTAGATAGAAAAAGTAGCAACAACAAATATATCTTATAAAAGTGTAATGCAATCAAGTCAAAATATTAGACTAATTGATCATAGTTATAATCAAATTTTCAAAATCAATAAAATGAATTAAAAATTAAATATTAAATAGCTGCACAAAGGTAGGTCCATCACCGTCACCCCACAAAGAAGGGGGTCTCATACACCAATTTGGTGTCTAACTTGGTTGTGACCTTAAAATTAAATTATTATTATTGTTGTTGTTGTTATTGTTCTTGTTGTTGTTCAAACTCCATCTTTAATTTTGAAAATCCTTAAACATTGAAAATTAACTTACAAATGTAATTATGTACCTAATCTTGCTTTTCAAAATATAATTGATTAAATTTTTATTTAGAAAAATATGTTAACCTTTCCCAAAACACACACACACACACACACACACACATAGCCCCAAGGGTTAGCTCAAGGGGTTTAGAGATAGATGTGAAGTTCTTTGATATTGTTACTAGTTGTTGTTGATCACAGGTTCGAATCTCTTTGATTCTCTTTAGGTGAAGCCTCGTAATTAGGGCCTATGGTTTACCTATTTTACCATCCAAAAAATGCGAGGAAGTAATCTTGGGTTTCAAATGCTTTCATTCCAAGTAATTATATGTATGTATGTATGTATGTATGTATACTTAAACAAACATGTATTCAAAAATGGAAGAGGAATTCGTGGCTGAGTTGTCTAAGCCATGGAATATATTCTTGTTGAATACTCCCCCGACCTACTTGAACCTTGTCATATCTGGGACACAAATGGAAAATTCATAGGTGAATATAGAGGGGGTTTTCTCAATAGAGGCATGGAGTGGGAATGGGGATAAAGCTCTTCAATTTTGGCTAGGCACTCTCTATTATGGGGGAATTTTGTTGAACAAGAGGAAGCTATATTTTCATATGCGCCACATCTAGAGGTATATACCATAGTAAGATATAAAGGTTAAGTGTTGGATGGGATATCTACTGGTGTATTTTTTGTTTGGCCAAGCCTTCAGGCTCCTTTCAGTTGGAGGATCTCATGGAGAGGTCTCTAGAAATTTTGGAATCGGCTCTTGAAAGTAATTATCAGTAAAATCTCATGGAAGTTTTGAAAATTAATGGGGAGGAAGGGCTATCATGTGAGGGGGATTTTGTGCTAGGATCGTCTGGTCCATTAATAGTCACAGGAGCCAAGGGATTTTCACCGGGGGGGATTATTTGCATGAGGGTTTAGGGATCTCGATGGGCATAGAAGAGGGTTTCACCCTAAGTAATATTAGGGTAATTCTCAAGGATTTATGCAAAGATTCCTAGTAGGGGCAAGCACTCACAAAGGAGGTTGGAGATGGGCCTCTTCCTATTGGAGAGGAGGGTGTACCCTAGACTCAGTCATCGAATGTGATCGGTAAGGGAGCTCTAAAGTAAAAAGGATGAAAGTGAAGTGTGCAAAAAATAAATCAAATGTGATTAGGATGGTATGGGGGAAGAAGTTCAGATGAACGAGGTTGTTCATATGACAAAGCTTATTGTGATGGGTCGTAGAAAGGGGTGTTGGTTCAAGATCAAAATGATTAAGTACTGAGCAACACAAGCCTAGGGAAAGCAGATAAATTCTCTCCTAATGATGTATTCCTTAGTAAGAGGTTAGTTTTGATTCCAATCCAACAAATGGTTAGATGAATCATGGGTTTTGTAAACGAACTCACATATTAACTCTTCCCCAATACTATTAAAAAGATGGACATTAATGTTTGATGCTATTCAAGAGTAGGTGGATTTAGATCTAGTTTAGGTATGCTTATCGACACTACTAGTGCAATTTTGGTCTTTGGATGTCTTTAGGGCCATGGAAAACATACTGTATCATGTTTTGGAAGTGGATATGTCTTTCTAAGAGACTAGAAGAATTTCAATAGTCAAAATTTGGTAAGCCTTGATCTGCACAAGGGCCTAGGAGCCGAAATGATGCTTGGAACCTTGGGGCACCCTCATACTCAAGTTTTGGACTACGAGGGTATGTTGTTTCGATGTAAGAGATGCCATCAACATGGCCATATACTCTAGGAATTCCCTTTTCTATTTTGTGGTTAGAAAGGAGATTTGACTCCACCATAAGCAAGGAAAAGAGGGCAGTCTCAGGCTGGGGTATCGAGTGTCAAAAGATATCTCATGATGTGGCTTGGGTTGAGATGTAGAATATGTTGGAGGTATGTCCTCCCACCTTTTTTTAGTTGTCGATCATGGAAATAGAAAGATAAGAGAAGGGGAAGAAACCAACAACAACGACAGGCATTGAGGCTACAAAACTAGTTAACTGGGCTCAACAAGAGGACACTACTCAAGTGAGATAAACTAGATCATAGATGCACTATCAAAGGGGGAATTCAAGAAGCTTTTGGGAAATGGAAGATAAATGAAACTAGAGAGGGTGAGGCCTATGAATATTACCACCAACCTTTTATAGAGGGATCCCCCCCAGATCTCCATGGGATGGTTAATTCATGGAACTGGAAGAAACTTTAAATGTCAGATTCATATCATGGACACATTTTTTGGATGCACCTCTATTTTCTTACATATTTAGAACTTGAGGGTGTACAAACTTTTTTGTTGTATAAACCTCTCCCTCATAGAAGGGGGTTGACTTTTTGAATGATCCAAGTAAATATAGCAGACACTTTATCTAGAAATTCATATATCATGTGCTTCACATACAAAGAAGAAGTTTTCAAAAAGTATTTTCAATATAATCGACTTTAGACAACAAAGGAAATTCATATAGGATTATACATCTACAAAATGTAATTGGCCATTATGTCGATGAAAAATTATGATTTTTTTCCAAGGAAAAGAAATGTATGTATGTATACAACTTGAGGGGGTTTGATGGTTCAGAACATGTGCTTCCTCATAAGAGGTCATGAGTTGAAATTAAAAGGGGGGTAGAATATGTACACCTCTATAGACTTGGTCCCACTAAGAAGGGAGCCTCATACACCAATTTGGTGTCTATCTTGGTCATGAATTCAAAATTAGATTATTATCATTATACAAAAATGATACTTCAATATACATATAGGATAGCCTTCTCTTTTCCTTGAAAAAATATCTTCATACTCCATATGAGGAATATACATGTTGTGGTTCTCAAGAGACTCTTAAACAACAAGGCTTGAAGCCATTACAAAGATATACTCATTATGAGCTCAACATGTTATATAGGAATTGAATCGATGTGGAAAGGATAACAACATTTCTGCCAACCACTTGAGCTACATCCCAACAAGTCTTCAAGCCATTACAAGGATATACTCATTATAAACTCGACATATCACATATGTCGATTGAACCTGCATTGATAAGATAACAACATTTCTCCAAACCATTCAAGCTACATCTAATCAACATTTCTCCAAACCATCCAAGCTACATCTAATCAATATAAATAACCTTCTCTCATCATAATGTAACAAATACATTTCTTTATGAATATTATAATTTTTTCATGCACGTGTGGAATAAATGGAAGCCAGTGTAACTAAAACCCTAAAGCAAGTACATTTCTTGCCTACTAGGTGTGGAAGGCAATGAAGTCAATGTATCCCTTACAATTATATATTTGAAAGCGATGCATTTCAACTCTGATTATCAAAACAAATCTCTTTGTGCAATTTGCTATGATTAAGGTCCCTCAAACTAAACATTGTCTTATAGTTATCATTAAAAAGATATGATGGAAATCGAATTGTTCTTTTATAGAGAACAAATATATATTTTTAATGAATAAGATCGCATTCCACTTAACATATGAATATTGAATATATGCTAAGTAAATCTTTGTTTAAAAAAATCTAAAATCGGAAGTGTTACGTGGTCTTACGAATAACAATAAGAATAAATTCTTTTGAGAGTTTTAGCAAAATACGATGATGGATTAAACTTAAGTATCGTTCATTTTGATAATATATTTAATTATAAATATAAAGTGATTTAGATAATTTGTTTTCTTAATTATTGAATATTAAAATAGTATAATAAAATAAATAACTTTTTCGTAAAATTTAATAAGATATCATTTATTTTAATTAATAATAACATCATTATATTATTTATTAAATTTAATTAAAATAACACACATATTAATTATCATTACATTAAATGTTCATAAATAAATAAAAAGCTACTCTTGTAAAATAAAATAAAATAAAAAGAGTTTCCTCTTTTTATAAAATAGGGGACTGCTCATGTATGACATAGTTGCCTTGTATATGATATGTTAAATCATAAGAAAAGTTCTAATATTAAAAAAGTAGCTTCTAATAGAATCAAATAAAGGGATAAAGTAGGATGATTACGCCAAAAAGAATAGTGTGAGCATTGCTAATGAAAGGACTCTACACCTCACTGTTCAGAAATAATACTTGTACATTGAATGAGGGTTGCTTTTTATTAAAAAATAAAAAAATAACAAATCAATCAACTTGCCATTTGGTTAGGGTAATGGTTTGGAGTGTTTTGGGGGAGACCTCTCTACTGAGTGTTGTATCTATAGAATTTTTAGATTCTACATCTTTGACTAGCCTATCTACTTTCGTGTTTTAACTTTTTGCAACTATGAGCGAAAGAGATTCTATGAATTCTTTTACTCATGGATATTTGTTCTCATTGTTTTCACATTCATTTGATGCATTAAATGGATATTTGTTACTATGGTGTATTAATTTTTTTTAGAGATAAATAAAAGAATGAAAGCAATTCAAATGGATATTTGTTCTCATTGTTTTCAGATTCATTTGATGCATTAAATGGATATTTGTTACTATGGTGTATTATTTTTTTTAGAGATAAATAAAAGAATGAAAACAATGAAAAGTATACATTAGTAAATGTATTCTTTCTTTATTTTATATAAGAAAGAGAAAAAAACAAATTAATATATATTTAATATCTAAAACATAAAATAAAGTAAAGAATAAAGATAATTTTATTATGTCAATGGAAATAAATATTTGCAAGTAAAATCTCAATAATAGTTGTCATAGCAAAATGAGCTCCAAAATCGCCCAAGGGAATGTCCTTCCATTTGTGTGTGCTTTAACTCCAAGTTTAAACGCGAGAACTCAAATGAAAAATGGTAGAAAGAATGTAGCTATGGTGCAAATTTTTTCGAGTGAAATTTCAACAAATTTTTTTTGCAATTGATTGTGGATTAATGAGAGAACTCAATAGATTTATTTATATGTAAAATTGTGAACATTTCTTTAGAGTTAATTTTAATGTGAAAATTCCCAATACCTTAATGAATTTATGAGATAAAGATAACAAATGAAGAATATATCAAACCCTATAATTAGTAATAATGACTTGATAGAATTCACAATCGGCCACTACACCATTTTTGGGTTGTGGATGGAAATTAATGAGCTATAAAAGTAATTATTTTTAGTTTGGGTCATTATCATGCTTTCTTTTAGATGTTTAGTGAACTTAGACACACAAAAAATAGATTGAATATTGCATTATGTAATTTTGGTTAAATATTGGGTTTGACTCGTCTCACTATGACAAGAATGAGTTCACATCATGATGCAAATGAGGGATAAGTTTGCAAAAGTGATGTTTCTGGCTAAAAGTGCTCATGAAAAGGTAGGTGACCAAAATTAATATAACAATAGTTCCACCTAATGTGTGAGGGTATGAGAAAATCATATGGCCTAACTTCATCAAAAGTTTTTGATTCCCCTAGACCATGGAAAAAAGAAACAACAAGTAAGGACTAGAGTAGTCAAAGATGGGGGATGACCCTGCTGAATCTAGATATCAACCTACAACAACCAATGAATGGGGTAAGGTGTATAAACAATATTAATATAGAAAAGATGAGAATACCCATGCTCATTGAAATTCTCTGAATACGATATGGGATCATGATATCATGGGGATAAATCAAAGTACAATACAATGCCATAGTACAATTCATCATAACTAAGGGTCAAGGGGCACCAAATCCAGGTACATGAATGTGGCAAAAATCCAAGCTAATATGATAGGAAGGAGCAATACCACTCAAAGGGGTGTTATATCACAATAACTAAATCTATGGAAAAAGTTAACAATTAGGAATCTTGTGACATGTTACTTACAACAATTGTGAGATAGAGTGAAATATATCTATGGAATTGCAATTGAAGCTAGATCATTGTCACCAACACAACTTAAACTAGATAGGAATCAAATTCCACTAGAAGCATAGTATAGGAAAATATTCACATACTAGAATGAGGTGTGATATGAGCATAGGAAATGAGATTGATTATGATTGAGACAATTGTGGATGAGTAGGACAAAATGTAATGATTTAGGACTTCCATAGTTCATAGAACAATGGTAATGCTAACCTTATGACAAATATATAACTCCAGGAGATGTAGTTAACAATGGGTAAGGGGCTTATGATGACACATTAGGAGACATATACAACCAATGCAAAAAGAATATAAACTAAATCGAGGGGGTTAAATTAATTTTATGGATAGAATTAACATAGAATGAGGCTTAAAATGGAAATAATCCAAGGGTGACCAAGATTAGTGATCCAGGTGGCCCTAAATGCCAAAAAATAAAAGTCCTTGGGTTGCAATGAAACTAGGACCAGATTGAAGAGTTCATCACGAGCTTTCCAACAGTACAAATGACACCGCAATCTGAGCTCGTATGTGAAAGTTACACCCAATCAAATTTCTAGTCAAACTGGGCAAAATGACAGATATAGTTGTAGCTAGACAAATTTGTAGTGCCAATTTGACGGTCTTGCCAAAATTAGTAGCTAAAGTTGGAATACCTCAACTAAATGTGGAAAAGGGAGTTAGTCGGCGTTAAAGTTAGCAACACTACTAAATTTGGTGACACCCCACCAAACTTAGTGGCGGTTAGGTGGCCCAATCAATGGGTGCCACATGGCACACTGTGGGCGTTCAATTGGCCCTAATTGACTATAGTAGCGTTGAAGTTCGGTGGTCATTGACGGTTTAAACAATTGTTATTTTAAACTCGGTGGTTTGCACTTATATGTTTAAAAAAGTATATATAACCCAATTTGGCAGAGGTTATAACTGATTTTCCAATTGACGGAAAGGTTCTGGTTTATTAAAACATTGTTTAACGGTGGGCATTTGTATGTATGTGTGTGTGTGTGTGTGTGTGTATGCCACCAACCTCCGGCAGTCATTATTTTAAACACCAACAATATATATATATATATATATATATATATATATATATTGGTGGTGTTTAAAATAAGGACTGGGTTGGTGGCATATTAAAAGAACAATTAAAAATGGCAAAACTTTTATGTTATGATACTAGCGATTCATATAACACAAGTTGTAAATGAGTTTCGATGATTATATTAAACTTAACCAACCAACTGGATTTGAACTGGCACCATGTGGCCAACTTGCAAGCCGTGTTGACGGTTTTAACCACCAAACCATATGGAAATAAAAAAATAAAGAAACATTAATATATAGTGCATAGGGGTTTGAACCCACAACCCTGATCGGGTCAAAAGACTTAACATATATCCTTCCATCTAGACCGCCATCCAAAGGGAACCTTTAAAGGTTTGTCGATGCCCAACTATTTAAATTCACCTTCCCTCATTCAACAGGGCTGATGGGACGACCAACGGAGGCTGAGCAGAACCCGACTAGGTTGGACTCGACCAGGAAAAACCTGATGCACAATAGAAATCTGAATGCATGAATCTTGAAGTGAAAACTTGACAACATGGTTCTAAAGGAGGAATATTCTATGAGAATATTCCTAGAATATTATTTTTTGATGCTGTGAGAAATCTTGAAGATTCCCTGGGGGTCTAGGGGTGATAGTGGAAGAATATAGCCAAGTTTATACTCATTTTAAATAGAATTTTGCAAGGATCAAAATGGTGTAGTCTATTTTTGTGTTTGTGTAGTGAATCTGAGGGATCATGGTAGAAACCCGCCTTATTCATTAATTTTTGGGCACGAAGTTCAAGACAACAATGTACCTTTTAGAAGTGGGTCATGTTCACAGTCAATAGTCTCAGGAGGAGACAAACTTGATGGTGTTGTGATTGTTGTGATTTGAGTAGTCAAATTTCAAGTCACTCCAATGATTGGAGTTATAATGATGTATTTTTCCATGTACTCATTTTATTTTTTATGAGATGAATGAATTGCCCCCCCCCCCCCCCCCCCCCCCCCCACTATTGAAGGAGGGCCCAGAGACATAGTCCACCTTGGACGAACTCCGTTATTGTTTGCATTATGATGCATGTGTTGTACTTGATGGAAACCCACTTGTAGCAGAACAACTCACTTATATATAACTAGATGAATCTACAGAAGAGATATTAGATGTGACAAAATACATGGGATGCAGGGCAGCTCAAAGGAATCAATTCAGATGTAATGTACAATGACAACTCATTAAGATGACAGTTCTCAGTATAGCAAGTTAACTTTGCCATCAAGTCCAAAGGGGGAGATTGTTGGCATTATGATACAGGTGTTGTCCTTGATGGCAACTTATTAAGATGACAGATCAGTTCAGTCTCACAGAATGAAGAAAAAGAGATATACGGAGGTTCCCCTTGATAAAGTCGTGTATACACGCGGTCTATCAGTACAGAAGGTGCGTATGCGTATACACGCACTTTCATGCAAGGAAAGATGCGTACATTTGGTTTTTGGTCCGTGGTATTTGGACCATGGTATTTTTTTATTGGTCCAAGGTATCTTGTCCGACGTATTGACCCCAGGTATTTGATCCAAGGTATTGATTCTAAGTGGTTTTGGACCATGGTATTGAGTGAGGCCTAAGACTATAAAAGGAGGAGAAGAACATTAGGCAAAAGCACTCAGAAAGTCACAAATATCTGATGAAGTGTGAGATCCAGTATGCAGGTTATGGGTTTATGATGCCTTGCTTGATCTGAGCCAAGAAGGAATCTCAGCGGTTGATGGTGGACAAGGTTTATGATGGATCAGGATCTTATGTCTTGGAATGAATCATCTCTATATGGTTTGATCATGCTTATTCTTGATTTGTATACTAACGCATGTAATGTTCTGTAAATATTATGATCTGGGTATAACTCAAGTCTGGAATAGCTACAAATTATGAATGAATATTTACAAGATGTATATGCTGGTTGACTTTGATAAAAGCACATATATACACAGGTTAGATACATCTAAGTAGAATATACCATATAAACTATGATGTTTGAAGTTACAGGTGGTTCTGGTTGTTGATGCAAAGTCTGAGTTCGGGTGACTGTTTACTAGTGTCAGTATTCTGCATATTCAAATTGGTTGATTGTGTTTAGCTTTAGTGTTGATGGATGAGATCTAATAATGGATTAGGATCATAATGACTTATCTTTATGTGATCTGATGGACTAGATTTGGTTGCTAACACACGTATTATCCTTGTATATGTAATGATCTGGGTATGTCTAAAGTCAGGAAGTGCAGCGAAGTTATAAGTAAGTATTTGATGATAGATATGCTGGTTCGCTTTGGTGAAGTTGCGTATACACACCGGTTCAGATCTTCCAAGTAGCGTATGCACTTTGATGCATGATTTTTTGATGATACAGTTGGCTCTGAATACTATTGCAGAGTTTTGTGTTCTGCTCTGTGTTCTGGTGACTGTGTTTTGTTGACATGGTTTCAGTGTTTCAGTATTGGTTGATGCAGAGATCGATGATGCAGGTGTAGTTGATGGATGTATTGCAATGGTGATTGATTTCATGCTTCAATGTTGTTGATGGGTCCAGTATAAAAATTGGATGAAACATGGCCTTCAGATTATGATGTTGTGTTCCATGAGTATCCAGTCTAAAAATTTATGAAACATGGTACCCGGAGGAAGAAAGAGAAGGTTGTAGCCTTCTGTAGGTTAGCACCTACGTACTAGTACATCAACTAATACAAAAGCTAAGGGGGTTGTAGCTTCCTTCCAGGAAAAGCTGGAGAACGAGAGAAGGTTGTAGCCTTCTACAGGTCGAAGCCTATGCACTAGTATAAGATTGCACCAGTACAATAATATTGTAAAAAGAAGTTTCTTATTAAAGGAATATAGAGACAAATTGTAGCAGGTGGTTTTCACCCAGATTGGGTTTCCACCTTATATCATGGTGTTCATGTGTGCTTCTTATGTGCGATGATCTGTTCTATTTTACTGCACCTGCTTACTGTTCATATGGTTAATAATGTTCTGATGCACTCATTAAAGATCAACTAACTGAATCATAATTTTATTGGATATACACTAGTTGCATTAGACACAGTTGTGTGGACATGCAGGTTCCCTTAGCTAAAGTAGCATATATGAATCTAAGTATGGAAATGAAAAAGTTAGTGACTTGATAATACTAATTCACCCCCCCCCCCCCCCCCCTTAGTATTATTTCCAACAATTGGTATCAGAGCAGGTCCTTTGGTAGAAGCTTGATCACTTAAAGGAGATCCGTAGAACAATGGGAAGGAAGCTAAAGAAGAAAGCACCTCAGAAGAAGAAGACATCTCAAAGGAACTATGACAGTGGGAGAATCGATTGGGGAATATGTGGAAGCAACACTTCAGATTCAGAACCACCTCAGAATGAATATGAACAAGCAAAAGAGCTATCAGGTATGAGTTTGTTATTCTCTAGTGATACATTTCTCCATCCATTTGAAGATGATGAAAGTGATAGCGAAACAACTGAACTTGCTCTTATGGGTGAGGATGAAAGATATCAAATAGAGGCAGAATTTAAAAGGCTTATGGACAAAATTAGAGATCAACAAGATCTATTGAACAAAAGGGAATGTGCCTTCAAAGAAGAAGCTACCAAATTAAAATCTCAACTAGAGGAAGGAAACAAGGTAAGGAAGCTATTCAAGGAAAAGGAAGATCAATGTCAAAAGTTTCAGGATGAAGTGACATCATTAAGAAATGAAGTAAATGAAAGGAGCACAAAAATCAAGAAACTCAGAGATAGATCCAGTTACTATGAAAGTCTTGAAGCTAAGATCCTCTCGCTAAAAGAAGATCTTGAAGAATCAAAAAAGTAGAATAAAGAACTACTCCAAGCTCTTGAAAAACAAGAAAGCAAAGTTCTTGAATTAAGACATCAGTTGAAAGAAGGAATAAAAGCTGAAGGAAACATGAAGAAGCAGTATCTTGAAAAGGAAGAGCAACATCAGGTTGAGGTAAATATTCTAAAAAATAACTGAGAAGAAAAGGATAAGCTCTTACGATTTCAAGATAGTACTAAGATCTTGGATGATATTCTTAGTAGTCAAAGGTCTCCTTCTATCAAAACTGGTCTTACTTTTCATGAATATGTTGAAGGTGAATCTAGTTCACAAAGTAAGACAAGGAACTCTAATGCAAAATCGGAAATGCTCAACAAGGAGATGATTGGTCAATCCCAACAACAACCAAGGAAAGAAATTCTTCAAAAAAAATCTTTTACTCCTCCGATGAATAATGTTGAATTTTATGTATGTCATAATTTTGGACATGTTGCAGCCAGATGTAGAAATAGAATGGTTCAAGACCGTCACACAAAAAGATCATCACGTTCCAGGTACTTTAAGGGATATTGTTTTACTTGCAATATGTTTGGTCACAAAGCCATTGACTGCTATAGAAGGAATATGAACCATATGAGATGTTATGCATGTAACAAACTTGGACATATAGCAAAAGAATGCAGGAACAAAGTACGGGCACCATACCAAAAGGAGAAAACATCATCACACTTGAAGATATGGAAGAAGAAGGAAGTACAGTCAGAAAGATGTGGCACAACACAATGTATAGACATAACAGACTCAGAGGGAGCTGAAAGTGTGAAAATTCAGTGTTCTAAATATCATACGCAAGTTTCATGAAGAGAAGTTGCATATATATGCGAGTTAGTCACTGCACAGTCATGTATATGTTAGTTTGAGGAAAAGTAGTGGGACAGGCTCAGGAAAAAGGGTCTGATATGATTCAGTCCATTATTTTCTCTGTTTGATAATGGTTACAATCTGCTAATGATGTGTGGAAATGTCTTGATACTCATAAGATGTTTAGAAGTGTTTTTGATCCTAACTTGATGATGATGATGCCTTGATACTTCTTGCTGATATATGCATGATCAGATCTAACAGTAAACAGATGGCACAGGTTCAGGGGGAGTTTATGCTTTGAATAATGCATTGTTGGCATTATGGTTAGAAGTCCTTGGTGATGATGCTTATATGGCTAAATGATACATCTTGCTATGATATGGTTATGAGTTGTCCATGACAAAATCTCATATGATTCTTGGGGTTACATAGTTGGTGTTCAGATCAGATTTGTGGTTGATTCTCTGATAATGCATATATGTTGCTTACATGGTGATCTTCATAAGGATAAGGAGAAGTACAAAGCTTGAATACACATATTCATCACTTGATGATGAGTCACTCATACGCTGCTATCAACATATGCATAAGGATCATATAATACAATTATGATGCATGGTTCCTGTTTAGTCAATTTAACGTCTTAAATTGCTCTACATAAATTATCAATCCGGGTATCGTAAACTGATGAAGTGTGGTGCACTATATGTCCTTAGTTAACCTTTCTCTTACTTCGTTGTTTTATAGTTTATGTTCAACTCTTCCTAAAACTATGCTTCAAACACATGTGCTGTGTAAAGCACGATTAAGAAGTAGTCAGAAATAAGTCCAAAAAGTAGTCAAGCTCTAAGGTGACAAGTAAGAAAAACCACTTTAAAGACCAGTTATAATGTTCAACTCTTCCTAAAACTCTGCTTCAAACACATGTGCTGTGTAAAGCACGATTAGGAAGTAGTTAGAAATAAGTCTAGAAAGTAATCAAACTTTTAAACTTGCAAAGAAAGAGTTTGAAAGAAATAACTTGAAATGAAACTGAAAGCAAAGAACTTGAAATGACTTGAAAGTAAATGACCACTTCCAATGGCACTAGACACCATTCATGCTGCTGCAAATAAAAGAAAAGAAAGTCACTTTTAAAACCAAAGATAAAGATTATCTCTCTCTAACTCGATGCTTCTAAGCACATGTACTGTGTAAAGCACGGATAGAAAGTAGCTTAAGTTGAATTAGAAAAGTGAGAAAAATCTGCTTTAAAGACTAATGATAATATTTTGCTCTTTCTAATTCTCTACTTCAGCCATATGTACTATGCAAAGTATGATTAGAAAGTAGTGAAAGATTAGTCTAAGAAGCACTTAAAACCAAAAATCTACTTTAAAGACTAGTAATAATATTTTTCTCTTTCTAACTCTCTACTTCAGCCATATGTACTATGCAAAGTATGGTTAGAAAGTAGTGAAAGAACAGTCTGAAAAGCACTCAAAGCCAGCTGCAAGTTAGTGATATTTTGATCTTAAAATATAACAATTTATGATGAAGATCATTTATGTGTTAGCAGCTCTTTGAGAAATAAGATTAAAAATCAGCTATAAAAACAAAGGCAGCAGCTTGAACCTGTCAACTTCAAATACCATTAGTTTGTAAAGCAAATACATAAACATAAAAACAAATCCCGGGAGAAAATAAAATGCAATAATTCAAACTGTACAAGGCAGGGGCCCCCTTCTACCTATGAAATCAAAGCATACTTAAAATTGCATGAATGAAAATCTAATCTACCTTACATTCTACAAAGCAATATTTACAAAATGAAATCTAATCTACTTACATCCTAATATGCTCCATGACATCTACTTCACATCTCCTTCCATGTTGAAAACATCAAAGCTTTATTCAATTTCTTCAAAAGTGCAAAGTACAACAAAGCTCTCCAAAGAGAGACTAAAAAGAGACTAAAAAAGACTAACTAATGAAGGAGAGAGACCTCCTATTTATACAAAAAGATGAGAGCCTTCTCATTAATGATAAACCATGAATCTCTCCCTCTACCTCTAGAGTCCTAATCAAAATAGGAACTGATAAGACACATGTCTTTTAGAGTTACAATACAATTAGGAGATGTGACACATATCCTCATGATCAAATTCGAATTTGGCCTTAGAGTGCCACATAAGGGTCTTTTAGAAGTCTCCTTTCAACCTACACATGTCAACAAACTCAACCCATTGGTTAGGTATAAGCATATGCACATTATTTTCTAATGTTTAACCACAAATTCACTTAAAAGGCTTAGAAATAATAAATATTGGAAAAACATAAAGGTAGCCCAATGATAATGAAAGTGGGATGAATGTGGTGACATAGTAGTGAAATGGAGGTGAAATGGAGGTGATATAATGAACATAATAGTGAAAGTGTAATGGAAATGAATGACATTTTCAAGACTCAACATACCCCCCAACTGAAGCTATTGCATGTCCTCATGCAACATATATTACATTGACGCTTTTGATTCTTGAGCTTTGGCTTAACTTTGCATGATATCATTTGATAACTTCATATTTCTGCAAAGTGTTTTACTTGAATTGCAACATGGTTGGTTCTTGTGTTACAACCATTTTTTTTTATTTTTTTTTTTGTTGCCTTCTATTTTGATCTTTGAACTTTGCATAATGATATTTTGATTATTGTTGCAAAGTATATCTTTATTGGATTGCATGATGGTTGGTTCTTGTGTGACAACCATGATTTTGTTTGTATCCAATTTATCCTTTAAGCACTTTTTCAAAAGCCATTGTATGCTCATAATAGCAACGTAATAATTAATATATATTGGAAGTATGTGAGCTCTTGAATATGTTATGGACATGGAAAGATATGAATATGAATGTATTCCCCCCCCCAACTGATGGTATTGGCAATTTTATGAAATGAGGAAGAGAAATATTTTTCCAACAAGTATCATTCTAGCTTTTTATGGAATTCTATGGTTAAAAGTTAGAAAATGCCGTACCTTCACTTACCCTTTGGAATGGATGAGTTGTATGTGTGTGGTGGCTGAAAACTTCTGATCATATTCTTCTTCAAGTGGCTGAACAAGAGGAGTCATGGATAGAGAGATAAGATGGCTTTTTATTGCTTCTACTAAAACTTGTTGAATCTGCTCCAAAATGCTGAAAATAATAGTCTTCATGTCTTCAAAACTCATTGGCACAATTCCTACTATGTGAAAAGATGTTCTGATGTCGAACATAGTAGGAAATTGTTGGCTTAGTGGCCATTAATGGATGCCACTAGTCAACACGAGTACTCTCACCATTGATGTCAATGAGAGTCAAGATGCCCAAACACATCTTGCTAGGTACGAATGAATTTGCTGATGTCGAGTCACCTAGAAGATCTAACGAACAAGGGACATTAATGTATTCCCATTGTTTGTCAGCATGAGAACTTGCCATTAAGGCATGCAAGTCTCAAGGTGTTTTTACAAAGAACTTAGACTCAAAGGACTATGGACTAATTTGCATTGAAGCAGGGCTTATTTGCAGAATGAAAATGACAAGGAATGGAAAGTGAAAATGGAAAATGGCAATGGAGAACAGAAATGACAATGGGCAATAAGCATGTGAATGAGCCTTTTGCTTTTATTGGTGGGTTATGAATGGACAAAAAGAGATGGAAAGTGTATGTGAATGAAAATGGAAAATATGGAGTGGAATGAGGTGAATGGTTTATTATGGAGTATGGATGTGATGGATGGATGTGATGGAGACAATAATATTTGAAAGTTTTTCAAGTATTTGGATCTGATTTTGCATCAGCATATTTCCTCTTTGTTGCGGATCAACCTCTTATGAAACAAATTGGTCTCTTAGAGAGACATCATTCCCTTGTAGTCATTTGTCCTTCCTCCTAGAACCTGCAAAAAAACTAATACTTCTTCCGCAATGGAATGTAAGATTATCAAAGGAGAGAGGTGATCAATCTCTCTAGTTATGATATTTACACACAAAACTAAGAATTTGTATTAATGAAACAAGTTCTCAAAGGAAAAATCAAAAGAATTTATACCTGCTTTGGAATTAGTGCCTCAAGTTGATGTTGCTTCTTTTCAGCAATTTATTTCATTATTTGCCATTTCAAACTCTAATGATATATTTCTCATTGTATAGATCTTGTTGAGATCTTTCCAATGGTACTTAAATCATCAAAATCTGATTTTGTATGAGAAAGATAGGCTGATTTGAACAATGAGGTTTTTCTGGCTGCGGAATTGAGGAACAGCTCTGTAGCTAAAAATCTTGAATAAAAAGTTAGCCATTCAATTTTCATTATCAGTCCAAAATTAATCAATACCTTCAGAAAAGTGAGAAAATAACTTGTTCATTTCATTGATTCAAAATTATTGTTTTTTTCTTGACATGCAGCGGCTTAGTGTGGCGACTCAGTGTGGCGACTTTGTGATAACACCCAATTTGACTTCCCTTTGACCGGGGTCTTTTTCAGCAAATTTGACCGAATGGATAGGACCCCATCCATGTACTGAAATTTCCCTAGCTACCCATGTGACCTGTTTTACCTGATGAAACCTACAACCTAGAGTTTAACAAAACAGCTGCGGGATCACTAAATGGCTGCGGGATCGCTAAATGGCTGCGGGATTGCAGAGTGTAGAAAGTGCAGTGAAATGGAGTGGCTGTGTGCGAACAAACTAAGAAATTTCTCCATCTCAAACTTCGGCTGAAAAATGGAACTGTGGAGTTTGAAACATGAAAACCAATTTCATACCTAGGAGTTTCAATCGCTGATCAAAAAGATTAAATTTATGCTACTAAACTCCTTCAAATATTTTAATGTCTCATCTAGTCACTAAGAGCGGTCTCCATAGTCTCCAAACCTGCTACTGGAACCTGTCTGAGAACTAGAAGACTCCCCATAGTCACTAAAATGGCGGGATCCAGAATCACCGAAACCACCAAATCTATCGTCTATTTCCTCTTTCATCCTAGCCAGCTCTTTAAACTTGGAACCTATATCACTTTCAATCATCTTAACTTTTTTAATCTGTTGGTCAGTATGGATAAGGATAGCATTGCCCGTCCTACCAGCACGCCCTGTTCGCCCAGATCTATGCACAAAAATCTCTGAAGTTGTTGGGAGCTCATAATGAATAACCAGATCCACATTAGGAATATCAAGACCGCGTGCAGCTACATCGGTAGCAATCAGCTCATTAAAAAGGGCTCTCATGAAATCCAGCAAGAGTCTTCTCTCGCTGATTCTGTGAAATATCACCATGAAGAGGTTCACATGGAAGTACCCGACCCAGTGCCACCGACAGACTATCCGCATCTCGCTTTGTTTGAGTGAAAACCATACATTTGCCTAAATTGCTCCACCTTAGTTCCATTTCTTCCCAACATTTAACCGGCAGCGATTAATGACAGAGAGTCGCGTTTAATTAAAACACGTCTCTAAATAGGTGTAAAATCATGTAATTTATTGTTTATGCCAGCATGTAATTGATCCTCAATAGAACTCTTTCCCTCAGGCCGCGGAGTTATTCAAACAACCAGTTAATAACTCAATTTTCACGCGCGGCAGTCAAAAACGGGCTCCAAAGAACCGAACATTTCTCTCAGACCACCACGAATTTTCCAAATCGGTTTCTGGGTTATCTAATTAACCCACCTGGCAACAAAACCCATGTTTTATTTTTTTGAAATTCGCTACCATTTGGGCAAATCGAGCGTGTAAAGTTTGACGTTTTTCTGCTGTTTGCGTTTTTTCTCTGAGTTAATTTTTCTGTTCTGCACTTTTTGCATTCGTTTTTCTTATCTGATCTATTGTTTTGCAGGTGTTTGTCATCTGGCAGGTCACTATCTCTTTCTTGGTCATTTCTGTCAACAATTTCTCGTGCAACATCCTCTGTTCTCGCCATGGGGAACCACCATGGCAGCTTTCCCGGCCATTCTCTAGATGTTAATTCAGACTGTATAAAACCAGGAGACGCAATAGTAACTGTTACAGATTTGCTGAGAAGCTCAATCCTAAGTGTCTCAAAGAAGTTGAACAATGCTCCTTTGGCTGCACTGTAAACTGTTGTAAATGGGAAGGGAAGAAATGCAGTCATGGAACTAGTGACCACTATCTGGCCCCTTCTGCGCTGAAGGTGTTCAAGAGCAAAATAGGTTGTGTTGACATGTCCCCAGAAAGCAATATCCTCTGAATCCTTACTAGATGGGTGCTCTAAACACTTAGGGGATCAGCCATGTCTTTCTGAGCAAGAGACCTTCCAATTTTCTAAATCTTATTCAACAAGTCATTGTTAGAAACATCTGGATTTTCCCTGGCAACAGTAAGGTCCTTTACTTCCTTTATGCAAATGATGCTTCCATCATTAGTAAGTTCAATTCTCTGCTTCTAATTGATAAGGTAGCTATCCAAAGGTGAAATCAACTCAGAAATCTGCCACTAAATGATGAATGCCTCCTACAGGAATCAACAGGTCAAAGCTTGAACAGGGAGGCATATTTTTTTTTTTATTTTTTTTTATTGAAGCCACAGTGAAAACTAAGAATGGAGATAGCCCTAGATTGTTTTTCTCTTTTTTTTCTTCTTTGAAATTGTAAATTTTTTATAAAAAAGGATTAATGATTTTCAATTTCAGGCAGCAAGTATTTCAAGAAAAACATGTTAAAAACAAGACTTTGACTGAGGTCCTAGGCTGGTTTTTCATCGATCTGAGCTGGGTGACTAGGATAGGATCCATGTCGGGACAATTCTGGAGATGCCCATGTGGTCGGTTTTTTTATTGGATGCCTGTAACTTGTTAAACCTTGAAACAGCTGCGGGATTGTCAGATAGCTGTGGGATCAGGCAGTTTTTGCAACTAAGTTGCAAAACCTTATTTGAACAAGATACAGTGTTTTGAAGACCACTACAAAGCATAACCAGACAATTTTGGACAATTTGAACCTATCAAAGCACTTGAGTTTTATTTTTTTTCATTTTTTTTTATTGAATCAATTGAAGTGATGAAGTTTATTTTGTCTCCTATTTTTTTTTTTGTAACAATTCTTTTTCTGATCCTCCAGATCACACAAAGTGCAGGAGGAGAGCATACTCAAGAATTATTGTTTTGTCTTTTTTACTTAACAATCCTTTTTCTGATCCTCCAGATCACACAAAGTGCAAGAGGAGAGCATACTCAAGGATTATTAATTTTTTTTCCAGATGTAAGAAATAAGGTCTCCTAATTACACTTCCCCGGCAACGGCGCCAAAATGTTTAGTCAATTTAACGTCTTAAATTGCTCTACATAAATTATCAATCCGGGTATCGTAAACTGATGAAGTGTGGTGCACTATATGTGCTTAGTTAACCTTTCTCTTACTTCGTTGTTTTATAGTTTATGTTCAACTCTTCCTAAAACTCTGCTTCAAACACATGTGCTGTGTAAAGCACGATTAAGAAGTAGTCAGAAATAAGTCCAAAAAGTAGTCAAGCTCTAAGGTGACAAGTAAGAAAAACCACTTTAAAGACCAGTTATAATGTTCAACTCTTCCTAAAACTCTGCTTCAAACACATGTGCTGTGTAAAGCACGATTAGGAAGTAGTTAGAAATAAGTCTAGAAAGTAATCAAACTTTTAAACTTGCAAAGAAAGAGCTTGAAAGAAATAACTTGAAATGAAACTGAAAGCAAAGAACTTGAAATGACTTGAAACTAAATGACCACTTCCAATGGCACTAGACACCATTCATGCTGCTGCAAATAAAAGAAAAGAAAGTCACTTTTAAAACCAAAGATAAAGATTATCTCTCTCTAACTCGATGCTTCTAAGCACATGTACTGTGTAAAGCACGGATAGAAAGTAGCTTAAGTTGAATTAGAAAAGTGAGAAAAATCTGCTTTAAAGACTAATGATAATATTTTGCTCTTTCTAATTCTCTACTTCAGCCATATGTACTATGCAAAGTATGATTAGAAAGTAGTGAAAGATTAGTCTAAGAAGCACTTAAAACCAAAAATCTACTTTAAAGACTAGTAATAATATTTTGCTCTTTCTAACTCTCTACTTCAGCCATATGTACTATGCAAAGTATGGTTAGAAAGTAGTGAAAGAACAGTCTGAAAAGCACTCAAAGCCAGCTGCAAGTTAGTGATATTTTGATCTTAAAATATAACAATTTATGATGAAGATCATTTATGTGTTAGCAGCTCTTTGAGAAATAAGATTAAAAATTAGCTATAAAAACAAAGGCAGCAGCTTGAACCTGTCAACTTCAAATACCATTAGTTTGTAAAGCAAATACATAAACATAAAAACAAATCCCGGGAGAAAATAAAATGCAATAATTCAAACTGTACAAGGCAGGGGCCCCCTTCTACCTATGAAATCAAAGCATACTTAAAATTGCATGAATGAAAATCTAATCTACCTTACATTCTACAAAGCAATATTTACAAAATGAAATCTAATCTACTTACATCCTAATATGCTCCATGACATCTACTTCACATCTCCTTCCATGTTGAAAACATCAAAGCTTTATTCAATTTCTTCAAAAGTGCAAAGTACAACAAAGCTCTCCAAAGAGAGACTAAAAAGAGACTAAAAAAGACTAACTAATGAAGGAGAGAGACCTCCTATTTATACAAAAAGATGAGAGCCTTCTCATTAATGATAAACCATGAATCTCTCCCTCTACCTCTAGAGTCCTAATCAAAATAGGAACTGATAAGACACATGTCTTTTAGAGTTACAATACAATTAGGAGATGTGACACATATCCTCATGATCAAATTCGAATTTGGCCTTAGAGTGCCACATAAGGGTCTTCTAGAAGTCTCCTTTCAACCTACACATGTCAACAAACTCAACCCATTGGTTAGGTATAAGCATATGCACATTATTTTCTAATGTTTAACCACAAATTCACTTAAAAGGCTTAGAAATAATAAATATTGGAAAAACATAAAGGTAGCCCAATGATAATGAAAGTGGGATGAATGTGGTGACATAGTAGTGAAATGGAGGTGAAATGGAGGTGATATAATGAACATAATAGTGAAAGTGTAATGGAAATGAATGACATTTTCAAGACTCAACAGTTCCTATAGTTCTTGGCTCTCACATGATTGAGGATTGTTGGTGTTGATGATATCAAGAAGTCTTGATAAAAGATCTTGAGCTCCAAGTTTGCTAGATACATAGTGATATATACAGTATGCTAGATACATGAAGTTGCATTATTGGTTGGCCAAGATAATGGAGTTATTGCAGATCACATGAAGACATAACTATTTGAAGACATGATGATGATGAGTTCTTACCTATATTGATACTCACATATGTTGATTGATGCTTATCAGATGTGGGATTTTCCCGAGTAATGATACATGGATGGTATAAAAGATCATGCAGATCTTGATGATGATGTGATGGCTATGATGTTTTTCACATATGATATAATGTGAACAATTTTGTATGACATATGCAGAATTGATTCATGGAAGGTTATGACAATACTCAAGACCAACAGGATGAATTGATGCAGACATACCTTGTCACAGGTTGATGTTATCTACACTAATGGACAAATACAGGTTGTTGGTCTGGATGCTATTGACAGATTCTTATGGAGCAGATCATACATTGTGTATGATAGTTTCTAATGACTATAATAGTCTTGTCTTAGATATTTGGTCTCTATGTCATGTATTTATTTTATTATCAAGGTCATATAACGACATATCGTGTTTCCCCACTATGCCTGGGATGGATGATGTAATATTCTTGTTTTATCATTTTTTTTGGTATATCCCCACTTGGTTGGGTGGATGAGTAAAGTGTATCCCCACTTGATTGGGAGATTGATGTATGTATGAGTCATTGGTGATAGGAAGGTCATACTCACCTGGTTGAGTTGTAAAGTCATGTTATTCTCTTAAAAAATATTTTTGCGGACTCGGCATGTGCTCAGAGGGAGCATGGATGGATTGGTACATCTTGGCATGTACAAAGGGGGATCTCAATCAAAGATTTCAGCATTTACTCAAGGGGAGTATGGACAGAAGAATGTATATCAAAGGAGAGAATATCATGGTCCGCCATTTGCCCTTGATGTCAAAGGGGGAGAGTGATTTGGTGTTGTTGCCATCAAGTCCAAAGGGGGGGATTGTTGCCATTATGATGCATGTGTTGTACTTGATGGCAACCCACTTGTAGCAGAATAACTCACTTATATATAACTAGATGAATCTACAGAAGAGATATCAAATGTGATAGGATACATGGGATGCAGGGCAGCTCAAAGGAATCAGTTCAGATGTAATGTATAATGACAACTAATTAAGATGACAGTTATTAGTATAGCAAGTTAAATTTGCCATCAAGTCCAAAGGGGGAGATTGTTGGCATTATGATACAGGTGTTGTCCTTGATGGCAAATTACTAAGATGATAGATCAGTTCAGTCTCACAGAATGAAGAAAAAGAGATATATGCAGATTCCACTTGATAAAGTCGTGTATGCACACGGTCTATCAGTACAGAAGGAACGTATGCATATAAATGCACTTTCATGCAAGGAGAGGCGCGTACATTTGGTTTTTGGTCCATGGTATTTTGGTATTGGTCCAAGGTATCTTGTCCGATGTATTGACCCCAGGTGTTTGGTCCAAGGTATTGATTCTAAGTGGTTTTGGACCATGGTATTGAGTAAGGCCTAAGACTATAAAAGGAGGAGAAGAACATTAGGTAAAAGCACTCAGAAAGTCTCAAATATCTGATGAAGTGTGAGATCCAGTATGCAGGTCATGGGTTTATGATGCCTTGCTTGATTTGAGCCAAGAAGGAATCTCAGCGGTTGATGGTGGACGAGGTCTATGATGGATCAAGATCTTATGGCTTGGAATGAATCATCTATATATGGTTTTATCATGCTTATTCTTGATCTGTATACTGACGCATGTAATGTTCTGTAAATATTGTGATCTGGGTATAACTCAAGTCTGGAATAGCTGCAAATTATGAATGAATATTTACAGATGTATACGCTGGTTGACTTTGATAAAAGCGTGAATATACGCAGGTTAGATACATCTAAGTAGCGTACACCATATAAACTATGATGTTTGAAGTTACAAGTGGTTCTGGTTGTTGATGCAAAGTCTGAGTTTGGGTGACTATTTACTGGTGTCAGTATTCTGCATATTCAGATTGGTTGATTGTGTTTATCTTCAGTGTTGATGGATGAGATCTAATAATGGATCAGGATCATAATGACTTATCTTTATGTGATCTGATGGACTAGATCTGGTTGCTAACAAACGTATTATCCTTGTATATGTAATGATCTGGGTATGTCTGAAGTCAGAAAGTGCAGCAAAGTCATATGTAAGTATTTGATGACAGATACGCTGGTTCTCTTTGGTGAAGTTGCGTATACACACCGGTTCAACTCTTCCAAGTAGCGTATGCACTTTGATGCATGATTTTTGATGATACAGTTGGCTTTGAATATTGTTGCAGAGTTCTGTGTTCTGCTCTATGTTCTGGTGACTGTGTTTTGTTGACAGGGTTTCAGTGTTTCAGTATTGGGTGATTCAGAGATCGATGATGCAGGTGTAGTCGATGGATGTATTACAGTGGTGATTGATTTTGTGCTTCAATGTTGTTGATGGGTCCAGTATGAAAATTGGATGAAACGTGGCCTTCAGATTATGATGTTGTGTTCCATGAGTATCCAGTCTGAAAATTTATGAAACGTGGTACCTGGAGGAAGAAAGAGAAGGTTGTAGCTTTTTGTAGGTCAGCACCTACGTACTAGTACAAAAGCTAAGGTGGTTGTAGCTCCCTTCCAGGAAAAGTTGGAGAACGAGAGAAGGTTGTAGCCTTCTGCAGGTAGAAGCCTACATATTGGTATAAGACTGCACCAATACAGAAATATTGTAAAAAGAGGTTTCTTATTAAAGGAAGATAGGGACGAATTGCAGCAGGTAGTTTTAACCCACATTGGATTTCCACCCTATATCATGGTGTTCATGTGTGATTCTCATGTGTGATGATTTGTTCTGTTTTACTGCCCCTGCTTACTGCTCATATGGTTAATGATGTTCTGACGCACTCATTAAAGATCAACTAACTGAATCATAAGTTTACTGGATATACGCTAGTTGCATTAGACAGAGTTACGTGTACACGCAGGTTCCCTTAACTAAAGTAGCATATATGAATCTAAGTATGGAAATGAAAAAGTTAGTGACATGATAATACTAATTCACCCCCCCTCTCAGTATTATTTCCAACAATCAAACTCTTTGTGTGCATTGTCTTTATAGTCTTCTCTATGTTGTCTCTTATTTAAGTGTTTGCAAACATGGTTTTTACATGCTCTTTCCATGTAATTATTCTAGCATCAACCGAAGAAAAGATATTGGATAATGTTGGTATTAGAGGAATACCAAAGAATGTTTGGTATCAGAGCAGTCTTTTTGCTGATGTGAATTGCGAGTGTGAATGATAACTAGGGCCAAACTAAAAAAAGGTGAAGGAAAACTTAAGTATTTTGACCTAGAGATTAGACGTGCGAGACAAAGAAGGAAAATGGCAGATGATGATGTTCGCATCAAGAATGAAAAAGCTTTCAAAAAATATTTCTACAACATGGAAAATAAGGTAGTTAAATTTTTTTCTGATTATGAGAAGAGAGTGGAAAATAAGGAAGAAAAGAAGAAAGAGAAAGCAAAGGACAATGCTTCGAAAAATCAAGGAAATGGAGGAGAACCTCCTGAACCTCCATCTCCATCTCAAGTGAATTTTCATATTCTTCATCATCTCATTCTCATCATTCTAATCATCGAAATATAAATTCTTCTAAAAATCATTTTTCTTAAAGTTGGATGTAAAGTTTGATTTGCCCATGTTTAATGGAGACTTTAATGCAGAAAAGTTAAACAATTAGATCAGATATATTGAAGCATATTGCAAAACACAATAGATTGAAGATAATGAGGCAAAGACCCAACTATCATCTCTTCAACTGGGAGGCACAACTCTTACATGGTGGGAGATAAAACTTCAGAAAAATAGAAAACATGTGGGTAAACTCCTTTCTTCTTGATTCGAATTTGTTTATGAATTAAAAGGATAATTTCATCCATTGGGATATCGACATAAAGCTATGATCGAATGGAAACATTTGAGACAAGGAAAAGGTCAAAATGTTCAAAGTTTCATAGAGGAATTTAGGAAGCAAGATTTGGCATTTGAAATTCCTTTAGATTCACCTGATACTTTGAATAAATATATTGGCTCTTTACATAATTATCTTCGACATTCTTTATTTTTGTTTGAACCCACTACTCTTGATGCAGCTAGTGTGAAATCCATTCACCTTTAAAGTAGGGGATAGTGGGAAGAAGAAAACCATGCAAGGAAGGAAGTGACAACAAGGAAAAAAGAAACAAATCCCTCATGCACTCATTGCGAGAAAGAAGGGCATAATGAGGAGCATTGTTGGAAATGATATCCAACATTAAAGCTAAAGAAGAATGGTGGAAAAGGGAAGAAAAATATAGTTGCTACAGTGCAACAAGACCTTGGATACAATTCAGATGATGAGATGAAGATCATAGTTGTTGGGATTGCAGGTGTTGGATCAATTGACTGTTGGAAATAATACTGGGGGGGGGGGGGTGAATCAGTATTAGCAAATCAATAATCTTTTCATTTCCATTATCAGATTCATATATGCTACTTCAGTTAAGGATACCCGCGTGTATACGCAACTGTGTTTAATGCAACTAGCGTATATCCAGTAAACTTATGATTTAGTTAGTTGATCTTCAATGAGTGCATCAGAACATTATTAACCATATGAACAGTAAATAGGTGCAGTAAAATAGAACAGATCATCACACATAAGAAGCACACATGAACACCATGATATAAGGTGGAAACCCAATGTGGGTGAAAACCACCTGCTGCAATTCATCTCTATCTTCTTTCAATAAGAAACTTACTTTTACAATATTTATGTACTAGTGCGGTCCTATACCAGTACGCAAGCTTCTACCTGCAGAAGGCTACAACCTTCTCTTGTTCTCTAGCTTCTTCTGGAAGGGAGCTACAACCCCCTTAGCTCTTGTACTAGCTGATGTACTAGTACGTAGGTGCTGACCTATAGAAGGCTACAACCTTCTCTTTTATTCCAAGGACCACGTTTCATAAATTTTCATACTGGATTCATAAATACAAAACAATCACCACTGCAATACAATCATTAACTCTGAATCACCCAACAACTGAATCACTGAAACCCTGTCATCAAAACACAGTCACCAAAACACAGAGCAGAGCCCAGAACTCTGCAACAACCACTAGAACCAACACCAACCTCAAACATCAAATCTCATAATGCATATGCTACTTCATTGTGTCGAACCACCGTGTATACACCCTTTCACCAAAGAGAACCCGCGTACAGATCTGAAAATAATTACTTATACCTTTACTGCAATTTTCAACTTCAGATATTCCCAAAACATAAGATATAAAGGATAAAACATGCGTCAATATTCAGATCTATTCATGATCATACCATATAATGATAATGCATTTTAGTCTTCATGATCTCGGTCCATCAACCTTTATCAACCATATAGGTGCCTCCTAGGTTCAGATCAAGCAAAGCATCACAAACCCATAACCAGCATACTAGATCTCACACTTCATCAGATATTCATCACTTGCACACTTGCTCCTCTTGGCCTAATGATCTTATCCTTATATATGTTTAGGCTTCTCTCAATACCATGGTCCAAAACCACATACAACCAATACCTGGGGTCAACACTTCAGACCAAATACCATGGACCAATACCAAAATACCATGGACCAAAACTTAGATTCCAAACATGTACGCACCTTTCCTTCTGTAAACGTGCATGTGTACGTATACGCGACTTGGTATATGGTGAATTTGCGTGTATATGATTCTTTGTCACATCAAACCTGCGTATACCTCTATGATCATTAATTCTTTGATATTTACCAGTTGTACTATGATCTATCATCTGAGTGAGTTTCCATCAAGGACAACACTTGTATCATACCTGTATCATAATGCCAACATTGACATGGGTTCTAATTCAAGTAATGAGATGAAGATTGTAGCTATTGGAATTGCAAGCGATGGAATAATTGGCCTGCATTCTGATTTGGGCAATGAGATGAATATTCTAGTAGGTTTTGCACCAAAGATGAGAATAGCACCAAAGCGGGCATGACTCCAAGAACTTGGGGAGATTAACCAAAGCATTCAAGCTAAGATATTGAGATGAGAAAACTTCTACAAGAAATAGAAGAGGAGAAGTGGGGATCGTAACTTCATTTACAAATCATGGAAGAGGCCTTGAAAAATTTGAAGATAAATGAAGGCTTAGTGATTCCACCATTATCCGCTTCAATCGAAAACTGAGGTAAACAATGTAAGTGATTTTTCAGTTTCATGTTCTCGTTACGATGATGATTTTGGTGCATTTGAAAGACACTCCAAAGTTGCAGAAGAAAGGGATTCTGAATCAATGTAGGTTGAGGATATATCACACCATTCCAACGATCATAATTGTAGGTCATGTCCAAAGGGAGGTAAGCATTTTACTAGACGAACTATGTCAAGTTCACCTCACCACATTTGCACCAAAGACAGTTGTTCAGGGATGGATATGTCACCTAGGAAGGAGACATAAAAGGAGGTCAAGAAAGAGTGGAGCAAGAAAAACCATTGTAGTCATTGCAACAAGGGTGGACATCAGAAAGCCACATGTTGGAAACTCCATCCAGAGCTACACCCAAAGAAGAATCAAAAGCTTATGAATTCACATGTGAAGGACCCAACCAGTGAAGCAGTTAAACAAGGAAGTCAACTATGGGAAGAACTTCCATTAGCCTTGATAGGTAAGAGATCAATATCCTTTTAAAGTAGTTGAGTAAGACCACCATTGTAAATCACATGTTGCTTTTCAAACGCCCCATAGATGGCAAAACACCTTGTAAAAGTAATGAAGTGTATAACATCACTTATGAATGCAACATGGTGATATTTTGGCCTTTAATTGGATATAAATGGGTATGGTTTCTATTTTAAAGCTTGACCATGAGTGTTTTATAAACTCTTGGAAACTATGGTCTTGTTTGGAATCTTGTGAGTTGGACATGTATTGGCAACTACAAATTTGCATATGAATACAAGTGTCAACTTCATCATTCCTAGTTCTGAAGTTCAAAGGTAAATGAAGGGAAAGGTTTTATATCATAGACATTTTTTATGCAAAGCAAGATTATAGTACTATTTATACTTTTTGATGACCAAAAGTCCTTTAATGGGGAGGAATGATCTAGGTGGATCCCTAATGTCCCAAAACTAGAAGTCCTTGGATCACATCAAAAGTATGACTAGATTGAAGATCTCATCACAAGATTTCCAACAACATAAACGATGCCTCAATCCAAGCTCGTATGCAAAAGTTATGCCTAGCCAAATTGGGCAAAAATGACAGATTTAGTTGTAGCTGGACAAATTCGGAGTAGCGCCCATCATCAAAAATTTTAGGGGCTAATATTCGCAGGTGGTCTATTTTTCCATCATTTTTCCATAAATAATATTCGCCAATTTCCATTTTTTATGAAAATGATTCGCCCAAATTTTACAATATAAAATTATTTTACCTTAAAAATCGCCAACATTATATAGAGAGTATATATAAAATCATTATAAATTTGATTTTTTTTACAAATACATAAATGAACATTTTATAGTTGTATATTAGGGACTAGTGAGATTCTTCAATGTTTTTAAACTTCAAGATACTTTTCCATTCTTAAAATTATCCCTAGCACCAATTTGATGGTCCAACTAAAATCAACAACTAAAGTTGGTAGATGTCAGCTAAATGTGGAAAAGGGAGTTAGCTGGAGTTAAAGTTAGTGGCACCATCAAATCTGGTAGCACCCTGTGAAGCTTAGTGATGGTTACGTGGCCCAATCTTACAGGGGCCACATGGCCCAACCACTGGGAGCCATGTGGCACCCTATGGGTGACCAGTTGGGTCCCAACCGACTATCATAGTGTTCAAGTTTGGTGATCATCAATGATTTAGAAAATTGTTCTTTTAAACTAAGCAATTTGTACTTATATGTTAAAATAGTTATATATAATCTAGTTTGGCAGAGGTTATAACCGAGTTTCCAAACAATAGACAAGTTCCAGTTTATTGGTGGCATTGTTTAACAGTGGTCATAAATAAATAAATGAATAAATATCTATCTATATATATATAGATATATGTATATCCATATATATATCTATATATATATATATATATATATATATGTGTATATATATATATGTATATATATATAGATATATATCTATATATATATATATATATATATATATATATATATATATATATATATATATATATATATATATATAATAGAGGCTACCAGAGGTTGGTGGCATACCAAAACAATAGTTAAAAATGACGAAACCGTTACGTTATGCTACCAACGATTCATATAGAAAAATTTGTAAACAAGTTTTGTGGTTATATTAAACTTAATCGATCGACCAAATTTGAACCGGTACCATCCGACCAACCCACCAGTCGTGACTATAGTTATAACCACCAAACCATATGGGAATAACAAATAGAAAAAGACATTAATATATAGCACACAGGGGTTTGAACCCATGACCCTGACAGGTTCAATAGACTTAACACAGAGCCTGCCAACTAGACCGCCAGTCAGTGGGAACCTTGAAAGGCTTGTTGACACCCACAAATTTAAATTCACCCCTGTTAATTCAACAGGGCCAATGAGAGCACCAGCAGAGGCCAAGCAAGACCCCGACACATAGTAGAACCCTAAATGCAGGAACCTTGATGATGTGGTTCCATAGGAGGAATATTCTAAGAGAATATTCCCACAATATTCTTTTTTGATGTTGTGAGGAATCCTAAATATTCCTTAGGGGGTACATCGATGATAGTGGCACAAGACAACCAAGTTTATACTCATTTTAACTATAATCTCACAAGGATTGCAATGATGTCATCTTTTTTTGCATTTGAGTAGTGAATCTCAAGGGTCATGGTAGAAACCCACCTTCTTCATTAATTCTTGGGCACAAAGTTTGAGACAAAAATGCACCTTTTAGAAGTGGGTCATGTTTAGATTCAAAAGTCTCAACAGGACGAGATGGACCTACTGGTATTGTGATTGTTGTGATTTGAGCAGTCAAATTTCAAGTCACTCCTAGGATTGGAGGTATAATGATGTATTTTACTATGTACTCATTTTATTTTTTATGAGATGAATCAAGTGACCTCCCCAATATTAAAACAAGGCCCAAAGACATAGTCCACAATGGAAAAACTTTATTATCAAAATCTTTTAGTGAATTGAATTTATGGTCTTCTTTATGCTTCTTCTTCTTTAGGTGTTTGCATACATGATTTTTATATGTTCTTCCATCCAATTTTTCTAAAATCAGCCGAGGAAAAGATCTTGGATAATGTTGGTATCAGAGAAATACTAGATTAAGTAGATAATTTTATTATTTTTCTTCTATCTTGATGTTTTCATAGTGGAAAAATAAGGGGAATCAACTTGCAAGGTCATTTTTAACAATGGGTCCCAGTTTGGAGAATTAAGCTCTAAAATCTTCCATTTTAAGGATTTTGAGGCATAAAAAATCATTTTTTGGGGTCAAAATTTTCTCACTTTATCATAGACCCTATGGCACTTTTATACACTTATAGAATTTTCAAAATTTACAATAATCATGTCAAATAAAGTTCATATGCAAAATTTAAGCCCCCTGCAATTTGACCTATCGTGTTGACCACCATGGTACAAGTGGATGCCACGACAACCCCCATTACTCATGCATATGGGGCTAGAAACATGTGGACATCTAAGAATAATCCAGAAGTTCCAAACCTGTAACTCTAGTTGAGAGTTAAGGAAGTCAAACCTTAGCCCTAGTTGGTTATCATGCTATGTTAAATATTGGGCTACTAGGAGGAGTAGGAGTTCCATTCTATGCTAATTCACTTTGTTCCATTGTTGAACATAGAAACTAGGAATGGAAAACTAGAATAGAGGGGTTTAAAGTTATATGGAAGCCTTATAGGCCACAATTATTAAGTAAATCCATAGATAGTACCTCTTCCTTTATATTGCATATTTCCATGCCATAGACAAGAAGTAAGAACAAACTCACCTTCTAGCTGGGTTTCCTCTATAATGTTTTACCAAGGAAACTTTTGTGTCTATTTTGGTTGGTGTGTGTATTTATTTCCATGTTATATCTCTTGAACAAGTCCCTAAAATTAGTCACAATATGAACCTCCTTATGGTATCTCTAGCAATCAATATCAAACAATTCTAAGAAGATGGAGGCTATAACTCAAAGGGAAACTAGAAAACCATTATGGCCCAAAAAGGAAGTCAAGAAAATATCCCAAGAAATAGAAATTGAGTTTTAATATTATTTTTATCTGATCATAGCCCTTATTCAATATGGAAGAAAAATTGGAAATAAATCCATACCAAAGTGATATTCATACAATAAAATTGAGTCATTGGTTGTAACCTTTAGAATTTTATTTCAACGCTCACCATATATATGAAGAACAAAAGATATCATTTTTTATACTAAAGTTAGGGGCCATGCTCTAACTTAGTGGAAAAGCCACATATAAACACTTACCTTGGAGGGTGATCCACCAGTGACTAGGTGGGAGGACACTAAAATCCTCATTGTGTCCCAATTCTACCCTACCAAGTATGTGGAGGATAAATGGATCTAGTGGCACTACTATAGGAGGAGGCAGAGGAAGAGTGTATAGGAGTACACCACTGAGTTTAAAATATGGCCATCAAGTTGTGTATATCTCCCAAGAACCTAGACGTACTCCTCAAGTATTTGGAGGGTCTACATAGTCATCTATGAAATTAAGTTATGCATTTGAAGCTAGGGATAATGTATAAGGCATGTGCATAGGCATGGTATCTAGAAAACATAGGCCAAATAAAGGTTTTTAAAGTGGTTTGAAATAGAAAGAGCACTAGGAAGCTTCCAAGGAGGGTAAGAAGTGTTGGATACATGTTATATTCTTCACACGACTACCTTCACATGTTGTACATTTCACAAGGAAAAATTTGGGGGAGGCAGTGTCATAAGTGGGTGAAATCCCCCATGCATAGGGGGTTTGGGGGTAGCACCCTTGAAGAAAAAAACTGGGTAGTTTTTTGCATCCATTTTTTGTAATTTTTGGAAAATGGTTTTCACCTTTAGTATTTTTGTGGTGTGTTGTATCTATTTAATAAAGGAAATTTTTGGCTGAGAAACAATTCCAAGAAACTAACTCAACCTACTCTAGGCTCAACCTGGCCCTTGAACCATAGGGGGATCTCTCAAACTTTATGAGGCTAATTGACTATTCATGGCAATGAACAGTAGCATTTTAAGCACAGTGGATAGATTTATGGGTTTGTTAATAGGTGGTTGCTTAAGGTTTCAAATCCCTGCTTAAGCAAATAAATCCCTCTCTTTAGAGAGCCCAATCAAGGTGCTAGCATCCAACCATGACAGATTAATGATAGCTTTAAAGATGTGGGTATAAGACTAAAGGAGATATTAGACAATCCATATACTCATATTGAATATATAATTATCCAATAAGGATAGAAAGCCTGTAGAAGTATCTTCTACAGCTAAAACATAGTATAAATTTTCGTTATGTAGAAAGCAACAATACAAAGGTGAAGAGGGACCAATATCTATAAACTATCTATTGAGTCATATCCATTATGAACATAACTTTATAAGAGAATTAAGGGAGGCTGGTACAAAGCCTAACCTCTCCTAATGATCTACAAAACTTAGAATATATGAAGAAAAAGATAATTTAAACTATATGTACTCACATATGAAACAAATTATGTCATAAGCTAAAGCCATAAGCCTTTATTAAACTCTGAAAATATCAGGATTTACAAAAATACGAGTATTTTGGGCCCAAAAGCCAACCCTTTTACAGTTAAAATGAAAGAATATATAGAAAATTACAATCTCGAAGTGGTTACAAGATTTCAGTGGTAAATACCTAAAAATATACTAAAACTTAATAATATCTCTAATTTGTTGCAAGAAAGTGGAATTAATAGAAAATCCTCTGCCTTCCACTCTAGAAATTGATACTTTGATTGTTGCTATTCCTCCTTGAAATATGGATCAAAATTGTTTTTTGATATTCTTCCCTGACATCTGGGATATATTCCTTGACTTGCCAAACTATTACTAGCTATTCAAATAGATGTTATATAACAGTTTACCTTCATTTGGAGATTAATATGGCATAAGAAAACATACTCCTCCAATGCCTTCAAAGTGAAATATTTTGAAACAACTATCTCTTTCTAAAAGTAAAATGTCGTTCCATGGAAATTGATTTTCTTTCCACAAATATTTCAGAGGTTCGAAGTTGTATTTTTGCACTTCTAATTTGAACATGAATAAGGATGCCAATGTGGAACAACAAGGATAGTTTGATATAACATTTTTAGCAAATAAGAACAATGGTGTTGGCTTCGCTCCTATAATTCTCTATTGGTTTTACATGTATAATATTTGCGAGAGAAACAATAAGACCAACAAAATAAGGAGATCTTGAAATTTGGAAAACATTCCTTTATGAAACTCCTTTGTGGGTGACATAAGAGTATTAATAAATATTGGTCTCTTAATTTCCCACATTCTAAGATAGCTCAAAAGTGTTCATAATTGTTCAAGAACAAATTACCTAGTGTAAATCTATTTGCTGGAAGAGATCCTCTTAGTCTAGAAAATACTTTTACATGAATTTGAGCTACTTCAGATTCAAACTTAATACAATGTGATTCAAGAAATGAAAGTGTTGCAGGGGTAACTTCTCTATACCTTCACTAAAATTCATTTTGAAAATAGAGTTTCAGGCTTGCAAAACCAATGTAAGTCTCAAGTTATTCTTCATTAAATTTGCCACTAACACCCTCTTAGAGATGGAAAATAAATTTAACATCCATATGTGAGATTTTCCAATCTCAAAAACACATGATCGAACATTTATACTCCCACCCAAGGTTTTTGGCTCTACTTTGCACAACCAACGGAATTAAATTATGGAAAACATATAATTTTTCTTGTCTACTGAAATCTCATTGTTTGAATCCTAAAATAAAATGAGGCCTATCCGTCTTTCTTGGTTCTAGTATTTAACAAAGTTTCTTTGTAATAAATTACCATATGGCTATTAAGTAGCCCAAACTCCCACATAAATGGGGCAAAATAGTTCTAGAAATATGTATGTTTAAAATTAAAAATCAACTTCCTTTCTAAGATGTGAGACTAAAAATGGCTTACTTTATAGAGCAAAGATCATTCCAAGGACTTTCTACAAAAACAGTTCCCTCAAATTTATCAGTCATGGCATCCTCCTATAAGATTATTAGTAAAATGGATAACATTGCAACCTTTAAACACCATTATCTTAGAAGAAAAATTTACTTATGGACAAAGATAAACTCATTTATGACCCATAATGTCCAAGAACACAAATCACTGCTAGTCATTCCTAAAAATCGTAGATGTCATGATCCCTACTATGGTAACCTTTAAAATTTTGTATTTGTAGATGAAACCCTTGGTTAATGTTACCAATATTGATTGCTGATTCATTCTCACTGACAAATCCATAGTATGCACTGTGAAATTTTAATGAATAACACCGGTCTTAAACCATTCTACAAAGACAAAGGCAAGTTCCTGAAGCTTGAAATGAAACTTTGAATCCAATATAATTCAACAAATCCAACATAAATGTTTCTTTTGATTTTGTAATATTACAACAATTGGAAAAATATATGTATGTGTAGAGATTGAGTGCACTAAGTGTATCTAGAAACCAATAAAGTAGTCCATATGAGCTCTATTTAAATTGTCTTAGAAACAAGTTCCCTCTTTATTTCTTCTTCTGATCTTATCAAAAATAGATGTAACAATGTAACTCAAGAAATTACCATTTCTAAGCACACTAAAAAACACAGCAATGCCCAAGCTTCTCATTATGTTAAGCATGTGATCATAACTATATTCTTGAAACTTTGTTTTTGAGCCAATGTGAGACTCACTTTCAACATAACTTTTAATCACGTGGTCATTGGAAGTTGGTTTTGTTGGCAGAAAATTTTAATTTAAAACTGACCCAGGGTTTGATTGAGGGTGCTAGCAAAAGCTCGCGTAGTCTAACACTTCACTGACATTTTCCTTCCTTCAAGAAGAATACGAGTCTCACCCGAGGCGAGCCAAAACCATGAAAGGATATTAGATATAATTATGCAACTTCTGTAACTACTACACCATTCATTCTCAACCATTCGATTTATATACTCAACGGGAATTAAACAAATGTAGAAATTTTTAAAAGGGTCCCATAAATTACACAACTATATATCAAAATTCCCGTCTTCCTTATATAATTATTCAACGAAGGAAAATTTCATTACATCATCATCATCATCAGAGCTTGCAGCACTTACAGACTTGCACATAGAATCAAAACCCATAGGTAATACATAAACAAAATATTACAAGCCCAGATCTCATAAACTTAATACCTCTAGACACTAGGCACTGTCTATTCTCCTGACTCGATCTGAACTTTGTGACACTATATAAAACTTGTTTTTCATTATCTTATTCCTTATTTTATATCCATGCTCATTTGAACTGATACCTCGCTCACTTGATCCATGGTTTTTCAATACCTAGGGCCATTACCTTGGTTTTAGGTTGACTGTGTCAAAATCAACTCCTAGTTCTTCGACATACTCCCTTATTTTCTATTGTGTGAGTTCCAAACCATCTTACTACCGTTTTTGGTTTTCCGATGCTCTGTTTCAAGTAGTTTCATCCAAAATTTCCTTCTCAACTTCTATTCCTTCAAAAACGAAGGACCCAACATGCCCCGACCACATCCTTTTGACTCACCCTCGAGTCAATGTACTATTATTGTTGCTTCTTGCAGGTTGGATTCCAATAGCTTCAGTTGTGGTACCTTCAAAAAAATGACCCAACTCTAGAATAGTTTGAAGTGCAAACTCCTTGAAACTTGTGAATGAAGAAACAATGGAGTGCCATGACTCCATAAGTGTGGAAACCTTGGCTGAGAACTTGGTAACTGTATGCTCACTAAGGTCATTAGGTTGTGACTCAACCAATTCCTGAATCTACTGATCGAAAACTATGGATAGTGTACTCAAGGTCATAAAATGTTTTTGAGATTCCAGTCGAAGGTCATAGAGAACTCGCTTGGTGACTTGGGTTGCATCTTCTAGTTGGTTAATTTATGCATCGATTACAACTCCTTGGTTGAGAAGCTTCTTCTTGGTTTCTAGATGAGAGGTCATTAGTGCTTGCTGATATAAATTATGAAAATTCTCACATAAGGGATCAATAGTTGCATTATTTTTTGTGAAAATGCAACCGACATCTGATATTTGACAAAACATCTGTTGTGATTCTTGCATGACGTGGGGTAGAGTAGCATGAGGAGAAGTGACAGTTTGTAGTTTCTCAATCAGATGAGTACAATAGATGGTGGAAGGATTAGATGAAGACTACTGCATATTAGTGACATTTTCCTAGAGCTCTACATGTTTGGACACAATTTGTTAACATGCCCCTTCAATCATAGTAAAACATTCAGCAGGGGAGCAGGTGAAAAAATATTTAGGTTGTTCGACGACATATGGAACAAGAGTAAGCCATAGAGATTACAACTGAGTATGAACCACACTAACCTGGGTCTTTAGGAATTCCTTCTCACATTATAACTACATTTGTACTATTGAGGCAACATTTATCTGATGTTTTTGTTCTTTACAGGTGACCTAAAGACCAATGCACATAGTCTCTATATGAACCTAACGATGCTCCAACTGAGAAACAGAGGCATGAATAAGTTGAACTCGCTGAAGGGAATACCAATTACTGAGAGTGTCGACAGTAACTGTATTGAACAACGGGATTTTGGATTACAGTGGTTGGCCACTAGAAACTGATTGCTCTTGCGGTGAAGTTTCTCGTTGAATAGAAGCCCTTTGGTTATGTGAAATTCGATGCAAAACAGGGGTTGGAATCAAGGAAATGAGGTCATGTTGTTACACAACAAGGGAAATTACTTGGCGAAACTTTTCAGGGTGTTTCGTGAAGTTGACAACTTGTTCTGCAGAAATGAGTGGATGAGTGGATGATGATGGATGAGATGGAGCGACAACAGGAGATAAAACAATCAATGGCGGGGAAGTAATAATAGTAGCAATATGAGAAGAAATAACGATGCTAGAGTGGGTTTCCATCTCTGTGGGGTACTCATCAGGGGTGACGGGTGAATCAGGGTAGTTAGATAAAGTAGTTGTAGAGGAATGAGGCGTCTCTTTGAGCTTATATGTAGGGATGGGAGCAATTCTTCTTCAGTGGGCACTACAAAATCTATGATTAATGGTTCGAAATCAAGGTTAATGAAAGTGGAGGTAGAGACAGTGTTATGAACTTGGTGAGGTGACAAGGGAGTAAAAACAGTAGTGTGCAGAATGGTAGATGTAATAACAGGTAGTGTACTAGACATAGGAGTGAGCTAACGTACCTGAAGAGTTTGTTGCACATATGAACTAACCTTGTACCAAGTAGCATAAGCTGAGCTCACACACTCCTTATCTTTCGTCAAAAGAGGTTGGAGACCCTCACGTACATCCTCAGAATGCTCGCGTGAAGTAGAGGGGCCGTCCTCAGTAGGTTTCATTGCTTTTCAGTTAAGCTTTGGAGTATCCACAATAATAACCATATTTTGTCAACCTTTCAAATCCCAATAGGGATCCATCATCAGAACAATTTTGAATGATGATACAAGAAGAGCTTAATCAAAGGATAAATCGTTATAAGATAATTTTATTTTTAAGAAATTGGAGGTCCGCAACTCTTCTTGCTGTATTCATTCTGAATTTTTCGAGTAAAATGATCTCACTCCATGTATCCCCTCCGTACAGGGAAATAATTCTAGATTTTAGACATCTCTCATTCATTTGTTTTGAGTTAAGCTTCATAGTATCCATAGTAATAACCATATTTTGTCAACATTTCAAATCCCAACAGGGATCCATCATGAGGACAATTTTGAATGATGATAGCAGAAGAAATTTATCTTAGGATAAATAGTTATAAGATAATTTTCTTTTCAAGAAATTGGAGGTCCACAACTCTTCTTGCTATCTTCATTCTGAATTTTTCGAGTAAAATGACCTCACTCCATGTATCCCCTCCATACAAGGAAATAATTCTAGATTTTAGACATATGTGGTTCATTTCCTTTGAGTTAAGCTTCAGAGTATCCATAGTAATAACCATATTTTGTCAACATTTCAAATCCCAACAAGGATCCATCTCAAGACAATTTTGAATGATGATAGCAGAAGAGCTCAATTAGAGGACAAATAGTTATAAGATAATTTTATTTTTAAGAAATTGGAGGTCTGTAGCTCTTCTCACTATCTTCATTCTAAATTTTCCGAGTAAAATGATCTCACTCCATGTATCCCCTCCGTAGAGGGAAATAATTCTAGATTTTAGACAGTTGTGGTTCTTTCTTTTGAGTTAAGCTTCAGAGTATCCACAGTAATAACTATATTTTGTCAATGTTTCAAATACCAATAGGGATCGATCATCACGACAATTTTGAATGATGATAGAAGAAGAGCTTAATCAGAGGATAAATAGTTATAAGATAATTTTCTTTTTAAGAAATTGCAGGTCCATAGCTCTTCTTGCTATCTTCATTCTGAAATTTTTGAGTAAAATGAACTCACTCCATGTATACCCTCCATGCAGGGAAATAATTCTAGGTTTTAGACATTTGTGGTTCATTTATTTTGATTTAAGCTTCAGAGTATCCATATTAATAACCATTTTTTGTCAATGTTTCAAATCCCAACAGGGATCCATCATCAGGACAATTTTGAACGATGATAGCATAAAAGCTTAACTAGAGGATAAATAGTTATAAGATGAATTTTTTTTTAATAAATTGGAGGTTCGCAACTCTTCTTGCAATCTTCATTCTGAATTTTTTAAGTAAAATGATCTCACTCCATGTATCCCCTCCGTACAAGGAAATAATTATGGATTTTAGACATCTGTGGTTCATTTCTTTTGAGTTAAGCTTTGGAGTATCCACAGTAATGACCATATTTTGTCAACGTTTCAAATCCCAATAGGGATCCATCATCAAGACAATTTTGAATGATGATAGCAGAAGAGCTTCATTAGAGGATAAATAGTTATAAGATAATTCTCTTTTCTAGAAATTGGAGGTTCGCAGCTCTTCTTGCTATCTTCATTCTTAATTTTTCGAGTAAAATTATCTCACTCCATGTATCCCCTCGGTACAGGGAAATAATTCTGGATTTTAGACATTTGTGGCTCATTTATTTTGAGTTAAGCCTCGGAGTATCCACAGTAATAACCATATTTTTTCAATGTTTCAAATCCCAACAAGGATCCATCATCAAGACAATTTTGAATGATGATAGTAGAAGAACTTAATCAGAGGATAAATAGTTATAAGATAATTTGATTTTTAAGAAATTGGAGGTCCATAGCTCTTCTTGCTATCTTCATTCTGATTTTTTCGAGTAAAATGAACTCACTTGATGTATACCCTCCATACAGGGAAATAATTATGGATTTTAGCGATTTGTGGTTCATTGCTTTTGAGTTAAGCTTCGGATTATCCATAGTAATAACCATATTTTGTTAACATTTCAAATCCCAACATGGATCCATCATCAGGACAATTTTGAGCGATGATAGCAAAAGAGCTTAACTAGAGGATAAATAGTTATAAGATAATTTTATTTTTAATAAATTGGAGGCCCACAACTCTTCTTGCAATTTTCATTCTGAATTTTTCGAGTAAAATGATCTCACTCCATGTATCCCCTCCGTACAATGAAATAATTTCTGAAACATCTGTGGTTGATTTCTTTTGAGTTAAGCTTTAGAGCATCCATAGTAATAACCATATTTTTTCAACATTTTAAATCCCAACAGGGATCAATCATGAAGACAATTTTTAGTGATGATAAGAAAAGTGCTTCATCAGAGGATACATAGTTATAAGATAAATTACTTTTTAAGAAATTAAAGGTCTGCAACTCTTCTTGCTATATTCATTCTGAATTTTTTGAGTAAAATGATCTCACTCCATGTATCCCCTCTGTACAGGGAAATAATTATGGATTTTAGTCATCTGTGGTTCATTTCTTTTGATTTAATCTTCGGAGTATCCGTAGTAATAACCATATTTTGGCAACGTTTCAATTCCCAACAAGGATCCATCATCAGGACAATTTTGAATGATGATAGAAGAAGAGATTAATCAGAGGATAAATAATTATAAGATAATTTTATTTTTAATAAATTGGAGGTCTGCAACTCTTCTTGTTATCTTCATTATGGATTTTTCAAGTAAAATGATCTCACTCCATGTATTGCCTCCATACAGGGAAATAATTCTAGATTTTAGACATCTGTGGTTCATTTCCTTTGAGTTAAGCTTGGGAGTATCCACAATAATAGCCATATTTTGTCAATGTTTCAAATCCCAACAAGGATCCATCATCAAGACAATTTTGAATGATGATAGCAGAAGAGCTTAATCAGAGGATAAATAGTTATAAGATAATTTTATTTTTAATAAATTGGAGGTCCACAGCTCTCCTTGCTATCTTCATTATGAATTTTTCGAGTAAAATGATATCACTGCATGTATCCCCTCATTAAAGGGAAATAATTATGGATTTTAGACATTTGTGGTTCATTTCTTTTGAGTTAAGCTTCAAAGTATCCCATAGTAATAACCATATTTTGTCAACGTTTCAAATCCGAACATGGATCCATCATCAGGAAACTTTTGAATGATGATAGCAGAAGAGCTTAATCAGAGGATAAAAAGTTCTAAGATAATTTTATTTTTAAGAAATTGGACTTCTTCTTGCTATCTTCATTCTGAATTTTTCGAGTAAAATGATCTCACTCCATGTATCCCCTCCGTATAGGGAAATAATTCTGGATTTTAGAAAATCTGTGGTTCATTTCTTTTGAGTTAAGCTTCAGAGTATCCATAGTAATACCAATGTTTTGTCAATGTTTCAAATCCAAACAGGGGTCCATCACAAGGACAATTTTGAATGATGATATCAGAAGAGCTTAATCAGAGGATAAATAGTTATAATTTAATTTTCTTTTTAAGAGATTGGAGGTCCACAGCTCTTCTTGTTATCTTCATTCTAAATTTTTTGAGTAAAATGATCTCACTCCATGTATCCCCTCCATACAGGGAAATAATTCTGGATTTTAGACATCTGTGGTTCACTTCTTTTGAGTTAAGCTTCAAAGTATCCACAGTAATAACCATATTTTTTCAATATTTCAAATCCCAATAGGGATCGATGATCAAGACAATTTTGAATGATGATAGTAGAAGATCTTAATCAGAGGATACATAGTTTTGAGATAATTTTGTTTTTAAGAAATCGAAGGTCCACAACTCTTCTTGCTATCTTCATTTTGAATTTTTTGAGTAAAAGGATCTCACTCCATATATCTCATCCATACAGGGAAATAATTCTGGATTTTAGACATCTGTGGTTCATTTCTTTTTGAGTTAAGCTTCATAGTATCCACAATAATAACCATATTTTATCAACGTTTCAAATCCCAACATGGATTGATCCTCAGGACAATTTTGAATGATGATAACAGAAGAGCATAATCAGAGGATAAATAGTTATAAGATAATTTTCTTTTTAAGAAATTGGAGGTTTGCAACTCTTATTTCTATCTTCATTTTGAATTTTTAGAGTAAATTGATCTCACTCCAAGTTTCCCCTCCATACAGGGAAATAATTCTGGATTTTAGACATCTGTGGTTCATTTCTTTTGAGTTAAGCTTCAGAGTATCCATAGTAATAATGATATTTTGTCAACATTTCAAATCCCAACAAGGATCCTTCATCAAGACAATTTTGAATGATGATAGCAGAAGAGCTTAGTCAAAGGATAAATAGTTATAAGATAATTTTCTTTTTAAGAGATTGGAGGTATGCATCTCTTCTTGCTATCTTCATTTTGAATTTTTTGAGTAAAATGATCTCACTCCATGTATCCCCTTCGTAGAGCGAAATAATTCCAAATTTTAGACATCTGTGATTCATTTCTTTTGAGTTAAGCTTCGGAGTATCCACGGTAATAACCATATTTTTTCAACGTTTCAAATCCCAATAGGTATCCATCATTAGGACAATTTTAAATGATGATGATGATGGATCCCTGTTGGGATTTGAAATGTTGACAAAATATGGTTATTACTATGGATACTCTGAAGCTTAACTCAAAACAAATGAACCACATATGTCTAAAATCCAGAATTATTTCCCTATACAGAGCGGATACATGGAGTGAGATCATTTTACTCAAAAAATTCATAGTGAAGATAGCAAGAAGAGTTGCGGACCTTAAATTTCTTAAAAAGAAAATTATCTTATGACTGTTTATCTATTGATTAAGCTCTTCCACTATCATCATTCAAAATTGTCCTGATGATGGATCCCTGTTGGGATTTGAAACATTGATAAAATATGGTTATTATTGTGGATAATCCAAAGCTTAGCTCAAAATAAATGAACTACGGATGTCTAAAATCCATAATTATTTCCTTGTATGGAGGGGATACATGGAGTGAGATCATTTTACTTGAAAAAATCAGAATGAAGATAGCAAGAAGAGTTTCAGAACTCCAAATTCTTAAAAAGAAAATTATCAAATAACTATTTATCCTCTTATTAAGCTCTTCTATTATCATCATTCAAAATTGTCCTGATGATGGATCCCTGTTGGGATTTGAAACGTTGACAAAATATGGTTATTACTGTGGATACTCTGAAACCTAACTCAAAAGAAATGAACCATAGATGTCTAAAATCCAGAATTATTTCCTTGTACGGAGGGGATACATGGAGTGAGATCATTTTACTAAAAATTCAAAATGAAGATAACAAGAATAGCTGTGGACCTCCAATTTCTTAAAAGCCAAATTATCTTATAACTATTTATCCTCTGATTAAGCTCTTTTGCTATCATCATTCAAAATTGTTCTGATGATGGATCCCTGTTGGGATTTGAAATGTTGACAAAATATGGTTATTACTGTGGATACTCTGAAGCTTAACTCAAAAGAAATGAACCACATATGTCTAAAATCCAAAATTATTTCCCTGTACGAAGGAGATACATGTAGTGAGATCATTTTACTCAAAAGGTTCAGAATGAAGATAACAAGAAGAGTTGCGGACCTCCAATTTCTTGAAAAGAAAATCATCTTATAGCTATTTATCCTTTGATTAAGATTTTCTAATATCATCATTCAAAATTGTCCTGATGATGGATCTTTGTTGGGATTTGAAACATTGACGAAATATCGTTATTACTATGGATACTCTGAAGCTTAACTCAAAAAAATGAACCAAAGACATCTAAAATCCATAATTATTTCCCCATACGGAGGAGATACATGGAGTAAGATCATTTTACTCAAAAAAATTAGAATGAAGATAGCAAGAAGAGCTGCGGACCTCTAGTTTCTTAAAAAGAAAATTATCTTATAACTATTTATCCTTTGATTAAGCTCTTCTGCTATCATCATTCAAAATTGTCATGATGATGGATCCCTGTTGGGATTTGAAACATTGAAAAATTATGGTTATTACCATGGATACTCCAAAGCTTAACTCAAAATAAAAGAACCACATATGTCGAAAATCCAAAATTACTTCCCTGTACAGAGGGGATACATGGAGTGAGATCATTTTACTCTAAAAATTCAGAATGAAGATAGTAAGAAGAGTTTTGGACCTCCAATTTCTTAAAAAGGAAATTATCTTATAACTATTTATCCTCTGATTAATCTCTTCTTCTATCATCATTCGAAATTGTCCTCATGATGGATCCTTGTTGGGATTTGAAACGTTGACAAAATATGGTTATTACTATGGATACTCCGTAGTTTAACTCAAAATAATTGAACCATAGATTTCTAAAATCCATAATTAGTTCCCTATACGGAGGGGATACATGAGGTGAGATCATTTTACTCGAAAATTTCAGAATGAAGAGAGCAAGAAGAGTTGGGGACCTCCAATTTATTAAAAATAAAATTATCTTATAACTATTTATCCTATGATTAAGCTCTTCTGCTATCATCATTCAAAATTGTCCTGATGATGGATCCCAGTTGGGATTTCAAACGTTGAAAAAATATGGTTATTACTGTAGATACTTCGAAGCTTAACACAAAAGAAATGAACCACAAATGTCTAAAATACAGGTTTCATTGCGTCGAAATTATATGAAATTTGTCCATATTGTTTCCATGTGATAACCCCTGGCCAAATGTGTAACATCCGTCGTGAAAATTCCATGGAATAAACAAAAAAAAATAACCACGGTTGATGGGACACTTATTCCAAGCTAAATGTGTTAGAAAATTAGATATTACAGAGCAATGGAACACATAAAATATTGCAAAAACACAAACACAGAAAATGCATAAAACAAGAGAGAGGCACATATATACATGGTTCAGCCAATTTGGGCTACACCCATGGAGACACAACTAGTTCTTCCTTTTATATTATCCCGTAAAATGAAGAGAGACAACCTACAACAGATCCATTGTAATTTCCTCTTCACTCTCACATAGTCCCTCTCTCTTTCTCTCTCAAAATACACACATATTGAGTTGAAATACAATTCCCTCATATATAGTGAGGTGTTTCTTTCTAGGGGAAAAACCCTAAATTAAACATATCTTCTATCGTCAGATCATTTGCCTAATGAACAACCCAGATTGACTACGAAATTACAATATTTTACAAGTTAATTTTACATCTATTTTTAGCTTCTAGGGTGTTGCCACTGAACCCCCACCATGGGGGGCTTTTAAAAATCGTCGCTACCCTCCCCCCCCCCATGGACCCTCCTGATGGTGAAAAAACAAGAGGCGTTGCCACCCCATTACAAACTGGGGTCCAATGCGACGATACCTATGAATAAAGAAGATAATCAGGATCCACACCCAACAATCTCCCACTTGGAGACTGATTACAGTAACTCCACCACAGTTTCATTTGCTGGACAATTACTCAACTTTGGACCTAGATGTTTCTCATTTTCATCATCATACTTGAAGACCAATTGAAACCGAGTGTAACGTTAGTTTCTCGTTGGTTACAACTTTTGTTAAAATATCTGTAGGATTTTGGCTAGTGTGTATCTTTTCCAACTTTAATTGTCCATATTCCAACACTGGCCATACGAAATGGTACTTGAGGTGTATATGTTTAGTCTTGGAATGAAATTTTGAGTTCTTTGCAAGATGAATGGCACTCTGGCTGTGACTGTATAACCTGCCCAACTCCTACTACTTGCTCAATTCATCCAAAAACCTTTGTAACCAAATCATTCCTTTACTAGCCTCTGTAGTAGCAACATACTCTGCTTCCATTGTTGAGAGTGCAACAACACTCTGCAATTTTGAAACCCAACTAATAATTGTTCTACCTACAGTAAAAAAATACCCTGTGGTGCTCCTCCTGTTATCTCTATCACTTGCCATATCTACATCAACATATCCTTGAAGAGCAATGTTTGAACCACCAAAGCATAATGCTTGATATGTGGTACCTCTCAAATACCTGAGAATCCACTTCATTGCCATCCAATGTTCTTTTCCTTGATTGTTCATGTACCTGTTTACAAATCCCACTGCATGTGCAATATCAAGCCTTGTGCAGACCATTGCATACATTAAGCTTCCAACTACTGATGCATATGGAACTTTAAACATATAATCTATCTCTTCTTGGGTCTTCGGATACATCTCCTTACTTATTTTGAAATGGCTAGCCAAAGGTGTAGTAACTGGTTTTGCGTTCTACATATTAAATCTTTCCAACACCTTTTGTATGTAGTCACTCTGAGATAATGTTAATTTTTTATTTTTCCTGTCTCTAGTTATTCTCATACCATGGATTTGTTTTGTAGCACCCAAATCCTTCATTGCAAATGAATTTGCCAATTTTCCTTTGAGCGCATTTATTTCTTGCATGTTAGACCCTGCAACAAGCATGTCATCTACATACAATAATAATATAATATAGCTGCCATCATTTTTCCTTTTGAGATAAACACAATGATCAGAGTGACATCTAGTATAACCTTGTTCAGACATAAACTTGTCAAATTTTAGATACCACTGCCTTAAAGCCTTTTTTAAGCCATACAAGCTCTTCTTCAACATGCATACTAGTTTATCCTTCTCTTTGACCTCATATCCTTGTGGCTGCTTCATATATATATATTCTTCCAAATATCCATGGATAAAGGTTGTATTTACATCTAACTTCTCAAGATGCAAATCTTCTACTACTACTAGACTTAAAATAGTTCTGATTGAAGTCATTTTAACATCAAGATAAAATATCTCATCAAATTCTATACCTTTTTCCGTGCAAACCCCTTCACCACAAGTCTATCTTTATACCTTTTTCTACCTCCATCTTCTTCCTTCAACCCGTAATCCCATTTATTTTTCCATGTTGTTTTACCTGCAGGAAACCTGACTAATTCCCAAGTCTGGTTATGTACCAAGCAGTCCATAACTTCTTTCATGTCTAGCTCCCATTTCTTCTTGGTTTCTACCTGTACTGCTTCTTCATAACATTCTGGTTCATCAAAATCAGTCAACAATACATAATATAATGAAGGAGAGTATTGTTCAGGGGGTCTACTTATCCTAGTAGATCTTCTAACACCACTTTCAGGTTTTTGAGGTGCATATTTCTATTGTGGTTGTTGTTATTGTTCTGACTATTGATCATTATGATTTTCAGGCACCTTTACTTTTTTTGTGATCTCATCAAGCACTATGTATTCTCTGTTTTCTTTTTTTTGTTTCTTTTCCTGCATCTGATCCTTATACAAAACCTTTTCATTGAATATGACATCTCTACTTCTAATTACTTTTTGATTTTCATAATCATATAAGAAATAACCAAAATCATTAACACCATATCAAATAAAGGTACATTTATTTGATTTTTCCTCAAGCTTTATTCTATTTTATTTATTAATGTGGAAAAAGGCTTCACAACCAAAAGTCTTTAGAAATGAGTAGTTTACCTTTTTACCTATCCATACCTCCTCTGGAATACCTCCATCCAAGAAACTTGAAGGCCCTCTGTTTATTAAATAAACAACAATATCTACAACATCTTCCCAAAATTGTAAAGGCAATCATGCATGCAAGCTCGTGCACCTTGCACTCTCCATGATTGTCTTGTTCATCCTTTATGACACAACATTTTCCTGTGTTGTTCCTAAAATTGTCTTCTCTCCATGAATTCCATGCTCTGAACAATACTTATCAAACTATTTGCTGCAATATTCACCTCTGTTGTCTGATATGAGAACTTCAACCTTTTTCATGTCTCATTCTCAACCAAAGATTTCCATTTCGTGAAAGTATCAAATACATCAAATTTATTTCAAATACAATAAATCCAAGTTTTTCTAGTTACATCATCAATAAAAGTAATGTAATAGCTTGATCCACTAAGAGATGATACCTGAGCAAGTCCCCATACATATGTATGCACAAGATCTAATTTTTCACTCTTCTTTTCTTTCCCAACTCTAAGGAATCTAACTCTCTTTTTTTTCCATAAACATAATTCTCACAAAATTCCAAATCAACATGCTTCAAACCTGACAACAAATTTCTTGAGTGAAGAATCTGCATCCCCTTCTCACTCATGTGCCCGAGTCTATGATGCCAAAATGTTGTATCTTCTCCTGTAGAGGTTAAAGCATTAACATAATTAGAAATACCATTGCATAAATACAATTTACCAACCTTTTCTCCTTTTGCTATTACCAGGGCTCCTTTAGTGACATTCTAGGTTTTATCTGTAAAAGTAGTTACACGGCCTTCACCTCCCAACTGCCCTGTTGGAATTATATTTTTATTCTTATCTGCAACATGCCTTACCTCCTTCAATAGCCATTGGTTTTCATTCTGCTGTTTTATGAAAACATTACCCATTCCAATGATTTTACAGGGTTTATCATCACCCAAACTAATCTAGGTGGATATTGGTGGCCACCTGCCAAGTCCACTTGGACCCCCACCATTGTTTCTTTCAGCTTTTCAGTTTCCTTACTTGTAGCACAGTTTACTATTTTTAGCATTTTTTCGAGTCCTAAACTTCCAGAGCCATTTTGAGGCCCTAAACAACGTTTTTTGAGAAAACTAGGAGCAACATGGGTCCAAGGGTCCATGGACCAATGTTTCTCTTCCCAAAGTTGTAGTTCTCGGATAGATATTTCTAACAAGATATTGTGCGCGTCATACGGAGATTGTATGCCAAAGTTACAACCCTTGGAAGTTGATGTACTAATTTACCCAAATGGGGCCCACAATTTGGCATTTCATCTTCTAGGGTTAGGTTTTTGGATGTTTAGGGTTTTCCATTGTTTCTCAATAATAAATAGGCCTTCGAGCCTCATTGTAACACAATTCAGAGGCATGTAGCCACCACATCTCTTCTTAGAGATAAGCTACCATTGCCCTAGCTGGTTTATTTCCATTGTTGTTTGTATATTTCAGTATTTTACATTAATGAAATGAAGTATTATTTCCATTGCATCTCTGTGTTTATGGTTATCTCTATAATTTGTTGCATTCCTGTTTAAATCCGCATCAGTGGTATCAGAGTGGCCTACTTTTTTCTCTATTTTTCTTTGCATGTCCCCAACGAGATCGGGATGTAAGGAGTTAGGGCTTGAACTGGTTAAACCTTTGTGAGACCAGCGTCACAAATCCTGATGACCTCCCATGGCGGATGAAAAGAAAGACAAGGGAGTAGGAGTCCTATCAAAATATTGCTCGAAGAAGCCCTCAAGCGACAAAGGAACGCGACAATGGAGAGCTTTGCCTAGATCCTTCAGCGGCTACCCAGGGGCGACGCATCGGCTTCCAACAGCTACTCTGGAAATGCCACACAATTTAAGGTACAAGTTAATTTTTAAATCCCCATATTCAAGGGTCAGATAGACGCAGATGTCATCAATAAATGGTTAAATCTTCTAGAGGGTTATTTTTCTCTTCATGATTTTTCCAGTCAGGAAAAGATTATTTTGCTCTTCTGAAAGCAGCCCCCCACGTCAAGGACTGGTGGGAAACCTACTGCAAGCAGAAGGATGAAAGTACAGGCTAACTATTTTCAGCCGCACCCACTTGGGATTCATTCTGAGATGCCATCAAGGAGCAGTACTATTCTGTCGGAAGCTATGAGGATCAATACATAAAGTGGATGATTTTGCAGCAAGGGAGGGACCAAGACATGCCAGAGTTTACCAATATTTTCCATACCCTTCGAACAAAGTTGGGTATCAAGGATTCAGAGCAACATTTGGTACTCAAATACTACGGCTACCTACACAAGTACATCCAAGAAGAAATAGAATTCCTGAACATCCCCTCGCTCGGCACGACATACAGATATGTCGTCAAGGTCGAGAAAAAGTTTAAACATAAGAAGCGAGACTTTGGATCTGCAAATCTGAAGCAAGGGAAAGGTGCCCCCAAACCACAAAACAAAGGACAAATCCAAGGAGGGGTGGCCCAAGACAACCCGCCAAAGTTGAAAGAAAAGAATAGCACTGTGATGCATTCCAAAATGAAACACAATTTGATTAAATATCATTTCGTTAGAGAGCAGGTCACCGAAAACAATATTAAGCTTGAATATGTTGGCACAAAAGAACAAATTGTTGATATCTTCACTAAACCTTTACCTCTCAAATCATTTGACTATCTTTGCTAGAATATTGGGATTCCCCCAAGTTCTCATTAGATTTTCCTTATTCATAAAATAAAGGGGGAGTGGAAGTGTGTACAGGTCCGCAAGATGGTTGTGTGTCAGGGGGAGTTACCCTTTGCCATTGATGTCAAAGGGGGAGAGAAGTCAGTAGGAAGATGTGCCTAGATTGCAGGGGGAGTACTTATGTTGCCATCAATTCCAAAGGGGGATATTGTTGATCTAAAGATGATCTGAGGTTGTCATTGATGTCAACCCAAGCAGAACTAGGGGCTATCCTAATCTTGTAAGGGAATTATGACTTGAAAACTTACTCTATTTTGAGCCAAGGATCTTCTATATAGATTCTGCTCATCAAGATGTTTCCGTTGATATATGGCACGCCAAGTAATTCTTCATGGTTTGAGAGATATTCATGTTTGAAGTTAGTAACCCCAGTTAGTGGGCTAAAACCCTATGGAATTGTGGCATGGCACTCATAATTGGTTTTTGTCATTGAATAGTCATTAATTAATAATTTTTTAAGCTCCTAAAATCCCTCCAACATTCTCTATAGAATCCCCTCTCAACTCTATAAAAAGAAATCTCATATATCTTCCAAATGAAGTGATTATGGAATTTTCGCTATAACTTCATTTCTGCAAAGTCTTAGATTCTGAAATTAAAAACCATTTGAGTTGCAATCCTAATGAACGTCATGACCAAATTTCAAACCTTGGTTAGCTATATGTTCGAGGATATGATCTGTGGACGTTAGGGTTTTTGCAAGCTCCCAAAGTTCATCTCAAAGAAGTGACCTTGGTAAAATTGTCATAACTCTCTCTCTCTTAGAAGAGGATTGGAATTTTGTAAAAAGTGGTAGATAGTGCACGAACTGTAGTTTTATGTGTATCAATTTCAGAGCTGAAGGATGAAACAATGACACGTGGCACACTGTACAAGTTCACTCTACTAAACTAGTCCATAATTAGGCTAGTGTGAGAGATTGGGCATAACTTTGCCTTGAAGATTCTAAATCGGGTCAGACCTATGGAATTGGAAAGAAGACTCAGAGGGATACTACAGGACCAAAGATCACATATTGGGGATCTGAAATCACAGAGATATATCAGATTAAATAGCGTGCTCCTAGAAGGCGAGAAAAACTAGATCAAGTGCTGTCAAGGGGTGCAAAGGACCAGAGTTTATAGGGCAGAAAAGAGCAAGGTGCATCAAAATGATGTAGCCGAGGTAAGCTATAGGTAAGTATCTTCTATATATGCATGTTCATTTCTTAATTGCATTAGGTTCTTTGTATTCTAATTTGTTGTTATTGTTTAGCACTAACATATCCTCTGCAAGATGAGGTAAGTTTTGCTATTATCATGTCATGGGTATTTCCTTGAAGACTTTTTGCAGGTATTATATAAATGCATAATGTAATGTTTTGAAGAGTGAGAAAGGGTAGCATGACAAGAGTAGCAATCAAGGTGCAGAACAACGACAAGAAGTTCATCATATGAAGTCTTCAAGTGGGAAGCATTGCATACAATCATTGTAAAGAGTCATTGTAAAAGCATCATTGTAAAAGTTGTACAAGTGTCTATCTGCCAAGAGTTGAAGAGGCAGTGTTGGGAGGTCTAGGATCATCATTAGGTGGTTGTGTCATAGTTGGGGTTATGGTCTAGTGTGTCTTCTTCTTCTACATCATTCTATATCATTTTAAAGTGGACCATTTTCCCTAGTACGGGAGTCCATTATTCTTTTATTCTTCTATAGGGTGGTAGGGTGGTGCTAGGTTGGTGCATGAAGTCACCAACAGGTTCAAGCCTGTGAAAACTTCAGGGTGGTAGGGTGGTGCTATGGTGAGTTGTAGCTCATTGGGTGTTGGGGAATCCATTCAGTTGACTACTGAAGAATCTTAGGTGTTGGAGCATCCATCCAATGGGAGCTAGAGAAGAATGTTTTTCTAGAATTCTAGGAAGTTGTTGCTTTATTTCAGTTGGGGCTGAAGATTTTAGAATTTATTTGAAAAGCATTCAGTGGTTTTTGACTTGGAGGGTGTTTTCCACCTAAAATATTTGTGCCTCCTAGGTTCTTTTATTTATTTTTATTACTGCATAAGCGTTAATAATAATTGAAGATTAACTAATGCTCTGAAAAGATTTAAAAGTGCTAATTGCTAAGGAATACTGATTCACCCCCCCCCCCCCCCCCCCAGTATTTTACAACAACATGCTTTCCTAAGGAGATGGAACACATTGCCATACAGCTTAAAGATAAGAGAGTATCACTCTCCTCAAAGATTGAGAGAAGCACTGAACAGGACACCCATGTACAAGAAATCTACGCAAAGGTTGTAAGTCAATTGGATTGGCCTGAAACTCAGTCCACCACTACTCTTAGGAATTCTATAAGGAAGTAAGGAAGAAGAAGAAAAGAGGCAGCGGGAGGAGGTAGAAAAGAAATTAGGCTTCTATGAACAAGAAGAGGAAACCACAACAGACGCATGGGATGTCAGGGAGGCCACTAGAGCTTTGAAGGATATGGATATTGATTGAGTTGCTTAGAGAATGAGCAACACTTCCAGTAGGGGGGTGATGATGAGCCTCATCATTGGGTAATTATATGGGCCTTAATTCACCTCCTAGCTTAGTCAAACCAACTTTTCTCACAACTTATTATATGTTTTTTATTATATTTTGTTTATGAGATGAGTTAGAGTTGGATATTATGCCTAGTGGACTAATATGCATTGAATTCAGGATTGAAGGAGAAAATCAAGGAATTTTGGAAAAGACTAAGGTTAAAACTTGAATGGGACAAGGAAGAGGGATTGTAGGAGGTAAATCCTTCTCGCTTACTTCTCCCCCATTCAAATATTCCTCAATTTATCACACTAGCTCGGAGTGCAAGCAGCCAAGTCATGAGGATTAGAAGGCAGCCGAGCAAGTGAGAGACAAAGAACTATTTTATCTCGAGTTTGGGAACTAAGACTTCCTAATTTTAAGGAAGTCATTGGGGACTTCAGTTGCATAAGTAGAGAGGTGTAGAGCCTCATTAGGATTCGAATTTTTGTTGTAAAACTCTAAGTTATTTTCGAGCTCCAGACTTGTGGAAGTTTTATTGATGTAATTTTTTGTTTTGGTAATAAGAATGAGTTTTGTTTTGAGCCACCACTGAATTAACTTAGAGGGCTAAAGCTCTTGGGTTAGTTACCAACCCTAGCATCCAAGGCTCCTCTTTCTTGTATCTATATGTTTATATTAGTCTCATAGCTTCATTGTTAATTCATCTTTAGATGTATTTTCATTGCAAGTAGTGTAGATTGGATTGGTTGTTTATTAGTTTGCTTCCATTTGCGCCTTACTTCAGGAGCACATTAGTAGTGATAAAAGGCGCATCACAAAGTCGTCAGTAGGTTTCTTGGCCTCTCCTCCCCTTGGGATCATGATTTGAGGAAGGGACCCTTATGCAGCCCCAAAAACACAAATTTCTTTTTCTTTTATGAGCTTTAGAGTTTACTGTATTTAAAATAGCATTTATTCAATTTTTCAAAGTAGGATTTCATTGCCATCTCTTCTATCTTCATTCTTGTAGTAGATCTCATCCATGCTTTCATTCCTTTCAAGGACTTTCCTCATGCATAATGTAGGCAGTTAGTCATTAATTCTGCTTTTCTAGCTTATGAGAATGCTTCTTGTTTACATAGCTTTTTGGAAATTACACATGTTTTATGCAGAGAAGGTGCTTTAGGAGTAGACAAAGACTTCATAGCCAGCAACCACCTTCCACTTCATCCACCATAGTCATTCCTTGTTTTCACCATTGCCTTCACTAGTTTTCATCATTTTACATAGAAATTCTTCCAAGCACATTGAGCGAATCCAACCATCTTCTATCCTTGTTGTTGACTTCTGAGTGATCCTAGACCTTTTCTCACTTCATTCCACCCATATACCACCTTCCCTAAGCCTTCCATCACTTCCAACACCTCCCATTTTTCTCTCGGCTGTATCCTGTAGGTTTACAGGGAATCCTGTAGGTTTCTAGTACATCTTGTAGGTTTTCCTGTAATGGCCTGTTTTGAGGCTGAATTGAGGGAAAACCTCTAGGAAGTCACCAAAGGTCACCCAAGGGTCTCCCACACCATAAAACCATCTCCTAACCCTTCCATCCATCCTCCAACATCTTTAATTCACCTTCCACATCACCAAAATAAATTAGTTTGCATACTTGATTTTGCATGAAAAGACAAAAAGACAAAAACAGATTTATTTCAGTCCCTTTACTTGCACATTAGTGATGTTTGATGCTTTTTACTTCCATGCTTAGATAGTGGCATTTGGTTCATGTTAATTTAACATTATTGCAAAGCATATTTTCTTGGAAGTTAATTAGGAAATGGTGTGATTTAGCATTGAATTTCTGTCTTTTTCATTATTGAAGTAGAATAGCTCTCCCTTAGAGTAGATTTCCCTTTATTCCATCAAGAAACCAAGCTTCTTCTGACTCCATAAAAGTCTGGATTGAAAAACCCAGTGGTCTCTTGCCAGCTAAATGGTGAAAAATGGCAGAACCATCACTTTTACTTGTGTATACAGCACTATCACCTCCAAGTTTGTACGAACCCCAGGTTGATAAAGTAAAGCTGGTAGCCCAGGAGTTGCAACGTTCTTGTTGCAATACTGGCGCTCATCAGAAATCACGAAGCATAAGAGGAAGAATTTCGATCACACATAACACAATAATTTTCTAGGGAAAGCCTCAACTAAAAAACCTTCTATCTGTATATTGCATTAACCAAAAGATCTGAGAAGAATATACAATGTTTGTTTAACTTGAACAATATCAGAACAAGTACAATCTATCTCATTGCTTCACAAACCAGCTCAAGCCAATACTTAGCAAAATTTATTGCTTTCCAAGCCCCTACATCATTGCATTGTTCCCTTGGGAATTATCTCATATTTAATTGGGAAATTCCTCACTCATAATTGCGCAATCCATCGATAGGCCTTCCTGTGATTGCATGCACCATCAATTTAATTTAGATGATATTACAATTGATAGTACATTGTCCTTGAACTCTAATATCAACTAGTTCTTCCTTTGAAATGACATTCATGAGTTATTTTTGAGTGAATTATCATTTATTTGATTGATCACTGCATGTGAATTAAATCCAATTTAATTCACTTGACCACTCACTAGTTCCTCCAACATTTAGAACTAGTTTCACTAAATTAAATAATTACAACTAAATAAAAACTCAACCTGGGCTCCTAAACTTTAGGGATCACTCTACATGAATCTATATATACTTCCAACTTGAAGTTTGAGCCAAATAAGTCAACTTAACTTAGTTAACTGCTACAAGTTTCTACAAGAATAGAATTACAGTTTAATTCAAGCACAAATTAAATTAGGATTTTCTTCTTGTTATTTTTAACAACATGGTTGCAAGTCAAGCAACATGTGACATGATCTGGATGAGAAAGATACTTGTTGGATTGTTTGGTCAAATGATTGATCCAACTGTGATCTACTATGATAATCATAGTTGCATCAACTCTCCGAGAATCTTTTTTTTAACGATCAATCCAAGCATATACATATTTGTTATCACCATTTACAGGATTGTGTGCAAAGGCAGATAATGTTGTTGCAACACATTTCGATAGAGGAACAAGATGTCGACATTTTGATAAAGGCCTTGTCAAGAGGGAATTTTGATTTCCACAAGTGCAGGATAGGGGTAGTTGATAATCCCTTTATTGTTGAGAGGGAGTGTTGAAAAATGTAGCAATAAATTCTCAATTTGATTTTGCCTTGATTAAATTGAGAAATTTTGAATTTCCTCATCAACAGATAACTTGGATGGAGTTGACTTGTGTGACATGGCTTGTGTCACCTAATTTACTCAGTAAATTCAAGTTGGAGGAGTTAGAGTTCAGTTAAGCATGTGTGATTTCTAATTTATAGCAATTAAGGGTCATTTATCACTAATTGTTTTCAGTTAAACTAGTTCCAACTGTTGGAGGAACTAGTGGAGGGTTAGTTGTGCAGTGGCACTCTAGTCAAACTTAGTGATCATACATTTAACTAATAAATCAGCCGAAAATAGCTAGTGCATGCAGATAATTCGAGTTCCCCAGTTGTGGTGGAGATTCCAAGGTAGTGTAACATTAGTTGTAGACTAGCCTTGAGTGTACAAGTGTTACATGAAATCAGATGATCAACCTTGTGAATTATGCAATCCATTTTGGAGAAATTCCTAAATAATAGGGACCTAATTTCTCAAAGAATGGTGTAAGGAAATAGGGGCTCAAGTAGAGGAAGAAATTGACTAAGTTGGGTTAGAGCTTCTCAATGAGTAAAGGGATAGGTTATGCACTTGCAGGTAGTGCTCATTTGATTAAAACAATTGTAATACATCTCTATTCATCAAATTAATGCAAGCACGCATTGGGGTTTTTAGCAGATTGTTTTCCCTATGAAAAATACTATTTGCATATGTGTGATTTCTTATTGCATGTTTGATATTTTTGTTCTAAATAGTGAAATAAATTAAGCAGAGAAATAGAGTAGGTTTGTGTCTTGTGATTTTGATTAAAACTTCATGAGAAGTTGCAAATCTACACCATCATTTTTACAATAAACTCCCTGGGCATCAAATAGTGGCTCCGATGCTTCAATGTTTGAACCATTGCATGAAATTACTTGTCATAAGAGGAGTATTTTTGCTTTGAATCGTTCAACTTCTCTTTGAAATATGCAACAAGTCTACTTTCTTGACTTAATACTTCTCCCATGGTTGTTCCAATAACATCACATCTGACTTGGAAAAATGAATTGAAGTCAGGAAGCTTCAACATCGGTTTCTCAGTGATATTTTTCTTCAAGAGCTGGAAACATTTCTTTGTTGCTGTTATCCAAAAAATGGTTGTCCATCCTTATTAATTGTTTCAATGATGGGTGCACAAATACCACTAAAATTCTTGATGAATTTCCGATGGAAGCTAGCTAAACCATGAAAAATCCTAACTTCAAAAATTTTCTTGGGTGAAGCCCAAGTTACAATTGCCTTATTTTCTCCTAATCCATTTTCAACCCATCCTTTGAAATGACAAATCTTAAATATACCAACTCAGACCTCATGAAAGTACATTTCTTTAGGTTAACCAACAATTTCTCTTGCTGCAACCTTTCTAGAACATACCTTACATGCCTAAGGTGTTCTTCCTTGGTTCAGATGAAAATAAAAATAGCATCCAAATAAAAAATAACAAACTTATTGATGAAATCCTTCAAGACCTTGTTCATCAACCACATTAAAGTACTCAGTGCATTTGTCAACCCAAATGGCATGACCAACCATTCATATAGTTCGTTATTTGTCTTAAAAGTTGTCTTCCACTCGTCTCCTTCTCTAATCCAAATCTGGTGGTAACCACTCTTCAAATCAGTGACAATGGAAATTTGTACTTGATTGTAATCTTGTGGATTGCCTTGGAATTTTTGAACATCTTCCATTCCCCATCTTTCTTTCGACTAAGTACTACAAGGATAGTGCATGGGCTTAAGCTCTCACTTATTAGCCCCTAATCTAGCAGTCCTTGAACTTGCTTCCTTATCTCCTCATTCTCCTTGGTGCCATTCGATAAGCATCTTTATTTGGAAGGCTTTCTCCCTATATTAGGTCTATGTGATGGCTGATACTTCTCTTAGGTGACAACTCGCTTGGAAAATCGTCAAGCACAATATCACTAAACTCATGCAACATCTCTTGAATCTCAACAGCTAGATTTGTAGTTTTAGTGTGCAAAAGTATTACCTTTGGTTTATAGACCACCACATAGCTAGCCTCTTCTTTCTTCATTTGTTGTAGAAATTCAGTTCCTCCTAACAACAGTGCTTTTGAGCTAATTTTCCCTACTACTTTATTACTTCAATGGTACAATAGTGTGCTTGATACCATCCTTTTCAAACTTATAGGTGTTGTTCTCTCCATTATGCACCACTTTCTTATAAAATTTCCAAGGTCATCCTAAAAGAAGGTGGCAAGCATCCATTGGAATGATGTTACAAACTATCTTATCCTTATATCAGCCTATATGGAAATCCACTTTACTCTGCTCACTTAACAATAATTAGTGACCTTTCTGCAACCATTACACTTTATATGGTGTTGGGTGATTCAACCTTTTCAATCCATTTTTTCCACCATTTCTATGCAAACTAGATTGTAAGTTCTTCCTTTGTCAATCACTAATTTGCAGTATTTTCCTATGGCCTTGTAGACAGTCTTAGATAATTATTTTCTCCATGTTGGTTCAGGAGTCTCCTTGGCTAGTTTCAACAACACCTTATTCATTATTAAAGCTTATCCCATCTCTAGTGCATTTTCTGCCACAAGTTTCTCTTCTTCTGTTGCTTTCGGATGAGCTACATATGCATCTCTCTCCCCTCCATTTTCATTCTCAAGACACTCAAAATATCTGTGACTTATATACCCACATTTATAGCATCGATAGATAGTCTCTCTACCTCTTCGGTAAGGTATTCCTCCCCTGGATTCACCTTCTTTCTCTTGTTGTCCTTTTTGCTTTGGGTTACTTTCATCATTCTTTTGAGCTGAAGTCTTCCCTCTTCCAGCTATATGCCCTTTTCCTCTAGAAAAACCATGGCCTTTGCTTGAATTGTGATTCCTCATTATCTTCTCTTCTTCCTTCAAGGAAAATTGTTATGCTTCTTCCATCATCTTGGGATAAAGCATGTTCATTTAATTTTGAATCTCCAGCTTCAATCCATTGATATACCTTTTTATCTTCTCTGGGGTGTCTTCTACATAATATGCCCTCAAATTCACCCTGTAAAACTCTTCATTATACTCTCTAATTGTCAGCATCCTTTGCTTGAGGTTAGCACCTGTTTATAGAGGGATAGTTGATAATCTTTCTATAGAAACTTCCCCTTCATCTTTGCTATCATCTTGTCCAAAAAAATTTATCAATGGTTTCCCCTATTTATTTTTTCATCCTGCACATTGTCCCACCACAATGCAACATTGCCTTTCAATCTAGTTACAACAATTTTTACCCTCTTATCTCCTTCGATATCCTCATACTTGAAATACTTATCTAGTTCACTAATCCAATCCATCAAATTCTTGGCTATCAGACTGCCATCATAGGTAGACAACTCTGGTTTTGGTCTCGAACTTGAGCCTAATACTGACCTCAATAGTTTAACTTTTGGAGCTTTGTCCACAGGTGTTTCTCTTTCTATTGTAGCTTCTTCCTCTGATCTGCTATCATCTCTATCCTCAAGGTCTCACTGCCTACTAGTCTCCATGGCTTCTAAACAAGCTTGTAGCCTCTGTATCTCTTCGTGTATTTCTACATTAGCTATAGGTATCCCTCCATGACCTCATGCTCTTCTTGCTCATGTTCTCATCTCCCTTTGTCATAGACAACACCACCGATGTCAAATGTAGCTCTACCATAGACGTGGCTTTGCCTCAAGCCCATTATGATACCAAAAATTTATGGAAATGGGGCAAACTGAAAGGATACATTAGCTCAACCACATATCAAAAAACTAATTGGTTGTAAGTGTTGTGAAATATTTTCTTAGTGTCATTTTAAAAGACCTATAGGCACTGCGAAAAATATTCGTAATGCTTCAAAAAAATTGTTTTCGGCTTCTTGGAAGAAAAACGACTCAACCCTCTATAGACATGACTCTCCACCGTCTAACATGTCACCCACACTTAGGAATGTTCTCCTCTTGCCTTTCCTCATCACAAGTTATCCCTCATTGAATTAATGGGCCACCCTCCAATAAAAAAAAATGTGTCACTACCAGCAAAACAAAGATGCTGTGAAATTTGGTTTGAAAGGTCACAATAAGCGAAATACACACATTTAATTACAATTCCAAGCCGAATTCGATCGCACAAGGCATTTTATGAATGGTCACAACAAATTATTTTGATGTTTAAGTGAAGGCACATGCATAGGTCGATTGGGAACCAAAGAAAGGAAAACACAGACTTTATGAGTACACACAAATGCAACTTCTTTTCATTTGCTTCGAACTTATAGACTCGGAAGCAGGAGAAGAATTCCCTTCCTCTATAATCGATGCCTCCTTTTATGCACAATATAGGCAACTGGTTCACTTACCTTTCTCTCTAATTGAGGGAAGTCGAAAAGACACCAACAAAAATGACTCTTACATTCCTAGACTCTTCAACTTACACAAATTTTGTATTTATATTACATATTTAAAATTTCATTAAAGGTGACAAAATCGATTTTCCAGCTCATCATGTGGCTAATCCACCACATTGTCAATCCACCTCCATTTCTTAATCACGATCTTGGTTTAATGCTCCTACATCATAGGAGGATGCAGAATTATCTCGCAAGTTGGAGCCTTATGATTGTGCCCTAATGATTGTTGCAAGATTGTTAATCATTGCATAGGAGTTGGAACAAGGTTGTAGGAGGATGGAAAAGGTTTGGAGTTGCTTGAAAGTATAGTTTTGGGCAGAAAAATGTGGTAACATAGGTTCCTAAGAAAACAACCTGGGTTATAATGCACCCTATAGAGTATATTACTTGAGTTATAGCACACGTCCTGAATAGAGGGTGTGCTACTACTATAATGGATGGAAAAACAAAAAACCTTGGACCAAACCCTGAAATTTCCCAAGGTATTCATGTGCGGAAGGTTGTCCAACATATCTTTGATCCTATCAAATGCTACCATCAACAAATACTTAGGTTTTATCATGGTAATGTAAGGAAACAAAGCTATAAAAAGGTAGGCATTTGATCAGTTTTGTGTGCTTTTTTTGAGCTTTGTCAACTTTATAGGTGACTGCACTAGGGTGCAAGGATCTGAATGTATGGAAATGTGATCTGAAGGGTGCCATCGAAATATCTAGAGTATCATTAGAGGATAATTTCTTAACTAATGTTTTGTATTTATCCTTTTCATGTTCTCACCTAGATTGATCTGCTTACTTAGAAACAATATCTAGTTTGTGGATCGGAGATGGTAAAGATATATGTTGATGTGATCTAGTGATGCAAGGCATGTTTGTTCTGACATATATGTTGCAACGATTAGCAAATGATGAAGAAATCAGTTGCAAATTTACTGTATATATAAATATCGATAATAAGATATGAAAATTTTCTCATAACAATGGTTGGTTGTAGAGTATGCTTGAAGATTGTGTGCAAATGTTAGGGACTTGGATAGAGGCTTTGTTTAATTTGCTTGTAATTATTGTGCCCAGGGTTTCGCAAAGACTTATATCTAGTTGATTCTCATTGACGGAAGCTAGTTTGTATATTTAACCCTGTTGTTTACTATTTGAGGTTTAAACGTACAATGAAATGGACATATAATAAATTTAGATATTTTCATTCAAAATTTGATGTTGTACTAGAGAGAGGCTTGTGTTGATTTGTGGCAGAAATCTATAGGATGAGTTGAACGAAGAGGTTTATATGAAACATATGGAATGCAAGGACTATTTTTAGATTCAAAGAATTATTACAATATTGGCATTTTATGCTTGTGATGATGCTACCATGAATTTCTTGTTGTGTGTCATTGATTTTTATGCAGAGATATGGCAAAGTCATTATGATGTGAGATAACATTTGATGATAGTGGTTTCACTATTTTTATTTTTTTGGGAGAGTATTACTCTGTCATGTTGTTACTATATATGAGTTGTCATTATTGGTACACACTGTATATTTTGTTTATTTAATGAGGTAGCACTTGCAACAGAAAATGTGTTGAGTTGATTTGTCAATGATGATAGGTACAAGTGTTGTATGATAGAAGTGTTTGATTTCTTGTTACATCTTGCAAAGATCAGTATCTTACTGACCAAGGGACGAGGTTTTGTATGACAACGTGTTGTTTCGAGAGAATTTTATCATCACTTTGTTTGTCAAAGAATTTGATGTATGTGATAATGATGCTTGTCCAATGGAATTGTATGCCGAATTGAAGCTAGTATAGATTTCCTTATGCTAGAGCAAATGGTGTGTTGTTGCTTGAAGTTGAAGGGATTTCTGGTATGTTGGTTCTTTATGTAGATACTGAGCATAGCTTTAGTAATATATTTTCATGTTCATGTATTGACCAAGTGTAGGGATTGTTTCCACGAATATATAGCTTACATGTTAAGGGGCAGTTGTGCTTATTACATGTTGGGTTATTATGATGCATGTTACTTGTTGTTGTAACGTTCAGATTAGTATGTTGTCCTAAGTTTGATGATACTAACATGATGAATATTTATGTCTTGTATTGTGAAAGGTCAATGTTTCCATTAGGGTTTTAAATATATATTTCCTTAATGAGGGTTTCACATTAGATAAGTAAGAGAGATTTCATGGATAAGTGTTGAGATAAAAATATGCTTCGACATTTGACAATATTGATGAACCAAGGTCTATTGAGTGGATTTTTTGCCAAAGATTTATTGTGGAGAGAATTCTTGATTAATATTTGTACAAAGGTTGGATGTGTATTCAGTTATTTAGTTTGAGCATAATGGTTTATGTGGGTCTAGTTTGAAAATTGGATGAAAGGTAACCTATAGGATTTGTGTTTGAGTCAAGTGGATTTAGTGTGAAAGATTTTGAAATGTGGACCACAGAGGTAGTGAGGGTTGGAGCCTTTAGTGAAGGAGAGGTAGCTTCCTTCCAGTGGTGGCCGGTAAATTTGATCATAGAGTAGTAGCTTCCTTCAAGTCCTAAATAAAGAAACAAGAGGGGGTGGCAGCCTCAAGGTTGTAGGAGCCTATGCACTGGTAAGAGTTTGCATGATCCAGATTTAAACAAGAACACAACAAATTACAGAGATAACCATAAATACAGAGATGCAGTAGAAATAATACTTCATTTCATTAATGTAAAATACTGAAATGTGCTTACAAACAGAAATGGAAATAAACTAGCTCAGGCGATGGTAGCTTATCTCTGAGGAGAGATGTGGCAACTACATGCCTCTAAATTGTCTTAAAATGAGGATCGAAGGCCTATTTATTGTTGATAAATAACGGAAAACCCTAAACATCCAAGAATCTAACCCTAGGAGATGAAGCACCAAACTATGGGCCTCGTTTTGGCTAAATTGGTACATCAACTTCCTGGGGGTCGTAACTTTGGCATACGATCTTCGTTTGACATGCACAATACCTCGTTAGAAAGATCTATCAAAGCAATACAGCTTTGGGATGAGAAACATTGATCGAGGGCCCCATGTTCCTCCTAGGTTTCAAAAAAATGTCGTTTAGGGCCTCAAAACGGCTCCAGAAGTTCAGGACCCAAAAAACTGCTAAAAATAGTAAATTGTGCTATAATTAAGGAAACTGGAAAACTGAAAGAAACAATGGTGGGGGTCCAAGTGGAATTGGCGGGTGGCCACCAATATCCACCTAGATCACTGCATCAGTGAAAAATGTAATAAGATATTTTCTGAGTAACAAGAAGAAGACAAAGACAACAAAAACTAAGATATTTCTCAGTTGGATTTTCCACCTAATATCTTGTGTCCCTACGTGTTGATGCGTTGACGATGTGTTGCATTCTTATGGTTCATATGCCTTATGATTAATTTTTTCTCATGGTTTATTTCTCTTACTACATAATCTATTGTGAATTAAATGATGGTTCGGTTCACATGGAAAAAGAAAAGTAAAAATTATAATTGCATGAAATATTGACTCACCCCCGCCCCCTCTCAGTATTTATAATGGACTTTTTATTTTCATATGTTTGGTCATTAGGGGAGTGGTAACTTCCTTAATAATAGTATGTCAATAAGATTTATGCCTTTTCCAAATGTATGGAACCCTTATCAAGGGGTTTCTTCTTTGCATGGTATGCCAACATAGGGAAATACCTCTTTGACTCATAATTCTACTATGAGTGGATGGTTTCCTCCATTCAGTCCCAAACTCAAGGTTTCAATTTTAATCTGATATTTTCTATAATCAACCCATCACAAATGGGTGCTAATATAAATCAAGGATATTCTTTTCCTAATTACAGTCAATCTTGCTCAATTGTATTTGTTCTTTTGGAAACAATGAATTTATCAAAGTTAACAAATGGCTTGGCTCAATATAACATGAATTAGCCCCTAGTTCCCACCAAAATTCCCTCAAACATTCCAAAATTCAAAGAAAATCCTAGTGAGGATCTTACTAACCACATTACCACTTTTCAGCTTTGGTGCTCGTCAAATTCCTTAATTCATGTTTCAATTAGGTTAAGGCTTTTTCAAGACACCCTGATAGGGAGCACTGTTAATTGGTACATAGAGTTGAAGGTGGGATCATTTTCCAGGTTCAACGATCTTAGTACAATATTTCTTAACCATTTTCAATATGAGATTGGAGGCTTTTGTGAGAATATTAATATTGATTTCACATTTATGGAATACTCACATTGAATTTTTTTTTTGTCAACATTTCGAGCCATCAAGTGTGGCTCACTTAATGAACCACACTTGATGGCTCAAAAAGTTTATGAGTAAAATTTCAATGTGAATATTCCGGAAATGAAAAATTAATGTTTTCAATTTATTGTGTGATATCATGCTAGGATAGAGCTCTTAGATAATTTTAAAAGGGACGATTCTACCCATATATATGATCACGTGCAAGAGTGTAGGAGAAGGAAGAGGATGATCAAAGCATAAATTATCAACGAATTTTTTGTTGAATTGTTTTTGAAATAACTATAGCTACAAAACTTAAAACATGTGTCCCTCTCAAGGTGTACACAGAAGAGTAGGCCATTTTTAGGGCCTAGTAGTTGGATTGATCTATTCCCACTCTAGTGTCCTATACAATACTTTTATTGACACACTGAAACCACATAAATAATTGACTAAACTAAAATTAGGACCCCATGCTAATGGGTAGTGGTGTCACTCAATTCAACCATGGCTAATTTTCTAGTTAACCAATTTCCGCGAATGACCTTACATTGTTCATGTGCTGGGTAAATTATGTCGTCTACTCCTCCCCAATAATATTTTGTAGTCAATGCAGACTAGTATTTTGTTCCCAAAGGAAACCAACAATCTCTAGGGAAGAAGAAAGTCCATTGTAAGTAGAAGAACGTGGAGGGAAAGGATAGTGCAGTTAAGCCAAATATTGACATTGGGGAGGGAAAGAAGGAATATAATATGAAAGTTGAATTCCCTTGCAATCTTTGTAAGGGAGATCATCTAACCCATATTTTCCTAAAGATTCTAGATGCATATTACTTGTTCGGACAACAAACTTCTTATTCATAGGCTATGTGCAACAACCCTTTTTCCTAGGGGAAAAATCTTCTCGCTGGCATCACTTCTAATGCTAGACACCCCCAAGGGGGCAATCAATTTGAGTGGGACCTTTCATCGAATGTCTATATGGTTAATGATCAAGCATAATTATCCACTTGAGCACATGATTATGGAGACCCCAAGTCTTTTGAGGAAAAACAAACTTCTTATCTATACGAGCCTCTTCATATTGAGAAACTTATAGTTGAATCTATATCTTAGATACCGAAAGGCTCTAAAAAATGCTTAACTTTCAATCCCAATTCTAGGTTTCCACAAAATTATTACATTGTAGAGGATTTAGCCCCAATACCTTGTGTGATGTCAACATTAGATGTGCTTCAGTCATGTCCCACGCAAATGAGCATGCTACCCATTGCAATCAAAATGGTTGATCCTAAGAATTATAAAGTCATTATAATTGATACTTCTTGTGTCAAACCTATACTCCCTGACCATGTTTCTTTTCATATCAATGATCTATACCATAAACAAAACATCTTTTGAAGTTTTGTTAATGAAGGAGCTTTCATGTGCGTCATGTCTATGGCATGTTGGAAAGAGATTGGGTCTCCCATTTTGGTCCCATGTCCAACTATTTTAACCAAATTTGATGGTCATTTGTATAGGCCTCATGGTATTATCCATGCCTTTCTAGTTGAAGTAGGTGGGAAGATTGTAAATGTGGAGGTGGAAGTGGTTGATGTTAAACTCAACTAGAATTTATTATTGGGGTAAAATTGGATATACATGATGCAAGAATTTGTCTTGACCCTTTTCCACGTGTTATATTCCCTTACAAAGGGAGAATATTTACTACATACCTTATGTATTCTAGCCATCCTAATCCCAACTCTTCACTCGATTCCACCATTATGTTGGTCAACAATTCCTAGAATCATACAGAGAACGTGGGTGTAGGTATGTATTCATATTTAATGGGAGCTTTTGATTTATCAACCCCATTTTTATCTATTAACACCATTTTCATTAATTCCATTTCATTCCCTTAAAATCATTCTTTCCATACACATATTTTGATGACCCTTGGAGTTTTCATTCACTTTCTTCCACATTTGAAGAAGGACAATTCAGGGGAATGGTTGTTCCTTTGTCTGCAGCTGAAATATCTTACCAAGCGATCATTGATAATACTACAAAATGTGTTCCAACCCCTACCCCCATAGAACATTTTGACTATGGTATGGTACAAGTTTTGAAAACTAATTCAACTGTCTATGGATTATCTCAATATTGTTTTATCATTTCATGAGTCTATTCTTGAATAAATGATTGGTTTGGAGATATTGTGGGATGATTTGTGTCATTAGTACTATTTTATCCTATAATTGCACACGATTGAGTCAATTTTTTCCTATCGACTTCATATGGAGGTGTTCATCGGCCCTCAAACCCTTTGGCTCATGCTTACATTTTTTCGAAAGGGAACATATCTAATATTTTTGAGACTATGTCATTAAATATTTCCAAGAATCCCAACATCATAGAGAATGTCTTCATAGGCGATGATTGTTTTTTTTATAAGTTCAAGGTCTACATAAATATTTAAAAAAAAAAATCATAATGTATTTTCTTGGTGTTATGAAGATATTCCTGGTATTAATCCTAGAATCATGCAACATGAGACCAAGACATATGAAAATGTGAATCTAGTTTTCCAGAAGCTTCAATTAGTGAATCCTAGGAAGGGGAAAACTATTAAGGCTAAGGTTGAAAATATATTTAAAGTAAGATTTATTGACCTTGTTCCTTTGACTGAATGGGTTTCAAATCCCATTCCTATGGATAGAAAGTAAGGAACAATTCATGTATGCACATATTCTAGAAATATTAATAAGGCCTGTCCAAAGGATAATTTCCCTAGACTTTTTATTGATCAAATTATTCATGAGTGTGTGGGAAATGATATTTTTTCCTCTATGGATAGAGTTTATGTTTATAATCAAATACAAATCCATCTAAAATATCAACATAACATGGCTATGATTTTCCCAAGGGATACATTTGCATATCGAAAATTGCCTTTCAACCTTAAAAAACACTAGAGCTACTTTTCAATGGGCCACGTCATATGCCTTCCACAACATTATTCATATTGTAGAATTATTTGGATGATATCATTACTCCGTTTTGGAGAAGAATAGATCACCCAAGTCATCTTCCAAATATTTTTGAGTGATTTTGATTTTATGAAATCTGGTTGAATCCTCACAAGTGTTCTTTCGCCATAAATTTTGGTCAATTGTTGCGACTCATAGTGTCCAGTGAAGGTATCAAGGTTGATCCTTTTAAGTTTGAGTCAATACTTTAGTTTCCTCCCTCGTCCAATATATGTCAACTTCAAAGTCTTCAAGGAAAATCCAACTTCAATAGGCCATGTCATATGCCATCCACAACATTATTCATATTGTATAATATTATTTTGATGATATAATTACTCACTTTTGGAGAAGAATGGATCACCCAAGTCATTTTAAAAATATTTTTGAGTGATGTTGATTTTATGAGATCTGGTTGAATCCTCACAAGTATTCTTTCGCCATAAATTTTGGTCAATTGTTGTGACTCATAGTGTTAAGTGAAGATATAAAGGTTGATCCTTTTAAGGTTGAGTCAATACTTTAGTTTCCTCCCCCGTCCAATATATGTCAACTTCAAAGTCTCCAAGAAAAATCCAATTCTTGAGGATATTTATCATAAATTACGTTGAAATTATTGAGGGATTCATGTGTTAGTTGAAGAAAGGAGACCCATTTGTTTAAGACGAGTATGATCAATGATTATTTGGTGCTTTGAAAAAATGCATTGATCTCTTCTCCATTGTAACTGAGTTCACTTCATCATAGCAGAAATTTCCTTTATATCTTGCAGTGGAAAAATATACCATAGGTATGGTTCTAGTTCAAGAGGATGATATGCCCCATGGGCATGTCATCTATTACCTTAGTCATGGAACATCAGGTCCTAAATTTTTATATTCTCATGTTAAGAATTTGGCATTGGAAACAATCTATGTTGCATAGAGAATCCAACATTATATTCTTCTTAAGAAAACCACCATAATTACTAGCGTTAATCCATTTCAATATGTCCTAAATAGGTGAGTAATTGGGGCTAAATTTGATAAATGGATAGTTATTTTGTAAGAATTAAATCTTGAATTTATGTCAGTGAAGGCTAAAATTTCTTTCGTTTTGCTGATTTAATTTTGGAATCACCTCATGAGTATGATTTTTTTATGATGAGGATTCATTACCAAATAAGCACCTCTTCCTAATCTCCTCACATAATCCTTGGTATGGGGACATTTTGATATATCTCCATACGTTGAAGTTCCCCCATTCCTTTTCTAGGGTTGATCATCAATGTCTCTAAAATCTAGCTAAACATTATTTAATCATTGGTGATGCATTTAATCACCATAGAATTGAATCAATTCTATGGTGATACAATGCATCACCAATGATTAAATAATGTTTAGCTAGATTTTAGAGAAGTCAACGATCGTCCCTAAAAAAGGACCGGGGTAACTTCAACATATGGAGATATATGAACATGTCCCCATGAATAGGATGAAAGAGTTTCGAATGTTTTCCATAGTGGATCCTATGGTGGTCATTTGTCATGGCTGGAAACAGTGTAAACTTTTATGCGTTCGATAATTCTGGCTCATGATATTCAAGAATTGTATTGAGGTGGTCAAGAAGTGAAACCCTTGTCAAATTTATATGAGAAAACTGTGTGCTTATCCAACTCCTTTTTTTCCTATTCTCACCATCATTCCATTCACTAAGAAGGGATTGGATTTGACTACTTGTCACCCAGCTTCGACTAGGGGGAATAAGTACATTATTGTGGAAGTAAACTACTTCACCAAGTGGGCTGAGGCCATGCCAAATTATTTTAATGATGGTGATATAGCCATACTTTGTCTTGTCAAACAATTCATTTCATGTTTTGATATCCCAAAGGATATTTTCATTGACCATGGAAATCATTTTCAAAATCGGATGACGACTGAGTTAGCTTCCGAATTGGGGTTTAAGTAGGGAAATTCCTCTCCACACTACTCCCAAACAAATGGTAAAGTAGAAGTAGCTAAAAATTATTTAAAGACCATTTTGTAGTGAACAAATAATGATGTCAAGTCAAATTGGCACATCATGTTATATCCAACCCTTTGGGCATACAATACATTAATGAAAACTACTACTAGGTTTAGTCCTTTCCAACTTTTATATGGAATGGAATTGATACTCTTGATTGAATGAAAGATTCCATATCTTAAGTTAGTAGTTAAGCTTATTCCTAACATGTCGAGTCTTCAAGAATGTCTCATCCGCTTGAAACATCTTGACGAGCAACGTCAAGATGCATCCACAACAAATGAGGCCCATAAAAGGCATGTGAAGGCTCAATATGATAAGTTTGTGCATCCTAGGGTTTCCTCTGAAGGGGACTTTGTGTTAGTCTATGACCAAGACAAGGATTCCTTGGGGTAGACAAATTCAAACCCATGTGGTATGACCCTTACATTGTCAAACATGTGTTAGAGAAAGGGGCTTATGAATTAGTTGATTTAGATCGAAATGTGTTGTTTGAGCCCATAAATGGGCTCTATCTCAAGAAGTATTATGGTTAAGTTGTTGGTTGAGATTTTTCTTTGTATTATTAGTGTACATAGTAATTTTTACCATGTTATATTTTTGGTGGCATGTATTATTGTGGCTTCAACATGATTTGGTAGGTGTCAATGGGTGATTTAATCTACTTAGGGTTCACATATGGACCTAGTCATCACACTTGGAACTTAGCTTCCACAACATGTGTAATTTACTATACGACTAGAAAACTATTTATTTATGGCGGCACATGTGTAGGACTTGCATATAATTATATGGTTGAATATAGTATTTTCATTGAATTACTCCTGAAAGCAATATCACATGATACAATCGTTAGTACTTCATTGGGATTTTTAGAGAGTGGTATCAAAACTAAATAATTTTTATCATGTGTGTGATCCTTTATTGTTTCAACAATTTCTTAGAGTGAGGTTACTTGAGTGTTCTTTTAGTTTTATTGCTTACATTCATATTCCAATATCTAGTCGTGTCACTGGATTTATTGCAAATTATGTTTTAGATTGGCATATATATCATTCATCAATATGACAAGCATAACCACTATAACACAATTAAATAAACACATGGTCAACTCATCATAAATCATTTTATGCGTGTGTGTGTAGATAGAGAGAGAGAGAGAGAGAAACCCACACACACACACATATAGTGTTCAAAATATAGTTACAAAATGTGGACAAAATTCCTACAAAATTATGGCTTCTATCTTGCTGATCATATAATAAGATCAATACATGAAAACCCTATGGTTGAGGTCCCTGCCTTAAATGTGTGTTGTAATAGTGGATGATGGGATTAGCCACCCTTCAAAATAGTCAAACCTAGGGATTTCATACTCTTACCATGTGTATGTCAACTACCTTAGGACGGCCCTCCAGTTGTACTATTGATACTTGGAAGGTTAAACCCTCCAAGTTCCACTGAATAGAGTGGAGAATCCTCTTGGTCTCAATGGCTACTTCCTCTTTCCTCCTACCTCAATGTTGATGATGAGTAATGTTAACCTCCTATTGCAATAGGTTTCATATTTCATGATTGACTGTTTTACATGCCAAATATGTCATCTTGTCATGCTGCAAGGTTCCATATTTCCAAGAAGTTCCATTTTGAATAATCATACCATTTTTGAAGAGTTTTACAGATAAGGGAAAGCCAAACAACTTAATCTTGGCTTCCCTAGGTTTAAATTACTTGTTTTAGAAGATAGAGAATGAATATCTGTCCAAACAGCTTAAGCTTGGCAGATCAGTAGCTAGGTAGAGAAATGAAGGAGCCCAACTGCTTAATCTGGGCCCTTGGAAGAGATAAGGGTTGATTTTAGATAGGAGGGCAGTTAAAAGAAAAGAAGACAATTAGGGTCTGCAAGTCTAAGTGCACCCATGCAAAAAGAAGAAAAAATGCTAGGTAAGTAGGCTGGGTAAGTAGTTTTGTGGTTGCAGAATCAAGCTATGTGATCCATTTCATGTTTTCAAGTGTTATATCTATTCAGATCACAATTGTGAGGCAGTTTTTTCAGTTGGAGGAGCTCAAGCGAGGCATGTTTAACTCCCCCTTCTTCTTATTCCCCAAATCATTCACTAACCTCCCCAAAGAGGTCAAGATCTGCTTGTTATCTCTTAAGTTTCATCATTTGTCATATCATTGGCCTAAGTAAAGGTTTGCTTTGCTTAGGAGTACTCTTATTCATTCTATAAGTCTTATTTCCCCTTTGTAGCCTAAGATTTCTATCCTTAGCGCTTTCTAAACAAAATTCATATTAATTTCTAACTTGCTATGTAAATCCCTATCTATTTTCCCTTCCCCTATTAAAAATATGTTAAATATCCCCCTTAGATACATATCCCCTCCCTCTGGTTGAAATATAACCATAAATAATTCTTGGGAATTACTAAGTTTATTTGAGACTCAGTAAGAACCCTTAGTTTGCTTCTTTAACCATTTTCCTATGCTTTGGGACCCCTTCCAAAGAATAAAAACCCTCTTCCATGCAATTGGACCCCTTCCAATGCATTAATAACCCGCTTTCCAAAGTTTTTGAACACCCCGCACATAAATAAATCAAATATATGGCGGGCCCCTGTACACTAACTTGTCGCCAGCTCCGCGCTCCGTCGGCCCTCCGATCTACCCTCCCAGATCCAACGGCCCAGGTGCATTTCGGAGCCACCCTGACGTCCGACGCTTAGCCTCCGATAGGCTAGCGGTTTCCCCACCATACCAAAGACGCGTGTCTCCATGTGATTGCATCGGAGCCCCTCTAAAAAATACCGCCCCCGTACAGAAGGCGGTCCGATGAAACCACAAACCGCCTTCTATCCCTCCGCTACTCACGTCACCTCCTCGTCAACCCGCCACTGCAACGTGTCACTGCCACCGCATCTGCCTCTGTCCCTACCCCGCTACCGTGTCCTATGCCACGTCGTCACCCTGACGTCACTACCCAGTCACCCTGCCATACTGGGACCCGCCGCTGACGTCATCACCGAAAAGGCGCCAATGGTGAAAATCACAGCAAAGGATGCCTAGAATGAGAAACTGAGGCAGTTTTCGATGCGCGATTATAAGAAAAATTGATCAAAATGGAGGGCTTCTCATGGCTCGGCTACCTGCAAAACCCAAAAATTCGCGGGAGGCAACATGATTTCTTCATGTATGTTCATATTCAATCATCCAGCGCCGATAGCATTCTAGAGGTCACGAAAATCATTTGCAGCAGCTATTTTTGCCTTGAAAGGGCAGAAAAGGGGCGATTTGACAGTTTCAAGAGTATCAGAGGAAAGATAAAGCCCAAATTCAATCAAAGAGTATCAGTGAAGCGGCAAAGAGTATCAGATCAGCAATACCAAAGCATGTGAACATTAAAGGCCTCCATCCAAGTCAAAGAAGCAATAAAGGCCATTCAAAGCTGATCGGATCGGGATTAGTGCACATAAAAGCCACCTAAAAGCAGTAGAACTGCCTAAGATATTAAAGTCACAGTTATTGCAGAAACACTGCACCGAGCCACCAAGGACACCATATTAACTCATTTTGATGCAGCTGCCTCCAGCACAGCTCAAATAAATATCTTCTTGCATTAATTCCAGGACAAGATTAGATTAAAGAACTCATTTCCCTCAGATCTGTTTTAGGTCTGCTGTAATAGATATTTTTGCATATTTTCTCTATATAAACCATCCTAATTCATTGTTTAAAGGGTTGGTTGGTTGATAATCCTCATTCGAGACTTGTGTTGTATATTTTGAGAGCACTATAATCAAAGACTGTTGGAATGCTTTGGATGAAGAACTATCTATTGTGTTATTAATGGCCAAAGAGTGACTGTGGAATTCCTGTGCTACTATATGACTCAATAAGTGTCTTCCTAACTCTGTTTACAGTTTACATATGTTTATGCACCATTGTGTTACCATCTAAATAGCAAGAAAGAAGAATAGCTTAGGTTTTGCTTGACTGCACCCTATGCTCAATTCTTGTTATTTCTATATGTTTTCTTCAGAAATGGTTATGAATATGCATACTTAAATGATCATGTTTACCCTGTTTCTTTCACATATGACTGTTATTTAGGAATTCTTGACTGCTCCTAGACAAACTTTCATTCACCTTCCCTCTCTGTTAGCTAATGAAAGATTCTTAGTTTCCTTTCATCTCTGACCTTCATTCCATCTTTATTCCAGCCTGATATTGTTTTGTGTGTAGCTATCCTGCTCTATATTCCTCTTGTGACCAAGAAAACGCAACAACAAGCCCTAATCCATGACTCCATACCCAATGGTTTGAACCTCTCACTCTATGCATCCCAACTCTGCTTAAAAACATCATCCTTCCCACCAAAATCAAAACAAAACCCATGTACACCATAAATAGCCTAAAATCAACCCAAAACAAAGTTAAATATTAAAGAGAGAGCCCTCTCTGACTGTAGGTAGGCTAGGACCTGTAGCCCAAAGATTGGTTTGTGGTTACCTCGGCCGTATCCCTTAAGGAGCCAAGGGACAACCTAAGTGATAACATCATTGGCGACTCCACTGGGGACTTATTCAGAAAATTCCAAAAAACAAGTTAGAAGATGGCTCCCAAGAAGAAAACACATAATACTAGGTCAAATCCAGACCCAAATCCACCAGCTATTTTTGAAAATCCCAATTTAATCTCTAGAAACCTTAGCAAACAAAAACAAGAAGAGTTTGTTGATTCTAGTCCTGAAACAGTTCAGCCAAGCTATTTTCCAACCCCTGTTAAAGTTTTGTTTCGTTCAACCCCTACTTCCCCTTGTTCATCATCCACCTCTCCAAGCACCTTTTCCACACCTCCATTCACTGCGCATACTACCACTACCACCCCTGTTATTACAACTGTTCTAGTTGTTCCAGTTGTTCCACTTATCCCTGTAAATATGGCTAATAGATATGCATCTTTACAGTTACCTGCAAATCCAGGGGCTATGCCTCAGGATTACCAAACCAAAATCACATATTTTGAAGGTACTGGTTCTGGCACAGCCCTGCAACATACCAAGAAAATGCAGGACTATTTTGAGAGTTATGAAATAGATGATGATAGTGTAAGAATGAAGATTTTTGTCCAAAGTTTAACAGGAGATGTAAGACCCTGGTTTAGAGCTCTTCCTGCAAATTCCATAGCTGACCCAGAGGCCCTTTACCAAACATTTCTTAACCGATGGGAGAAGAAGAAGGACCCTCTGCACATATTATCCAAGTATGACACTATCAAAAGAGGCCCTCAAGAAGCTGTCTTAGACTATTGTGCCAGGTTTAACAATGTTTACAATGCTATTCCACAAAACATTAGACCTCCACCTGATCTTGCTTTATACAAATTCCCTGATGGATTTGATTCAGACATGGCTTATCAGTTAAGGGAAAGGACCCCTCAAACCTTAGCAGACATGCAAAATGTAGCTGTTAGTGTGGAGGCAAATCTGATTGCCAAGTGAAATAGAGCAAGAGCTGAGAGAAGAACCACTTTTAAAGATGAACCTTCAGCCTTTGAGCAAAAATTGGACACAATCATCAAAGGTATGGACAGCTTTGAAAATAGGATGGGTACTATTGAAAGAAAAGCCTCATGGGAAGGACAGAAAAACAATCCTATCAGAAATCCAAACTCTAGAAAAAATCAGAACCCAAACGTTAGAAGGGCAAGTCCTGACCATGATATAAGACCTCCTTTTCATGAAAACTATGCGGAAGCATCCGCATCTAGTGAGCAGATAGAGGACACTCACATAAACTTGATGGGTTTGAAAAGTGAACAACAAGTATTTATAACCCAAGAAGACCAAGATGACCATGATATAAATCAATTTTAGACCAAGTCTGGAGAGTCATTTGACTTCAAAAAAGGTTGTGATTCAGCTGTCTACGAAGTCCATAAACAATACAAATTGAGAACAAGAACCATTGATGTGTCTGATCCCATCAAGCCAAAGGATGCCAAGCAAGCTAAGAAAGTAAAAGACAAGGCCGCTATCACAGAACCTGCTGATAAAACAGACCCAAAATTAAAAGAAGTGACCATAGAGGATGTATCTGACATGCAGCCCCCTAATAACCAGCCTTTTGTATCCTTTCCCTCAAAAGATAATGTAAATAGCACTCCTCAAAGCCTTCCCAAAACAGAACAATCTCAAGAAATCACTGATAACCAAGAGAAGATCACTGAAGAGACAATTGAAAAGGGAAAATCTGCCAGTCACTATACTAAAACACAATCAGAAAAACCTTTTGATTTAGAAGCAGAAATTGGTAAATTAAAGATATCTATTCCTCTCTCTGAGCTTGCCAAACATGATGTGTATAGACAGCAAATCAAAAGATCACTACAAATGCCAGAGAACAAGGATGATGTTAATGTCTTAGATAATCAACCTGAATTACTTTTTGGTCCTGAAGTCAATGGTAAATCAGGACAGGGAGTTGTTCTACCCTTTTATGTCAGTTTGCACATTCATGATAAAGTGTTGCACAATGCTATGTTTGATTCAGGTGCTTCACACAATCTAATGCCCAAAGCTGTAATGGAGAAGCTAAACCTTGATGTCACTAGACCCTACAAAGACTTATTCTCATTTGAATCTAGTCAGATCAAGTGTTTAGGCTTAATCAAAGACCTTTGTGTGTCTTTAGTCCAATTTCCCAAAAAAATGATCCTAATGGACGTGGTGGTTGCTGACATTCCACCAAAGTATGGCATGCTCTTATCAAGATCTTGGGGAGAAAAACTCCAAGGATCCCTCCAACTAGACCTCTCCTATGCCACTATTTCAGTCTTTGGGAAACCAAAGAGACTGTATAGAGAAACACTAATGGAGTATGTGGTAAGTAGTGAGGAAAAACCCCAAAAATTTCCCATTTACTCAATCCATTCTGATATGGATTCCTTTATATTGTTCAATGATGATAGCTACCCTCCCACTGATGAGAAGACTTTGCCTTTAGAACAAGAAACATGCATCAATCAAGAGTCGGTTGCCCATACCCGTGAAACTGTTAAAACAATTAGTGCAACCATGTTACACTAAAAAATGTCACCATGACTATTTACAGTTAGTATGGCTCAATCAACAGTCATGCTACCCTCTTAGGCAAGTCTTATGCCTCTGCTATCCATCTCAAACTCAAAAAAGAGAGAAAGTCTTGTAAAAAATGTGTTTATCTCTGGGGACGCAGGTTCTCTCAAGCCTTACCTGCGGGGACGCTCACAATGTTCACAAAGATTGCGTCCTTGGACGCTCTGTATGTTAAAGGACAGGTGCATCCTTCTGTAAAAGGAAAAATGCGCAAGTTTCATCTTAAAAAAGTTACTTGTGGTTACTTCTAGAACTTTCTAGAGGTCGGTTTGATGAAATGGATGCGCCTCCAGTTGGTTCATGTATCCCTATTAAGGAGGAACTTATCCCATCAATAAGGGAGCTATCCCACCCAAAGAGGGGGATTATCCCATTGATGGTGGACCTGAATAACCTCTTTACAGCACTATAAATAAAGGCATTAAGCCAGAGGGAGAGGAGGTTGAAGCTATACATTTTCTTTGGGTAAATGCTGCAGGAATTAGGACTCCCATTTAGAACCTTGTGAGGAGAGATTGTCTTTGCTTGATTCTACTTGGAAGTGGGTGAGCTTTGTCAAAGTAGAGGAAAACCCTTGATGGACCCTGGGAGGAACTTGCACAACACCAAGGCCAGGTTGTAAGAGTTTCTTTGTTTCGTTATTAATACAAACTGGTTTATTTTTCTCAATAGCTTGTGTTAATGAGTTATTTCATGTGTTCCTTGGTCTGCATGTTGAATATATGTTTTATTATATGAGATGCAAGTGCTTGGTAATTGTTTGATTGTTTGTGGTTGCAGGAATTGATGTGAAGGAGGAGCTCATCCGGATCGGCAAAGACGGACTACAACAACAACGTTTTGGAATAAGGTAAGCCTAAACACTAGTAGTTTTCATGTTTTAAAAGGTATATTTAGAGAAAGATCACTCCATTTTGTCTTGTTTGTCGCTAGAGAGTTTAGACTCCTAGGGAGGTCAGTTGTGTCCGCACAAACGACTTTTTCCGCCACGACAAATTGGCGACTCCGCTGGGGAATCCATTAATGAGAAAGTCTTTTCCTTTGTGTGAACTTTGCTCTGAGAAAATCATTTTTATTTTCTGGTTTTTGACTATGAGAATTAGTATTTGGGTGGCTTAGCTTTAGATTTAGTTAGATTTGGTTTTTCTTAACTTTTCCAGAAGGACGCACCCTCTTAGTACTGCACAGTGCGTCTTTGGACGCGCTGTTGCCGTTTGCACAGAGCGGGCCCGCGCCTGTTATAACGGGTTGCCTGCGTCTTCCTGTAAAATTTAGGAAAATTCCATTTTTTGCTTTAATTGCTTTTAGATTTTGATTTTTCTTAGTGTTTTCTGCCCAGATCCTTTAGTACCCTGTCAAAAATTTTCACCTGAACTTGTTTTGTGAGCTTTGAGTGTTTTAGTGGATTTCAACGAAGTTTAGGCCTAGGGTTTGATTTTTGGATAGGTCCTGTAGTGACTTTGACGGTAGAAAGTTGTCCAGCCTTAGATCTCTCTGGTTTGTCAGCCTTCTTAGAAGTCGGGCCTGTCGTAAAGTCTCCTTGTGTGAGCAGCTTGCCATTTAAGTTGTTTTGGGTCAAATTTCGAATTACTTGTTTATAAAGTGTTGATTTCCATTTTACAAAAGAACAAAAAGATTAGAGTTTTGTTTTGGCTAGTTTTTGGTTCTGTAATAAGCTAGTCCTTGATTTGATTGTGATCAAGTAAAACACCTTAGAATAATCATTGTTGGTTTTGGCCTCGTTAAGATTGCTTAGAGTAAATTTACCTTTTAGTTTGCTTATGAGTGAATTTTCGTAGATTTTAATAGTTGTTAAGATTGATTTTTGTTACCTTAGATTTATTTGCTTTATTAAAAGAAAAATACAAAAACATCTTCTTTAAAAGTCTTGTTTCAAGTAGCTTTTTGTTTTTGAAAGAGAAAAAGAGTTTTTTCGTGCACGTAAAGAGCGGTCATGTTTTTATGCTTGGAAAAGACAAACGAATTGTTTCTTTGATTGTCTTCAATTAAGAAGTTGCTTTTATAAAGATTGCATTCTCTCGACTTTTTAGTTAAGCAATTCATCGAAAAAGTAAAGTAGTGGGTAAATCATCCTAGGTGCATTTTGTAGTGGTTTCGAGTCGAGTCAACACACCACTGGTTTCACTTCCATCACCTTTTGACTTAAGAAACAACCTTAAAAGTAACGCTTAAATTAAAATCAATCTAGTAATTTTTATTTTTCTAGGGCTCTGAAACACCAACATAGCTTAGGCTAGGGTCTTGGAGTAGGTGAGTACTTAACTCTCCAAGACTACAAAACCAAACAGATAGTTTATCTTGAGTAGAATAAATCCAATTGTTTCAGTTGCACTCTGGGAAAGCTCCTCTTAAAGGAGAAGCACGAGCTCGTGTCCGAACCAGTGAGGGGATCATTCCCCCCTCGTTGGGAACGACGCCAGACAGTACGTATTACAAACGGTAAACCTCGGATTAACCATTGTCGAGGAGCCAGGGGTCACTTATCGGTAAACCTTGGATTATTGTCAAGGAGCCGGTAAGGGGATTGAGCTTGTTACTCTGCCCTTGCGTGCTGTCGGAGTTTAGACTGTTCCCCCAGGTGTAATTGTTGTGATTGGTAACTTTAGTGACCATAATCTTTAGGGTTCTACCGAGGTGACGGTGGAGGGAAGGTCCCACTGTACCTGGAGCAGACGTCGGTTATACTCACTTGGATTTTCCGGGGGTTCACTTCACTTCGAGACGGTTAAAGTGGAGGAACTTGTGCCGGTCTATTCATTAAGCAGGTTGCCGGGGTAACTGTTCCACCCGCCATTTCTGTACTGAATCCTGCGAGGTTGGGCCTAATCACCAACTAGCGCTTTTGGTCCGGAAGACTACTGTTTGTGTTTGGTTTGACGCTCTAGATTATTTAGGCGTGTGCTTCAAATTTGTTTGCTTCTTTAGAAGACTTTAGGTGGTTTGATTTGAAATTTTTACTTTGTTTTCGTGTGTTGTAGTTAAAAATCTTTAATTGTGGCGGAATTACCGAGACAGTCCCGTAGACTTCGGGGCAAGTCTCCTGAGATTGTTACCGGAATAGATTTGTTAAGAAAACTCCGTAAATCGCGGGGTGAATCTCCTGAAGACGTTCCGGGTCAGTACGAAGGGTTAAAGGTCCTTGTAACTCCTCCTAGTGACAGTAGAGTAGGTTCACCTGAAGAAGGAGAATCTTCCTTGGTAGTCCATCCAGATTACCAAAGTTTAGAGATAGGTTACAATCCCGAAACTGTTACAGTTTCCGAGCTTGCTGGTAGTTTTTCATCTGCCAGTGAAACAGGCGAAGAACCTGAAATTTCCGAACTTGTTACTCCAACTTCTAGTTTCCCTGATTCACCGAGAATAGAAAGAATTATCACCGAAAATCTTCCTTCTGGTTTGATTGCTATAGAAGAACTTGCTCCAGAAGAGGATATAGGTGTCTCTCACCTTGAAGGTCAGTTTACAGTCCTCCTAGAAGTACTTCTTGGTACCTTGCGTTAACCAATTTTTTAGACAACTCAGTAGGTTTTTCTACACCTCGTACTCCTTTTCCACCTGGAGGTATTTATACTCCTGTAAATATGTCTGGTCAGTCGTCCGTGTTTACTCAAAGTCCTGAATCTTTTTTACACGGCGGTCCTTCTGTTCCCACTGGGTATCAGTCACTTTCTGGTACCTTTGCGGGGGCATCTCCTCAACCCGTTGATCATGGGTTATTTGCTGGAAACAGTGGTAATATACCATTGGGTGTAGGAGACATTTACATGATGTCAGGTTCAGTTCCCGTTTCCCAACCTCAAGGTGGCCAATTACCGCCTGGGGGGCAACCGCAGTTAACGCCTGGGGGGCAACCTCAAGGTACACAAATCGTGTCTGGGGGGCAACCTCAAAGTCAGTATGCACCTATGGTGCAATACGTGCCTCAAGGTCAACCTCAGCCTCAATATGTACCCCAAGGTCAACCTCAGTATCAATATCAACCTCAAGGATGGCAACCCCAAGGATGGCAACCTCAAGGGTATCAACCCCAAGGTTATCAACCTCAAGGGTACCAACCTCAAGGTCAAGGTCAACCCCAGTATCAGTATTTACCTCAAGGTTATCAACCTCAAGGTCAATACTCAAGTCAAGGTTATCAACCGCCTCAAGGTCAGTCATATGTTCCAAGTATGGGAACTGCACCTTACAATTATCAATCCTACCCTCAATCTGGTTATGGATCTCAGTATCCTCAACCTGTTACGGGTCAATACCCTGGAATGTTAGTGTGGGATCCATCACAGGGTCAACAGGTGTTGCAGCCAAGTGTACAGATGGTTCCTCAAGCTGGACAACCCGTAGTTTCTGGTCCAACCCAGCAACCGCAACCTGTCCAGCCAAATGTTCAAACTTCTGTAGCTTCGGTAGTTACTCAGCCGTCAATTGCACCTAGTACTCCATCTCAAACGGCTGCTGCAACTACCGCTACATCTACCATACTTACTTCTGGAGTATCGACGGCTCCAGTTTCTACTGTCCCTGTTACCACACCTCAGACATCTTTACCGTTGTCTGGATCTACGATTCAAACCACGGTCCAGATGCCTGTAGGTCAGCCTGGTATAAGTACGGTTGTCACTACTCAACCTCAATTTGTTCAACCTCCGTACCAGGGACAGTACCAACATGGGCAAGCTGTCCAACAACCGGTTTACCAGTATCAACCGTATCCTGGGTACACTTATCAACAACCTCAACAACCCCAGTACGGTCCGGTTAATCCTGGTTTTCCAGGAGGATATAATATCCCAAATGCGACTCCTGTTCCTAGTTATCCTGGATATCCTCCTCCTGGGGCTGGTATTGTGACCCAGAGTTTTAGAGATCCTAACCGGCAGTTACCGTTTATTGCAACTTTGGATTTACCCGACTTGACGCGCCTAACGAACGATCCAATTCAATATCTTCAGTTCTGGCCGCCAATGCCAAATAAGTTGCCCAGCGATATACCCAAGTTCGAAGGTAAGTCTGGAGAGGATCCGTCCAATCATGTGATGACTTACCACCTCTGGTGTGCTTCGAATTCTATCTCAGATGATTCCATCCGCTTACGTCTTTTCCAGCGTACACTCATTGGTCTCGCGGCCAAGTGGTACATTGAGTTACCACGGGCCTCTTTTTACAACTTTAGCCAGTTAGCTACCTCGTTCTTAACTCACTTTCAGTTGCCGGTCAGATACGATAACGGCACGGAGTTATTAACTTCACTAAAACAATCGACGTCCACGTATATTTCTGATCACATTCATGAGTGGAGACGTCGAAGGAGATTAGTGAAAGTTTTTATCCCGGACCAAATCTTAGCTGAATGGTTTGTCAAATCATTATTACCGAAGATTACTGAAGATGTAGCTAAGGCCGGAGTAGTTACTGAGGAGCAAGTCATTGCTCAGGCACAATACCTTGACTTAGTTTACACTCAGTCGGGTACGTTACACGAGAAGATTCCGGATCTTCCAAAGTCGAATCAAATCGCTGCTGCTCCTTCGGGATCTCATGCCGCTGATGGTATGATTGGTATCGTGACTACGAAGAGCAAGAAGAAGTCTTCCAAGGCTTCAACTACTCCAATTATCACTTTGCCTGATTCTCCGACAGGAGAGTCTTCTCCTGAACTCACCGCCGACATTCACGCTGTAGAGTCATCTACGGCCAAATCAAAAAACGGTGGAAAGAAGAAAGGAAAGAAGAAGGCTAAAGCAGACAAGGCTCCAAAGGAGAAAACTGAAAAGTCGGAAACCAATGACGAAAAACGCAAACCTCGATATCCTTGTCTTATTTGTGAAGAGGATCATTTTACGAGAGATTGCCCTCATCGGGCCGAGGTTGTGAAAATAGTCAAAGGTTCTCCCACTCCTGCTGTGTTAAAGAATCCATTTCCAGAGCAGGAGAATAAGATGATAGGTTCTTCTTCGAATGCCAGTGAAGAACCCATTTTGATGATGTCTCATGTGAGGATTGCGACTCGATCGCAAGATTATGGTAGTAAGGCTCCTGTTGATGGTAAGGAAGCAGAATCTTCTCACTCTAACCCATCAACCTCAGCTCCTGGTTCCGATCCACTACAGATCGAAAAACCTAACCCAGACTTAGTGATTAAGCCGCCCGCCAAGGGTGTACTTCGAAGGTCTGCTTTCAATCCACATGCGAGAGCAGCCCAGAATTACAACATTGTTGAGGACTTAGCTGTTTCACCTTCAGCAATGTCGGCACTCGAAGTGCTGCAATCATGCCCAGCACAACGGAAATTGCTTTTGTCGGCTATCGGAGCTGTCGATGTTCAGGACCCGAACCTAATGATCTTTGATCTAGAAAATAGTACACCACGTCTCCCCCATCAAATGGCTTTCCAAATTCCAGTGATAGTCAAAAACAGGCCTATTCATCGGACTGTGATTGATGAGGGAGCTTCTACGTGTATTATGTCGATTCAATGTTGGAGATCGCTTGGTTCTCCTTCGTTGAACCAATCCCCCACCATCCTTAAGGCCTTTGATGGCCGTGGGTTCCGTCCGTTTGGTATTCTACAAGAATTGCCTATAGGGGTTGAAGGTAAAACCGTTAGTCTGGATGTGGAAGTGGTTGATGCCCCTCTAGACTACAACCTTCTTTTGGGTCGAAGTTGGTCATATGCTATGACAGCGGTCGTTTCATCGGTCTTCAGAGTAATTAAGTTTCCACATAACGGTAAGATCGTGACTATTGATCAGCTGACATACTTTTCATCCGACCCAGCCTCTTCAGAGAGTATCCAGCATGTCGGTAAGACGACAATCCCTTATAGGGACGTTGGTGTAGGTTTAGTTAAGGATTCCGGTTTACTGGGAACTTTTCCTCTCCCTCCACTCAGCGCAGATCCTTCATTTGCAACAATTCATATGATTACATCAGAAAACATTATTTATGATGATCCTTGGTTCGTCCCATCTGACTCTGAGATAGACTCACTCGGTAATGCTATGCCTTTGAGTCCGTATGAAATTGCTTATGAAGCTCTCATGTCTTTTACCGACTTTCATTCAACCGAAGTCGACCAAATGAATGTGGTCAGTGAAGAGTCACTTTTCACCTCACCCTTAGAACGGATAACGTTTCCCGAAGTCGTGTCATCTGACGAACAACTTCGCGAAATCCTAAGTGTAGACGATCTACCATGGGAGGATCTCCATCACAGATCTTCGTTTTTACCTAAGGATGATGCATTTGAAAATGATTTTTCATCTATCTTTACCGCTGAATATGTCAAAGACGCTCAGGATCCAACGAAACATTCTGATTCAGAGTTGAATTTAGGGAATATTTCTCGTACTATTCCCATTGATATTTCAGTGAAGCCCGGAATCGAGGAAAACATTCATATAGGTGCCGCATGTACTGAAGAAGAAATCCAAACTTACAAGGCCCTATTCCAAGAATTCCGCGACGTGTTTGCCTGGTCTTACGAGGAAATGCCGGGAATTGATCCTGCCATTGTTGTTCATGAAATAAAGACCTACCCGGATGCTAAACCCGTCCGGCAACGGTTGCGTCAAATTCACCCTCGAAAAGCGGCTGCGATTAAAGCAGAAGTCGAAAAGCTGTTGAAAGCAGGTTTCATTTATCCGATCCCGTTAACGGATTGGGTATCGAATATTGTTCCGGTCAATAAGAAACAAGGAACAATAAGAATCTGTATCGACTATAGGGATATAAATCGAGCTTGTCCAAAAGACAACTATCCTACGCCTTATATCGATCAAATTATTGATGATTGTGCCGGAAGTGAAATGTTTTCCTTCATGGATGGTTTCTCGGGCTATAATCAAATCAATATTCTACCTGCCGACCAACCAAAAACGGCATTCATTTGTCCATGGGGGACATTTGCTTATTGCAAATTACCTTTTGGGCTTAAGAATGCCGGGGCTACTTTTCAACGGGCGATGTCTTATGCATTTCATGACATCAAGCACATTGTGCAACCCTATCTCGATGATTTGCCTGCTCATTCTTTACATCGAGCTGATCACCTTGTCCACCTACGAGCAATCTTTATGAGGTGTAGGCATTATCGAATTCGGTTGAATCCCCACAAGTGTGTTTTCTGTATAGAAACAGGTCGATTGCTGGGATTTGTTGTTTCAAAAGCCGGCATTCGCGTCGATCCCTCGAAAGTCGAGGCTATCATCAAATTGCCTCCTCCTTCGAGTTTGCGCCAACTCCAAAGTTTGCAAGGGAAAGCGAACTTTTTACGCCGATTCATCCCAAACTACGCCGAGGTCACTAAAGGTTTTACACGGTTGTTGAAACAGAACGCACAATTCTTTTGGGACGAGATTGCCCAACAATCTTTTGATGCACTTAAACACGCGTTGACCCATGCACCGTTATTGCATCCTCCCAACTACAACCAGGACTACTTCTTATACCTCGCAGCTTCGCATTCCACCATTGGAATGGTGTTAGTTCAAGAAGATGAATTCGGAGCGGAGCATGTGATATATTATCTTAGTAGGACCTTGAATCCCACTGAGCTAAAATATTCGCATGTGGAGAAATTGGCCCTGGCAGCCGTTCAAGCTGTCCAGCGTTTTCGTCACTACATTCTTCTCCGTAAAACTACAGTTATTTCGGATTGCAACCCTATGATTTATATTTTGACAAAACAACTGCTAGGGGGCAAGTACTCTAAATGGATTGTCATCCTGCAAGAGTTCGACTTGGAGTTCGAGAAGTCCAAGTCTAAGAAATCCTTAGTTTTTGCGGAATTGATGTGTGATTTCCCGAGTGCTGACACAGAGACTGTGGCAGAGGAGTCCATTGCGGACGAATCTTTGTTTCTTATCAGTATTGTAGATCCGTGGTACGGGGATATAATCATCTATCTCCAAACCCAAACCTTTCGGCCTGAAGCTTCCAAAGCGGAACGTCGAAAAATTCGGTTTCAATCCCAGCCATACAAAATTATTGGAGATACACTTTATCGCCGGGGGGCAGACTTAGTTTTTCGACGTTGTTTAACTCACGAAGAGGCTGAGAGGGTTTTGAATGATTGTCACTCTGGAGCATGTGGCGGTCATATGTCTGGGTATGCCACAGCTCAGAAGGTGTTGCGCGCTGGCTATTTCTGGCCGTCTATGTTTAAGGATTGTATCATTGCAGTCAGGAAGTGCCACAACTGTCAAGTGTTTGATCGCAAGATGCGCGCTCCACCTGCTCCTCTCCACCCTATAATTGCCGTTGGTCCATTCGCCAAATGGGGTATCGACTTTATTACTTGTAACCCTCACTCGGCCGGGGGGCATGCGTATATCATCCTTGCGGTTGATTATTTTACTAAGTGGGCCGAGGCGATGCCTACATTCGACGCAAGCGGCAAAACAGCTGCAGTTTTCGTATTCAATCATATCATAACTAGGTTTGGTGTCCCACAAGCAATCATTACTGACCATGGGAGCCATTTTCGAAACGTCATGATGACTGAGCTTACAAGCCAGCTTGGTTTGCGCCACGATAGCTCTACTCCTTATTATCCGCAAGCCAACGGTTTGGTTGAGTCTATCAACAAAGTTCTAGTTATCATGATCCGACGAACCATTGGTGTTCATCGGTCGAATTGGCACAACATGTTATTTTCAGCGCTATGGGCATACCGAACCTCAGTGAAAAATTCAACAGGGTTCACTCCTTTCCAGCTAGTTTATGGCTTAGAAGCTGTGTTACCCATTGAATGCGAAATCCCATCACTTCAAATGGCTGTCGAATTACTTCCAGCTACTTCCGAAGAGGAGAAACGTTTATTGTACTTGGCTAAATTAGATGAGACTCGACGTGACGCTACATTGGCAATCGAGACTCACGCGAAACGAATGAAAGCTCAGTATGATAGAAATGTAACCCCTCGAAGTTTTTCGGAAGGAGACCTAGTACTATTATATGATCAAGCTAACGATAAGCTAGGTGCCGGAAAATTCGTTCCCATGTGGCATGGGCCCTACATTGTAAAGCGAAAGCTAGCAAAAGGGGCTTATGAGCTAGTTGACTTTGATGGGGACTCTTTGGGTAAACCCAGAAATGGACTTTACCTAAAGAGGTATTATGCTTAAATGATGGGTATGGAGAAATTTTTAGATAGGTTAGATTTTCTTTCTAGCTAGCAAGTGTGTTAGTTTAGTCAGTGTGCTTAGCTTAGAGAGTGTGGTTTTTCGTCGTTATTCTGGCTTATCTTGGTTTTACTCTTGATATTGCAGATGTCGACGCCTCTCCAAACATACATTGGATTTGCTGATGGTGCTTGTCGTAGTACACGGAATATCTCTTCCGCAGCTTGGGTTATCTATTCGCCCTCTGACGAGTTAGTTTCTATGCATGGGGTAAGCCTCGGTCAAACAACGAACAACATTGCAGAATACAGTGCAGTGATTGAATTATTATCCGAATCTATTTCATTTGGAATTCGACGTTTGATAGTGAGGTTAGATTCTGAACTTGTTGTATTACAGCTTAATAGAGTTTATGCCATTAGAAATCCTGTGTTATTAAGGTTGTTTTTGAGAGTGCGTCTCTTGGAACGTGAATTTGATTACATTGAATATCAACATATTCCAAGGTCTTTGAATACATTAGCAGATGCAATTGCTTCTCGAATGTTGGACAGACATTTACGATAATCATGCAAGTAAATTTAAAAACACATTTCATCACATATGTTAAACAGGATAAGCCGGTAATAGTGATATATATAGATAGAAGTGTGTCAAAAAATATATACATCGTCTTCGATCATAGGTTGAAAACACCTTATGATCGGCAAAATGATAGTACAAAAAGTCAAAATGTCACATGTGACTACAAAAGTGACTAGTCAATCACTGGTGGTGCTCTCTGTATGACACCACTGCGCGGGCTACCTTACGCAAAAATCTCCTAAACGGTCCAGGGACCGCGACTACGAAGCGCTGAAGCCTGTAGGAATGTCATCCATAGTAGTCTCAGGTATATCTGCCGTGAGACGCTCTAGATCATGCTCCAACTCAGCTAGTACTTCTGCAGCCGCGTCCTGTGGGGCCGGTACCGGTGCAGCTGGATGTAGTCTATCAAAAGGCCGGAGGTTGGCTGGACGCTGTGGACCAACATCTGCATTTTGAAAATTTTACTGTTAGTTTTGAGACGATATATATGAAAAATAAAAAAAATACATAATTAGAAAACTTGTGAAAATAAAAGTACCTCTGTCATCCCATTGTTCTCCCTGTGGAAGAACCATGTCCGGATCACCTCGAAATCCACTCCGGCATACGGAAAGTCCTGTATCGAAAAAACCTGGTCCTCTAACCAGTGAAAGTAACTATCTGAGAATCGAACCACTGTCGCGCCCTCGTCAGGATGCCGGGCCATCACCGTAACCCATCGTATCAGCTTTGGCTCCCGAGGACCCAAGATATCAACAGTGAGTTGCTGAGGGATCAGCATTGGAACTCTCTCCAAGGCAAAGCTCACGACTAGAGGCCCATATCCAAAAGTCTTTAGTCGTCCGTTCTTTGCCTTGGTCATTTGGCTCTTCATATGAGCCGACACAGCTTCACACCAGTTGAAAATGGTGCCTTGGTAACAGTCAATTGCCATCCGCATTTGGGATCCGGAAGCAATGTGTAAAGCGGCCGCGCCGCAAATTCTGGTAACCGTGAACGCTATGACTTTGAGTTCACGTAGAGTGATGTGTTTTATCTCTATGCCTTTCGAATGGTGAGCCCCAGGTGTGCACCACTCGTCGCGGAGACTATCAAGGGATTGGCCACCCGGCCTAGTCCCCGCAAGACTGAGTTGCTCGCCTCTGTTCGGCAAGCCAGTGAGAAAGTATACATCCGAGGGCTCTATCTCGAGCTGGTGCCCTCCTATGTAAAAGCATTGTTCTTGAACGTTCCATCGCTCAACCAGCCATTCCAAGAATCTTACCTGGCCCCTCATGCCCGGTATGGTCCAGTATTTGTATAACCGCATGCTCTTAGGGCATCCAGGGAAGGTTGATGATTTATTGCAGCTTCATCATCCTCTACATGCTCTCTTTCTCTCCAATCTAACATGGTTAATGCCCTGCACACCAGAAATAGTCATTAGAAATTGATTTGGGGATTTTTAGATAGTTATTTGAGGGGTTGGGGTTTTGAAATGCGCGTTTCACGGAAGACGCACCCCGCCTTTACAGCACAGGGCGCCCGGACGCGGCTGGCCTGAAGGCAGACTGCGTCTTCCGACCGTTTTCCTGTATAGGAAAAAGTCGGGGGATGCGGGTCACCCGAAGGGCACCCGCGTCCGCCGAGAGGCGCATTCCAAAACCAAAACCCCCCCAAAAAATGAAACTAAGACCTAAAAATTAATTCTAAACGGATAGAAATGCAGAGTAGGATGTGTAAAATACCTGGATAAGACGGCGTTCGATTCCGACGGTCGGATTTTCCGCAGCGACCACGGGAAGTTTCTTGTCAAAAGCTCCTTTTTCAACCTCAACAGTCAAACGGTAAAAATGACATGGTAAAAGGTATTTTTATAGGTTTTTTGGATGAATTAGTTCATTTTTTACCATGAAAAGATATTTTTCAATGTATTTTTGCCTATTTTAAACAGGTATGAATAATGTGTTGCTTTTGTGCAGGACAAAGGGATTTTGAGGGAAATTGTCATTTTTTCACAAACAAAAATATCAGAGTCATCTTTTAAGCCCTTTTCTGACTCCTAAAACATGAAAAGATCGCCGAGCATTTCTTTTACACTCGTTAAAACGGAATTAAAAGACGGTCCCCTTTTAGCTCTTTTCTGACCGCAAAATCAGGAAAAGATTGCCGGGTTTTTGTCGTTTCAAACTCGATAAGGAAATAAAACGACGTGTCCTTGATCGCTTTTTACTTTTTAGGTCAACGACACTATTATGAAAGTACTCCTTGGTCGCAAGATCAAGCGGTTCCCCCAGGTATTATTTTATACTTTTTCGGGCTTGGGGGACACAAATATATGAAAAAGTTCAACGTGGAGTCTCCTTTTGTTTTTTCAGACTCTCTAAAATTGAAAAACGCCGAGTTTCTCCTATACTGTGCTCGTTAAACTTTTACAGTAGAGGACCTGTTCAATTACAAACAGGAACGAACCACTCCTTCCTAGGGTTCGAATTTAAACTAGGTTGGACTCGTCCGAAGGATGAGCTTATAATCAAGCATATGTTATCCTCCTCAAGCTTGTTAAAAATAAAGAGGTACTTGCCAGAAATGGTGGGGGAAAAGAGAGAAGAATGAACCTGTTTGTTACCTTTTGTCTCAAAAGAAACTTTATTACCACTCTTGAACACGACACTTTTTCATTCACCTGGGTTGGGAAATCTTTTACCTCACAGTTGATCAAACCACTTTGAAAATCTTTAACCGGGTTCCGGGGATTAACTTTGAGTTATTCGTCACCAAGCCATCTGTCGTGTTGTTATGTGTTCAAGAGGTCTGCAAGCAAAACTTTCATCTGCAAAATACTTGTCATCCATTTGACCATCCCTGAGTCAGTCCTTACAGCAACATTTCTTCAACTTGAACAATGATTTCGTGTTGCGGGCTTGCCTGCAACAGGTCGCTTTCTATCGACATCGACACATTATCTAGAAAGATGACTTAGGAATCAACAGTACCTTGAAGTCTGCATGCATCAATGGCAGGTTTCTTGCCTTTGACGTCAGTTTACATCATTGACTTTCGATCAAAGGATTCCGTGAAGTGTTCGACATCAAAACATCTATTCACATTTCACGGGTTGTGCTTGGTACTTTGAGAACCATTGACATTACTGGTGGTCTCTCTCACGCTTGTTAACAGTTTACATCATCGACTGGCAATCAAGTGGTTTCTAACATGTTCGACATCAAATCATTTAATCACATGGCTAGAATCGTACCAATTCGGGAAGTAGAAGTGAAGACCCTGGATCTAGTTTCTACCATCCAGGCTGCGAGGAGTTTTGTATTCATTATCTATGTAGACTAATCATAAACAGATGGCTGCGTCCATACTGTGTCTACAAAAGTCTATAAAATGATGTACTGCAAGATCATTCCTGTATCATAATAGTTAGTCCATTAGTTAAAGTTTTGAATCTGAGTATGGGAATGCCTACCTCAGTGATGATATAATCTTATACATGTATTTTGTGTTGAAAATTGCAGGTTCCAACCAGGTCATCCACAAGACAATCCTTGAAATGATAAAGCGCTTCACCCTTCCTAGAATTACAAACCCTAATCTATTCCAGGCTTCGCACTTTAGTGGGCAATCTGTTACACTAAAAAATGTCACCATGACTATTTACAGTTAGTATGGCTCAATCAACAGTCATGCTACCCTCTTAGGCAAGTCTTATGCCTCTGCTATCCATCTCAAACTCAAAAAAGAGAGAAAGTCTTGTAAAAAATGTGTTTATCTCTGGGGACACAGGTTCTCTCAAGCCTTACCTGCGGGGACGCTCACAATGTTCACAAAGACTGCGTCCTTGGACGCTCTGTATGTTAAAGGACAGGTGCGTCCTTCTGTAAAAGGCAAAATGCGCAAGTTTCATCTTAAAAAAGTTACTTGTGGTTACTTCTAGAACTTTCTAGAGGTCGGTTTGATGAAATGGATGCGCCTCCAGTTGGTTCATGTATCCCTATTAAGGAGGAACTTATCCCATCAATAAGGGAGCTATCCCACCCAAAGAGGGGGATTATCCCATTGATGGTGGACCTGAATAACCTCTTTACAGCACTATAAATAAAGGCATTAAGCCAGAGGGAGAGGAGGTTGAAGCTATACATTTTCTTTGGGTAAATGCTGCAGGAATTAGGACTCCCATTTAGAACCTTGTGAGGAGAGATTGTCTTTGCTTGATTCTACTTGGAAGTGGGTGAGCTTTGTCAAAGTAGAGGAAAACCCTTGATGGACCCTGGGAGGAACTTGCACAACACCAAGGCCAGGTTGTAAGAGTTTCTTTGTTTCGTTATTAATACAAACTGGTTTATTTTTCTCAATAGCTTGTGTTAATGAGTTATTTCATGTGTTCCTTGGTCTGCATGTTGAATATATGTTTTATTATATGAGATGCAAGTGCTTGGTAATTGTTTGATTGTTTGTGGTTGCAGGAATTGATGTGAAGGAGGAGCTCATCCGGATCGGCAAAGATGGACTACAACAACAGCGTTTTGGAATAAGGTAAGCCTAAACACTTGTAGTTTTCATGTTTTAAAAGGTATATTTAGAGAAAGATCACTCCATTTTGTCTTGTTTGTTGCTAGAGAGTTTAGACTCCTAGGGAGGTCAGTTGTGTCCGCACAAACGACTTTTTCCGCCACGACAAACCAGCATACAAGAAAAACCACATGAAGCACAAAACCTAGGTCTGCCCAATCCTAAAATGAATGAAACTCTTAATACTAACCACAAGCAAGAAATCACATGGTATTTAGAGTTTGATGGTTCTGTTAATAAGCTAGGAGCAGGGGAAGGAATATGGATTCACAATACACATAACAACCATGCAAAGGGTCATGCTTACAGACTAAACTTCAAATACACCAACAACATGGCAGAGTATGAGGCTCTCCTTTTAGGCCTTAAACTGCTCAAAGCTCTAGGAGCTGCAAAAGTGTCCATTCTAGGTGACTCCGATTTGATCATTCAACAGATGAAAGGTAACTTTGTTACTAATGACAATAGGCTAAGAGCTTATAGGTCTGCTACCACAGAAATACTCCATTCCTTCACTGAATCCAAGCTTGCTAAGGTTTCTAGAAGCCATAACATGCATGCTCATAGTCTAGCTACTTTTGCTAGCACTTGCAAGCTACCCTTTGAGCCCAATTACCACTTTATTGCTGAGATAAAGCATAGGCTTGCTGTCCCTAACAATATCAAAGATTGGCAAGTGTTTGAGGATGATGCTCAAATCAACAATTTTCTTACCTTACAGCAAGAATTCTCAAGCTTAAACATTGATGAAGATGCCATGGATGACCCACAACAGCAAATGAGCCAAAATGAGCAAACTATAACAGCTGAAGCAGCAAATCAAATGCTGCACCCAACCATTTTTGATGAGAAAAACATGCAAGAGTTGAAGCAAATGCATTTAGATGAAATAGCTGAAGCAGAGGCTGAAGTGATTGATTTAAAAGACAATTTTCTACATACTGTCCTCACTCCATTAGAAGACATATTTGATTCAAACGATGTCCCCAAAAATCCAAAGATGTAGCCCTTAAATGCTGCTATGGAAGACTGTAATATTGGGACAGCAGAGAAGCCCAAAATGATTAAACTGTCCAAGTCTTTGCCTCCCGATCAAAAACCAAAATATGTTGATTTATTTAAAGAGTTTCAAGATGTATTTGCCTGGAGTTATGAGGACCTTAAGTCCTATGACACCTCTGTTATTCAACATACCATTCCCTTAAAGCCAAATCAAAAGCCCTTCAAACAGAAACTAAGGAGGATTAATCCTGTGCTTCTCCCTTTTATTGAGAAAGAAGTGAAAAGAATGTTTGAGGCTGGTATCATAGCACCCATTAGATTTTCAGAATGGGTATCCAATCTTGTTCCCACAAGGAAGAAAACAGGGGAGATTAGACTATGTGTGGACTTAAGAAATCTGAACCAAGTCTCCCTTAAAGATCACTACCCACTGCCAAAAATGGACCACATTCTACAAAGAGTAGTGGGGTCTTCAAGAATTTCTTTGCTAGATGGCTTTTCAGGTTTTAATCAAATACTTGTTCACCTCGATGACCAAGATAAGACAACCTTTACAACACCGTGGGGAACATTTAAATATGTGAAAATGCCTTTTGGACTAAAGAATGCAGGTGCCACCTTTCAAAGGGCCATGGACATTGCATTTGCCAAGGAAATCCATTATTTCCTAGTGGTTTACCTTGATGACCTTACTCCTTTCTCAAAATCTGATCAAGAGCACCTTAAACACCTAAGGCAAGTGTTGCCAACCTATAGGAAATATGGCATTTCCTTAAATCCTAAGAAATCTCTCTTCAGCCTAGAAGAAGGCATATTGCTAGGCCATATCTTTTCAAAATATGGAATTAGAATAGATCCGGAAAGAATCCAAGCCATTTTGCAAATCCATTATCCAAGAAACATTAAAGAATTGCAAGCATTCCTAGGAAAGATCAATTTCCTAAGGAGATTTATCCCAAACTTGGCCGAGCTGATACGAATGCTAAATAAAATGTTAAAGAAGGATTCCAAGGTAAAAAGGACTTTAGAGGCCAAGCAAGCCTTTGAGGGCATAAAATCTGCCTTAACCCAAGCCCCAGTCCTCACAAGTCCTCAATTTGATAGAGATTTCAACATTTTTTCATTTGCATCTGAACACACCATTGTTGATGTCCTTTTGCAGAAAGATGATCAGGGAAATGAAAAGCCAATTGGATTTTTCATCCGAGCCCTTAGAGATGCACCCTTGAAGTACCAAATCATGGAGAAGCAAGCATATGCCCTTGTTAAAGCAATCAAAGATTTCAGAATTTACATTTTATATTCACATGTGATTGCTTATGTGCCAAATGCTATTGTAAAAGACATATTAACTCAGGAGGGCATAGAAGGCAAAAGAGGCAAATGGATTGCCAATATCCTGGAGTATGACATTGAGATAAAACCCACCAAGCTGATAAAGGGACAAGGTTTAGCCAAACTGATGTCCGAAACCAATTTTCAAGCCTTAGACATTAATCAACTGGACAATGAACAGGAGCTGGCGACTCCACAGATCAGTGAAGCTTTTTTGCAATCCACATGGTATGCTGATATATGTTTTATATTGTTAAACCTGTGTGCTCCTCCAGGGTTGTCCAGAACCAAAAAGAGATTTTTAAAAATGAAAGCATCAAAGTTTTGTGTCTTAGATAGTGCCCTGTTTTGGAAAAATCATGAAGGAATATTGTTGAATTGTCTAACTATGAATGAAACTGACAGTGTCATGAAAGAATTCCATGCAGGGGACTGTGGAGGGCACTTATATTGGAAGTCTACTGCTGATAAGATACTAAGGGCTGGTTTCTGTTGGCCCTCTTTGTTTGCTGATGTGTGAAAGTTTGTTGTTTCATGCCACAAATGCCAAATCTTTGAAGGCAAAAGAAAGCTTCTGCCCTTGCCCCTTAGGCCCATTTCAACCGAGAAACCTTTTCAACAATGGGGTCTTGACTTCATTGGAGAAATCCATCCATCCTCTTCTGGCTAGCATAAGTGGATTCTAACAGCCACAGATTACTTTACCAAGTGGATTGAAGCCATCCCATGTAGGCAAGCCAATGACTCCACCATCATCCAATTCCTTGAAACCAACATTTTGTCCAAATTTCGCTGTCCTGAGAAGATCATTACAGATAACGTTGCTGCCTTCAGATCCAAGAAAATGATCAGTTTTTGCCACAAATTCCACATTACCTTAGGTCACTCCACAGCTTATTACCCTCAAGGTAATGGCTTGGCAAAATCATCCAACAAGAGTCTGATTAACATCATTAAGAAAGTCTTGGAGGAGAACAAGAAGAATTGGCACAAAAAGCTTGTAAATGCCCTATGGGCAGACAGATTGTCAACCAAGAGATCCATTGGGATGAGCCCATATGAGTTAGTCTATGGCATGGAGGCCAAGTTCCCCTCTTCTTTGGGAATCCCTGTTATCAAATTGCTGCAAGAGATTCAGGCAAAGCCAAATGACATCCAAAGAAGAATAAACCAAACCATCCATTTGCAGCAAACAAGAGAGAAAGTGTACGACAGAGCTCAGATTTTACAAGAGAAGCTCAAGAAAATGTTTGACAAAAGAACCAAGGCTGAAGATTTCTACTTAGGCAACAAAGTCTTAAGATGGGATTCAAGAAGAGAGGACAAAGGAAAGCATGGCAAGTTTGATTTCATGTGGAAAGGAACCTTTATTATTTCTGTTGTTCAAGGCAACAACACATATTTTCTTAAGAGTTTGGATGGTAGCACAGCTAAAGAAGGCCCTGTCAATGGCCGAATGCTAAAGAACTATCATGATCCCTTTTGTTGAACGCAGCACAGCTCTGTATACTATCTGTACATTAATATTTGTATTTTCAACACTTTTTCTTATAGCAGGCCAATAAGAGGGAACAACGCAGCAAATTCTGAAGGAAAGATCAAAGAAAGTTCTATTTCAGACCTTTGTTTTTGAAATAATCCCAAAGAAGTGCTCAAGCAGATTTCAATATGTTTACAAGCACCCAAAGGGCAAGAAGCAGAGCTGTAATGTTTCTGCAATTCATCTCAAAAAGATACTGCATATTAGCTTATAAGAATTCAGTCAAAGGCATTGACAATAAGGATAATTTCAGTTTACAGCAACAAGTGAAGATCAAGGCATTCTAACCTGTTGTTCTTGGCTTTTCATCCTGAAAAACCATCCCCAAGTGGAGCCACTGTTAGCCTCCTATTGCAATAGGTTTCATATTTCATGATTGACTGTTTTACATGCCAAATATGTCATCTTGTCATGCTGCAAGGTTCCATATTTCCAAGAAGTTCCATTTTGAAGAATCATACCATTTTTGAAGAGTTTTACAGATAAGGGAAAGCCAAACAGCTTAATCTTGGCTTCCCTAGGTTTAAATTGCTTGTTTTAGAAGATAGAGAATGAATATCTGTCTAAACAGCTTAAGCTTGGCAGATCAGTAGCTAGGTAGAGAAATGAAGGAGCCCAACTGCTTAATATGGGCCCTTGGAAGAGATAAGGGTTGATTTTAGATAGGAGGGCAGTTAAAAGAAAAGAAGACAATCAGGGTCTGCAAGTCTAAGTGCACCCATGCAAAAAGAAGAAAAAATGCTAGGTAAGTAGGCTGGGTAAGTAGTTTTGTGGTTGCAGAATCAAGCTATGTGATCCATTTCATGTTTTCAAGTGTTATATCTATTCAGATCACAATTGTGAGGCAGTTTTTTCATTTGGAGGAGCTCAAGCGAGGCATGTTTAACTCCCCCTTCTTCTTATTCCCCAAATCATTCACTAACCTCCCCAAAGAGGTCAAGATCTGCTTGCTATCTCTTAAGTTTCATCATTTGTCATATCATTGGCCTAAGTAAAGGTTTTCTTTGCTTAGGAGTACTCTTATTCATTCTATAAGTCCTATTTCCCCTTTGTAGCCTAAGATTTCTATCCTTAGCGCTTTCTAATCAAAATTCATATTAATTTCTAACTTACTATGTAAATCCCTATCTATTTTCCCTTCCCCTATTAAAAATATGTTAAATATCCCCCTTAGATACATATCCCCTCCCTCTGGTTGAAATATAACCATAAATAATGCTTGGGAATTACTAAGTTTATTTGAGACTTAGTAAGAACCCTTAGTTTGCTTCTTTAACCATTTTCCTATGCTTTTGGACCCCTTCCAAAGCATAAAAACCCTCTTCCATGCAATCGGACCCCTTCCGATGCATTAATAACCTGCTTTCCAAAGTTTTTGAACCCCTCACACATAAATAAATCAAATATATGGCGGGCCCCTGTACACTAACCTGCCTCCAGCTCCGCGCTCCATCGGCCCTCCGATCCACCCTCCCAGATCCAACGGCCTAGGTGCATTTCGGAGCCACCCCGACGTCCGACGCTTAGCCTCCGATAGGCTAGCGGTTTCCCCACCGTACCAAAGACGCGTGTCTCCACGCGATTGCATTGGAGCTCCTCTGACAAATACCGCCCCCATACAGAAGGCGGTCCGATGAAACCAGAAACCGCCTTCTGTCCCTCCGCTACTCACGTCACCTCTACGTCAACCCGCCACTGCAACGTGTCGCTACCACCACATCTGCCTCCATCCCTACCCCACTACCGTGTCCTGTGCCACGTCGTCACCGTGACGTCACTGCCCCATCACCCTGCCGTACGGCCACGTCACCCTGCCGTACCGGGACCCGCCGCTGACGTCATCACTGAAAAGGCGTGAAGGGCGAAAATCGCAGCAAAGGATGCTCGGAATGAGAAACTGAGGCAGTTTTCGATGCGGGATTATAAGAAAAATTGATCAAAATAGAGGGCTTCTCATGGCTCGACTACCTGCAAAACCCAAAAATTCGTGGGAGGCAACATGATTTCTTCATGTATGTTCATATTCAATCGGCCAGTGGTTATAGCATTCTGGGGGCCACGAAAAGCATTTGCAGCAGCTATTTTTTCCTTGAAAGGGCAGAAAAGGGGCGATTTGACAGTTTCAAGAGTATCAGAGGAAAGATAAAGCCCAAATTCATTCAAAGAGTATCAGTGAAGTGGTAAAGAGTATCAGATCGGCAATACCAAAGCAGGTGAACATTAAAGGCCTCCATCCAAGTCAAAGAAGCAATAAAGGCCATTCAAAGCTCATCGGATCGGGATTAGTGCACATAAAAGCCACCTAAAAGCAGCAGAACCGCCTAAGTTATTAAAGTCACAGTTATTGCAGAAACACTGCACCGAGCCACCAAGGACACCATATTAACTCATTTTGATGTAGGTGCCTCCAGCACAGCTCAAATAAATATCTTCTTGCATTAATTCCAGGACAAGATTAGATTAAAGAACTCATTTCCCTCAGATCTGTTTTAGGTCTGCTGTAATAGATATTTTTGGATATTTTCTCGATATAAACCACCCTAATTCATTGTTTAAAGGGTTGGTTGGTTGATAATCCTCATTCGAGACTTGCGCTATATATTTTGAGAGCTCTATAATCAAAGGCTGTTGGAATGCTTTGGATGAAGAGCTGTCTGTTGTGTTATTAATGGCCAAAGAGTGACTGTGGAATTCCCGTGCTACTACATGGCTCAATAAGTGTTTTCCTAACTCTGTTTACAGTTTACATATGTTTATGCACCATTGTGTTACCATCTAAATAGCAAGAAAGAAGAATAGCTTAGGTTTTGCTTGACTGCACCCTATGCTCAGTTCTTGTTATTTCTATATGTTTTCTTCAGAAATGGTTATGAATATGCATACTTAAATGATCATGTTTACCCTGTTTCTTTCACATATGACTGTTATTTAGGAATTCTTGACTGCTCCTAGACAAACTTTCATTCACCTTCCCTCTCTGTTAGCTAATGAAAGATTCTTAGTTGCCTTTCATCTTTGACCTTCATTCCATCTTTATTCCAGCCTAATATTGTTCTATGTGTAGCTATCCTGCTCTGTATTCCTCTTGTGACCAAGAAAACGCAACAGCAAGCCCTAATCCATGACTCCATGCCCAATGGTTTGAACTTCTCACTCTATGCATCCCAACTCTGCTTGAAAACATCATCCTTCCCACCAAAATCAAAACAAAACCCATGTACACCATAACTAGCCTAAAATCAACCCAAAACAAAGTTAAATATTAAAGAGAGAGCCCTCTCTGACTGCAGGTAGGCTAGGACCTGCAGCCCAAATATTGGTTTGTGGTTACCTCGGCCATATCCCTTAAGGAGCCAAGGGACAACCTGAGTGATAACAAGTAATACCCTTAGTTATAACTAATCTAACATCTACACAAAATCATTTTTTTCAATACTTTTGTTCCACAAAAAATAAAATTTACTTCTTCCATATATATATATATATATATATATATATATATATATATAAAATCCAAATAAAAAATATTTTTAAAAAATCACATTTTTAGTCACCTATATCTCTCTATGTAGCATTCTTTAGAAGGACTAGCTCTAGGTCTCCTTGGAAGTCTATTCTAACATCGGGGTAATCCTCTATAACGATGACCTATTGTTCCCACCACTAAAAGAAATCATCATTGAATGCGGCTTAGGTAGCTCATCCACCTTTGAGTCTACCCATCAAATCTTCCCACCATTTGATTCAAGGCTCTCTTGGAATATTGATGCAAGGAATCACTAGTGGATTTAGTTCGCTTCCATTCACATATACTTCCAAGGGATCACCGTGAAATTTTTCTACTTACACCATGCTTTCGTTTGTAAAAAAATCTAATCTTGTATGGACCCAACTAGGGAATTTGAAACTTTCTTTGGAGCTTGAGAAACTTTCTATCGTAAAGCAACACCAAATCCCCTTCTTGTAATATATTTTGTTTAATGCATTTTTTATGTCAGGCCTTGTCTCATGCCTTCTGGACCTTTTGGTGGAACCCTACAAGAAACCAATCTTCTTCCAACTACAATAACTCCTCCAATCCATGTTTCAGGGATCCCTCCTCCATCATTTTCATGTATGCCTCAATGCACAAACTTGACATGATATGTTCCATTAGAATCACTCTTTCTAGCTCGTACACCAGTCTGAATGGTGCATGGCCTATTAGATGCTTGCAAGTGGTGCAAAATTCCCAAAGGGAAGCTAGAATATGAGGATGCCAGTCATCGCAACTTACATTGAAAATCTTCATGAGTGCATTCTCTAAGATCTTATTAAAGCCTTCCACCATGCCATTAGCTTTTGGGTGGCACCGGGTACCTTTCTAATGGTAGATCTCAAACTCTTGTGTTAAGGCTATAATGGTTTTATTTAGAAAATTTATACCTTGGTCACTCATTGGGATTCTGTGGCAGCCAAACCTAGTAACAACTCAAATAAGAAATGTGCAACAATATCAACACTACATTCCTTCACTAACAAAGCTTCATCCTATTGAGTTAAATAGTTGGTAGCCATAATAATGTATCTCACACCTGGAATTTTAGCAAGCGGATAGGGATGACAAAATATATATCCCACTTATCAGAAGGATTTTATGTAATTTGAGGGTTCAATGACATATTTTTCCCTCCTAGGTCTCCCTACTCTCTCAAAGAGGTCACAACTCCTACAAAATATGTTTACATCTATGTGTATTGCCATCCACCACAACCCTACATGCATAATATTTTACACTATAGCCCATCCTGCATAATGTCCTCCTCCCACACCTCCATGTGCCTCTGCAAAAATCATCATCTATTCATGTCCTAGGATGCATCTCCTCAAAATTTCATTGGCACCCAACTTATATAAACATCCTGAAATCATTTGATAGTCTACAACCTTCACTACCAACTGTTTCTTCAGAACTAATGTATAGTCGGTTGGAGTAACCACTATGCTTAATTACTATGCAATCTCTATGAAGTAGTCATCCACCATGGTCATAGAAAATAGCTACACATTTGGAAAACCATGGCCCATACTTTGAGCTTCTTCCCCCATAACGATTCTTGAGAAGTATTTTGGTTGAGCATTCAAACATCCAAGATTGACCATAACTTCAAAGTCATATTCCTAGAACAATAACAACCAATTGCAAATATGCCCCCCTAACATGGGCTTGTTGACTAGGTATCTTAAAGCAGAATAATCAATGTACATTTTAAGCTTAGTACCTAACAGATAGTGTTGGTATCTTTGCAATGCATATACCATGGCTATGCCTTCTCACTCCATGGTGGTGTAATTGTGCTTAGTCGTGGACAATTTATTTCTAGCGAATGTGATGGGGTGATCCATATTTTCTCCTCCTAGTTGTGCTAGCACAACCACTAGTACATGGAACTCTTTGTTCCAATTGGGGAAAAACAAGATAGGCACACTGACCATTTTATCCTTCATTGTGTTGAGGGATTACTAACACTCATTCATCCATTTAAATAGGACTTCCTTCTTTAATAGATGCTCCATGGGTTTTGTTATGTGCAAGTGCCCCTCAATAAAATTCTGATAGTACCCTATGTGACTCAACATGGTGCACAATTGTTAGATTGATGTAGGGGGAGGAAGAATCACTATTACCATTATCTTCATCAGATCCACTAGCAATCCTTATTTTCAGATGATATGGCCCAATAATGTGTTGAATGGTGAACAAAATATACACTTATTAAGGTTTGAGGAAATTTAGATTTTTTGACACATGTCCAGCATTAGCCGTGATGAGCCCCGAATTGGGTAACTTATTGGGCTCATTTTGCCTAATTATCCTTGTTCAATCCTCCATTTTTCATAGATTATGCATGTTTTTCTAGTATGTTTATGTTATTTGAACGAATAAGGGTGGTCACTCTACCTAGGAGGCTAATACGTGGATATTTCAGGATTTTTGGACAAACTTTGGAGCAAAACCAAGCAATCATGGGTCAGCTGACAGCCAAGCTTGAGGGGAGGATTCTTAGGGAGGTTGTCTCTTGCATTAAATGGCCATCCTCGAAATCTCCACCCTCAACTCCGAGCTCCACAGGCCACCAAAACGAGTTTTAAAGGCAACCAAGCAGTTTTGGGAAGAACTAGCAGTTGGGACAGCTAAGTCCCTTGAATCTAGGAGGGGTGCTAGCCCCCTCGTATTATACAAATAGGAAGGCCTCAGCCTTCGTAGTTTACTTTTGGAACTGTTGGTATTTGCACTATAGTGTTGTCCTTTCTTCAGCTCGTTTTTCTTAGCTACTGTTGTACAAACTTTCTTGTGATGATTATTTTTTAGTAATGAGAAGCAGTCTTACTTGGCATCAGATCTGAGTTCTTTATAGGAGCCTGTAGCTCTTGGGGTTGGGCCCAACCCGAGTGCTAAGGCCTCCTTTATGTATTGTTATTTGTTCTTCATGCATTTGCAAAATTATTTCTATTAAAGTAGATTAAATCTTGCTGATTAACTAGGTCACTGTTAATGGTTAGAAAGACTTTTGATGCTCAGATTTAGTTGATAGGTTGTTTACAGGGAAAAGCTTCAAAAAAGGGCCATCAACCATCTCTGGTTTCACCTCTCCCTCAGTGGGATCAGGAGCTGTGATCAGGATAACCTTTCTGCCCACAAAAACACTGATTTTGCTTTGCCATGCAATCACTAGTGTTTGATTTTCATGTATAGAAGTTGGTTACAAGTTCAAACTTTTGCCTGCTTAGTTGCATGAGTTAGTGTACATGGTTTCATTGCAGTTCAACTTCTGTTCATCCTTTTTACTGCAGCTAGATCAGATTAGGTCAACGTAACTAGGTTTTTGATTTTACAAGTCTTCATCGGTTCAGTTGGAAAAACGACTTTCAGAGTCCTGGACCACCTCCAACCCTTATCCTACCTCCATACCCACTCCTTCATATTTCTTCATCCATCCATCCTCCAAAATCCCATTTCTGAACATCCTGTATAAAGTTACAGAACATCCTGTAGAAAATCACAAACATCCTGTAGAACCCCTACAGACTTCCTGTAGAAGCTCACGAATGAGGTTTCTTGATAGCCAAACTCTGTGAAACTCTCTGGAAGGATGTTAGAGACCCCTTAGGCCCTCTCTAAACCTTCCTGACCTCATCCAAGCATTTCCCCTCACCAATCCACCTCTGCACAATCAAAACAGTCAAATTTCATGCATGATAATTCTGACAACTTATTCAAAAATACAAAAAGATGTTTTTTTCAGTTGTTACTGTAGAAGTAGCTTAGATACATGTATTTACCTTCCTAGAAGTCAATGGCATCTCTTTCAGTATCTTGCATCCTCTTTCTTGCATTGGTAGGGATAGCTGGTAAAATTAGGGTTTGCTAGGGTTACGTTTCCTTTCAGCTTTCCAGTTTCTTTCTGCAAGTAGATCAACCTTCTTTGAGTTAGCTTTCTTCCATCAGTTAAAAAGCTTCTTCTCAGAGCTCATAGAAGTTGGCTTAAGCCCCTATCAGACTTGTGCCAGCTGACCAAGTGACAGTTGCGGCAAGAGCTAGTACTTGTGCATACAGCACCGTCACTTCCAAGTTTGTTACGAACTACCGGGTTGATAAAAGTAAAGAAGGGAGTCCCAGGAGTTGCATCATTATTGCTGCAATACTGGAGCTCGCCACTCTTTTTGGCGCCATTGTTGGGGAAGCGTCAGACTATTTGTGATTGCTGCTTTTCTTCTATTTTCCTACTCTAATCTTCTGCTAAGTAGTTTATTTCAGTTCCATTCTGCAAAAGTAAATTAGACATTTCCTGCTTTCATAGATTAGCCTTTTAATTCCGCAATTTCAATTCTGCAAGCGTAAAATAGAATTTCAATTCTGCAAGCGTAGTCTAACATTTCATTCTAGCAATTTGATTTCAGCAAAGTAGATTAGTCCTTTCCTACTTTCATTTCAACTCTGCATTTCCATTTCTGCAAGATAGATTTTAGTTAGTTGCAATTCCATCTGTTTCAGTTTTGCAGGTACAAGCAGAGAAAAAAGCAAAGCAACCAAAAATCCTTTCATGCCTCATAGGAACAGAGATAATACCGGAAAATTCCTACCCAACACCCCCACCACTTCACTGAGTCACCCTTCTCTCTTCTTTGGTGGAAGTGATCCAGAAGAACCTATAGGTGAACCTCCTGAGATATACGAAGATCCTATAATAGAAGAAGAGCAAGAAAACATTCCTTTTGAGACCATGGCTGACAACAGAAATGGTAGAGATGATGACGAGAGAATAGAAGGTACCTTCCCCATCCGAGAGACCAATGGGGACATGAAAATGAAGAACATCAGTCCCTCAGCCTTACCTCATTTCCATGGATTGACCACTGAAGACCCTAATACCTTCCTGTTTGAGTTTACTGTCCTTTGTCGAACCTGTGACTATACAGAAGATGAGAATAAGTTGAAACTCTTTCCCTCTACCCTCAAGGATGCAGCATTACACTGGTTCATGGGGTTACCTGGAAACAGTATCACTACTTGGGCTCAGATGCAGCAATCCTTTAACAAAAAATACCGGGATTACTGTAGGTCAAAGGAAACCAAGGGAGAAATCTTTCGGATGACCATGGGAAATGATAAGTCTTTAGAGGACTATGAGGAAAGGTTCCAACTTAGCTATAAATGGGCCAGGTGCACACTTGACCCTGAATCTCTAAAGCTGGTTCTGCTCCGAGGAGTCCCTGAAGACCTTCTAGATACCCTTCACATGCTAGCTGGAGGAGACATTTACCAACTACCTTTTGAGGACATAAAGACTTTGTTTAGAAACCACTCTAGGGCAGCCCAGAAAAGAGGTAGGGGGAATCCACTTTCAGCTAATACTACCTTCTCCAAGCATGAGTTTGCTAATCAGATGGAAGACCTCAAAAGTGAGATGAGACAGACCATTGCCATGCAACTTGATACTTTCCAAATCCAACAAAAGAAAGAGGAAGCTGAGAGGGCTCTAGCCATTTTCTGTCCCAGATGTATGAGGAAGCACCCTAAGAACGAGTGTCCATTACACTCAGTATAGGTATGTTTCGTTTGTGAGGAGAACCACCCTACAAACCAATGCCCAACCTTGCCCGGATTCAAAGCCATGTACCAAGGGACTGAGGCACCCACTGAACCTCTCTACTTCCTCAACCAAAGGAGGCCACATGGACCCAGACCTTACCAGCAGGGGATGCAAGGGACATCCCAAGCTTATTATAGCCCCAACCAATCTGCTCACATGCCTTCTTGGGGTCCCCCTACTCATCCTTCCTGGTCTGCACCTCCTCTGTGGTCTTATCCACCTCAATACCATACTCAACCCACTTCTCATTCGTTTCACTCACATGTCCAGCCACAGCCTCAGTGGAATGCACCTCAACCGGGGTGGAGGCCCCAATACAACTCTCCTCTCGCCATTCTGCCTCCACCACTGGCTCAACCACAACCATTACCTCCTACTCCTCCAAGACAACCCCAGATGCCTGCTCAACCGAACCTGAACCCCAACAACTGACAGGCCCAACAGGTATACACTGGGGAGACAACATGTCCTACCTATGCTGTGGAGATCTAGGAGATCAACCTGCAATCCGGAAAGACCCTTCCAGATCACCAACCTCCTCCCCCAGAGGACGAGGAAGAGAAACAGGAAAGTGAACCCAAAGCCATTCCACCCTTTCCTAAGCGACTAACAGTAACCATGCAACCAAACCCAGAGGAGACTGAACTTCTGGGAGAACTGAAACAGTTGTGTGTGAAAATACCCCTTCTCCAGGCCATCAAAGATGTACCGATATACAACAAATTGATTAAGGAGAAGTGTTTCAGGCACCCAGGTAGGAGAAAGAGAGATGCCTCAACTATCAATGTCATCGGACAACTGTCTGATCTAATGTTGGGGCGAGTAATCTATCCAAAGTATTTGGACCCTGGGAACCCTGTAGTTGATGTCCACATCAATGGCACCATAATTCCCCATACCTTGATTGATCTAGGGGCTGCCATTAATGTGATGACCAGGGACACCATGCTTAAACTCAACCTTCAGAATTCCTTAAGGAAGACCTCGACAGTCTTGCAGTTGGCAGATCGCTCCACCGTGACTCCCGAAGGGATTGTGGAGGATGTCTTGGTCTCTGTTGACTCTTGGGAATACCCTGCGAACTTCTTGGTCCTTCAGCCAAATGCTAAGCTCACTGGATACCCCCTCATTTTGGGAAGGCCTTGGTTAGCCACTGCGGATTCTTACATCAGTTGTCGAGCTGGAAACATGACCATAAAAAATGGTCCTATGTCCAAGAAGCTAGTCCTATACCCTCCTGCCCAACCTCTGCTAGAACATGACTTACCACTCTGGTTGGAAGAAGGAGATGAGGATGAGGTCTACTCTGCACCCTTGTGCACAATAGAAACCACTAGGGGAGGTCCTAAAACCAAGGATGATTTGATTGAGACTTTGATTCAAAATCCACCTCCCAGTGCAATGTCCTTAGAGGAATTGGTGGAGGATACCCAAGCCAACACCTTAGTGGACCTCTGTGTGACTGATCCAACCTCTCCCAGAGTTAAGAATGTGGAGTTTGGTCCCCAAAGAACTTTAAAGATCAGCTCTTCCCTATATCCTTCCCAGGAGAAGGAGCTGTGTAGCTTACTAAACAATCATTTAGATGCTTTCGCTTGGAGCTATAAGGAGATGAAAGGAGTCCATCCTTCGGTCTGTACCCATCACATGTACATCAAAGAAGATTGTAAACCAGTCAGGCAGCCTCAGAGGAGAATGAATCTGATCCGGATTTAAACAGGAACGCAATAAAATACAGAGATAACCATAAACACAAAGATGCAGCGGAAATAATACTTCATTTCATTACTGTAAAATACTGAAATATGCTTGCAACCAGAAATGGAAATAAACCAGCTAGGGCGATGGTAGCTTATCTCTGAGAAGAGATGTGCGGCTACATGCCTCTGAACTGTTCTAAACTATGTTACAATGAGGCTCGAAGGCCTATTTATTTTTGAGAAACAATGGAAAACCCTTCACATCCCGAAACCTAACCCTAGAAGATGAAACACCAAATTGTGGGCCCCGTTTGGGTAAATTGGTACATCAATTTCCCGAGGTCGTAACTTTGGCATACGATCTCCATTTGACGCGTACGATAGCTCGTTAGAAAGATCTATCTGAGTACTACCACTTTGGGAGACAACATCGGTCCATGGACCCATGTTGCCCCAGATTCCCAAAAAAAACGTCGTTTAGGGCCTCAAAACGGCTCCGGAAGTTCAGGACCCGAAAAACTACTAAAAATAGTAAACTGTGCTACAATTTAGGAAACTGAAAAAGCTAAAAGAGACAGTTGTGGGGGTCCAAATGGGATAGGTGGGTGGCCACCAACATCCACCTGGATCATTCCTCCCCCCTTGGGAAGCAATGGTCCCCATTGCGTTGAGTTCATCCCTGAGATGAGGAAGCTTCTGCTGAGCTGGGTCTCTGGTGAGCTGTTCTGCAATCTCTGCTGTGACCAGAAATGGTGGGAAGCATGGTTGGCGATGGTCCACATTGAACACTTGGTGCAAGCGAAGGAATGGAGGAATGTTGTGCTTCAAAGCATTGTTGCCCGTAGCCTTGGTACTGGTGTAAGGACCATGTCGGAGTCGCTTGATTTTCTGATGGGTTTTGGTAAGGCGTTTTCTCTGCAGATGTAACCAAACTTTGTCACCCACCTGAAGCTTGTGTGGTACCCCTGTGGGTGAGGAGAAGTTGTTCTTGTGTATTGTCATGACTGTATCCCTTTACTGCTATTGCTGCATGGATGAACCCTTCGCGGGGGTCATGGATGTGATGGCAATCTTCCCCTTACTTTGGGAGTGAACCAGACAGATGAATTTCCTGGTCTGGGAGATGAGCTTGCTACCTTTCTTAGCAGTGATCAAAGATGTGGCCATAGGTGGGGCTACCTCTGGTATCCTGTATAATGAATTTTTAAATAAATAATGATAGCACGAGGTCTTGACTCATACACAGCATGTTGCCTCCACAAGTATGGTTGGCCTAATAATACATCACAAACATCCAGAGGTGTAACATCACACAATACCTCATCTGTGAAGGGCTTGATGCTGTACGGAAGGCGGCACTATTGGCGAACTTTTAGATCTCGTCCTTCGTGAAGCCACCCGATATTGTACGACTGCGGGTGTGGTGTAGTCGGTAGGCCCAACCACTTCACGACCTCTGCTGAAATGACGTTCTTTTGGCTGCCACTGTCAACAATGAATTGTAGCGGCGAACCCTTCACCCACATCTGTGAGTGGAAAAGATGCTCCCCTTCCTTTGGATTTTCGAGCTCATCTTTCTGGATCTTGGCGGTGGCAACAGTGGTGCTGGGATCCGCATCAATGATTTGCTTCCCTTTGCCATTCCCCTTGTCGGGTTCTGGCTCAGGGTCAGAACATGCATCTGATTCGGAAGCCTTCAACTCGGCCACAAGCGACTGCTTGGTCCGACACTCACTTGTGTTATGAGTGGGACTCTTGTGGAACTCACACCACTTTCCTGTGTCCTTCTTCAGCTTCATGGTGTTGTTCTTTTCTTGCGGCTTCGACTAGTTGTCTTGGGTCACCCCGCCTTGGCTTTGTCCTTTGGGCTTCGGATTTGCAGATCCAAAGTCTCGCTTCTTCTGTTTGAACTTTTTCTCGATTGTGACAGCGTATCGGTATGCTGTGCCAAGTGAGGAGATGTTCAAGAACACCATCTCTTCCTGGATGTACTTGTGCAGGCAGCCACGGTATTTGAGTACCAAATGCAGCTCAGAATCTTTGATACCCAACTGTGTGCGAAGGGTATGAAAAATGTTTGTGAACTCCGGCACATCTTGGTCTCGTCCCTGCCGCAGTGTGGTCCATTTGATGTATTTGTCCTCATATCTTCCGACAGGGTAGTACTGCTCTTTGATGGCATCCCGGAAGTCATTCCAAGTGGGTGTGGCTGAAAATAGTGAGCCTGTACTTTCATCCTTCTGCTCGCAGTAGTTTTCCCACCAGTCCTTGATGTGGGGGGCTGCTTTGAGAAGAGCAAAAACAATCTTTTCCCGACTTGAAAATTCGTGAACAGAAAAATACCCATCTAGCAGATTTAACCATTTATCTACGGCATCTGCGTCTATTTGACCCTCGAAGATGGGGATTTCAAAATTAACTTGTACCTTAAACGGTATGGCGTTTCCAGAGTCGCTGTTGGAAGCCGATGCATCGCCTCTGGGTAGCCACTGAAGGATCTGCGCAAAGCTATCCATCATCGCGTTCCTTTGCCGCTCGAGCGCTTCTTTGAGCAAGATTTTGATAGGATCTCCTGCCCCATCGTCTTTCTTCTCATCCGCCATAGGAGGCCGTCGAGATTTGTGAGGCTGGTCTTGTAAAGGTTCGACCAGTTCAAGCCCTAACTCCTGATATCCCGACCTCGTTGGGGACATGCAAAGAAAAACAAAGAAAAAGCAGACCGCTCTGATACCACTGATCCGGATTTAAACATGAACGCAATAAAATACAGAGATAACAATAAACACAAAGATGCAGCGGAAATAATACTTCATTTCATTACTGTAAAATACTGAAATATGCTTGCAACCAGAAATGGAAATAAACCAGCTAGGGCGATGGTAGCTTATCTCTGAGAAGAGATGTGCGGCTACATGCCTCTGAACTGTTCTAAACTATGTTACAATGAGGCTCGAAGGCCTATTTATTGTTGAGAAACAATGGAAAACCCTTCACATCCCGAAACCTAACCCTAGAAGATGAAACGCCAAATTGTGGGCCCCGTTTGGGTAAATTGGTACATCAATTTCCCGGGGTCGTAACTTTGGCATACGATCTCCATTTGACGCGTACGATAGCTCGTTAGAAAGATCTATCCGAGTACTACCACTTTGGGAGGAAACATCGGTCCGTGGACCCATGTTGCCCCAGATTCCCAAAAAAACGTCATTTAGGGCCTCAAAACGGCTCCGGAAGTTCAGGACCCAAAAAACTGCTAAAAATAGTAAACTGTGCTACAATTTAGGAAACTGAAAAAGCTAAAAGAGATAGTTGTGGGGGTCCAAATGGGATAGGTGGGTGGCCACCAACATCCACCTAGATCAGAATCCATCCCTTAAGGACATTTTCAAATAAGAATTGCAAAAATTATTGGATGCAGGATTCATCTATCCTATCTCCGATAGTGAGTGGGTCTCACCTCTATTGCTGGTGCCCAAAAAGAATGGGAAGTGGAGAATCTATGTATATTACCGAGAACTTGACAAAGTCACTAAGAAAGACCATTTCCCTTTGCCTTTCATAGATTAGGTGTTGGATGGACTAGCAGGGAAGAAGTTCTTCTCTTTCCTAGATGGGTTCAGCGGGTATAACCAGATCTAAATCAGCCCGGAAAACCAAGATAAAACCACCTTCACCTGTCCTTGGGGTACCTTTGCCTATCGAGTCCTTCCCTTTGGGCTATGCAATGCTCCTGCCACTTTCCAGCGACCAGTATTAAGCATCTTTTCTGAGTTGGTCCATGATTCGGTAGAAATCTATATGGATGACTTTACTCCTTATGGGTCCAACTTCCAAGAAGCATTGACTAATCTGGGAAAAGTTCTAACCAAGTGCATTGAGATGAACCTATCCCTCAGTCCCGAAAAATGTGAATTTCTGATGACTGAAGGGACCGTGCTAGGACATACCATTTCTCGCCAAGGGTTACAGGTGGATCCTAACAAAATTGCTATCATCCAAAAGGTTCCACCTCCTCAGAAGGTAAGAGATGTTCGGAGTTTCCTAGGCTTAGCAGGATATTATCGAAGATTCATTAAAGACTTCAGTAAGCTAGCCTCGCCTTTGTTTGGACTCTTAGGGAAGGATGTTGAGTTTAAATGGACTGACAACTGTCAAGGGGCACTGGATGAGTTGAAAGATAAACTGGTGTCTGCCCCAATCTTGAGAGGTCCAAACTGGGCCCTACCTTTCCACATCCACACTGATGCCTCAAACAAAGCCATAGGGGCAGCCTTAGGACAAGTTGAGGAGAAACTCCCATATGCCATATACTTCGTCAGCAAAAACCTGTCCAAGGCAGAAATGAACTATACTGTAACCGAGAAAGAGTTCCTGGCTGTAGTCCATTCCCTGAACAAGTTCAGACACTACATCACTGGTTATCAAACATTCGTACACACTGATCATGCCGCGATTAGATATTTAATGAATAAGCCTGATGTCAATGCTCGTATCATTAGATGGTTACTTTTGTTGCAGCAATTTGATTTGACAATTGTTGACAAGCCAGGTAAGGAAAATGTTGTTGCTGACTTCTTGTCTAGATTGGACTTGCCTGCAGGTGAAGAAGGAACAGTGGATGACCAGATACCAGATGAGCATCTGTTTGCTATCTCTGTGCTCTCTCCATGGTTTGCTGATATAGCAAATTACTTGGTCTCAGCACAGTTCCCTCTGCATCTATCCTCAAAGGAGAAGAGTAGAATTGTAAGGAAGAGTGCCCTGTTCATTTGGATAGGGGGCAACCTATTTAAACTTGGCTCAGATCAGATCTTGAGACGTTGTGTTAGGGAGGAGGAAGTCTTTGACATCCTCCTAACCTGTCATGATGGACCTTGTGGAGGCCACTTTGCAACCAAAAGGACTGCCTTCAAAATTCTACAGGCAGGCTACTATTGGCCTACTCTTCATCAAGATGTCAGAAGATACATTAGCCAGTGTGACCGATGTCAGAGGATGGGGAAACTGACTCCAAGGGATGAAATGCCTCTCCAACCTCAAGTGACCTTCGAGCCATTTGAGAAGTGGGGCATGGATTTTGTGGGTCCTATCAAAGCTCCTTCAAAGCAACGGTCTTACATCATTGTGTGCACCGACTATCTAGCCAAGTGGGAAGAAGCGAAGGCAATCAAAGCAGCAACAGAAGAAAAGGTGGTTGAGTTTCTGAGGGAAAATATCTTCTACAAGTGTGGCTACCCAAGAGAGTTAGTCACAGATCAAGGAAGCCAGTTCACCTCCAACCCGATTGAAGATTTGATCGCTCATCACAAGATCAAGCACAAGACTTCCACCCCCTATCATCCTCAAGCAAATGGGTAGGTGGAAGTCACTAACAGAGCATTGGAATGGATTTTGACTAAGGTTGTGAGCAGCAGCAGAAAGGATTGGGCAGATCGCCTGGTTGAGGCCACCTGGGCCTACAACAGCAATTGGAAGACCACAACCAGTTTCACACCTTATGAGCTGGTCTACGGGAAGAAAGCTTTTCTGTCCATAGAGTTCAAATACAATACATTAAGGGTGGTAGCTCAGCTGGACCTAGATCTCAGCCATGCTCAATGTGAAAGATTATTGCAGCTGAATGGATTAGATGAACAAAGAATGCAGGCCCTCCTCCACTCAGAAGTAGTTCAACTCTAGAGGAAGATATGGCATGACCGGCACCTTAATGAAAAGCAATTCCAGCCGGGAGATTGGGCGCTGCTGTATGACTCAAGATATAGGGATTTCAAAGGGAAGCTAAGGACGAGATGGTTAGGACCGTATACAGTGGAGAAATGCAATGACAATGATTCAGTCCTTATCAGGACCATTGATGAAGAAGCCATCCCCATGCTTGTCAATGGGCATCGACTAAAAATCTACAAGAAACCCCTTTCAAGGCAGGAGTTCATTGAAACTGTGGAAAAATCAATGTTGGTAATAGAGCAGGGTTCTACCTCTGCTCCGGCCACACCTTGATCATCAAAAAAAAAAAAAAAAGAGGAATAAAAAGATCCCTGGACAAAAACCTCTCTGAGGCGGCCAGGGCAGGCAGTGAGGGTGAAAACCTTAGGGAGGCGCCCCTGCTGTCTCTCAGAAAATAAAGAATTTGAATAAAAAGATCCTTGGTTGAAAACCTCTCTGAGGCGCCCAAGGCAGATAGTGGGGGTGAAAACCTCATGAAGGCGCCCCTGTTGTCTTTCAAAAAATAAAAAAGAGGAAATAAAAAATAAAAGAAACTGGTCTAATCTCTGAAAAATTATTGCAGGTTGCAGGGAATACAGTGCTGATAAAGAAGGTCTCGTAAAATGAGGACAGGGGTCCGTACCAAGTCACCAAACATCCTCACATACACTCCCTCCATGACCACTCACTTTTTCCAGGATTTGGACACATTCAGGTCAAGACTCGACCTCCTACAGGAAGTTCAGGGCTTTCTACAGGAAGTTCTGCATTTCTACAGTAAACATCCTGTAGAACCTTTGGGCAGGCCAAAATCAATTCTGAAGAGGGATTTAAAGCTTGAAATCTGTTGATAAGGCATGCAGCCATCCATTTTTCCCATCCATCACCTGTTTCATCTCTTTCCACCACCATTACCACAATTTGGTCCCGTATTCCTGCATAGTCATGCAAAAAGTCATGTTTTCCTTAGAGTGACTTTTTTTTCCTAAGGGACAAATCAAATGTTCAAAAGCTCGCACACTCTACCTGTCAAAAGCTTCAATAGGAACCTTCATCAGTGACTATAGCCTTTCCCATTTCAGCATGCATCCTAGGAGGAGAAGCAACTACAAGATGTCCTACAGGAATCCTGTAGCAGCTGATCCATCTGGAGCGCACACTATGGAGTCAAGAGCAGTTGAAATCGACATAGAAGGCATGCAACCAGCTCTGCGTGAATGTGAACACCTCCTTGACAGCTGAGAAAAGACGGGGCTATGCATGCGACATTCACCACCAGAGTGTTGAAAAGTGTGCAACAAGAAATGCTTGTTGAGAATGCAACAAGATGATGGAGCTTAGTGGAAAGGAGTCACCTTCACTAAGTGGGCCCGCAGGAAAATTATGGCGCAAAGTCTATTTTTGGATCACACCAGGAGTGAGCACAGCAGGAGTGATCAGAGTCTATTTTTAGACTGCTAGTCAAAAATAGAAAAGTCAAATATTATTGTCTCATAATAATATTTAGACTATAAAATTTATCTTATCCTCTTGGAGCACTTTAGTTTGAGCTACAGATGTGGCACATGCAGCTGTTAGAAGGAAATACGCTTTCTTTATGAGTCAGTTGAGTTATTGCATGCAGGACATCAGTTAGAACTCATGTGGTTGAGTTATGTGGAGTTAGATGAGCAGTTAATGGAGTTGTGTTCAGTTTGACTTAGTTGAACTAGTTGTATTTAGTCTAACTGATCAATAGACTAAGTGATGAGTTGTTTGAATTAGTTATTAATTAATTCACTAATTATTAACTCATAATGCAACTGAAGAATACATCAGTTAACTCAGTGCATGTACAGTTCAGTAGAGACAGGTGTTAGAGGTTGAGATTGCTATCAGTTGTGCATGAGATTGTGCATATGCATGGGATTGAGTTATGCCAATGATCTCTGCGTAGTGTGGGCCAATACCAAGTGAAATATAGCTTGTGCTCACGTGATTTACAATGTGGGTGATTTTCACAAGGTAAATAGGAGTTTGGATCAGCCATTCTCATTCATTCTCAGCAGGTATTGCGCAGTGGAGGCAGGCAAGCAACGGAGGAGATTTGGAGATCAAATATGAGCTGTATTGTGTGTAACAGGTGGAGATAGTACTGAGTACTTGTGAGGAGTATTGTACTATGTTTGTTACATGTTCTCAGTCAATATAATATACAGATAGTTGGGGTTTTTAGCGAGATGCTTTCCCCGGGAAAATACTGTGTTGATATGTGTGATTGATGCTTCTATGTGTGCATGTTATTGTTTCTACTTCTATAAATTGATGATCAACGTAGAGGAGGTTATGTATTATGCATGTATTCTACAATAGTGTATAATCAGGATAATCTATGTTGAATATGTGTTTATTATTCAAAATTTCTACATGGTATCGGAGCAAGCTGATTTGTAGAAGAAGTTCTAAATGATATCAGTGTTGTATTGATCATCATATCTATTATTTAGAAAGTGTTTACATTTTATTTCTTCAGGCAGAGTCTGTGATCGGGCCAGGTAGCCTCTGGATTCATCCTTCTTTTGGAAGGTGAGATATCTGGTGAATTCCCATATAGTCGATCTCTGTACGAGAAATACTTTGTTCTCACAAATTTTAGATCAGAAGCGGTTGAGTTTTTTTGAGCTGGTGGAATTCGAATTTGCAACAGTGTTTTCTTAGTGTCAAAGTTGAAATGTCTTTCAACGGATTACGATTGGAGTATTCCCTTGAGGGCAGCTCGAACTATATTGCATGGAAGGATAGGATGGAGGCGGTGTTAGATGATAATGGGTTGAAGGAGTTCATAGATGCGGATGTCCCAAAACCTACTGATGCTGCTCAAGTCGAGGATTGGCAAAAGAAGACAGCAAAGTGTCAAAAGATTCTGTTGGAGGGTGTGAGGGATCACATTGTGTCCAACCTCCATGGAAAGGCTTCTCCATATTTGATGTGGAAAACGTTGACAGAATTATTCCAAAGTAAGAGCGACCAGAGGAAGTTGGCGCTCAAGGATAAACTCAGAAACATTAGGTGTAAGAATGGAGATAGTATGCCCCAGTATCTCACGAAGTTCACCCAATGTCGGGATGAGCTGGGAAGTGTGGGGGTAACTGTTGAGGATGAGGATATGGTGAGTCTAGCACTCCTTGGCCTTCCTAAGAGTTGGCATAGCTACCAGGACTCGGTGAATGGAAGGGAGAAATTTCCAGGATGGGAGAGACTTTGGTCGGATCTTGTGCAAGAGGAGATTAGATGGCACACCAGAGACAGTTCTTGATCTATGCATGATGAGGAGAACTGTGCCTTAGCGAGTAAGGCGAAGAAGGGGAAGGGGAAGGTTTCTCTTTCTGAATCCAGTTCTTCCAATGATGGGAATAAGGTTGACAAGTCAAAGGTGCGATGCTTTCGTTGTCATGAGTTGGGCCATTATGGTACTAATTGCCCAAAGAAGAAGTCTAAGAAGGGATCCGGGGAAGGATCTGAAGGTGAGGCAGCCTCACTTGCTTCACAGTTTGAGTTGGACTTCACACTCTTCGCATGCATGGTTTCATCCATGGTGGGAAGTGGTTGGTTTCTTGACAGTGGAGCTTCTTTCCACATGACCGGTGACAAAAGTTTGTTCAGTACTTTGGAGGAGAAATATCTCCAGATACTCATAGGGATGGGTAATGATGAGAAGTATAGTGTCTCAGGTGTAGGCACGGTTATTTTTTAGAGGGAGCATGGAGCTCGCCTTACCTTGACCGATGTCAATTATGTACCAGGACTGAAGAGAAACTTGGTGTCGATCGCGATGCTGGAAGATAGAGGCTATGATGTAGTCTTTAGTAAGGGAAAGGTTTTCCTTAGACACATCATCACTAGATAGGTGAAGCAGATTGGTTCACGGGTCAAGAACCTGTATGCTCTTGAGGTTCAATATGCATGCAAAGCCTTGAGTAGCGAGGCAACTAATGGAGACTTGGTGGTTGAGAGGGAGCGTATATTACCTCTCAACATGCAGAGCCAAAAGAAGTCTCAGATGATTGTGGAGGAGCCACGATTGGTGCAGCAACTTCAGGAGGTTGTGGAGTAGCCACAACAAGGGAAGCTGAGAGGAGATCGAGTAGAGACATCTACTCATGCAGAGACCTCCAGTAGGGGGAAACTTCGAGCTAGGTGGGCTTAGGGATCGCATGAAGCCATACCTCCAGGTAGGAGGTGGGGTGATGTGGATTGATCGTCCCAAGGAGGAGGGGCAGGATCCTTGAGGTACCCAACCTCTTGGATGTGACCTTGCTACGGGAGCCCCAATGTGTAGTAGCAGGAACTGACTGATTTGGTAGAGATAGATGTGGATGGAGCGGCAGAGAGAGCGACAGTGTAGGGAATCCCAGGACAGCGCATAGCATGCAGGCTGCAACAATATGAGAGACACAAGTGTTTTTCACGGTGCTAGGTGGCACAGAGAGGTGTGCAATGGTGCAAGATGCATGGAGATGTTGCAGTAGCGCAGATGTCAGAGAGGGAGCACTTGTCAGCAGCAGGTAGAGCTTCAGCATCAAAGTATGTTCCTAGCCCAACAAAGTGGTCATTTGGGAGTGTTTTTGTTCCAAGTGTTGTTGGAGCAAAGTGGAGCGGGAAGATGTGTTGCATGCAAAACATTCCAGAGTTACAGGATCGGGTTTGAGAGGAAGCCTTTCTTGTTGAGAGGGAGTGTTGAAAAGTGTGCAACAAGAAATGCTTGTTGAGAATGCAACAAGATGATGGAGCTTAGTGGAAAGGAGTCGCCTTCAATAAGTGGGCCCGCAGGCAAATTATGGCGCAAAGTCTATTTTTGGATCACAGCAGGAGTGATCAGAGTCTATTTTTAGACTGCTAGTCAAAAATAGAAAAATCAAATATTATTGTCTCGTAATAATATTTAGACTATAAACTTTATCTTATCCTCTTGGAGCACTTCAGTTTGAGCTACAAATGCAACACATGCAGCTGTCAGAAGGAAATACACTTTCTTTATGAGTCAGTTGAGTAATTGCATGCAGGACATCAGTTAGAACTCATGTGGTTGAGTTCTGTGGAGTTGGATGAGTAGTTAATGGAGTTGTGTTTAGTTTGACTTAGTTGAACTAGTTGTATTTAGTTTAACTGATCAATAGACTAAGTGATGAGTTGTGTGAATTAGTTATTAATTAATTCACTAATTATTAACTCATAATGCAACTAAAGAATACATCAGTTAACTCAGTGCATGTACAGTTCAGTGGAGACAGGTGTTAGAGGTTGAGATTGGTATCAGTGGTGCATGAGATTGTGCACATGCATGGGATTGAGTTATGCCAATGATCTCTGCATAGTGTGGGCCAATACCAAGTGAAATATAGCTTGTGCTCACGTGATTTACAGTGTGGGTGATTTTCACAAGGTAAATAGGAGTTTGGATCAGCCATTCTCATTCATTCTCAGCAGGTATTGTGCAGTGGAGGCAGGCAAGCAGCGGAGGAGATTTGGAGATTAGATCTGAGTTGTATTGTGTGTAACAGGTGGAGATAGTATTGAGTACTTGTGAGGAGTATTGTACTATGTTTTTTACATGTTCTCAATCAATATAATATACAGATAGTTGGGGTTTTTAGCGAGATGCTTTCCCCGGGAAAACACTGTGTTGATATGTGTGATTGATGCTTCTATGTGTGCATGTTATTGTTTCTGCTTCTATAAATTGATGATCAACGTAGAGGAGGTTATGTATTATGCATGTATTCCGCAATAGCATATAATCAGGATAATCTATGTTGAATATGTGTTTATTATTCAAAATTTCTACACAGAGGACCGGGTCTTGAAAGCCTTGCATCCAGCATCAGCCAATGAACGAAGGAATTCCAAACGCTTGTGCACGAGGTAGCAGTGAGCAAAGCCATTGTTTCACGTCCAGAAACCTGCGAAACACATCCACAGCCACATAGGTAAGTGCCTAACCTTATTTCATCAAATTTCATAAGCTATACTGTGAACACTGCATATCTGTGAATGGTGCGGATTGAACGAATGCAATGGCCAATCAACTAGCCACCCACAGCCAGTAGAATTGCATCGTGGGATCTGAACAAGCTCGGTTACACTCGATTCCGCTAGAAGGACGTGGAGCCAACATGTGGGAAGTGTCCAGTCGGGGAAAATCATCAGATTTGCAGTGAAATCGACGGACTGACAGGGATGACGGCGGGTAATGGCAGAGATAGACATTGGCGGTCAGAGACACGCCGAGGAATGATGGCCGTGACATTGTCTAACGACTCGGCCTAGACACCTCACCCCTTGCGCCATGAATTGTGCCGTATTTCAAAATCATTCGACCAGAGCTCTCACATTAACCACTGTCATTTACGCCTACAACCGGTTTTCAGCAACATGAGCGTCCTCCTCCTCTGCAGTTCGTTAGCCCGAGTTCCTCGACCCGGTTCAAAATATTCCCATGTCCCAAGCTTGCTCAGAAGCGCCATGACATCCTCCAGAAGTAGGAAAAGCTATCTACAGGAAGGAGCTCTACAGGAAGCACAGCGAAAGCTCCCGGAGCAGAGAAACCCATATCTGCTGCATCGGAATTGGAAATTTCGGAGAGAGGTAGGCTCGAGCATGCCATTCCCATGCTTGATATTTCGAAAGGTGGTGAATTAACTTGTTTGGAGTAGGGAAAAGTAAAACCAGTCTGCCTGTGGGTCAAGAATGGTGGTTTGCTTATATGATACACGGAATTTCTTTCAAATGATGCTGCATCACATTTTCCTCCACGATTCCTGTTAACCAATTCTCTCCATGAATGATAAACCACTATAAGGCTCACCTGTGCACATATAAAAGATTGTTGTGACTGTTATGTGGATGGAATAGAAAAACAAGCTCTGCACCCTATCTGTGAGAGCCTAATTTCCTTTTGACAAGTCGAGTTTTGGTCAGCAACAGTAGTATAACCAGGAAATTGGTGAAAGGGGAGATACAAACAGCTGAGAAACCCTGTCCTGAGAATCCAAGGAGAAAACCATATCCAAATTTCCATTCTAACCAGGGTTCAAGCTAAAAACAGAGTGTTTTCATCATGCCAGGAGGGTTTATCAGAAAGGAACCCTCCGATTCCAGAAAATTGAGGGAAACTCCCGAGGTGGTAGAACTGTTTACCCGTGTCAACTGGATGACCTTCTGTGATAGAATTCAAGGTCACGATAATGAAATAATAGAGGAATTCCTAAGGTCCCTGCAGCCCAAACCAAAAACACTGGCCACTGTAAATTTCAGAGGATTGACCTTGAAACTCACCCCACAACTCATTAGTCGGGTCACTAATTTGCCATTGGGGATACCCTGGGATAAAGAGGAAAGTAAATTGGGCCAGAAGGCAAGAAATGAATTCTTCCTATCGGAAGAACAGTTTTCAGAGGATAAGAATGGGGTCCAGAGAGCCAGCCTTCAGCCATTTTGGAGCGAGGTTAACCTTCAGATTATGAAATATATTACCTATGAGGGGTGATTCAGTATTGTGTATGGTTATCACTTCCGCTTGTTAACTGAGCTCAGGCATAAAATGGATTTGCCCTCAGAAAAAAAATTGAGCATCCCATACTTCCTCCTATAGTCATTGATTGAGTGTGGCACAAAACTGAAGGAGTGGACACCAGACTAGCTGGCCCGTCATGGGCTTATCAAGCTTCTAGTAGAAGATGCCCTCCATACTTATACTGTCCCTATCTCCTGGGAGATTTTTCGCAATATGACCAAGGATGATGATATCCAGATTCTAGCCGAGGAACTCACTTCATCCAACAGTGAGGAAAAGGAGCATATTGAGGTAGAGAAGCTAACTAAGGGTAAGGAAATTAAGGGTAAGAAAATGCAGGACAAGCCACCACAGGAAAAGCAAGAAGAGAAACAATAAAAAGGCCAAGATACTGAGGCTAAAGCTGTGGGTGAGATAAAAGCACAAACGCCAAGGGAGAAACGGTTGAAAATTAGGGCAGAAAGGACTGAAAAGGTCCAAGCAAGTGAGGGCACATCCAAGGAAACCATAGCAAAATTGAAGAAGAGGACACCCCCAGCCAAGCAAGCCAAATTAGTAAAAACCGGTTCTACAGGAAGCCCGAAAACTGCTTCTACAGGAAGATAGAAAACAGTCAGCACAGGACTTTCTATAGGAAGTCCGAAGACAGAGCAACAGAGGGAAAAATCACTGGAAATTTTAGCTAGGGAGGTAGCAGCTATGCTGGCCACCCTAAGAACATCTCCCAAGCAGAAGGAAAAGTGAAAGAGGGAGCCTCCCCTATATTTTAAGGCAAGAAGGAGTGTAAGGATTAAGACTGGCAGACCCCAGCCTCCGTCAAAAGAACCAATCAAAATTGTAGACACCCCTGCCACACAAAAGGAGAGGTCCCCCTCCAAGGCATCCATCACTTATGAATGGGGAAGCCCAAAGACATCCACCTGGAGGGAGAGAATGAAAATATTGGACACAAAGGCCTCTCTACAGGATGTTGAGACTATTCTACAGGAAACACTGGCTAGGTTGAAGGAGACCGAAGCAATGGAGGGTGAGGCAGATAAATCAACACAGGAGGAAGAAAAGGTAGAAAACATTCTGGAACCTAGCCCCCAGCCCAGCTTGGGCTCCTATTATAACTTCTTGGAGGCCGGAAAGATCATTCCTCAAAAATTCACAGTGCCACTTTTCCTTGCACTAGAAGAAGAGAGAGTGAGGACCCACACTTGGATGAAAATCGCTAAGTCCAAGGGTGTGGCAGATATAGGTCCTCTGGAGGAACAACTCAAAGAGGCAAGGAGGGAATTGGCTCTAGTACGACATGTGGAGAGCAGCCAATGGGTCAAGCTACAGGAAGAAAATGAGCTGCTTAGACAACAGCTACAATTACAGGGACAGAGGAAGGAAGACAGGCCTCATATCTTGGGAGAACAACAGCAGCAGGAGGAGCCCACAATAGCCAGAGATACCCCTGATGAATAGCAGAGAAAGGAAGGGGTGCAGACTGAAGTTGAGATACTGAATCGGCAGCTACAAGAAAAAGAATTGGAGACACAATCTCTGAAACAGCAGATACAAGAAAAGGAGGCCCAACTAGCCTGCATGGCCAGCTGGGCAATGGAAGCTCTGCAGTGTAGGCAGCCTGCCAAATCCTATGCCCTATACCTCAAGGATCAATGGTTACAGTTTCAGATCAATACCTTGGCTCAAAGGGGCATCACCCCAAATTATCATCAGTTTGCAGCACTATGTGGCAGTAGTTCATCTGAGGATAGGGCCAAATTATCATAGTTCTACTTGCACAACTTTGCCCTTCCAGACATGAACGCATGAGATCCTAACATGGTGGTAGGGGATGTCCAGATCATGGCCATGGCCTCTTGGATGAGCCATGAGGAGAAGAGAGCAGCAGAGGTCCGCAGTGTCATAGGCAGAGAGCTCAGTGAGCCTCTCATGATCAGAGCAAAGCTAGATGACCCATTAGCAATGATAAGCGCCCACTACCACTTGGCCAATAGTCCTCAGGATCTACCGGAATACATTGAGCAACAGGCTCAAGCCATTGCCCACTTTGAGGACATGGAGAGACTGTTGGGAGAAAACTGCATGCATGCCTGCACAAGGTGGTGGAACACACTGCCTCACAGCCTGAAGATAAAAGAATACCACTCTCCCACCAGGATGAGGGAAGCCTTGGCAAGGGTACCCCTATACAAACAGTTGATGGAGAACTTGCAGGCCAATTGGATTGGCTTGAAATTCAGTCCTCCTTTACTTTTGGGATTGCTAGAAGGAGTGAAGGAAGAGGAAGAAGGTAGACAATGGGAGGAAGTGGAAAGGAAGGCAGGATTCCACGACCGGGAAGAGGATATCATAGCAGAGGCTTGGGACGTGAGGGAGGCGATCAAAGCCATAAAGGATGATGAGCCCCGAATTGGGTAACTTATTGGGCTCATTTTGCCTAATTGTCCTTGTTCAATCCTACATTTTTTATAGATTATGCATGTTTTTCTAGTATGTTTATGTTATTTGAACGAATAAGGATGGTCACTCTACCTAGGAGGCTAATACGTGGTTATTTCAGGATTTTTGGACAAATTTTGGAGCAAAACCAAGCAATCATGGGTCAGCTGACAGCCAAGCTTGAGGGGAGGATTCGTAGGGAGGTTGTCTCTTGCATCAAATGGCCTTCCTCGAAATCTCCACCCTCAACTCCGAGCTCCACAGGCCACCAAAACGAGTTTTAAAGGCAGCCAAGCAGTTTTGGGAAGAGTGACTGTTTACTAGCAGTTGGGACAGTCGAGTCCCTTGAATCTAGGAGGGCTGCTATCCCCCTCGTATTGTACAAATAGGAAGGCCTCAACCTTCGTAGTTTACTTTTGGAACTGTTGGTATTTGCACTATAGTGCTGTCCTTTCTTCAGCTTGTTTTTCTTAGCTACTGCTATATAAACTTTCTTGTGATGACTATTTTTGAGTAATGAGAAGCAATCTTACTTGGCATTAGATCTGAGTTCTTTATAGGAGCCTACAGCTCTTGGGCTTGGGCCCAACCCGAGTGCTAAGGCCTCCTTTATGCATTGTTATTTGTTCTTCATGCATTTGCAAAATTATTTCTGTTAAAGTAGATTAAATCTTGTTGATTAACTAGGTCACTGTTAATGGTTAGAAAGACTTTTGACGCTCAGATTTAGTTGATAGGTTGTTTACAGGCAAAAGCTTCAAAAAAAGGGCCATCAACCATCTCTGGTTTCACCTCTCCCTCAATGGGATCAGGAGCTGTGATTAGGATAACCTTACTGCCCACAAAAACACTGATTTTGCTTTGCCATGCAATCACTAGTGTTTGATTTTCATGTATAGAAGTTGGTTACAAGTTCAGACTTTTGCTTGCTTAGTTGCATGAGTTAGTGTACACGGTTTCATTGCAGTTCAACTTCTGTTCATCCTTTTTACTGACAGCTAGATCAGATTAGGTCAACGTAACTAGGTTTTTGATTTTACAAGTCTTCATCGGTTCAATTGGAAAAACGACTTGCAGAGTCCTGGACCACCTCCAACCCTTATCCTACCTCCATACCCACTCTTTCATCTTTCTCCATCCATCCATCCTCCAAAATCCCATTTATGAACATCCTGTAGAAAGTTACAGAACATCCTGTAGAAAATCACAGACATCCTGTAGAACCCCTGCAGACTTCCTGTAGAAGCTCACGAATGAGGTTTATTGATAGCCAAACTCTATGAAACTCTCTGGAAGGATTTTAGGGACCCCTTAGGCCCTTTTTGAACCTTCCCGACCTCATCCAAGCATTTCCCCTCGCCAATCCACCTCTGCACAGTCAAAACAGTCAAATTGCATGCATGATAATTCTGACAACTTATTCAAAAATACAAAAAGATGTTTTTTTCAGATGTTACTGTAGAAGTATATTAGATACATGTATTTACCTTCCTAGAAGTCAATGGCATCTCTTTCAGTAGCTTGCATCCTCTTTCTTACATCGGTAGGGATAGCTGGTAAAATTAGGGTTTGCTAGGGTTACGTTTCCTTTCAGCTTTCCAGTTTCTTTCTGCAAGTAGATCAGCCTTCTTTGAGTTAGCTTTCTTCCGTCAGTTAAAAAGCTTCTTCGTAGAGCTCATAGAGGTTGGATTAAGCCCCTAGCGGACTTGTGCCAGCTGACCAAGTGACAGCTGCGGCAAGAGCTAGTACTTGTTCATACAGCACTGTCGCTTCCAAGTTTGTTACGAACTACCGGGTTGATAAAAGTAAAGAAGGGAGTCCTAGGAGTTGCAGCATTATTGCTACAATACTGGAGCTCACCAATCCGTAAGACCTCAATATGCTTCTGCAATAAACTTAGCATTGTCCAGTCATTTAATTAGACTTCCAAGAAGTTATGGATGATCTCCTAGAAAGTTAGCCACTACAACTAGAGAGAAAATAAATGGTGCATTCTTTAGGCTGAAATGCATTACATCATACTGAAGTCATCCCCATTTTGTCACAAATGTGGTCTTGTGGCAATCCTCCTTAGCAATACAAATCTGATGGTACCCTGAGAACTTGTTTGTGAAGGAATAAGCTTCATGAACCCCAACACTATCTAGAAATTCATTCATAAATGAAGTGGGGAACAGGTCATGCACATAAGAATCTTTTAGTTTCCTTATGATAACAGAAATATGAATCTCTCATGTTTTCTTATTCTGCACCACAATAGGGTTGATTCATTCAGGCTACTCCACTAGCTTGATGATCTCAACTTCCAACATCTTATCCAATTCCTTCTTCACTTTTTTTTTGTATATCAGATTTAACCGGTACGACATATGGTTTATCAGTCTTGTATCTGGCTTGAGAGGAATGTGAATTTTTCCAAGATCTCCCACAAATTCCTTCATCTTGGTGAAAGTGTTCAGGAACAACTCCTAGTACTCTCTTAGCATATCTACAACTTTTTTTACAGTCTCATCATCCCAATAATCCCTAATTAATGCCATCTTTGGTTTGTCCTCACTCTTGATATTTACTTTGTTCATCCTGATTAGAATAATCCTCTATTCCCAGATCTAGTCCTATTACTTTATGTTCCCCTTCAGATTCTAGAATATTTAAATTTCTTGGGTCTTCATCATCAGCATCCCATGTAACATTGTAGCACTCCATGAAATCTCGTGCCTATTTCCAATGCTAGTGGGCTGGGCATAGTAGCATTGTCCTCTACTCTAACCATTGTTCCATTAAAAATATTTCCTTCTTCAATGCCTTTAGCACATGGTACAATGCTAAATTATCAACCATGAAACTAAATGTGACCTTAAAGTTTCTCATTTCTTCCCACTACGCAGTTCCTCTAGGCACTCCCAATTCCACATACCAATTCTAGGGAATGGTATCCAACGTATGCACAAATATATGAACCCATTCATCCTACAGAATTACTCTTTGATTCCATGCTACAACAAAAATTTTCACATGAGTTTTGGGTAAATTCATCCTTGTATACTTCTCTCCCCTAATTTTTTTCTCACAACCAAACTATATGCACAAAAAATGCTTCAACTTCACTTAGGTGTCAATCCCATCTTTATGCGCCACCCACCATCTTGCAGGAGTTTCCTTCAAAGAAATATCTATGGTTGATAATATTAAATGCTCATCCAAATTCTTCTCAAACTCATAAAAAAATTCTCCAACATCAGTGAAACTATCATACCTTGGGGGATTGTGCACTTTCGTTATGATCAAGCATATTATGCAGGTAATGTGTGTGCACCGCTGAGTTGAAATTTTGTGCAACCTTCTTTTTTAGTTTTCTATTCCCTCTTCAAAATCTGAGGTGCATGAACCAATACAGCACCAACTTAGTACTCCATCCACATTTGGGTTGACCCAGTCCTCCTTACGCACAGTGACTTTATAAATTTACTCCAAAGCTTCTATGTTGGCTTCTTCTCACACGAAATCCACATAGTGATCCTCTTCACTTGGGTATAGCAATGTGATTACGTAGACACCCCCTAACTCAAAGATATTTTTTATTTTTTTTAGATTGATAAGCACCTGGTTATTGCAGGCCCAATGAATCCCTACCAGGATGAACAAGGATCTGTATCATCCACAATCTCAAACACCTCAAAGTATGTCATGTTGGTAACTCCATCGATGTCAGCCTCCACATTAGATAATTTTCCGATCGGAAAAATCTTGCACTGATTGGCCAATCAAATTTGGATGGGTGAACAAGTTAAATTTAGCCTCCCCATCATCTCCCACATATTTGGAAATATATTCACATTAGAACCCAAATCTATAATTATGTTATCCATCTCGTATGCTCTTGCCTTTGTCCAAAACAAAAATTCTTGGCTAGTTATCTTCTTCTACGCAACCTAGTTAAATGTGCACCTTGTCACTTACATTTCTTATTTCTTAGGCTCCTTCGTGCACTAGGTGATCACCTTGCACATATTTTGTAGGTCCCCATCATCTTGTATCATATCCAAGAAGCTCTTCAAGAATGCCAAAATCAACCTATCTCCACCTTCTAGACTCTTCTCAGTTATCCTATCAAAAAATCGGGGCATATCAAAAATAGGGTTATCCTCAGGAAGCAACAAATCTATTGCAACCAACTCCTTACATGCTTCCTTGTATCTGTCCTTCTCTTTTTTAGGATAAAATCTCAAAGTTGGATCATTAGCTTTACACACCCACTGTTGACCAATACCATCCTGGCTCGCAGTGTCTATGCCAATCTTAATTCCTATGCGCATCACCACCTTTACCTACAGTTGGAATTATGTATTTTGACCTTAACCTTTTGCAAATTTTACCCCTTTTTCTATTGTAGCTTCACCAACAGCTATGGAAATTCCTCCATCACATTGTTAAGAGCCCAACAATATATACAAGGAAAGTATGGAATTGGACAACCTCTCATAAGATGCCAAGGTTGACCACAACTGTAACAAACAATCATTCCTCTTCGATGCCTAAAGGCTCCTCGTCCTTGTCATAATCCAAAAATCCCTCCTAGTCCTCTCCCCATTACACCTTGACGTCTACCATGCTGACTGTAGTTTTTCACCGACCTTTATTAACCCTCCTATACTTGATATGCATCCATACTGTGGTTGTGCATCAACTCCAATGCCATGCAATGGTGGATATCATGACCAAATGAGTTACAAAAATCACAAAATAATTTTCTTGTAGAACATTGATACTTTTTCATTATAAGGAAATCTATGGGCATATGATCCCACACTCTACAAATCTCACACCATAACCCTCTTCCTTAGACTATGGGGTTTGCACCACAAGTCACCATGTAATCACTAAGCATGGGGCACTCATTCTTGTGATGACCATCTATGTGATAGATGGTGCACCATACTTCCAAACATTGTTTCTTCCCCTTAGCTAGGTCCTGGAACCGTTTGGTGAGCGCAACCATATGTGATTGAAGTTGTGTTATGGCCACATTATATTTGACCATTGAAACCATTTGAGACACCTTCAAATTCAACGAGTGCTCTAGAGATTCTGACTGAGTGTGTATCTCCTATTGAGTAAGTGGTACCTAAATGTGAGGTATTTCTCCAACAATAAACCACTATTTATGTTGTTCATCTGCAATATCAAACACTATCTTCCCTAGTAGCATCTTAAATCACTAGTCGTATCCACAAACAAACTCACTTGGCTTCTGTGTAATCTACTTCGATTCTTTCATACATTGTGAGGAAGAATTAGGTATGTGAAACTCTCTAAGAGGTTATTGCTTGATATCCTGGAGTGTCTTGGCTGGACTGGCGAGGCATTAACTATGTACTTAATATACTAGGCTAGTACAGGGTCTCTAAAATGTGAATAATCAGTTACCTGATTCCTACTGCAGCAAACTGATAATATTTCACCTACTTGTTAAATTACTTGAACAAGTTACTTGCATTTTTCTACGGAAAATATTGAAATACATACACTACAACTTTCACAAAATAAAATACCGCGGAAACGAAATACTTCACTGAAGAGAAATAAACACACACATCAACACAGTTGCTTTTGGACAATGTCCCCAGAAAAACCCAATGTGGGAAAATCGATGCAGTAGCTGAGGGTTTTAATTATTATGCAACAGTAAATCTTAGTACAAATCATTGGATGCCAAAACTGACTATCTAATACAAAGAAATGTTGGCAAAGAGTTAGTGATAAAAATCTCACAATGATTTTGGAGATCCGACACTGATCAGGGGCTGGCTAGCTAGCCCCATTCTACCTCTACGCATCTGTTGCGTCAATCCTATGTAGATCTGCTTCACACTTGCTAGGCTCTACGTCACCTCCTATGTTGATCTTGTGTTGTCTGGAAATTTGACCTTCTGGCCCTCCAGTCTCACACCCCTGCTTCTGGCACTGGATCTCGACTCTCCCAGCTAGATTTCAAACTCCCTCTAAAGCTTTGTGATGTCTCTGCGTGGCACCGCACTGCCTCATTGAATTTCTCTATGCACTCTCTGCTTTGCACTCTCTGGATCTAGAAAACTCTCCTCCAGACTACTATCCCTTCCCCTCACTGCAAGAATATCACTTGATCTCACTTCGACAACTCAATGATGCTACTCTTGATAAATTCGATCTCTGATCTCTCATTCAATATGTCCTCCAAGTGCCCATCAAACTCCTTCTTATAATCTCTCATTAGAGCTCCAACGAGCAATATTAAAACATAATCAAAGGTTAATATTAATTTTGAGTTGATCCTCAACCTTCTTCTAGAAGATTCACACCTTATTTAATTAATTCCCTTTAATTAACCAGATTTTCTAAGTTTAGACTTAGGGAACCATTTAAAAAAGTTAATTATTTTAATTAAACCATCTCTAGGTGGAATTTTCCCAGACGATTTTTGGGTATTGGAGAATGCACGTGTCTTAGCCTCTCTATAAAATATCGAGGAAAGAGCACAACTGATTATACAAAAATCAACACACCCCTCTTAGCGAGGAATGTTCTCTGGCGTTGCAACCTATTGAAGCATCACTTTGTCTTTGCATCATCTCTTGTTGCGCTGCTGATGTTTGGCTCTAATTCCCACTAGTTGCTGCACAACTATAATAGTAGTTGCGTTTGTGTTGCTATTGACCCTGTTGAACTGCTATCAACCCTTGCATCCTCACTGCAACCCTCTCTCCATCTGTTTTTGTTGTAACTACAACAGAAAAGAATCCAAAATACTGAAACAATTGTGTTCAGTATGATGCATCTGTCGGTCGAGTTCTGACTGCTGCTAGCATCTACGTTGTCACTGAAGCTTCTATGATGCTGTTGACTTTGCATTGTGCCAACTTCACTTTGCCAACTCTTCTCTGTGCTTCTCAGTCTCATACCGCTAGTAGCTACTTCATCTGCCACTCTAGCACCTGACTACACCAATTGACACTAGTTCATTCTGTGACTGCTAACTATGGGCTCCCATAGCAAGATCTTGATCCAAGAGGTGGAATCCTCAAGGATCCTGCCCATCATGTAGCTCTTTGGGGCTACAACTCCATATCGCCCCACCTCACTCCTGGAGGCATCTTGATAATCATAACAAACTCTTCCTCCAATGTGGAGGACAACCTATCGATCTCAATGGATGTAGCTTGTTGATTATGCTTCTCCTCCTTGCCCTTCTTTCTAAGAGGACACTGACTGTTGTAGTGGCCCATCTTGCCACACATGAAGCACATGATCTTCGAAATATCCTTCTTTCTTTTGTATTGCTCCTATTGTCCCTTTGATGCAAGGGCCATGTCCTACTCTTCATTCATGGCTTTCATCCCACTGCTTCTACTGTCACTAATTGTGGCCTTCACCAAATCACGCCTCATATCCTCCTCCTATAGATCAGCCCATACACGCTCCCAATTTGGTAGTTTTTCTCTACCCATGAAACTTTGGACTAAAACTTTCCATTCTTCAGAAATGTTATTTAGCTCTAATCGTACAAACTCCGAGGGTTGGGGTGTTGATCCTACTAAAGAAAATTGGTCCCAGACATCCTAAAGCCTCGTAAGGAAGGGGACCACTCACTCACCTTTATGCATCCTCGTGCATCTCAGCTTCTCGTATAAGTAATCTTCTACTCCTCGGAATATCCTTCATATAACATAGCTAAGGCTTCCCACATCTGTCAGGCAGTATCCTTGCCGAATATATGGGATACTACATGATCTCAAACCCCATCAAGAATGATCATCTTAGTATTCGCCATCTCAGCCTTGTACTTCTTGAGCAAATTTGCATCGTCAAGTATAGCTACCACACTATCGACATAAGTTTTAAGATCATGCTCATCTAGAAGGCAGGAGATACTAGCCTTCTATATCACATAATTGGAGGATCCATCCAACCGATCTTGATCTCTCAACCCAGCTAATGCCATCTCTCTTGAAAAATTCGAGCTTCTCCCTCTTCTCCTCTATGCAGCTACTGCCTAGCTATTCACGCTCCCTTCTAGAGTGAGAAATCTCACACAAATCTATTGCTGCTCTCCTAGAAAAATTCAAACTTCTTGGTTGGAAGCCCTTTGATGAAGAAATTCCCTAAGTATGTGTTACTATCTTCTTCTGACGTTATTCTTCCAGCAACTGCTACAAAATATCTACATCTAGCTGAAGATTTTCTCTACAAGGAAAATACGTTGCTCCCTTCTGCCTCTGGAAAGCTTCAATCTAGAGATCAAATTTATTTGTTGACTCACTTAGAGAAATCAATTTCTCCTCAAAATTTCGACTTCCTTGGCCCAAGGACTGTGTTGCCTGTGGGGTTTTGAATTGTTGCCTCTGCATTAATTTCAAAATCCCTCTTCCTTTTTGCAACTGAGATCTTCTTCTCACAATATGTGCTATAATACCATGTGAATAATAGGTTACCTGATTCCCACTATTGCAAACTGATAATATTTCACCCACTTGTTAAAATACTTGAACAAGTTACTTACAATTTTCTTTGACAAATATTGAAATACATACACTGCAGCCTACACAAAATAAAATACTGCGGAAACTAAATACTGCATTGAAGAGAAATAAACACACACATCAACACAGTTGTTTTTGGACAATGTCCTTGGAAAAACTCAATGTGGGAAAACCAGTGCAGCAACTGAGGGTTTTAGTTATTATGCAATAATAAATCTAAGTACAAATCGTTGGATGCCCAAACTGGCTATCTGATATAGAGAAATGTTGGAAAATAGTTAGTGAAAAAATTCTCACATTGATTAAGGATATATGACACTAGTCAGGGGCTGGCTAGCTAGCGCCACGTTGCCTCTGCACATCTTATGCGTCAATCCTACATAGATCTGTGTCACACTAGCTAGGCTCTGCATCACCTCCTTTGTTGATCTCTTGTTGTCTGGAAATTCGACCTTCTGGGTCTCTGGTCTCACACCCCCCTTCTGGCACTGGATCTTGACTCTCCCAGTTGGATATCAAACTCCCTCTGAAGCTCTACATTACCTCTACGTGGCACTATGCTACCTCACTAAACTTCTATATGCCTTCTCAGTTTTACACTCTTCGGATCTGGAAAACTCTCTTTTGGACTACTATCCCTGCCCCTCACTGCAAGATCACCCGATCTCACTCCAGAAACTCAATGATGATACCCTTGAGAAATTTTATCTCTAATCTCTCATTCAATATGTCATCCAAGTGTGCATCAAACTCCTTCGTATAATCTCTCATTGTAGCTCTAACGACCAATATTAAAACATAATCGATGGTTAAAATTAACTGGGAGTTGATCCTCATATTCTTCTAGAATATTCACACGTGATTTAATTAATGCCCTTTAATTAACCATGATTCCTAATTTTATACTTAGTGAACCATTTAAAAAAAAAAGTTAATTATTTTAATTAAACCATCTCTAGGTAGAATTTTCCCAAACAATTTTTGGGTATTGGAGAATGCATGTGTCTTAGCCTCTCTACAAAATCTCGAGGAAAGAGAACATTCGATGCTACACAAATAAACATAAAAGTAATTCCAATTGTACAATCTTTGCATTCTCATCCTGCACATTATTAGTATCCCAGACTATTTCACACGCAAAAAAATGCTGCTTGGGGTCCTCTTTCCTGGCACTGCGAAAAACTAGAATATTTAAAGTATCTTCCATCCTTCTTTGTCCACCACCTCCTACTAGCATTGCTCCTAATCCAACTATTATCTGTTTCACACTACTCCCTCCTATCTGACTCTATCCACTAACTATTATATGCAATACGCTACTAGGAGAACTTACCACTACAAAATCAAATGCACGCAGGGTGGTGCATTTAATGTGGGACATACTCTGAGTAGGATCCTTAGGATTCACAATCTCTGCGAGTTTTGGTTTAGGATACAACAACTCCCCTTCTTCTTCTTCAATGCATGGCATACCAATGTGTGCTTTCTCGGAGATCCCCCAATATCCTCCACTCTTTCTCCTTCTATGTCCTCTCACCGTCTTCTCTTCAAACTTCCACACTATTGCTAGCCCTGAAGCTGACCTTTCTCCTCTACAACAACCTCTTCAAAATCATCTACCACTCTGGATTACTCCTTCTAATTCCATCATATCTTACATTTCCCACAAAACCTCTATAGGCTGACTTGGAATACCCTTTTCCTCTTCACATTTAGGGATTTCTCACACCACCTTCATTATTTTCTTCCTTCTCCTCTTGCATCCTAGTCCTACCTCTCTATATTACACCTCCTCCATCCCCAAAATCACTCTAAGTGCACAAGGGGTCTGGCCGCTCATGGTGTTAAACGTCATCTTAAATATGCCTTGATCACACAACAACATCTTCACAAATGTCAACAAAATTTGAGTAAAGCATCCTTAAGGACCTCTTAGAAACCAATGTTCAATAGCTTTCTGCTATTATTTCTCAACACCAATTCTGTAGTTTTTTTTTCCTCCTACATCAAGTTCTCATAGTTCAATTCTAAACCCTCTACCAATTTCTTCCTTAATGGGATTCCACATCCCCTTCAATTCGAACACCCCATCTAGGAAATGAAACCATTTATTTGGAAATTTTCAGCTATATCTTACCTAATTTTGGCGTGCTCGATGAGCCAAGCGAAGTCCTTAGCGGTACCGACCCTTTCAACAATAACTAAGGAACATTCAAAGTCTCACTTGAGCCACCTTAGACGGAGTCGCGAGAACTAAGTTTCGGCAGTTGAGAAGGGGATGGGATTCTAATGGATGCCATTTTCTCATTGGGGGTCAGGGCCTCAACACTCATACACATATTTTTCCATTCTCGTATCACACATATTGCATTTTTAATGCTAGAGTTTAGCATAGCCACGAAAACATTAACAAAAAATAAAGAAAGGGGGCTCTACATCCTTCAAAAAAGTTAACAATTCAATGATGTAACATTCTCAATCAAACATATAATTCACATTGACAATATATCCATGTATCAACCTTGCTACAGGGATAATTCATAATCATCTTATTAGTAATATTAATCGTCCTCGAGAATCAGAAACATATTAGAAAACAAAGCAACAAGCATGAAATAGAAACCACATTACACCATTAAATAACAAAAAAACACATAATTAACCAAATGCATGTTTCATTAACTCATAGCAGAAGATTATAGAGAAAAGACCCAATTCTCTATCTTCTCTCTGTTAGTGTCAGTATTTGCAGCCTTCCTCCAGTGATCAAATATGCTCTTACAAAGTGGTCTTAGAGTTTCAAAGTCAAATTTTGTCATTTCAGTGAGTTTTCAAGTAAAATTTGGTCACTAGGTATTAGGTCTAGGGTTTGTGTTCACTCCTTCCAAATTTTTCCAAATGTCGGTCCATGTCACCATTCAGCTGAGTGTACCATCATTCAAAGAGTTGTCATCATCATTTCAGGTTCCAATGGGTCATTTTACACCTTGTTCATATTTTAGTTGTGCTTAGGTAAGACTCATTTCCCTCTCCTAGGGTTTTGAAGGTAATTTCTCTTAGATGGTCAAATCATCAACAAAACTTGTGTCCTGATGCTCATACACCTTCCCTTATCCTTAATGTACCTTATTAAACACTTCCCATCATTGATATCGCTCAAATTCCTCATTTTCCCACAAACCCTAGTTTCTTGCTACAATTTGATAATTTTCTAGGCTAGGCCTGTGTTTTTCCCTTTCGGACCCCTTCCCTCCACTCAATATTTGAAATTGCACTTTCCCCTATTTCCTAACATCCCTTCCTACTTCCCAAAATTTTCTTAAGAATTTAGAAGCCCCTTATCCCCTTCATTTCACTTCATTTTGACAAAACCCCTGTTCCACACATCAGGATAGGTTTTAATCAAATGCTTCTTCTAAGCAAAGAAAAATGAATTTGGAAATGTGAGAGAGGCGTTTTCTCCATAATAGGCCAAGGAAGAAAAACCTCCTTCACTTCTTACACAGGTGTTATGGTTTTAGAGAAATGTCAAAAATATAGTTGACTCAAGAGAATTGTTGCACCTCTGGAGTGACCTTGGGAAAAACAAGATTTCTCCTAAATTGGTTCACCAAATGACTTGCTTGATGAGTGAAATTATATCTAGATAGAGATATCTTTTCAATGAGCTATCATGAGCTCAATTTGGAGTTGACGAAGACCTTCAAACGTTGACTGCAACAACACTCTGCATTTAGGCAGCCTCATTTTGCACATTTTGACCAGTATTAGGAGATTGGACTTTTGACAGGGAAAATGACCTCCAAATTGAAAAATTCAAGTTGTTTTGGAAATTAGACTCAATACTCTTTCCAACGAGCTATCACACGCCCAATTTGGACACCAGGAAGGCCCTAAAAACTGGTCTGCAAAAAGGCGCTACACATAGAATTGGTGCTACGCACCTATGGCAAGTTTCCAGTGTAAAATTACACTGGTGCTATGCATAGAATTGGCACTACGCACCTGGCAGCCAAGCCCCAAATCACTCCAAAATCACTCAATTTGCTTCAAATATCTCAAGTTATCTCTTGGCAAGTAAGTAAATCAATCCTTCTTGTTGAAAAGGGTTTTGCATCAAGTCTTGGTGATTCTTTCACTCATAAAGTTAAAACCCTAGTGTTCACCCAAACTGTCCCATAAAATTGAAAAGTTCACCCTCTCATTTGCTTTCCTATCTCATCAATTTTCACTAAACCCCATTCCCTCATATAAATTTCCCAAACATCATTCCCTCATATATTCTCCCTAAATCCCACTCTTTCATATAAATTTCCCAAACCCTATACATTCTCCTCAAAACCCTACACACTTTATCCTACATACATCTCTCCTACACTATCGCTAAACCATACTCACTCCCATTCCCTCTCACCTATTCATTCCTAAAATCTCTTCATACTCATCTTTCATCCATCCACCCTATATCATCATTCACCACAAGTGTTCACAAACAATGAAAAACGCCAAGTGACTAGGTAGTAAAGAGGCAAGGTTATAAAACAAAAGGCAAAGGAAATTGAGAATCCTAAGGAGATTTGTCTTGAGCGGTTAAAACACACCTGGAGAAGTTTATTTAGAGGGTTAATAGAGACAAAAAAATGCTTCGTCACTTAGCTTATCACTACCTAACCCGGAACAAGATTTGTAATGCAAGGACAAAGAGGTTAATGGCCAACCTAAAAAGAGTTCTGAGGAGCAAAAAAGAGCAAGATAAGCTCATTATATTGGCTGAAGCCTCATTGGCTCATCAAAGCACCTGATAAGGATCACTCATGCCAAATTTCAAGAAATTTGGAGCATTTTTTTTTCATTTTTGAAAATTTTAGGGCAAAAAATAGGTTATTTTAGTAGGTGCGTAGCACCACCAGTGCTACGCTTTTGTTGGGGGCATCCATTTGCAAAAAGGTTTGCATTTTTGGAATAAATATGAAAAAATATGCATGCTCAAGAATGGATGAGATTTTTGGACAAGTCCTAGGTCACCAAAAGGGCAAAAAACACCCAAAAAGTGCCCTTTCTGCCACTTTTTTGCCACACAGGAAGCAGTCTTGGTATAATCAATTTTTGGAGGGGAAAATGGACTCCAAATTCAGAAATTCAAGTTGTTCCAGAAAGTAGACTCACCAAGCTTTCCAATTAGCTATTCTTCACCTGATTTGGACTTCAGGAAACCTTCCAAAAGTGGCCTTGAAAGAGCGTTATGCATAGAATTAGTGGCGCTATGCATAGGAGAAATTTTGCCAGTTTTGCCTATTTGTTCAGAATTTCACCCAGCTTGGCTGTAAGTTGACTTTTTCTTCTCTCTCTGGTTAATTAATGATGTAATATGATGTAACTTGATGTACTATGATGTAAAATATGATGAAAATTGACTTGAGGAGGTAGATACATCAATTAGAGTTGGTTTGAGAATGAATGAATCAGTTTCCATAGTTTTAGAGGTAAGCTATTTCATTGCCTATTTTTCAGTTCCTAGTTTAGATCTTGTTGAAACAGCTCCTTGACTCATGGATTCGACCCCTGATGGCTAGCATAGGTGGTTTGATGCCTATATCTTGTACTTTATTAGTCATTTGTCAAGGTTGGACTCTTGTGGATGCATTGAGCACTATTGTAAATCACTTCTGCAGTTTGGCAAGGAAATGAACCAGGGTTTTGTAGCATTTTGTGGGATTCTTGTGGTAAAGTGTCTTGGCATTGTTTTCTCTAATGTAATTTAGTTTCTCTTATGTGTATGTGTTCCAAAATATATTTCATTCTTCATAACTAAATGAATCAAGAGAATTAGGTATAATCCATTGATATTCAATGCTCTGCCTAGAGGATACATTTAGTTTTTAATGTTTTATGTTGTTTGAAGAGGAATTATGAACCTTGCATGTCCTCTCCAACTCCTCACCAGTCTTTAGACTCACCATCACATTCATTTCAAAGTGCTAAAGCACTTGCCTACCTTGCCCCACAGAAACCTCTGCAAATCTGAGTTGATTTCTCGGACTCAAAGCTACCTTCCTCATCTGATCCAGCAACCAACCATTAAAATCAATCAAAATCCTCTGAAAAAATATACCTAGCCTAAAATTAACATTTACTTTAAGTCATCTCAAGCCTTCATTGCCATATTCTTGTTGAGATTGACAAGGAGAGAGCCCTCTCCCAACCTAGTAGGGCTAGCTACCAGGTTAAGCATGGTTTGATGTTACCCTAGACCTGCCTTTCTTCAACCTAAGGTAGGTTTAGGCACTAATATAGTGGTGACTGTACTAGGGAACGTAGTGCTATCTTCCTCAGTAAAATGTAATCAAGTTCAGATTTTATTTTTGATGGTGAACAACGATCAGACACAACAAGGCTGAAATCATTCACCCGACGACTGCCAATCAGTTTTGAGATCAGATCCAAGGACTCCACTGGAGGATGAACCTAACCAGTAGAAACACGAAAGGACAATATGGAAAGATTAGGTATTAAAGTTAGAATTTCATCCATGACATTTTGTTCTTTGTTATAAATTATTTCTTCTCTTTTCTCGAGAATGTCAAGAAGGCTTTGCAAAGTATATTGTATTTGAGAAAGGATCCTCAGCCTGCATTCGATTTCTTCCCTTTGAAGATTGTGAATACCAAAGATTTGCATGCCTTTGAGCTTGATCAAGACCCTTTTTCTGAAGCTTGTGATGACCATTTTCAAACTGATGAGCCTCAAGAGACCAAGACTAATTATACACCTTTTTTACATACCCTTACACCTTGTAAAATTCCAGATCGATACAAGCCTCTGATTTTACCTCCTATATTCCATGCTTTCCCTAAAAATCATGACCTATATCTACCAAGATTTGATGGTGAACGTGACAACATCACTGCTGAAAGACATATATTGAATTTTGAAACTTTTCTCGACCTTTTTGAAGTTGATGAAGAAGATGTTAGTAATAGACTTTTTGCTCTTTCTTTGCAAGGCAAAGTCAAGAGTTGGTACAAAACCCTACCTGATGCAAGCATCTCAGATTTCCAGTAGTTCGTCAAAGTTTTCCTCGACAAGTGGGTGGTTAGACAAAACCCTTTCTTGATTATAGAAGAGTATAACCAGCTGAGAAGACTGCTAGGGGACATAGCACAACAATTTTCTTCTAGATTTAACAAAGTCTATTTTTCGATGCCGGTTAATATAAGACCTCCTCCTGGATTTGCTCTCTTGCACTACACGGAAGCCTTTGATCCGGAAATGGAGTTTCAGTTGAGAGAAAGGAACCTTGCAACACTTGAGGAGATGCAAAACAATGCAGTAGATGTAGAGGCTAACTTGCTGATCAGAAGGGCAAAGTTGAAGGAAAAAGAGATGAAGAGCATAGATCCAAAGGAATCGACATCTTTAGAGGTAAAGCTTGAAATTTTGGTAAATGCAGTGGAAGAGATGATGCAAAGGATCACCACAAGGAATGAGTATGATGTTCAAGACCATGGCTCATTGATTGAAGAAGAACAAGTTGCTGATCCAAAACATCTTCTTTCTTATCCCAGTTGTCATAGATATGATAATGATTATTTTATAGATCATCTTGGAGAAGAGAGATCTGTTGATATGACATGTATTCTTGATTATGTATTTTATACTGATGACTTGCCTCAGTTTGATTAGTATGATGATGATTATGTTCTCCAAACCAAAGCTAGTCTTGCAGACAAATCAACAGTTGGTTTGTGGAAGGAGGAAGTTCAGTTTTAGTAGCTCGAATACAGTGATCAACCGATGCATATCAGCCATGGAAGTGAAGAGGAAAGTGCAGCAAATTTTAAAGTAAGTGAAGGATCTTTTCCTTTTTGTTTTGCTTCATTTCAGTTCATCAGAGACAACATTCATGCAATCAGAAATCAACTGTCGACAAGTCTTGATCTGGACTATCTTGAGGGCAATGAGATCCTTGTTCAAGACTTCTCTTATCCAGAGTTGCAGCCTCCGAATGCCATTGATTGTAAAGCTGCAAATAAAGACTTGGAAGCTAGACCATATGATCAAATGATGCCAGATGATTCCATACCATTTTCTTTTGAATCATTTCAGATTTTGAAGGGAAAATTGCATCGTATATCTTCAAATGAGCAGCCTGTAGAAAATCATGCAATCTCATTAGAACCAATATAAAATAGGTTGCAACAATATTTTCAGGTTTTTCACGATCCAATAGCTGATGTGTTGGATGATGTCTGTAGTCAAAGCCCTTCTCCATTAGCTACCTGTGAGCTTGAAGCAAGTATTGATACAAATTTTATCCGGTAGCCAGTTTCTTTTTCATTTTTAGCAGGAGTCTCATTGCAAATATCAGAAGAAAGTTTGCATTCATGGTATGAGGAGAAGCAAAGCAATCTATTGGATGAGCTAAGTCCTAGTGCACATGAATTTCAAGATCCTTATGCAGTATTTTTGGAGTCAGATAGAGAATCCATATTATTCAACGGATCTGTTTACAAGTTTTCATGGGAGTTTCCTTTCAGTAGTTCTTTCTTGTTGTTCATAAGAAAGCACTTGCAAAGAATTCCAACAACAACCAAAATGCTTACTTGGTTCCATTGGTTGTTCCATTTCACTTGATCAGGTGATGAATGGAACAATTAGAGTAGGTTTTATTGAATAAGCTCCATTTTGAGCATATTTTCAGTTTGTTAGTTGTGTTTTAGTATTGAGATAGTTTTAGAGTCAGTTTGTTTTATCAAGTTATCAGTTTTCAATCATACATTTCAGTCTGATTTTTTGACTCCATGCCCAATAGATAAGGCACCGGTCTGCTTCTCCCAAAGATCTGTGGTTCTTGGCACCTCCAAGGAGCTATCATCCCCATTGGAGCCAATGTTAGTGTCAGTCTTTGCAGCCTTCCTCCAATGATCAAATATGCTCTTACAAAGTGGTCTTAGAGTGTCAAAGTCAAATTTTGTCATTTCAGTGAGTTTTCAAGTAAATTTGGTCACTAGGTATTAGGTCTAGGGTTTGTGTTCACTCCTTCCAAAGTTTTCCAAATGTCGGTCCATGTCACCATTCAATTGAGTGTGCCATCATTCAGAGATTTGTCATCATCATTTCAGGTTCCAATCGATCATTTTACACCTTGTTCGTGTTCCAGTTGTGCTTGGGTAAGACTCATTTCCCTCTCCTAGGGATTTGAAGGTAATTTCTCTTGGATGGTCAAATCATCAACAAAACTTGTGTCCTGATGCTCATATACCTTCCCTTATCCTTAATGTACCTTATTAAACACTTCCCATCACTGATATCCCTCAAATTCTTCATTTTCCCACAAACCCTTTTCGACCCCTTCCCCTCACTCAATATTTGAAATTCCACTTTCCCCTATTTCCTAACATCCCTCCCTACTTCCAAAAACTTTCTCAAGAATTTAGAAGCCCCTTATCCCCTTCATTTCACTTCATTTCGACAAGACCCCTGTTCCACACATCGGGATAGGTTTTACTCAAATGTTGTTTCTGAGCAAGGAAAAATAATTTGGAAATAGTGAGAGAGGTTTTTGTCCATAACAGGCCAATGAATAAAAACCTCCTCCACTTTTTACATAGGTTTCATGGTTTTAGAGAAATGTCAAAAATATAGTTGCCTCAGGAGAATTTTTGCACCTTTGGAGTGACCTTGGAAAAATCAATATTTATCCTAGCTTGGTTCACCAAATTACTTGTTTGATGAGTGAAATGATATCTAGATAGAGATATATTTTCAATGAGCTATCATGAGCTCAATTTGGAGTTGAGGAAGACCTTCAAATGTTGACTGCAACAGCACTCTGCATTTAGGTAGCCTCATTTTGCACATTTTGACCAGTCTTGGGAGATTGGACTTTTGACAAGGAAAAAGACTTCCAAATTGAAAACTTCAAGTTGTGTTGGAAATTATACTCAATAACATTTCCAACGAGCTATCACACGCCCAATTTGGATACCGGGAAGGCCCTCAAAACTGGCCTGCAAAGAGACGCTACGCATAGAATTGGCAATATACACCAAGCAGCCAAGCCCCAAATCACTCAATTTGCTTCAAATCTCTCAATTTATCTCTTGGAAAGTAATTAAATCAATCCTTATTGTTGAAAAGGGTTTTTCATCAAGTCTTGGTGATTCTTTCACTCATAAAGTTAAAACCCTAGTGTTCACCCAAACTGTCCCATAAAATTGACAAGTTCACCCTCTCATTTGTTTTCCTATCTCATCCATTTGCCCTAAACCCCATTCCCTCATATAAATTTCCCAAACATCATTCCCTCATATATTCTCCCTAAATCCCACTCTTTCATATAAATTTCCCAAACCCTATACATTCTCCTCAAAACCCTACACACTTTATCCTACATACATCTCTCCTACACTATCCCTAAACCCTACTCACTCCCATTCCCTCTCACCTATTCATTCCTAAAATCTCTTCATACTCATCTTTCATCCATCCACCCTATCTCATCATTCACCACAAGTGTTCACAAACAATGAAAAAGGCCAGGTGACTAGGCAACGAAGAGGCAAGGTTAGAAAACAAAAGGCAAAGGAAATTGAGAATCCTAAGGAGATTTGTCTTGAGCAGTTAACACACACCTGGAGAAGTTGATTGAGAGGGTTAACAGAGACAAAAAAAATGCTTCATCACTTAGCCTATCACTACCTAACCCGGAACAAGATTTGTAATGCAAGGACAAAGAGGTTAAAGGACAAGCTAAAAAGAGTTTTGAGGAGAAAAAAAGAGAAATATAAGCTAAAGATCTTGGCTAAAGCTTCATTGGCTCATCAAATCACATGATAAGGATCACTCATGCCAAATTTCAAGAAATTTGGAGCATTTGTTTGTCATTTTTGAATATTTTAGGGCAAAAAATAGGTTTTTTTTCAGCAGGTGCGTAGCATCGGAAAACAGGTTTTTTCAACAGGTGCGTAGCACCACCGGCGCTATGCTTTTGTTGGGGGCATCCATTTGCAAAAAGGTTTGCATTTTTGGAATCAACATGAAAAAATATGCATGTTCAGGAATGGCTGAGACTTTTGGACAAGTTCTGGGTCACCAAAAGGGCAAAAAACACCCAAAAAGTGTCGTTTCTGCCACTTTTTTGCCACACAAGAAGCAGTCCTGGGAGAATCAATTTTTGGAGGGGAAAATGGACTCCAAATTTAGAAATTCAAGTTGTTCCAGAAAATAGACTCACCGAGTTTTCCAATGAGATATTCTGCATCTTATTTGGACTTCGAGAAGCCTTCCAAAAGTGGCCTTGAAAAAGAACTATGCATAGGAGAAATTTTGCGAGTTTTACCTGTTTGTTCAGAATTTCACTCAGCTTGGCTATCAGTTGACCTTTTCTTCTCTCTTTGGTCAATTAATGATGTAATATGATGTAAATTGATGTACTATGATGTAAAATATGATGAAAAGTGACTTGAGGAGGTAAATACATCAATTAGAGTTGGTTTGAGAATGAATGAATCAGTTTCCATAGTTTTAGAGGCAATCTGTTCCACTGCCTATTTTTTAGTTCCTAGTTTAGATCTTGTTGAAACAGCTCCTTGACTCATGGATTCAACCTCTGATGGCTAGCATAGGTGGTTTTATGCCTATATCTTGTACTTTCTTAGTCATTTGTCAAGGTTGGACTCTTGTGGATGCATTGAGCACTATTGTAAATCACTTCTGCAGTTTGGCAAGGAAATGAACCAGGGTTTTGCAGCATTTTGTGGGATTCTTGTGGTAAAGTGTCTTGGCATTGTTTTCTCTTCTATAATTTAGTTTCTCTTATGTGTATGTGTTCCAAAATCTATTTCATTCTTCATAACTAAATGAATCAAGAGAATTAGGTAGAATCCATTGATATTCAGTGCTCTGCCTAGAGGATACATTTAGTTTTTAATGTTTTCTGTTGTTTGAAGAGGACTCATGAACCTTGCATGCCCTCTCCAACTCCTCATCAGTATTTAGACTCACCATCACATTCATTTCAAAATGCTAAAACACTTGCCTACCTCGCCCCACAAAAACCTCTGCAAATCTGAGTTGATTTCCCAGACCCAAAGCTACCTTCCTCATCTGATCCAGCAACCAACCATTAAAATCAATCAAAATACTTTGAAAAAATATACCTAGCCTAAAATTAGCATTTACTTTCAATCATCTCAAGCCTTAGTTTCCATATTCTTTTTGAGATTGACAAGTAGAGAGCCCTCTCCCGACCTGGTAGGGCTAGCTACTAGGTTAATAGAACTAGTTGGAGGTTAGTTGTGTAGTGAGACAATAGTCTAACTCAAAGATCGTCTAGTTAACTTATTGATCAACCAAAAATAACTCATTCATGCAAGGAATTCAAATTGCTTAGCTGTTTTGGAGATTCCAATGCAGTGTAACATCAGTTGTAGACTAGTTTTGAGTGTATAGGTGTTGCATGCAACCAATGATCAATCCTTGGGAATTGTGCAAACATTTTGGAGGAAATTCCTGAAGAATAGGGGAAAGTTTCCTTAGGATTTGTGCAAGGAAATAGGAGCTCGGGTGGAGGCATATTTTGACTAAGTCTGGGTCAAAGCTTTTCAATGAGCAGAGAGAACAGTTATTCACTTGTAGGTTGAGCTCAAAGCAAGCAAGCAATTGTAATAGATTCTCTATTCTTTTGATTAATGCAAGAAGATTTAAGGGTTTTTTACTAGTTGGTTTCCCCTATATACATATGTATACTTGTGTATGTGATTGATGCATGTTTGTGAATGTTTTTCTAAATTGTGAATTAATTTCTATAGATCAGTAGGGTAAAATTGTGTCTTTGGATTTTCTAAATTGTGAATTAATTTCTGCAAATCAATAGGGTAGAATTGTGTCTCTTGATTTAGATTAAATTTCTTGAGAAGTTGCAATTATATCACCACATTTCTACATGGTATCAAAGTAGTATTCACATTATAAAAAATAATTTTGAATTTTTTCCTTAGGATGTTCAAATTTGTAGCTTTAGTGTGGCAAGATTTCTCTAGAGTTAGTGACGGTCCTCTAAATTAGACATAAATTAAGGTCATGCCTCTAAATTAAACATAGATTAAGGCCTATGACCATCCTTGAGTACATTAAACCTCTCTTTTTGCATTAGATAATGTATTTTTAACTTTAATATATTCATTATTAAGGTTTATGAATAATTGCATATTTGTGCCTAATATTATTTATTTTTGTGGAATATTATGAGAATATTGAGTAGATTGTGAAGATTTGGAGGACTAGATAATTTAGGGACTTAATCCCTACTACAGGAGAATCATTATTAAATAATAAATCAACAATATATTATGGAATTATGGCACAAATTGCGGAAATCCAATGATTAAGAAAATATAGGAATGTGTTCCCTCCCATTTAATGCAGATTCCTATCATTGGGAACCAAATCCACTAATCAAGGGATTTTGGTGGGGAAAGCTTCCCCCATTCAGGGGGAATGATTCCTAATCATTTTTTTATAAGCACCAAGTCGAATTTTCCCCCAGGGATAGATTTTCATTAGTGTTCTTGTGGAGATAACTTGTACTTCTACAGTTCCATTGTATTTTTTTGCAGGGATGTAATTGTATTGATGAAAATAATGAAGATTGGTGTCATGTCCATCTTCTAAATCTTTTTTTCCTCCATAGGCCTTTGAGTTTCCTTGGGATTGGCCATCCCAGGAGCCTCATAGCCCTTATGTATAATTTTCTTTCCTTCTTTTCACTTCTTATTCACATGCATCTCTTGTTTTTATTTCTTTCCATTTCTGCATTTATTATTAATGATTTCTTGTTGTAGGACTGAGTTAAATAGTTGATGTAAGTTATTTTTTAGGATAAAAAGCATAATTTCATCCTTTGAAAAGCTTTGGAAGGTCATAGTAATCATTGAGATACATGGATTAGCTTTCTTATTCCCAAATCTAGATTTTTGGAACTCCTTTGTGGCAAAGAACAGTGAATTTCTGCTATTTTTTTAGAGAATGCTAACGAGCTTCAATTGAGTTGGTTCCACTTGCATTAGATCAAAGAAAACATTCTAGTTCATAACAAAAATTACCCCATTGAATTTTCACTTGATTAGGTTAGGAATTTTATAGATTTACTAGCTCACTAGTTCTTGAATTTATAGATTTTTCGACTAGTAATTTTTTGTTATTTTTTAGCATCGGTTAATAGAGGTTTTTTTGAGTGATTCCACTTGGAATGGGGACCTAAGACATCCTATTCAATAAAAAAAATTGTCCCATCCAATTTGGATTTGATTTTCTTGGTCATTCGATGAATTATAAATTCGTATACTAAATTTGTAACATCCTGTAGTAAAACAGGGGATCTTGTAGGAGAACTAAGGGATCTTGTAGGAGAACTAGTACATCCTGTAGGAAATCCTATAGCGACCTGTTTTGAACTAGGATTGAGAAAAATCATCATTTAATCTGGGATTAGGCCCCTACTTGAACTCGAAGCCATCAAAATCATTGTACCCCTCTTCCTCCACACCTGTCTCCCCTTCCAAAGATCAAGGAAAGATTAGCATTTGCATTTATAAAGAAAAAAGATTAAAAAATGAATTCTTTTATATTTACACATGCACACAACAGTTAGTACTCTCTAGATCATATTTCATGCTTAGATTATTTAAAACATCACATATGACAAATAGAGTTAAAATAGGGTTCTTTTGCAAGCAAAGTGTGTTAATAAGTAGATAGAGGATTTCATGTTACTTTACAATCATTTTTAAATTCAGCCTTTCATTCCTACAAATAGGAAACATTTCTTTTCTCTCATGACAACAAAGGAAGGACACATTGTATGCTGCACATATAGTGTCGATACCTCTTAAGTTTGTACGAATCCCGGGTTGATAATTAAAGTCGGTAGCCTTGGGAGTTGCAACATTCTTGTTGCAATACCAAGGCTCATAACTTTTTGGCACCATTGCTGGGGAGGTGTCAAAGTTTGCATTATTTTCTTCCCTAGTTGATTCATTTCTTTTTAATTTTTACAAAAGAAAAAATAATTGCATTAGACATATTTCATTTCAAAAATAGAAAAGTGCATTGCAATAGTGTTTTCATTCAATCATAAAAACAAAAAAAATCTCCAACACCAACCTAGCCCCCACATTTGATCACGTGGTGCAGTAAGAGCCACACCACCATTCAATTTTGTAGGTAGAATAAGAAGATGGCGAAGAATGTAGAAGAAATGGATGGAGATGATGACAATGAGGAAGATCCTCTCAGATTTCCCATTCAAGATACTGATGGTAGTGTGCACATGAAGACCATCCCTCCATATTTTCTTTCAAAATTTCATGGTCTAAGGTCAGAGGATCCAGAAACCTTTCTCTTGGAATTTGAAATTGTTTGTAGATCTTATGGTTACTTATTAAAAACTCAAAAATTGAGATTGTTTTCAGCAACATTGAAGGATAGAGGTCTTAAATGGTTCATGAGTTTAGGGACTAATTCAATAAGATCATGGAATGATATGCAAAATATATTTCTAGAAAAATATAAAGATCGTGATCTTAAGGAAGAAATCTTTCGAATGAATCAAAGAGAAGATGAGAGCCTTGAGGATCTAATAGAGAGGTCCATGTATAATGTTAAGAGGGAAAAACTACAGCGTTTAGGATCCGACACACTAAAAACCCTCTTACTTAGAACAATTAGGGATGAGTGGATTGATCTCCTTGTTCTCATGAGTAGAGGTGATGTATACCAATTATCATTTGAAGAAATTTGTGAAACACGCAAAGACATATCAAGAGGAAGGGAAAGAGTAAGTCAATCAACATCAAGATCGGTAAGTCAAGCTAAACTTGGAAATTTGTTTGATGACTTTAAAATAGAAATTCTTAGCAATCTAACCAAGCAAGTAGAAATGTTAATAATACAAAATGAGCAAAAAGAAGATGTTGACATTTGTGTTGCAGAATCACATGATGTCAAATATTTCCCCTCATTACCAAGGTTGAAGGAAGTTCACCAAGAGGACAATGGAGCAAGTCAATTGCCAATGCATCTATGTTATGTAGCTCCAAGAGGACCATGGAAGTCTATTCAACCTAGTATGATCCAAGAACCCGATTCACAATTTCAATCTTATGCACATCCACCTCAAAGTAATTGGAACACACCCTTTCCTTGGCAACATTGGCCATCTCAACCCCAAAACCAATCTTGGCAACAAGGTTGGAAAGGAACTTATGGGAGTCATCCACAATATCCTCAATATTTACCTCAATATCCTCCATACCCAAATCCATGTAATCCCTACCATCCACCTCCACCACAACCACAACCCCAACCACATACATCTCAAATATCCACTCCCACTCAACTACCTATACCACCATTTCCAAACCCACACATTGACGTAGTTCAACCCACTTACAATGTTGAGGTACAACACTTCCAAACATATCCTCTTGAGATCAATGGTATTCAACATAGCTCAAGAAGAGTATTGCAAAAAAAATATTATCTTGATATCATTGAAGGACCACATCCAGAAGAAGAAGATTCAAATGAGAAGACCACAGAATCATGGGTTGCACTTGATGAAGAGCAGACATCAAAATTAGAGATCGAGAGAGCTCCCTCATGGTTACCATAAAATCCTCCATGTATTCAAGAGAACAATCAGCAAAAAGAGGAAGATTTGAAGATCATGGTAGAAGAAGACATGAAGAATGATCCAGATAAGCAAGAAAACGAAGGACATCAAAGTTATATTGAGGTTTGGTTCCAGAAAATCAGCAAGATGGAGCATCACTCTCTTCTTCAACTATGCTTGATCCTTTCAAAGTCAAATCATTTGGCTTTGAAATCCAGGTACATGTCAAAGCATACATTTCAAGCCTACACATCGTTTTGTTTGTCATATTGATGTGCACATGGATCCATTGGAAGTATTCTTATAATTGAAAGTGATTTTGTTTTTCAAGTAGGGTAGGGTAGAAAAAAATAAAAATAAAAATGAAAAATAAGAGAAAAAAATAAAAATATTAGCGAAAACCTCCTTTGAGACACTTCATATTGGCTCATTGATTGAAAACCTCAGTTAGTCAATGGGTTGGTGTTAGGCCCCTATACTACTAGTGTAACCCCTTATTGTTATTAGTACAACGCACTTATTATATTGATGTACCCATGTAGTGCCCATATTGTTAGTATTGTGCACCATAGAAGCCCACTATTGTTATTATTGTGCCCTTACATTATTATTGTTATGTCGGCTCTGATTATGTTATGACCCCTTAGACTCCTAAATATAGAAAGGAGGTATTTTCATTTGTATCATCAAAGAATTGTTCATTTATGTAATGTAAAGGAGGTTTCCCACTCGAAGAGGCTAAATTCTAAGGCGTTGATCTATCTTTTCTATCTTTTTGTGAGCTGGTTTCATAACATTTGGTATCAGAGCTTTGGATTCTAGGGTTTCGCTGCTCCAAACAGGTCATCGTGGCATTTTCACTATAACTTTTTTTCTCCGATGTTTCAGAAGCTAAAAAAAACCCATTTGAGACGAGACCGTACTGAAGCTTGGGTCTGAATTTTAGAGATTTTTGCGCTATATTTGTGGAGATATGATCTGAGGAAGTTGGTATTTTTGCAAACTCCTGAATTACATTCCAAACAAGTGACCTGGGGAAAATCGTCATAACTTTTTCTCTGAGCATCGGATTGAAATTTCATAATAAGGTACAGAAAGAGGACGAACTGTAGTTTCTTGTAGATATTTTTTAGATCCAAAGGTCGAAATAGTGACACGTGGCACTTCATACAAGTTTTCTCTTTTGGAAAGGTCTATAATCAGGCCATCTTGGGAGATTGTGCATAACTCTTTCTTGGAGAATCCAAATTGGATCAGACTAGTGGCATTGGAAAGAGGATGTAGAGGGCTACTATAGGTCGCAATTTCATAATTGAAAGATCTGAAAGTACAGAGTTACAGTTGTTTCAAGATCGAGCTCCTAAAATCAAGAAAAAGCAACATGAGGAAGTTTGATGGCAAGGATCCGGTAAATTGGATACTTCAGATGGAGTAATATTTTGATCTACATGGTGTACCACTGTTACAAAAGGTATGTATTGCATCTTCATATTTAGAACCAAATCAATTTGTATGGTATGAAGGGATTTGTTCTCGTAAACAACTTGTTACATGGTCAATTTTCACGGAGGAAATGGTAGCACATTATGAAGATACAAAGAGCAACACCTTCTTTAGAGCAACACCACAACAATTGGAAATAGTAAAAGGGCTTTGTGACATAGTGGAAAGAAAAATTATGGAAACCAGGAAGCATACCCCTTACAACTATAAAGATGGAAGTGTTGTTTCTCCTAGCCTTCCACAACCTACAAGGGTTACACCACAACAATTGGAAAAAAAAAAGAGAAAAAGGGCTTTGTTACAATTGTGATAGCAAATGCACTAAAGGTCATAAGTTTTCTGAGAAGAAATTATTTTACATAGAATATGAAGAGGAGGAAGAAAAGGATCAAGAAACATCAAAAGAAGAGGATATACGCCAGGACCCCACCCCAGAGCAAGAAGAAATGAATCAGACCATATCTTGTAAAGCATTGGCAAGAATTACCACTCCTCAAACTCTCAAGATAGAAGGACATATCAAGAAGAAAAAGGTGCAAGAAGTGAAAGATCACATCGAGAAAGAAGAAATAAATCCAACCATATCTTGTAAAGGATTGGAAGAAATTGCCACTCCTCAAACTCTAGAGATAGAAGGACATATCAAGAAGAAAAAGGTTCAAGCAGTGAAAGATCACATCGAGCATCAACAACAAGTTCTCCAACTTTTAAAGGATAACGCCACTTCGGTGCAAAATCAAACGAAACAACAGGTAGATCAACATTGTAGTGAAAAATGTTTTGATGTAGGTGATTGGGTATTTTTACTGCTACATATCAAGCAAGCTATTTATGATAAGGAAATGTTGGCAATACTACATGCACTTAAAAAATGGCGACCTTACCGAATGGGAAGACTCTTCAAGGATGAGGATGTGGAAGCATTGTTTTGTACTATTTCTATTATCCAACCAGACTGGATAAATGAAGCAAGGGATGAATGGAAGAAGGACGAAGAAGTATGGCCACTTATTCAAAAGTTGCAAAAGATCCCAACTCAAACAATATTGCCAGAAATTGAAGAGGAAGGAAAAATCATATTGGAACCTGAAGCAGTCACAGAAATAAGAACCCGACAGCTACGAAATCGATCAATTTCAGAGTATCTAATCAAGTGGAAGAACTTACTCGCTGAAGATTCCACATGGGAGGACAAGAATGTTATACAGAAGCATCAAGAACTACTCAAGCATTGAGGACAACGCTTTTTGAAGGAGAGGGGCATGTTAGGCCCCTATACTACTAGTGTAACCCCTTATTGTTATTAGTACAACCCACTTATTATATTTATGTACCCATGTAGTGCCCATATTTTTAGTATTGTGCACCATAGAAGCCCACTATTGTTATTATTGTGCCCTTACATTATTATTGTTATGTCGGCTCTGATTATGTTATGACCCCTTAGACTCCTATATATAGAAAGGAGGTATTTTCATTTGTATCATTGAAGAATTGTTCATTTATGTAATGTAAAGGAGGTTTCCCCCTCGAAGAGGCTGGATTCTAAGGCATTGATCTATCTTTTCTATCTTTTTGTGAGCTGGTTTCATAACAGTTGGGAAAAAAAAGGAAAAAAAAAAAGGAGAAAAAAGAAAAGATCCTAGGCGAAAATCTGCTTTGAGGCGCCTACGAAGACCTACTAGTTGAAAACCTCATTAAGGCAGCTAGTAGGCCTAGAAAAAAAAAAAAAAAGGAAAAAAAAAAAATCCTTCCTCCAAGTATCTCTTTGATAAATGTGGGTTCTCTCCAACATCTGCAAAGAACAAAAACAAGTTGCCACCAAAAAAAGAAGAAAATAGGTCAAACCTAGTCAAAAGAAGTCAAATTTTGACTTTCTCCTCATTTTCTCAAATCATCCAACAAGGCCAAGGCCATGCCAGTCCATAACCCTAATCTATTTCCACCATCCACCCATAATTCTCAATCTTTTCACATTAAGTTTGCTTGTTGTCCTAAAAAACTACATGAAGGCTATATTTTACTACAGGAAACAAAAATACATAGAGAAGAAATTTATTTTTTCCATAACTTGAAGACCATGCATCCATTTAAAACGTTGTTTTATGGGGATATGCATATGGATGATGGTAACATGACCAAGCAATTTCATAAAATTATAGTGCACGGTTTCCAAGAAATTGGCCTCTATCACCTTCAACCAATTTTTAGTTTTTCTCGAGATCTGTGCATCCATTGACCAAATTAGTTTTATGGGGAGGTGCATAATGATGATGGAAACATGCTCATAAAGTTTCAGGTAAATCCATTCTACCTTTTGGGAGATATGGACAAAACAAGTTTGCTACAAGAGGTTGTCCTGAATTATTACAGGAGTTTCCTATAGTAATTGTTGGGAACGGGTTCCCCCAAGGACAGTTTTGGGGCTAAAAGCCCATGTTTTGAGACAAATTTTGTAATAAAGTTGTAAAGTCTCCACATTTTGTGGTCACGGAGCATGAAGTTACCAAGAGTCATAAAGGGTTGTCTGCTCTTATTTTGTAAATTGTAAAGTCGGCTATAAAGATCCACCCATGGTCGCAGACCATGGGATTGTATAAGAAGGAGCTAAGTAAGTAAGCTCTAGTTATTTTGTTGGTAGACAAGCTTTGGATTCTTGGTAGAGAAGTCTAAGCATTTAGGGTCTTAGTGTAGGTAGAGGCTCTGCAGCTGAGTGCGCAAAGGCCTACGGTGGAAGTCCGCAACTGAGTGCGCGGACCCCTACGGCTGTGTGCCCAGGGTGGATAGAGTCTGTATTAAAATAAAGATAAGTATTCTGAAAATTTTGTGTATTTATTTCATGTTACTGCATTTGGTTATATCGAGTTTTGGGTTTAATTTACAATGTTTATGTGATGCGTGAATGTATGTAACTGTATCTGTTAATCGAACGCAAGTAAGAATATCTATTTATGCAGCGCTAACTATGATTGTTTAGTAAGATAAGTAAAACACTTAATATAACTTGGGAACCTATACAATACGTTGTCATAGCAGTGCAAAAGTACTTGGATCGCAGGTTAAGGAAGCGCGAAGGTCAATCATACACCTTCGCGGAGGTACTGAAGGGTGAAATAAAGGGGTAGACTAGCAGAGCCCTAAGGCTTAGCGACCTGCAAGAAAGTAGGAATAGAGGGTATAAACTGACTTCACAACCATCTCAGGGTGCAAAAACTTGGTTCCATTATCCCCCCATACTGCTTTAGGTGAGACGTTGATCCGCGCTCTATGGGCTAATGCCGAAAGGGCCAATAGTGTAGGGATTTGTTTGGCTAACTAATGATGAACCTAGGTCAGGCCCCACAAAGCCAACAAATGGTTCTATTGTTGGGACAAGAACCTGCATAAGAGATGTGTGATGTCATATCACTGGAATCCAACTAAGAAAGAGGTCGAAGACTGGTTGGACATGAAGATCCATGAATTCGCATTGCAGGAGAATAGAAATCTGCGACTGATAAAGGAACAGTGGCTAGATAGGTACTTATATATAGAAATCCACAAGATATTTTTCTGTTCCTTTCCAAATGAGTTATACAAGTGGATCGTGAACCTAGTGGATAGCCAAGGAAGGTGAAGACTTAACGGTCCTATTGTTTGGACCTCGAAGTTAGTATAGAGACTGGAAACCTCTGAGGATAAGATCGCTCGTGCTGTGGATCATTTGCTCGATCGCATCATAGGAGGATTTGTGACTGAATTTGTGGTCGATACCTTAGTTAGTGACAGTGAGGCGGAGCGACGCTTTTTCAAAGGTCCGCAAGGTAAGTACTTGAAGTCTTTAAATACCTGGATTAAGACGTTATTGTGCGAAAAACGGGTTATGAAGCTACCTTGATGTTCGGAGCTATGCGAAGTGGAAAGACTTACAAAAAAGACGAAAGGAAGGGTCCTGAATATAGCCCACTAATTTCACCACTGTTGGGTGACGAAGAGGGAGTAGCACAGGCTTCTTCGTGAAGTGCAGTTCAGTTAATAAGATACGGATTCCTGTGATTTCCATTTCCACCTATACCACCTCCAACTTCACCACCGTCACCTATGACTTCACCCGTACCACCACCACCTACACCGCAGTTGAACATGGCAAATTCAGTGAAGCTACCTTTGTTTAAGGGCATGGGAAATGAGGACCCAAACCCGTTTTGGTTCGTCCTGAAAGTTGTATGGGAAGCTCAGGGTGTCACAGATGATCACATGAAGAAGGAAACATTCGTTAGTGCTTTGCAGGATTGCACACTAACCTGGTACATCAAGTACTCTAATGATAACCTAAGCGTTGGATTGGTAGAGATCTAGACAGTGCTAAATAAAGAGTTCAATAGGCCTAAATCTGAGGCACAGTCGATTGTGGGGTTCAAGGAAATCACGATGAAACCAAGTGAGACACCTTGGGAATTGGATCAAAGGTTGAAGTGTAAAATCCGCGAAGTTAATATGAACTTAACAGAGGGACAACACCATGAGTGGTTCGTGGCTTCGCTCCTGCCTCACCTAAGGGTTGCATTGTCACAACAGAAGATGACGACTCAGGTAGAGGCCCTGAGATTTCCATAAGACTGCATGAAACACTGATACAAGACTCGAATCTGGGGGTTCAATAGATCCATGTGCAGTTGCAAAATCTTTGCCTTGAAATGCAAAGTTTGAAGTAGGATAGAACAGTTCGACTAGAGGTGCGCGAAGAGATATGGTGCCTAAAATGTAAGGGTCAGGGGCATGACAATGACCACGGCTCGATCTTTGTGAACTATATTGTAGGAGAAGGACTAATTGCCTTTAAGGCCAAAGGCCCAAGAAGCACTGAGCATGGGGCCTACGTTGTGGTGTGCTATATGTCAGGTAGCAGGAAAACATATGACGAATAAATTTCATTTGCTACAGAAGTTTGTACAAACACCACAACAACTGTTTTGCAAATTCTGCAGGTCGGTAGGGCATGATGAGCACAACTGCCAAAGTTATGAATTGATGATGGATAGAAAACCTACCTATAGGGTTCAGGTAGAAACGCGGCCCCCTGACCAGAGTGTTGGGATGGTGCGAACAGGCTTTCAGGGGCACGGATGAGGCCGAGGCGGAGGAGGACCTGGCAGAGGTCGGGGACAGCTAATTTGCTACAACTGTGGAGGACCAAGACACTATGCCCATGAATGCACTAACCCAATGCGACCATCGTGAAAATATTGTACTCAGTTTGATCATGAGACAGAGGACTGTCCTACGCTGATAGCGAGGATACATGACAAAGGGGTGCTACCACCTCAGCCGACTCAGAACCTGCAGATGATGAGGGTTGAGCCTCGCGAAGAGGATCCGAATGTGAATATAGTGCTCCGAAGTGGAATTGCAATGGGCGATGATAAGGGGAAACAACCCGAAGATAGTGCATGGGTTCACAAAGCTTTGGCGAAGGAGGTTGAATTTGATTTGGATTGCGCACGCAAAATGTTCATGGAAGCAAAGAAGAGATTCTTTGAGGCCTCTACCTCAAGGAGCATGGATAAGCTTGAGCAAGAAATGGACCCTTATATGCTTAAGACCTTTCTAGAAACTTGTATGAAGTTGTTGTGCGATAGCAAGGCTGTGAAGGAATTATAGGAACTTATAAATAGATGCGCTAGAAACACTCCAGGTGAACCGCGCGTGGTACAGAAAATTGGTAAGCATAAAGCAAGGACAGGGCGTGATATGAGACTAACCATGTAGATAGGAGAATATGAAATGGATCAGGTTATTTTGGATCTGGGGTTAGTCGCGAATGTTTTACCAAAGTAGAATTGGGAGCGGATGGGAAGACCCGCACTGTAGTGGTCTCCGATTCAGTTAAGGATGGCAAACCAGTATAAGATCATCCCCATGGGATGACTAGAAGGAGAAACTGTAGACATTGAAGGCGTGAGCATGTTGGCTGACTTTGAAGTGATAGAAATTGTGGATGACAGCAACCCCTACCCTGTGCTCCTTGGTGTTGATTGGGCTACTGACATGAACGGGGTAATCAAACTAAAGAAGTGAAAGATAATATTTGAAAAGAAATCGCTTCGTGTAATAGTACCCCTAGATCCTGCTAAGGGATCGCGCTATACTAAACCAGTCTGCAATTACGAGAGAGATCATGATTTGGACTTCATATATAAGATAACAGCACGAGACCAAGATTGGGTGAATCTGACAGTGGATGGACGAATTACATGGGATCGCAAGAGTTCCTACACCTCAGACTATGATGAAGAATTAGAGTGCTGGCAGAATCAACTACATGAAGTAACCACACTAAGTTGTAACATGATGACCCAGTTGTCGCGCTGTGTATCATCAGAGGTAAGAAATTTTCCCACTTACAATGGCCTGAATGATGTAGATGTATTTTTGGATGCGTTTGAGAGGGGGGTACCAAAAAAGCAACACTTCCAGGCTTTGGACTGGGCACTACGCACTACGCCCGCAAGATGGTGGGGTGCACACAAGGGTAGTGTTGATGATTGGCGTGAGTGTAGGAGGATGAGGAGAACATGATTTCAGAAGACGAAGGTATGAATGACAGGAAAATATGACGGAAAGGATGATCCATGCACAAACTTGGTCAAATGGGCTAAGGCTTATGGAGCGAAGCCCCAACCTGAATGGGTGCACTTGTTCTATCACACCTTGGATGTCATCCTGATGAACTGCTACTAGGAGATAGAGCTCTGCCACGGAACAGGTGAATGGGATATTCTGAACGAAGGATTCAAATGACATTCAGCTTCGAAGACGGTTTGACTATATTGATGAAGCGCTACAAGAAGTTAAAGCAACAATCTTTAGGATACAACATGATCCTTTGGATCTGATGCAACTTGATTAGACTACTTAACTGAGCCACGCACTGTAATTCTATAATGTGACCTTTGAAGAAGAAGACGAGGATCCATGAAAGATTAATATCCCTGAAACCGAGGGTCACCGTGAGGTCGAGGGACCACAAATTGAGAATCCTGATATAACCCTGTCACTGAAAGTAAAACAGGTGAATATTGGTATGGAGGCGGAGCCCAAGTTCGCGAAGGTTGGAGATTACTGGGATGACACGGTGGTAGATAAGGTCGTCGAATTTCTCCACCAATTCTAGGATTTGTTTCCTACCAAGTTTATGGAGCTAAAGGGGATAATAGGAGACCGAGGCATTATGAAGATCACGTTAAAACCCAATGTGAAGCCAGTTAAGCAAATACCTTACCGTCTGAATCCGAAGTATAAGGAGAAGGTCCGCTTAGAGCTAGACAAGATGCTCGTGGCAGGAATCATTGAGCCAGTAGAAGAATCTGATTGGGTAAGACCAATGGTGGTACAGGAAAAGAAGCAGAAGGATGAAATAAGGATATGTGAGGAAGTTGAATGACGCTTACGTACATGATCCTTTCCCGACTCCATTCACTAATGAGGTATTAGATAATGTAGGTGGCCAGGAAGCATACTCCTTCTCTAATGGGTTCTCTGGGTACCATCAGATCAAAATCACACTTGAGGATAGAAGCAAGACGACCTTCACGACTGAATGGGGATGTTTTTAGTACATTGTAATTCCTTCCATATTGAAGAATGCACCTGCGATTTTTTTGCACGTAGCCATTTTTGCATTCAAAGAATTCATTCATAAGTTTTTTGGAGGTGTACTTTGGTGACTGGACTGTGTTTGGGTTGGTAAAACGCCATGTGGCAAGTTTACGCCTAATGCTAGATACTTGTTAAAGGTACCATATTGCACTCAATCTGAAGAAATGTCTATTTTGTGTGCCTTTTGGGACTTTGTTGGATAATGTGGTTTGTAGACAGGGACTGATGGTAGATCCCGTGAAGATCGCAGTGATACTTAACTTGGATGCACTGAGGAGTGTAAAACAGCTGCGTGCAACCTTAGGACATACGAGGTATTATAGGAATTTTATCAAGGGCTATGCCCAGATCACCGCGCCTATGGATAAGTTGTTGAAAAAGGATGTCACGTTTTGTTGGAATGAGGACTATCAGAAGAGCTTGGATGTATTGAAAGGAAAAATGGTCACTGCGCTGATTTTAGTCTTCCCGGATTGGAAGAAGGATTTTCATGTACATGTAGACGTGTCATGCATCGCACTAGGAGCATTACTAACACAGGCCAGCGGAGGATAATTGGACCATCTTATAGCATTCGCAAGAAGGAGGTTATCCAAGGCTGAGAAGAACTATTCCACCACTGAGCGTGAAGGGTTAGCCATCGTATATGTGCTTTAGAAGTTTAGACACTATTTACTGGGTGGACATTTCAAGATGTATACAGATCATTCCAGGTTGCAATACCTAGTCAATAAGCCTATTTTGGGGGAGAGAATCTGTAGGTGGTTGTTATTATTCCAGGAGTATGATTTTGAAGTTATTGTGAAGCTTGGACGACTCAACGCGGGACCAGACCATCTATCACACATCGAAACAGGGGAAGAGCTCACTAATTTGGAAGAAGGATTGCCCAACGAGAATCTATTTGCAGTGCACATCACGAATGGTCACTTTGAGGAAATCATACACTTCCTAATGATAGGAACTGCCCCAGAAGGTTACACCGTCCAGCAAAATGAGTTAGTAGTGCATGCTGTAGACTTTTCTGTCATTGCCGGACATCTGTACAAAATGGGATCTGATTAAGTATTACGATGATATGTACCGGAGTTTGAAAGGAGAAGTATCCTTGCGGATGCTCATGGGGGCACTGCGGGAGGGCATTATACAAGAAGGGCGACCGCATAGAAGATTCTACGTGCAGGGTTGTGGTGGCCAACCCTCCATCAGGATTCAAAAACTTATTGTAAGGCGTGTGATGTGTGTCAAAGGATTGGCAAGCCATCGCGGAGGGATGAGCTGCCTCTGAACCCAGACATGACATTACAACCTTTTGAGAAATGGGTGGTATATTTTGTAGGACCCATTCAGCCCCAAGGGAAGAAGACGGGAGCACAATACATTATCACCGCAACTGAGTATTTGACTCGATGGGTGGAGGCACAACCTATGAAGGACTACACAGAGGCGACCATTGCGAAGTTTCTCTTTGAGTATGTACTGACGTGATTTGGGTGTCCAAAGCTTTTGATGAGTGATCGCGGTACGCACTTTATGAACGAAACAATTAGCACGCTGACAAAGGAATTTCAGGTATATCACCAGAAAAGCACGCCTTATCACCCAAAGGCTAGTGGGACGGTGGAAGCATTCAATAAGTTGTTGAAGAACACACTGACCAAGGTTTGCAACGCTCAGCAAAGTGATTGGGACCTAGGCATACCCACAATCCTATGGGCCTATCGGACAACATGCAAAAAGTTAACTGGACAGACACCCTTTAGGCTTGTATATGGTGTTGAAGCAGTGATGCCCATGGAACACATTGTGCCTAGTCTACGCATAGTAGCAATCACGGGTATGACAGATCACAAAGCCTCGGAAGAGAGACTCACGCAGCTGGCTAAGCTTGAGGGAGAGAGATTTCTAGATGGATTTCACCAACAGGTCCAAAAGAAGCGCAAAAAAGCATGGCATGATCGACACATGAAGCTGCGCACCTTTAAGGTAAATGATCTAGTTTTTTATATGACAGTGAGTTTAATAAATTTCTAGGGAAGTTTAGAATGCACTCATTAGGGCCCTATGTCATTAAGGATATTACCGATGGTGGAGCAGTTCAGTTGGTTAAATTGAATGGAGATCCCTTCCCAAAAAAGGTGAATGGTAGTCTATTGAAGCCATACACCAGCGATTCGACCAGGTGAATATATGAGGGTAGCATAGTCTTAGTGCTCCAGGCAGCTGAAAGGAGGCACAGGACTATAAACTACACTACCCAGGTTGGCGAATCGCATGATTGGAGGATTGTAGGGACAAGGAAATTTCATAGGGTTTGCGATAGTGCGAAGGGAGCTGTGCTACCCAGGGATAAATCACACACGTCAGCTGGAAAGTGACCATTAAAGTCACTGTTCATGACTTTACAGTAGGAATGCAGCCAAATGGAGCCTGCGGCCAACACTTAAGACAAACTTTATGGGTAAGATCCTTGAAAATCTATCGCCAATCCAGCATTAATAAACTAAATGTGGGAGGAATGGTTAGATTTGAATTCAAAATTCCCTATAAATTACAAGTGGAGGCCCAACAAAAAACACTTGGCAAAACAGAGTGTGGCTCTAACAAAGGCATGAGGTCACCTTCGCTGGAAACAAAGCAAGAAACGAACGAGAAAACAGAGCAGCATGGCTCGGACCAGCAGATGACATTGGACCGCATCAAGTGTCCAAGGGAGAAAGAGAAAGTGGGGTCAAGGAAGAAATTGAAGGCCACTAAGGCATCACTAGACCCAATCACCCTCACAGAGGGTGATTTGCACGACATTGGAGACACGGTGTGGGATGTCACCGTGGAGGCACTGCAACAATTTGAGCAGTAGTAGCAACTACTATTGGGGGCCATCCAGACAGGTCTGCAGGAGTTGCAGACTTGTGCCTCAAGGGCTGGCATGGTGTCCACCAGCCCTGCTGTTGGTACTTTAGAAGCTGCTGAGATGCGGCGAGTGACGATCTCCCGAGCGATAGTGCGACCAGATGGAGCACTGACCACAGAGAATGAAGTTGACAGGCCCATTGTTAGCACCCTCAAAGGAGTGTGGTTGAAATTTGCAGTGCTCCCTAGCGAGGTGCTCCACCTATTGTAGGATGGAGTGATCACGGAGCTGATGGCCCGCGTAAACCGCGCTTTACAAGTGATTAGCGAGCAGAAGATTAATAATGAACAGATGGCCCTACAACGAGACTCTGCCATCGCCACCATGACCGAGGTAACCGAATGAAACAAGCATATAGTTCAGGTCATGGAGGAGGCATGCCGAATGGTCCCAGAGTTGGCCATTCCTGAGGAAGAACCGGTCAAGGTGCACGTTTGCAAGCTTGCTACAGGGGTGTGCAATGCTCGTACAGAGTTGGCTAGGGTTCAGCTGGAGCTGAACCTACAGGTTGCAAATTTATAGTTGAAGTCCCAGCCTTCAAGTCTGCCATAAGTAAAGGAGAAGCATGCAACCGCTGTCACAAAGGCGACAGCGGCAGTAGACAATGCAATAGAAGACTGCACACAAATTCTTGAAAAGTTGTTCGAGGTCCTGACGAGCCTACAAGAGGACCCTAATGTACAATGGCTGGAGATAGAGGCACGAGAACTGCAACAGTGCTATGACAAAGTAAAAGGTACAGTGCGAACTGTCACTCTTACGCAGATACTGGTGAAGCTGCAGGAGGCCAAGCAATTGAAATAACAGGTAGATGCAGTGCAGCACAAGGAGGCAGTGCTGAAGGCACACTTGAAGCCCTGGTTGGATGAAGCTTATTCAGTCATGACCTCTATTGAAGGCAAACTTGCTACTATGCACGCAACTCAACAGAAGCTTCAGGCTGACAATTCAGCACTAGCAACCGAGCATTTGGTTGAAGAAGCAAAGCAGGAAACCGCACAGTGCACTACCGAGGTTGCCTTCATATAGGTCAAGCTGGGAGGTCTTCGAGCCAAGATCTCTGTGCTCGTAGAGTTACTCAAGGGAAAGTCACCATGTTTGTGTTGGGGGCCTGTTGGGAATAGGTTCCCCCAAGGACAGTTTTAGGTCTAAAACCCCATGTTTTGGGACAATTTTTGTAATAAAGTTGTAAAGTCTTTGCATTTTGTGGTTGCGGAGCGCAAAGGTGTCAAGAGTCATAAAGGGTTGTTCACCCTTATTTTGTAAAGTGTAAAGTCGGTTGTAAAGATCCACCCATGGGGGATTGTATAAAAAGGAGCTAAGTAAGTAAGCTCTAGTTAGTTAGTTGGTAGAAAAGCTTTGAAGTCTTAGTACATAAGTCTAAGTATTTTAGGTCTTAGCATAGGTAGAGGCTCCGCAACTGAGTGCGCAGAGGCCTAGGGTGGAATTCTGCAGTTGAGTGTGCAGACCCCTGCAACTGTGCGCGTAGGGCAGATAGAGTTTGTATTAAACTGAAGATATCAATAAAGAGAAGTATTCTACAAATTTTGTGTATTTATTTCTTGTTACTTCATTTGGTTATATTGTGTTTTGGGTTTAATTTACAATGTTTCTGTGATGCGCGAATGTATGTAACTATATTGGTTAATCGAATGCAAGTAAGAATATATGTTTACGCGGTGCTAACTGTTATTGTTTAGTAAGATAAGGAAAACACTTAAGATAACTTTGGAACCTATACAATACGTTGTCATAGCAGTTCGAAAGTACCTGGATCGCAAGTTAAGGCTGCACGAAGGTCAATCGTACACCTTCCGGAGGTACTAAAGGGTGAAATAAAGGGGTATACTGATAGAGCCCTAAGGCTTAGAGACCTACACGAAAGTAGGAATAAAGGGTGTAAACTAACATCATGACCATCTCAGGGTGCGGAAACTTGGTTCCAACATCCCCCCATACTGCTTCAGGTGAGACTTCGGTCTGCGCTCTGTGGGCTAATGCCGAAACGGCCAGTAGTGTAGGGATTTATTTGGCTAACTAAAGTTGAACCTGGGTCATTCCCCAGAAAGCTAACAGTAATATAGGAAGTTCTGAAAATCTATAGGAAAGGCAGTCCGATGGAAAAATTATGATGCAGGCCTGTTTTGGGATAGGAAAAAAGGACATTGACTTCACAACATCTCAACCAACACCCATCATGACCATGTCACTCTATGGCCACACCTTCCGCTCATTCCAATACCTATTTACCCTCCAACAAAGAAAGGACACGAAAATTCAAAAAAAAAGGCAGCTATAACAACCTATTTGGAAGTAACAGCAGGCTCCTAGCCTAACCTTCAACACCATGATTGAAAGAGGAGAAGCATAACTACAGGCACAATGAAACTCCTCCAGGGGTCAACAACAATAGAGGAAGCCATCACTTGCACATCAACAAGAAGACAACCCATCAGCAAAACAAGATCAACAAAAAAGAAAAAGGAAATCAAGAAGATGTACCTGAGTCATGAGAAGCACAACAACATCAACTCAGCAGAAGCATGCATGTCTCTCCAACAACCATCAAGTAGGTACAAGTATGCAATTGATTCGAATTGGATCCTCAAACAATTCCATGATTGGTTAGAATGAATGATAGACTTCAAGAAATCTTATAGCTATCAGAAATAACCTCTGAATAATGGCAATTTGTAGCTAGCATGGAACAAAGAGGACCTTCGGTCAAAGTGCATTGACTGTTGGCCCATGGAGATCACGCATGGCGCAAAAATGGCAATTAGGAAGCTTAGATCTGGAAATGGAGGCTATTTCTGATATGCGATTAGTGCAATCGCGTATCGCTAGGAAAAACCCCTCGAGAAGGAAAAGCCCTGAGCGCTCGGTCACAAGGAAAACTGAAAAACCATGGGAAAGCATTAAAACCAACAAGGCAGGTCCTGCGCTCAAAACTGGTGGAATATCAGAGGCATTTCAGGCAGTAAGTGGATTTGGCCAAGGACCCAGGGATTCCATACACTGAGTGACGTGTGTCCAGTGGGGAGAGAGGGAAACCACTTACATCGTGGACTAATGGTCAAGCAACTCAACCGCGTGATAGGAGTGAAGACCATAGGATCTGGGAGCTATGGATCAATGGTGGAGGTTCAACCCGATGGATGACTGGACTCAAGGGAGAAATAAACTGCGATGCATAAGATTTGAAGACCGATTTGACCAATGAATTAACAGAAGGATCCGTTTCATAGGCATCTGGGAAATAACGGAAAAATGACCATTCAGGAAGAACTGACACTCAATTCACAAAGAGATAGGTGGCCACCTCTCTACGAAGCATTACACAGCAATGATGACATAGGGCAGAGGAGTCCCAGTGGACAGAGGCAGGTGATCCAGAGAATCGGAAGCAGAAATGAACAGTCAGAGGAATGAACTAGCTTTAAAGCCACGAGCTGACAAGAAGTAGGGGGACAGTGAGGCAGAGAAGCAGTGAAGAATCCGAAGTCTGAGAGACACAGAAAGAGAGGCAAAGTTGTAGAGGGAAGAGAAGTCGAGCTAACCATCAAAGTAAGGGCAGCATTAAGCAGACAGAGACCAATTGAGGTCAAAATTTGGTAAGCGGAGTCTGTGAACTCTAAGGACTTGGGAATTCCAAGTGCCATCCTACTGATAATCCTCTGTCAAGTGAGACTCAGATTGAGCTCCTTATTGTAAGACTCTGCTTTAAAAACATAATAAAAAGGCCACCACTGAAGGCTAGACTAGGATATGTAGCCCTAGAGGACTGGGTGAACTCCTTATTAAATTTTGTTGTGTTTATGTTTGATTACTGTGATCTCTTACTGTTTCAAGTGTCTGTGTTTTTCACAATATTATTGATCCGTTGCACAAGATAACATAGACACACACACCAGCACATGAGTCTGTAATACCTCCATTAATTTCCTGAGGTCACCTAGGGGTGATTTTAGATCAAGTGGTATTAGAGCTATAGGTTGTTAAGGTTAGACAAGCTTGTGTTGGATTTAGCTGTTGAATGCTAACTAGATCGAAGCTCAAATTAGGAGAAGGAGAGTTGGTCGAAACTAATCCTGAAATTGGAAGAGTCTACCCTCACAAGACAATGTCGGAGGAAGGTTCCATGGTCCCAGACCCACAATTTATAGATAGTTTCCTGGCCATGAGATCCATGGTAGAGGAAATGTATAAGGACTTTAGAAAACATAAAGATGAGGAATCATCAGGCTCCAAACAAGATAAAGGAGAAGAAGAGTCTCTCCTCCATGACCACTCAAAAGGAAAAGGGAAAGAAGAAAACTTTCTCACACCTCCTAATAGCCCTAAACATAAAAAGAAGACATCTTTAATTAAACTAGATGTTAAATTTGATTTACCAACATATGATGGAGAGTTGAATGCAGAAAAGTTGGACAATTGGATCAGACAAATTGATTCTTATTGCAGAGTGTAGAGTATCGACTCAGACAAGAGCAAGATTTAGCTGGCCAGCTTACACCTTGGGGGCACTACCTTGATTTGGTGGGAAGGCAAGACCCAAGCTGACATGAAGAGACATGGTAAGACTCTTTCTGTCTAGAGTGAATTTGTTTCTACAATCAAAAAGCAGTTCTATCCATTGGCCTACATGCAGCAATCCATGGTGAGCTGGCAAACTCTTCGCCAATTGAAAGGGAAAAGTGTAAAAATTTACACCCAAGAATTTAGGAAGAGAACTTTGATTCTAGGAATCTCATTAGACTCACCTGAGACTCTGTTGAAGTACATCAGTGGTCTACACAGCTACATGAGGCACACTATCCTCATGTTTAATCCCACTAATATAGATGAGGTATCTGTTCAAGCTATGCATCTAGAAGCTAGAGGAAAGAATGGGAACCCAGAGGTTGGAGGATCATCCAAGCCCACTACAAGCAAGAATAAGGAGAAAATAAAATAGAAATGGAAAGAGAGGAAGGCCAACACTGCACAGAAAAGCAAGTCTTCATGCACTCACTGTAAGAAGGATGGGCATGATGATGAGCACTGTTGGATTCTGCATCCGGAGATGAGACCTAAGAAGTTCGAGGACAAGAAGAAGAAGACTACTACAGCTATTTAGAAAGATTTGGGGTCGGACTCAGGAGAAGAAACAATCATTGCAGCCACGGGTATAGAAGGTAAGAATTCTGAAGCATCTACTAGTAATTCTGCACAATCTACTATTGATGAAGAAAATGAGAGAAAAAGACATGAGATTTTCCATATTTGAGTTACTTCCAAACATCAAAAGATTGATACTTTGTTTGATAGTGGATCACAAGTAAATTTAATTTCTAAAGCAATTGTAAAGAAGTTGGGATTACTGACTACACCTCACAAGAAACCATACCCATTAGGTTGATTAAGTGATAAAGCACAACTACAAGTGACTAGACAATGCAAACGCAAGTTTTCTTTTGGGTCAGCATTTGTAGATGAGGTTGAGTTAGATATAATTCCTTTGGATATATGTGGAATTGTTTTAGGAAGTCCTTACTTGTATGATAGAAAAGCTATTTTCTATAGAGTTGAGAACAAGTATCTACTCGTTAAAGATGGAATCGAATACTTTGTAAGAGCTCATAAGCTCAAGAATAATTATACTCTTATAAACTTAGGGCAGATGAAACGAATTGTAAATTCATGCAAACAATTTTTACTGATGGTTGTAAAGGAAAAGAAACTTGATAAAACCAATGTATTTGAGGGCTGTGATGCTAAACAACAAGCTAATTTAGAAAAAGTTGTTCTAGAGTATGATATCTTGTTTCAAGAACCTAAAAGTCTGCCACCCAAAAAGGAAATAGTGCATGATATTAATTTGCAGCAAGATGCTCCATTGCCTAACATTGGGATGTACAGGTTGTCCGCTATAGAGAATGCAAAAATCAAGAAGCAGGTGTAAGAGTTGCTCGAGAAGGGGTTCATGAGACCTAGCACATCACCATGTGGGTCACCAATCGTTTTGGTGAGAAAGAAAGATGGCTCGTGGAGAATGTGCATTGATTACCGAGCACTGAATAAAATAACAATAAAAAATCGTTATCCCTTCCTCGCATAGATTATCTATTAGATCAGTTAAAGGAAGTTGTTTATTTTTCCAAGTTAGACTTGCATAGTGGATATCATTAGGTTAGAGTTGCAGAACAAGATGCATGGAAGACTGCTTTCAAAGCAAAGCAGGGATTGTATGAGTGGTTGGTTATGCCTTTTGGCTTAACTAGTGCTCTTGCTACTTTCATGAGAATAATGAATGATGTGCTCAAACCTTTTCTTGATGATTTTGTTATTGTATATCTGGATGACATTCTTATATTTAGCAAAACATGGGAAGAACATTTAAAGCATGTTAAGCAGACACTAGATGTTTTGAAAAGAGAAAGAAATTATGTTAAACTCTCAAAATGTGAATTTGGAAAAACATATTTGAATTATTTGGCACATATAGTAGGGGGTGGTGAATTGAAGATAGATCCCTCTAAGGTGGAAGTCATTGTAAACTAGCCTAAACCCAAATCTGCTACAAAAGTTAGAAGCTTCTTAGGAGCAGCACAACATTGGAGAAGGTTCTTTCTAAATTTTCCTTAATTGCAGCTCCCTTACAGGCTTTAACAGGATTGAACAAGGTGTTTCAGTGGGGAGGGAAACAACAGAAATCCTTCGACACCTTGAAAGAAAATATTAGTACAACACCAGTACTAGCACTGCCAGATCTTCAAAGACCATTTGAGATCCAAACAGATGCCAGTGACTATGCCATGGGAGCAGTGTTGATACAGCATGGTAAACCCATATGTTATCATTTTGAGACGTTTAACTCTACAGTAGTTAACTATCCCACATATGATAAGGAATTGTATGCATTAGTACAGAGTGTGAAAAAGTGGAAACATTACTTAATGGGCAAAGAAACATTTATCCATAATGATCATCAACCACTTCAATGTCTACACTCCCAAACTAAGTTGTAGCAATTAAGACACTACAGGTGGATGGGGTTCCTACAACAGTTTAATTTAGTCATCAGATATAAAAAGGGCATACATAATAAAGTTGTAGATATGTTATCTATACCCATTATAAATGCATCTACTATACTTAAGCATAATTCTGTATTACTTGAAAGTTACATTGAACAATATGCTCAAGATATAGACTTTAAATATGTAAATTCAAATTTAAGTCAAGGCAAACGTGTAGAAGAATTGGATTATCATATTAAGAACCAACTCTTGTATCATTGTGGGGAGATATGCATTCCATAAACTGAAAGAGTAAAGATAATTTGAGAAGCACACACTTCTCTAATATCAAGTCACTTTGGGGTAAGCAAAACAATTGCATAGCTGCAAAGATTTTTTTATTAGCCAAAAACGAACGAGAAAGTTTCTAGATATGTAAGAGGGTGTACTATGTGTGCTAAAAGCAAGCCCAACAATAGGAAACTAGGCTTGTACACTCCATTGCCAGTTCCTTCTCATCCTTTGGAAAGTGTTTCCATGGACTTTATTGGAGGACTGCCTAAATCTAGGAAGGTTCATGATTATCTGTATGTTGTTGTGGATAGGTTCAACAAAATGTGTATTTTGATACCTTGTAATAAACTGATTACAGCTGAACAAACTGCAAAACTGTTCTTTCAACATGTATGGGTCCATTTTGGATCACCCACTTCCATTATATCTGATCGAGACACCAGATTTGTGGGGAAGTTTTGGTCAAGTCTGTGGGAACTGACGGACACCAAACTGAAGAAAAGCATAGCTTTCGATCCACAAACCAATGGCCAGACAGAAGTAGTCAACATGACAGTCATCCAATTGCTCAAGGGATATTGTAGCAAACATCCCAAGCTTTGGGATGAACATTTGTGTTATGTGCAGCATGCTTACAACCAAGCCAAACATTCTTCCACATAGAGATCTCCTTTTGAGACCTGTTTTGGTTTCACACCAAGGTCTCCCTTGGATTTTTTCTTTGGTAATGACACAACATTGAGGGACACAGCGATGTGGACAAGGCAACTAGGTTCATTGAACAAATTGAAGGGATCCATAAGGCAATATAGGGACAACTGGAAAAGAGCCAGGCCAAATACAAGGCAAGGCATGACAAGCATTGGATGGAGCATAGTTTTCAATTTGGTGATCAAGTCTGCCTATATATCAGCAAGGACAGGATGCAAGGTGAAGGTAAAAAGCTAAAACCAGTAAGGTATGGACGTTTCAGGATCCTTGAGAAAATTGGTGAGAATGCTTTTCGGCTTGATTTGCCAGCTTATATGCACATCTACTTAGTCGTCAATGCAGACAACTTGAGACTATTTGAACCTTTGTTAATTGAAGATCCTGAAGAGCAGAGTCAATTGCCTTCTATTGATGACCTATTACCTAAATATCTTAATGAATTGCAGGAAGACACAGCTCTGGACAGGAAGGTGAGAATGACGCACAAGGGAGATGTTGAGTACCTCATAATTGGGCTCAGGGGTTCAAAGCCAAGCAGTGAAAAATGGATAGAGATTGTATAGGTGAGAAAGTTGTATCCTCACTTAGTCGATGCTTGAAAACCAAATTTTGGTGGTCCAAAAGCTTTTTCAGTGGGAAGGCCGTGATTTGAATTGGATCCTCAAACAATTCCATGATTGGTAAGAATGAATGGCAGACTTCAAGAAATCTTATAGCTATCAGAAATACCTCTGAATAATGGCAATTTGCAGCCAGCATGGAGCAACGAGGACCTTCAGTCAAAGCACGCTGATCGTTGGCCCATGGAGACCACACATGGCACAAAAATGGCAATTGGGAAGCTCAGATCCAGAAATGGAGGCTGTTTCTAATATGCGATTAGCACAAAAATTGTATATTGCTAGGCAAAACCCCTCAAGAAGGAAAATCCCCGAGCGCTCAGTCACAAGGAAAATTAGAAAACTGTGGGAAAGCATTAAAACTGATAAGGTGGGTCCCACACTCAAAACCGACGGAATATCGAAGGCATTTCAGGCGGTAAGCAGATTTGGCTGAGTGACGTGTGTCTGGTGGGGAGAGAGATAAACCGCTTACATCGCAGACTAACAGTTAAGCAACTCAACCACGTAATAGGAGCGAAGACTATAGGATCGGGGGGCTCCAGCTCAATGGTAGAGGTTCAACCCGATGGATGACCGGACTCAAGGGAGAAATAAACTATGGCGCATAAGATTTGAAGTCTGATTTGACCAATGAATCGACAGAAGGATCCGTTTCATAGGCATTTGGGAAATAACGGAAAAAAATGACCATTCAGGAAGAACTGACACTCAGTTTGCAAAGAGACAGGTGGCCACCTCTCTGCGAAGCGTTACACAATGATGATGACGCAGGGCAGAGGAGTCCCAGTGGATAGAGGCAAGTGATCCAGAGAGCCGAAAGCATAAACAAACAGTCGAAGGAATTAACTGGCTTTAAAGCTACGAGCTAACAGGAAGTAGGGGGATAGTGAGGCAGAGAAGCAGTGAAGAAGCCGAAGGCTGAGAGACATAGAAAGAGAGGCAAAGTTGCAGAGGACAGAGAAGCTGAGCTGACCATCAGAGTAAGGGCAACATCGAGTAGACAGAGACCAATTGAGGTCAAAATTCGGTAAGGGGAGTCTGTGAACTCTAAGGACTTGGGAATTCCAAGTGCCATCCTACTGATCATCCTCTGTCAAGTGAGACTTAGATTGATCTCCTTATTGTAAGGCTCTACTTTAAAAACATAATAAAAATGCCACCAATGAAGGCTGGACCAGGAAACGTAGCCCAGGAGGATTGGGTGAACTCCTTATTGTCTGCTTACTGTGATCTCTTACTATTTCAAGTGTCTGTGTATTTTTCAATCTTATCGATTTGTTTCACAAGATAACATAGACACACACACTAGCACATGAGTCTGTAATACCTCCATTAATTTCTTGAGGTCACCTAGGGGTGATTTTAGATCAGCAATATTCTTGACCTCTTCTATTCAGCATATATTATAGTTAGAAATTTGTTGTCAATGCATGAGGGCTGAGGTTTTATAAGCTTAGGATGGGTTAACAGTCTCAGCCACCTTCAACTAGTTAATTGCAGCTTACTCCTTCACTCATGCAACGTTGGAAAGTCAAATTATGAAGGGTGATGATTTCAAGGAATGAGGAAAATAGCTACAAGAAGAAATTTTTGCAAAGTCCAAGTCACCACAACACTCCAAGCCCTCCATCTACTTTATATTCACTATCTATCCATCATTCATCCATTCCATTTCATAATTTCAAGAAAAAACCTTTCTCACCTAGAAAATTTCTTGAAAAAACAAACAAAGCATCCTCTCCATTTTCACAAACCTACATCATTTCTTATCACTCCCATATAATTAGAAGACTATGAAGGAAGAAGAAATGACTACTACAGGAAGGAAAAATGTTGCTACAAGAAGGAAGAAAGAAAAATTGTGCTAAAACTCAAAATGACAGTGCCTAAGAGAGGCCTAATCAAAAAAGAGAACTCCAAGGCCATTAGGCAATCATCTAGGCCACAAGAGAGAAGAAGAAGGCAACAAAAGGAAATGAGGCATCCACCATCAAAACAAAACTCAAACTGCAGTGATGAAAAGAGACTTTCCAATAGGTCTCTAATCTCTTTCTAGCTTTTCTCCAAGGCCTAAAAGATGTTATAGAAATGAGATAAAGGCATGGGAGTCAAGTTGAGGCCCTGTCCTAGGCTCAAACTACCATTTATGCTCAAAAAGGGTTTCCTGTAGTTTTAACATGGTTTCATGTAGGTTTCTTGTAGTTTTGACAAGAATTACTACAGGATGTCCTAGTTCTTCGCACAAATATGTTTTTGGGCTTGTCCTTGTAGAACTTACAACCAAGATTCTTAATGCACAAGAGAGAGGCCACCAAGGCCATGAATGAGGCACGATGACGTTACTAAGTTGCTCAGAGGATGAGCAACACTTTCAGCACGGGGGTATGATGGGCCTCTAAATTAGACATAAATTAAGGTCATGCCTCTAGATTAAACATAGATTAAGGCCTATGACCATCCTTTAGCACATTAAAACTCTCTTTTTGCATTAGATAATGTATTTTTAACTTTAATATATTCATTAGGAAGGTTTATGAACAAATCCATATTTGTTCCTAATATTATTTATTTTTGTGGAATATTATGAGAATATTGGGCAGATTATGAAGATTTGGAGGAGGAGATAATTTAGGTACCTAATCCCTACTACAAGAGGATCACTATTAAATAATAAATTAATAAGATATTATGGAATTATGGCATAGATTGTGGAACTCCAATGATTGAGAAATCTATGAATGTGTTCCCTCCCATTTAATGTAGATTCCTAGTATTGGGAACCAAATCCACTAATTAAGGGATTCTGGTGGGGAAAGCTTCCTCCATTCAGGGGGAATGATTCCTAATCATTTTGTATAAGTACCAAGTCGAATTTTCCCCCAGGGATAGATTTTCATTAGTGTTCTTGTGGAGAGAACTCATATTCCTACAGTTCCATTGTATTTTCTTGCAGGGATGTAATTGTATTGATGAAAATAGTGAAGATTGGTGTCATGTCCATCTTCTAAATCTTGTTCTCCTCCATATGTCTCTGATTTTCCATGGGCTTAGCCATCCCAAGAGCCTTAGAGCCCTTTTGTATCATTTTCTTTCCTTCTTTACACTTCTTATTCACATGCATCTCTTGTTTTTATTTCTTTCCATTTCTGCGTTTATTATTAATGATTTCTTGTTGTAGGACTGGGTTAAATGGTTGATGTAAGTTATTTTGCAGGATAAAAAGCATCATTTCATCCTTTGAAAAGCTTTGGAAGGTCATAGTAATCATTGAGATACTTGGATTAGCTTTCGTATTCCCAAATCTAGATTTCTTGAACTCCTTTGTGGCAAAGAACAGTAAATTTCTGCTATTTTTTTAGAGAATGCTAATGAGATTCAATTGAGTTGGTTCCACTTGCATTAGATCAAAAAAGCATTCTATTTCATAACAAAAACTACCCCATTTAATATTCACTTGATTAGGTTAGGCATTTTATAGATTTACTAGCTCACTAGTTCTCGAATTTCTAGATTTTCGACTAGTAATTTTCTGTTATTTTTTAGCATGGGTTAATAGAGGTCTTTTTGAGTGATTCCACTTGGAATGGGGACCTAAGACATCCTAGTCAATAGAAAAAGTTGTCACATCCAATTTGGATTTGATTTTGTTGGTAATTTGATGAAGTATAAATTCGTATAGTAAATCTGTAACATCATGTAGTAAGAAGCGATCTTGTAGGAGAACTAGGGGATCCTATAGGAGAACTAGGGGATCTTGTAGCAGAACTAGTACATCCTATCGGAAATCTTGTAGTGGCCTGTTTTGAGTCCGAATTGAGAAAAATCAACATTGAAGCTGGGATTAGGCCCCTACTTGACCTCCAAGCCATCAAAATCATTGTACCCCTGTTCCCCCACACCTGTCTCCCCTACCAAAGATCAAGGAAAGATTAGAATTTGCATTTATAAAGAAAAAATATCAAATAAATGAGTTATTTTATATTTACACATGCACATAGCAGTTATTACTCTCTAGATAAGATTTCATGCTTAGATTAGTTAAAACGTCACATGTGACAAATAGGGTTAAAATAAGGTTCTTTTGCAAACAAAGTGTGTTAATAAGTAGATAGAGGATTTCATGTTACTTTACAAGCATTTTTAAATACAGTCTTTCATTCTTGGAAATAGGTAGCATTTCTTTTCTCTCATGACAACAAAGGAAGGACACAATGTATGTTGCACATATAGTTCCGATACCTCTTAAGTTTGTACGAACCCTGGGTTGATATTTAAATTCGGTAGCCTTGGGAGTTGCAACATTCTTTTTGCAATACTAAGGCTCACAAGTTAGGAAAATGACCTTCAATGGAATGAAATTAGAGTATTCCTTAGAAGGAAACTCAAATTTCATTGCTTGGAAGGATCGCATGGAGGCAATGCTTGATGACAATTCATTTTTGGATTATGTTAATATGTACGTTCAAAAACCAAGATCACTTAATTCCCAGAACCTAGCCCATTAGAAGAAATATGTAGCCAAGGCGAGGAGAATAATTTTGGAGGGAGTGAGAGACCACATTGTCTCAAATATCCAATGAAAATAAACTTCTTTCGAAATGTGGAAGGCACTAACTAAACTATTTGAGAATAGTATTAACCATAGAAAAATGTCCCTCAAAGACAAAATTTTAAACTTTAAAATGCAAAAGAATGATATTATTCCATAGTATCTCACCAGAATTACACACGTTCGGGATGAGCTTGGAGGGATTGGTGTGAATGTTGTAGAATATGACTTGGTGAGCCTAGCCCTTCTAGGCCTTCCCAAAAGTTGGCATAGCTACCACAACTCGGTGAACGAGAGGGAGAAATTACCGAATTGGGAACGCATATGGTCTGATTTGATACAAGAAGAAATTAGGCGAAAGACCAGAGATGTAAGTTCATCCAAGGGAGAGGATGAAGAAAATTTTGTATTGCTTGGAAAGGGAAAGAAGGCCACAGGGAAAAAATATCAAAGCAATCTAGAATCCAAGGGGGCAAGAAGAAAGATTTGTCCAAAATAAAATGCTTCAATTGTCATGAATTCGAGCATTATGCTATAAAGTGTCAATAGAAAAATTCTAGAAAGAAGAACTAAGGAGGAGCAATAGGTGAAACTTTGGCTTCACAGTTTGAGTTAGACTTCACCCTAATTGCATGCATGTCCAACATTGTGATGGGGAGTGTGCACTACTTGGATTCAGGTGCCTCATTCCACATGACAGGGTGTAGAGAGTTTTTCAGTGCCCTGGAGGAGAAATACATCCATATGCATATTGAGCTTGGGGACGACAAAAGGTACAGTGCTATGAATATTGGTACAATAACATTTACGTGGGAGTTGGGATCCCCTATTTACCTCAACATTGTTATGTTTGTACCAGGTCTAAAGAAAAACCTCATCTCTATAGCAGTTTTAGAAGATCGTGGCTATGATGTGATCTTCAGTGAAGGGAAAGCCTCTCTGAGACACATAGCTACTGGCCATGTGAAGCATTTCAGGGTTCGTGTGAAAAACATGCATAAAATTGATGTGGAATATTGTGATACATTAAGTCGTAATGAAGAGAAAGTGAAGAGTCGAAATGTTGGTGAACTCTGGCACAGAAGACTTGGTAATTTGCACTGTGGTGCCCTTAAAATTATGCAACGAATAACCACTGACATCCCTAAAGGATCACTTGAGTAGCAAGATGTCTGAAAGGGTTGTACCTTGGGGAAGTACATAAAATCCACATTCCATGATCAAGACAAAAAAGAAAATGCAACATTGGAAAGAGTCCACTCTAATGTTTGTGGACCCTTCTCAATAGCCTCCACTGCCATACATAAATACTATGTTATTTTTATTGATGATTTGTCAAGAAAGTGTTTGATCTTCGTCATGCAGAAGAAGGATGAGAAATTCTCAAAATTTGTATAATTCAGGGCACTAGTTGAGAAAGATACTGACAAGAAAGTGAAGGCTCTCAGGAGCGATAATGGAGGTGAGTATGTTTCAAGTGACTTCAAGGAATTTTTTGCCAAAGAAGGAATTCAAAGAGTACTAACAACTCCCCACAACCCATAATAGAATGGGGTAGATGAGAGAAATAAATGGAGCGTTGTGGGAGCTTTGAGAGCTATGTTACACGACCAAGGCCTGCCACTGCATTTGTGGGTTGAGGCATGTAACACATCAGTCTACTTTCAGAACCAAAGTCCTCATCAGATTCTTGCTGTGATTACACTGGAGGGGGATTTCCTCGGGAGAAAGTTGTATGTGTCTCATTTTAGACTTTTTGGAGGCCTTTTTTACTACCATGTCTCCAAATATTTGAGGAATAAACTTGAGCCGAAAACAAAGTTAGGAGTCTGTGTGGGTTACACCGAAACTCCACACAATCACTAGGTGTACTTACCTTCCCTCAGAATAATAGTTTTGTGAAGAGATGTAAATTTTGATGAGGAGAAATCAATGAGATGCTCCCTTGAGAGAGAGCTTCAGATCCCACTAGAAAATGAGATTTTAGCTCCAAAGAAGGAGCCTCAGGAAGTTGTAGAGCAACCACAAGTGGAGGAATAGAGGGGAGGTATAGTGGTGACATCCACTCAGGAAAAACCTTCTAGAGAAGGTAGAAAAAGAGCAAGGGAAGTTGATAGATTGGTGTAGGATGTGAGGGAGAAAGTGGGAACTCCTTCAAATTTGTGCAGGCAAAGGAGGTCACTTGAGAGGTACACTGGTTACATGGTTATAATGGCTGAGCTTGTAGATACTAAGCCATACTCTTTTGAGGAAGTTGTTGAGCAACCAGTTTGGGTTGATGAAATGGTGGAAGAATATGAATCCATCATGAAGAACAATGTTTAGGAAGTGGTCCCAAGACCGACAGATAAATTAGTTGTGCATTCAAAATGGATCTTCAAAGTTAAGAATGCAACAGACATAAGCACAGAGAAGTATAAGGCCATATTTGTTACCAAAGGATTCTCTCAAGTTTAGGGAATTGAATATGAGGAAACCTTTTCTCCCGTAGCAAGTTATTCATCCATTAGATCAATTTTTTCACTGGTTGCGTAGATGGGGTGGAAGATCCACTAGATGGATGTAAAACCAATATTTCTCATTGGTGTTATTGAGGACAAAGTGTACATAGAGAAACCAGATTTGAGACATCTAATTGGGAGTCTCATGTGTGAAAACTTAGGAGAGAATTGTACGGTCTCAAACAGGCACCCTGAGCTTGGTACACTTGGATTGACAATTATCTCACTAGATTGGGCTTCACCAAAAGTGAAGCAGATGAAAACCTTTAACATATTTTGGTGGAAGGTAAATTTATTACTGTTGTTTTATATGTTGATGGTTTAATATTGACAGGTGATGAGTAGTTGTTTAGCTCTTGTAAGGAGGACCTTACAAGGGAATTTGAGATGAAATACATGGGTCTCATGAACTACTTCCTCAAGCTGGAAGTATGGAAAGGCGATGGGGACTTGTTTATGTCTCAAGGCAAGTATGCCACTGAGATACTGGAGAGATTTTGCATGGAGAGTTGTGAGCCCATGGAGACACCTCTAGTGATCGACTCGAGGAAGGAGAATACCACTTTAGGTGAAGAGGTTGATGCTCCCATTTACCGACAACTAGTGGGTTCACTCATGTATCTTGTGAACACACAACCGTATATGTGATATGCAGTCAACCGATTGATCCAAGCTATGGTTAGGTCGACCAAATTTTATTGGAAGGAAACTAAGCATGTTTTACGATACCTAAGAGGAAAAACCTAGCATGGATTATGGTACAAATAGACAAAGGGAGTGATGTTGTGCAGTTTCACAGATTCAGATTGAGCAGGGAGTCCATCTGGCCAAAAGAGTAAATCATATGGAGTTTCCAGTGTTGGGTCCACAACAATTTCTTGGTACACTAGGAAGGAAATGTTTGTGGTACTCAACTCAAAAGAATCTAAATTCACGGCTAGAAGCCAAGAAACATGTGAGGTGATACGGATTAGAAAGATAACTATGGGGCTATTTGGTCAAGAGATGGATCCAATTTTGATATATTTTGATAATAATAGTTGGATTAAGCTCTCTAAGAATCCATTATTTCATGATCGATCCAAGCATATAGATATATTTTATCATCATTTACAGGATTGTGTGCAGAGGATGATAATGCTGTTACAATACATTTCGATAGAGGAACAAGATTCTAACATTTTTACAAAGGATTTTTCAAGAGGGAAGTTCGAATTCCACAAGTGAAAGATAGGGGTGGTAGTGTTGAGAAGTGTAGCAAGAAAGGCTCAATTTGACTTAGCCTTGGTCAAGTTGAGTAAATTTGAAATTTCCACATCAATAGAAAACTTGGAGGCAGTTAACTGAGGTGACATGGCTCTTGTCACTCAGTTAGCTCAATAAATTCGAGTTAGTGGCCTTGGAGTTCATTTTGCATGTGTTGATTGCTAATTTGTAGCAATCCAGTTCAATTATTTCTAGTTGTGCTCAATTAAACTAGTTCTAAGAGTTAATAAAACTAGCTGGAGGCCAGTTGTGCAGTGAGACAACATTCTAACTCAAAGATCATCCATTTAACTTATCAATCAACCAAAAATAGATCACGCATGCAAGGAATTTGAATTTCTCAATGGCAGGGGATATTCCAAAGTAGTGTAACATTAGTTGTAGACTATTTTTGAGTGTACAAGTGTTGCATGCAATCAGTGATCAATCCTTGGGAATTGTGCAATCATTTTGGAGTAAATTCTTAAAGAATAGGGGCCAATTTCCTCTGGATTTTCACAAGGAAATAGGAGCTTAGGTGGAGGCATAAATTGACTGAGTTTGGGTTAGATATTTTCATTGAGAAGAGAGAAAAATTATTCACGTGGAGGTTGAGCTCAGATCAAGCAAGAAATTGTAATAGATTCTTTATTCATTTGATTAATGCAAGCAGGCTTAAGGGGTTTTTACTAGTTGGTTTCCCCTATATGCATTTGTTCACTTGTGTATGTGATTGATGTATGTTTGTGAATGTCATTCTAAATTGTGAACTAATTTCTGTAGATCATTAAAGTAAAATTATGTCTCTTGATTTAGATTAAATTTCTTGAGTAGTTGCAATTCTATCACCATATTTCTATAGACTCCAAAACCCCTACCTTGAAGGCCAATAAACATTTTCCCTATTACACATAAATCTATTCAAAGGCCCTTGTAGAGTTTTAAATATCATACTTGTCATAATGTTTAATCATAATCCCATGGATACATTTTGTTGCTTCTGAATTAGTCCATGCATAGACATCATAAGCATAGGGATACACTTTAGTGGTTTTGAATTTGTGAATAATCTTAGTTGTAATTATAATATTAGTTTGAAGGAGTTTCACTTTAGATAGGATGATGTTACCCATATTTGGTTGAAATTCATTTTTGCTTGGATCCCTCGAGCAATGTGGATCAAAATGGAACCCTCAAACTATGTTAGAATGGAATGATTTCTCATTGATTCAAGGAATTGAAATAAATAAAGCATTTCATAATGAAATTGATTTCATGGAGATTAATTTTCATCTTTATGCTATATGAAATCATAAGAGTCATTAGTTTGTTAAAGGAACTAGCAATTCATAGCCTTTAAAGGCTAATTTTTATTAATAAAGGTAAGTGGACCTAGTAATTATAACCGAGAGATATAGGTTTAAGTATGATCATGGCTTATGTTATAAGTGGGACTAGTCGTAATCATTGGGATATGTAGATATGAGCTTGAATACACTCTCAAGAAACTTTTTTTATTTATTTTTTCACTCTCCCCTAAGAAATTACCTATATCCCATTCTATTAGTAGCTAGATGTATCTTGTATATATCAAGGTAATATACATCTACCTAATGAGTAAGGTCTTTATCAAATTCTTTATATCAAGTTTTACCTAAATCTTACTTATTTAATTGAATTTTCAAGACTAAATAAAGACTTTCATGTTCTTATTTAAAAGGGTTGTCCTTTCCATTAGGAGAAACCTAGTGAAAACCTTTCGAAACCTAAATAAGAGTGACATACAACCAAAATAACATTATTCCTTTCAAGATCATATTCTTCAGTGTTTACTAAAGTAGAAATAGTACATTTCTTGAATCACAAGTTTCTAGGAAAATTTGTGTTAATAATCTTTGAAACATCCTCTTCAAGTGGATAACCTTCTCGAAATACTTATTTCCTTGGCTGTGAATATGGAAATGAAATTTATTATTTTAAACAAATCATCCTCAAATGAGCCACTTGTTGAGGCAAAATCCTTAGTGTAATGAACTATTCCAACACCCATCCATCAAATGATATTATTAATGTTGGTACGATGGAATATCTCTCTATTTTTATTCTTTTATTCCCATGATTACTAAATGGAAAATATTTATGGTTATCGCTCCATATCATGGGTCAAAAGGGTTGAGGGACATAGAAATTACTCAATGATTATTAGGGAAATAGGTTATGTTTATGTTTATTGGGGCAGGTTTATGTTCAAGTGATAACCACATTAAAAATATTGCTTCATAAACATAACAAAAAAAATTATTGCAACAAAAAATTGTTGCAACATGAAAAATGCCTTACCAATGCACACATTTACCTGATTAACCATGTTATGGCTTAACTTTAACTTGAGAAAAAAAAGGAATTTCACATTTTATTATAAAATGAACCATTTTGATAAATAAAATTTCCTTATATATAAATGAATGTTATAAATAATAATGGTTGCCCAATGGTTAAGAGCATGTGTTTCCTCCTAAGAGGTCACAGGTTCAAAACCATAGGGGGTAGAGTATGTATGCCTTCATAGACTTAGCAGTCAAATCACTGCATAGAGGTGGGTCCCTTGTCCCACAAACAAGGGGATTTCATACACCAATTTGGTGAATTTGGTGTCTGGCTTGGTCGTGACCTTAAAATTGGATAATAATAATATAATAATAATGAGGAAATTATCATGGAGGAACTTATTAAAAATGGAATGATCCCAAATCCCACTCTGTAACACACTACAACCCTTAAGAATTCAGAATAAGCATATGCTGAGCATATTCCCTTTAGAATCAATCTATGCCGTAAATTAAAAGAAAATAAAAATAAAAAGTCAACATATCCTCATCCACCTTAAGTTGAAATTAGAACCCTTCGGAAATTATTATATGTTTATGTTATGTATATATTATATGTGGTTGAATAATAAATACATATATATTTTATAAAGAAATTGGAAAAAATAATTTTTTATAGTTAAAACATTTCAACCAATTTCACTATTTTACATTTTGGCCTTCTTCAAGGGTATAAAGATTTGATGGAAATGTAAGTTTAAGTTGTGTAGTCTACACAATCAAAGTGTCTAAGGAAATTTTCAAGGTATTGAATCCATTCATGTATCCCAAAACACAATTTAGGCATTGAAATATTTTTTCACTTAAAAAAAGGTTTGTATCACAAGAAATTTGATCTCCCTCTGTGTTTGGTAAATTTGTGATTAAAATATATATATATGGATTTACTTTGATCTTTTAACCAATTAAAAATGGATTTATTCAAAAATGAAAAAAATAGCTTCTTTGGTTTTTTTTTTTTTATCAAGAAGTTAACATGGTCAAAGGATGAGCACATATAAGAGCTCTCACAATGCTTTTTATAACTAGTGTAGAAAGAAGGTTGTCAAATTATCATCGTATGAATTGAGAAAAGATGAATCCAAAGTCTTGAACAAGGGATTGAATTTTGCAATTGCTCCTAAAAGGATACCTACTAAAGAAATCATATGTAACTTGGAGGATGGTATTCAAAATCTTAGAAACGAATAAAAATATAAAATTAGACAAGATTGTGTAATCATCTTGAGGAAAGAAAAACCACCCAAGAATAACTTAAGCCAAAGTCAGTTTCTTTCTCTTAGAATCCTTAGGAATAATGAAGACATTGTCATTCTAAAAGCCAACAAAGGGGGAGCCACAGTTGTGATGAATAAGGTGGATTATGTCTCAAAAATGACGGACCACTTGTACAATAGTGGAAGCTACAAGAAGCTGAAGGACAACCCCATCTCCCAGATTATAAAAGAAGTTAAAAAATACATCATCAATTCCAATCTAGACGACAAACTTAAGAAATGCCTTTTTTCCAGTAATGAGATCACACCTAGAATTTATGGGGCTCCCAAAATTCATAAAAAGGATGCTCCCCTAAGACCCATTGTAAACACTATTGGTCCGCCCACATATGGATTAGCTAAGTGTGTGGCTAACGCCCTTGATCCTCTGGTTGGGAAGACGAACTCCTACATTAAAGATTCTAATCATTTTTTGGAGCTCATCAAAGAAAACAAGATGGATCCTGAAGGCAAAATTGTGAGCTTTGGTGTAACACAACTTTTCACAAAGATACCATTAGAGGAGGCTATCCAGGTTTTCAAGGAGGTTACTGACCTAGAAACTGCCAAGCTTGCTGAAGTTTGTCTCTGTTCCACATTCTTCACCTTCTATGGTGAATACTTCGAGAAACCCACTAGGGTGGCTATGGGGTTGTCATTATCCCCCATAATATCCAACCTATTCATGGAAAATTTTGAAAATAAATCCTTGGAAACTTACCCTCTTAAACCAAAATTTTGGACTAGGTTCATTGATGATACTAGTGTGAATTGGCCCCATGGAAATTCAGAACTAAACAACTTCTTAAATCACCTTAATATAATTTCTAATGACATTAAGTTCACAATGGAGATTGATGAAAATGGTTGCATTCCATTCCTTGACATTCTTCTTATCAGGAAGAGAGATGGATCATTGGGTCACAAAGTATACAGAAAAAAGGCTCACACAAACAGTTATCTCCATGTTGAGTCTCATCACCATCCGTCCCTGAAGATGGGGGTTCTCAACACTCTCTTCACCAAAGCTTTAAGAATATCTGACAAGGAACATGTACATGAGGAAATTGAATATCTGAAGAATGTTTTGTTAAACACCGGTTATACTCATAAGGATATCAACAAAGTTATCATAAAAGCCAAAACCATATATGCTTCTAGGCCCCCCTCTTCCAACTCACAAACCCTAATTGGTAAAGCATATTTTATTTACATCCAAGGAGTCACCGACAAACTTGCTAGGGTCCTAAGAAATAAAGGAATAGCAACCTCATTCAAGTTGGTGAATACGATCCAGCATAAGATGAAATTTGTTAAAGACGACCTAGATCACTTCCAGCAAAAAGGTGTTTATAAATTCAAGTGTCCTTGTGGTAAATGTTACATTGGTGAGACATGAAGATCCTTAAAAATCAGACTCAAGGATCATGTTGCGGATATCAAGAAAGGAAGAGTCAGATCCTCGGCACTACATTCTTCCAAGACAAACCATCACATGTGCCTGGAAGACGTGGAAATAATCTCTAGGAAGAACCACTACTACAAAAGAAAGGTGTGTGAGGCACTAGAAATCATTAAGCACCCCATCAATCTCAACAGAGACAGTGGAATTGAAGTCAACACTAGTTAAATACCCATGCTCACACAAAGATGCACCCCAAACTAATCCCACTACCCTAAACACCTCTACCCCTAATAAACATCTAAGCCCCTTTAGTTTTAATTTTAATTTTAAAATATCATAAAATAAAAATAATAATAATAATAAATAAATATATATATATATATATATATAGATATATATATATATATATATATATATATATGTTGTGGTTCACAAACACTCTGGTCAATGGGTGGCACTACGTCCATGGAAAAATCTGGGCTGATCGACCCCGAAGGGAATCTAGCCCCGCAGCCCACTAGCTAGGCCTGACCCCAAGGGCTTCAGGGAGAATGGACCCTATGACCTCCCGATGGCGAGGCACTGATTTTGACCAACTGAGCTAACCCTTGGGACTCATTAAAATATATTAATTATAAATATATTTAATTAATATTTAAATATATAAATATATTATAATTTTTACATTTGAATACATATATTAATATATTTAAATCAAAATTAATTAAATATATTTAATAAATATATAATGAACATTGCATACTAATCAAACTTTCATTAATTCTCTAACTAAACCAGAACAACTCTCAAATTATAATAAATATATGGAATAGTAATTAAAATTTAAAAAGCATATTAATTTAAATACTTTAAATCAATAATTAAATATAGTAACACATTATAATAGTGTTATTAATATATTTAATTCATTAAAGTATTTTAAATTAATATGAAATCATTATAATCATAATTTTAAAACTTAAGCCATTTATAATTAAAATCAAATATATTAATAATATAATACTTTATCATAAAATTAAATTGACATTTTAGGTTTTCCCTGCATTTATATTTCAATCTCTCACTGCCGGCCTATTTTTTTTATCACTCTTTATTTATTGCTCTATCTCTCTTCTTCTTCTCCTCAATCTTTGTCCTCACAATGGGTCTTGATATAGACTCAAAACATTGGCATTCAAAAATGTCTATTGTGGATTTTCCGACATCTCAAATTCAAGATCAATCCCACAGAAATCTACAAACCCTATATTTATCAAAATAAACAAAATTACATCTTTTTATATTTATGTAGGTGTGTGTTCAATATGGATATGCCCATATCTATATTGCCTTAAAAATATGTGACAATACATCCTATCTAAAAAAGTTCTCAACTAGTAGAAGAAAACTCAGCATGGGCATCAGAGCCCATCTAGAAAATATCACTGCCACCATATACAACCAAAGAGAAAATAGAATAGACAGTCAAACAACTTATATCATAGTGTCAAGGCTATATGTCATGAATTACATACAAAAACCAAAATATAAGTGTAAAAGACATGTAAGTAGTCAGAGATATAAACTAGATCTGAGGCTCTGGAGTGTCCATAAAAGGATAATGATAGAACTGATAATGAGAATCATTAAAACTTTCTTTAGTTGATCATAACTCTGCATTCAGGTTAAATCTTTCCTTAAAAATTCAATCTTCCTTGTGGTTTCGTTCCTTGTAAATATGAGAGAAAGAGAAATCAACATATAAACATTTTATCCTCAATAAATCCTCCAGAATGTGAATAAGATATAAATGGCAGTACTGTTAGATCTCATTAACCCAATTGATGACCAATAATGAGTCACCAAAAACCTATAATTGGTCACAACCCTTTTCCCTTGCAAAATCCATAAGAGAGCGACAAACAAGCAACTCAACCAAGTTGTTTAAACCTCTCCCAATACCCATGGAAACTTTGTAAAAGTGTTGATAAAACGTAGGTAATGCTGATATGAGTTTATGAAGCAAGGAATATGAACATGAGCAGCCTTGTATTAAGCAAGGAATATGAACATGAGCAGCCTTGTATTAATTCAAAATAACAGCGAGTAACAAATAGAGTAACCTAATATAAAATGCAGCAGTGAATCTCCCCTTTTTATATTCAGTCGTTTGAGGGATATCAGCAATAGAAGCTACATGAGTTGAATCCCTTTATACAGTAAATAACAACCTATGCTACAACCATGTATATGTTATGGGAAGCTCATTGAGTTACTGATTTACACGCTCAACAACACTGGCAACCAATAATCATGTCATTGGGCACAAATATATACATATAACAGCTCCAATGCAGAGGATTTATGACCCACAGTGATGAACACGTCCCTCCCTTGTGACTGATATAAATCCGGTCCCTCTAATACCACTCGGATTTTTTGACTAATAAGCTCAGGGAATGAAGGAAGCGTCCAACCAATATTGCAAAAATTTTCCACTGTTAGGATGCAATTTGTCCCTCTTCAAACGAGATAATAAAGGGATCGTTCTTGCTGGAATATATTTGTTTTTAGAGACAGAAACATCCCTTTTACAATCTGAAAACTCCTCTTGATAACCCACTCTCCAGCTGAGCGGATAGCAAAAGATGCCCAACTCGGCATAAGGAAATTAGCACAATTTAATCTCTGAATGGTAAATGAAATAGGATTAGATTGGTCTTCAGACTCGGTCCTCTTGAAAGGCTAACTTAACCTCTTCAACAATAGACAAATTCGTCCCTCCTTAATACTTGAAGCACAATATAAATTAACTTCCCATACTTGTTAATTTAGTCTAAAACTCGTCCCCTTTTTCCTTGCTTCAGACTTGAAATATAACTAGGCCCTCTTGGAAGAATGAACTTGACCCTTGTAGTGACTGGAAATTCAGCCCCTTTCCATAATTATTCTCGTAATAAACAAAAATAGAAGATCTGAAATAATCTTCCCCGGCACTCAAAGTCCACCAAAATTAGCTTAGATTTTCACTTGAAACTCTTGAACTCGCTTGAGCTCCTTTCAATTGTTAATGAGATAGATAAGAATAGAATGATTTGCAATTGATTGTATACTCCATTTATAATTCTCCATTAGGACTCCCTCTAGCTTCTAGATTCTCCTTTTTCCTATTGTTTTATTGGTGGGGATCATTTTCCACTAGGAGACTTTTTGTCATCATTTTGAATAAAATAATAATTTGCCTCCCTTCTCAATAAAATATTGTTTTTTCGCCCTTTTTAATAAAATAATAATTTACTTCCATTCTCCAATAAAAAAATAATTTACCTCCATTCTCCAATGAGATATTATTTTACGACCATTCTCTATTAAAATAATAATTTGTCCCCCTTATCCAATAAAATATTATTTTTTCGCCATTCTCCATAAAAATAATAATTTCCTCCTTTCTCCTACAAAATAATAGTTTCCCCTTTCTACTTAATATTACCAGAAATTGGCAAAACTCCTTAGTGATTTTGCATTCACAAAATTGGGAACATTACATGGTTCTAGCTGGATTGTTAATATGAGTGAGATGAGAGAACCCTTTGTCTCTCAGAAAATTGATTAAGCCCTGAGGAAATTGATGGGAGAGCTTGCTGCGTGGCGAGGGGTCCTGCCCCAAATGAACCTTAGTGCCATTACCAACCTTCCAAACAAAACTTGAAGCAATAATGTTAAAAGAGTTAAGTACAACCCGCCAAATGATAGATATATTAACCCAGTGGTTATCCATTAGCCTAATCCAATCTTCCAGAGAATCATGATGTATTACTACTGGCACACCACCTACATCCATAAACTATGCATAGATAGGAGAATCCTTCCTTACTTAGCTGCTAAAGCATGCGATAATAGGAAAACACTTTTTAGATCCCACCCTCCTAACTCTTTAGGCAAGGAAATCCACTCCCAATGGACCTAAGGGAGCACAAACTAATCCTAGCTACCATCCCATAAGACAACCACCTAAGACACTATATTTTTAATCCACAGGGAATCCAAGACATTGACATCCAGAAGGGAATCCAAGACATTGACATCCAGAAGACTAGAATGGCCTCTAAGACTGATTTAACCAACACAACTCTCCCATCAATAGACAACCACCTAAGACACTACATTTTTAATCTTATTAAGATCTTGGCAATAAGCCAAGACAAGTCTTCCTTCTTGTGACAATTGGGTTTCAAATGAAACCCATATATTTAATACCATCATCCAACGCATGTATTTCAAAAGTAAAAACATTTACGAGATTCATACCTTCAATATCAGACAAATTCTAATTCAAAATAGATTACTTCCTGTCATTTACAACCATGCGTGTAGCTGTACCAAACTAATTAATAATCTCAGATAAGATAGATACATCTCTACAAGAACCATTGTAGAAAATAATGATATAATCAACAGACAATATATGAGTGATTGCTAATGCATTTGAAATAACAACTCACTAAAAATCACCCCGGCGATTAGCATTAGCCAGTAAATGGATAAGACTTCCAATAACAAGCAAGAAAAAAGGGATAACAAACATCCTTGGAAAATACCTCATTATGCATGGAAAAAAGGCGATTTTTCCCCATTGATCAATACAACAAAATGGATTGATCTTAGATATCCCATCACTCAATTTATGAAATATATCTTGAATCCCACATGATCTGAAGCAATCTAAAATGCATCTAACTCAGACGATCATTGGCTTTGGATAGATCAATTTTATTACTGCTCCCTTTAATTTGTGATATTTAATACTATGAAGACCTTCTTGTGCCACCCCAATGGCCTCATGGAACTATCTCCCATCTGGAAACAAAAAGTTTCCCTTTGATATAGAGGTCAATAGAATTAGTTTTAACCTCCTATAAATCACTTTATATATGACTTTGTAAGTACAATTTCATAAACAAATAGGGTGAAAATCCTTAAAGGATTTAGGTTTGTCCCCTCTGAGGATGATAGCGATGAAATTGGAAATGAAATCTAGAAGAAATCTTCCTTAGAGATTCATTAATGACCTGTAACAAGTCGTTGCCAATGATATCAAAGAAATATTCAAAGAACACAATCCCCTAGGCATCTAGATCAAGACTTTTAACTTTTTGAAAACTTGAAATAATAGCCTTCAATTATTCCTCAGATACCTCATCCATCAGGGTTTTGTTTTCTTCATCGATCACAAAACTAGGGAACAATTGGGTGACCCTGATGACTTTAATGATACATGCTCTCTCATGCTCCTTAAACAAATTTTGAAAATAAGAGACACTTAAGGAAGAGATACCTTCACACTTTGAGATATCCCTACCTGAACCATCCTAAATATTCCAAATGGTGTTACACATCTTCTGACCCTTAGCATAGGCTTGAAAAAACTTAGTGTTCTAATCCCCACTTTATAACCAGGTATCTCTTCTCTTCAAATGCCAAGCAACCTCTTGAGATTTTAGGATGGATTTCCTACGAGAGGGAAAACTAAATAGAGCCTCCCTAGAGGCCACATCCAAAAATCCACCAGAACTTGAGTCGGAAATAATCTGAATTTGCTTTTCAACATCCACAAATTCCTACTCCTCTTTGCACCACCTTTTTTTTCCCATTCCATCAAATGTCTCTTAGCACTAATAAGATTTGTTTCAAATTGTTGGGCTATATACAAACCATATTGTGGATCAAAAGGAAATCATCCCTCCTTTAATAATTTGATAAATTCTTCATCTATGATTTAAGAGGAATTTAGCTTGAAAGGACAACCATGCTTTCACCTAAGATTATTTAATTCCAATAATATTAGATAGTGATTTGATTCCCCACTAGATCTAATCCACTATCGAATGTTGGTTGATTTTTCCACCAATGCTTCAGCCACTAAAACTGGTTAATACACTTAGCAATATGGGCCTCCCCAATACGATGATTTCTCCAAGACAGTTTGAGCCTAGTAATATCAACATCCAAAAGTGTTTTTCCAATAATTTTATTTAGGAAGAAATTCGATAGATTGTTAGCCCTAGCCTAAGGCCTCCAAGATTTGGTATATCTCATAGAAAAGTTTATACCCCCACCTATTATTAGACTATTTTCTTCCACCACTTTCATATACAAAATGTTATTCAAGAATTCTATCCACCCATCATAGGGCCTGTAGATATTAATTCAAATAACAGGAATCCCCAGTTCCAAAGAAAATATTTCAAGACTTAGCCCAAGCCTAATACTCCAAAAGTTTTGAACTGGAATCTTTTGAGACACCCACCCAACATTTAGGCCGCCAAATCCACCTCTCGCATCCAACTCAATAAAGCTCCTACCATTAAATATATATTTCAATAATTTTATGACAGCCTCGTGAGGACCTAGAGTTTCTTGGAGGAAAATGATATATGGAACTTCTACATGAATCAATCGCTTTACAACAATATTTTCAGAGGGGCTTACCAACCCTTGACAGTTAAATGATGGGAATTTCATGAGGAAACATAGCTCTATGTGCCCTAATAATGGAAAGTTTTCTTCCAACAACCATCTCTTTCGTAGTTTTTTCCTTATCCCTAGCCAAAATATATTTCCTCCCACAAGATTTAGTACAGGAAGAGGAGATAATAATCTAGCCAAGACCACTAGACCAGCCTTCAATATATGGGAAAACTTTCTTAGACCAAAGATTATAAGGGATTTCACTGGAATCAAGTTCCCCTGTGAAGGAAGATTTCCTTGAAGTGATGGAAATTTGTGGGGACGAAAGGGACAATGGGTGGGAAGGAACAAAGAAAGGGACCTGGGTTGTGCCAATTCTGGAAATAGAAGAAAAATAGTGGGATCTTATCGCAATGGTATCTTATTGCAATCCATAAAATGAGATGGTATATTATCGTAATCCATAAACTGAGATGGTATCTTATCGCAATCCATAGGATCAAGAGCAGATGTTTCAAAAAAAGGCACCATTAGGGAAGACAACCCATCAACATCCATGGGGGAGAGTTAATGCCACCAAAAGAGGAAATTTCTTAAGACTCCACATCTTGCTTCCTCAAATCAGGCAAACCCCTAAAATTTTACCCGAATCCATTGAATCCACTTCATTGGCTTTACACATCATCCCATAGCCATGTCTAGAGCAACCTTCAATTTTTTCTTTACCCCTCCCTGTGAGGTACCTCATTTTAAATGGAGATTGCAAATAAAACCATATTACCATATTTGTGGCAGCGCTTACACCTAAAAGAAACTCCCTCCTAATCAAGCATCTTCATTTGTTCTAACCCTCTACCAATATTTATAGTCTCATATAGGCTTTTCTACAAATCCAAATGCATCGAAATATGAGCCATAAGCATATCATTTCTTTCTCAGAATTAGTCTGCATAAATATAAGCCCCCATTTTGTTACCAAGGTCCATAAAACTTTTTTCATTCCACATGTTAGAAGGAAGACCAGGAAGCCTGACCCAATTTGGAACCATGTCAATACGCTCCCAACTCATGTCAAAAAGAGGGTTCCTAAAATTAAAAGGAATGGGAGTTGAATATATGGCCCAAACTGAATGAGAAATACATTATGCATCCTCATGGGATCCAAAATTTATTTGGGTCCATCCTTTGGCCAACAAAAAAATCTCAGGAGAAGACTGCACTGTGGGAGTAATCTCATAGCTAAGTCATTCATGCAGAGTGTCTATGAAAAACTTGCTACCCCTAACTCATTCGACCATAGCCCTATCCACTAATGTACTTGCTTCGTCCACTTCTATATCCGCCCCCAGACTAAGATGATATGGAGCAAATGATTTTTCACTTTTGAGAACCCTGTTTTTCTTTGGCTTTGGGTTGGAATCAAATGGCCCTTTGACTAGAGAGCATGAACCCTACTCTCTCCCAACCCCCTCCACTTGTTCTTCACCCACTTCTTGCACCTTTTGGAGCAACACCATAAACACCATTTGCTTGGAAATTGTTCAATAAGATACTAGAGGAAAGCAAGAAACCCTTTGAAATCTACTCAACTTCATAAATCAACCCCAACAAATAAAAAGCTACACCATATACAAAGGAGGGAAATAATCCCTCTCCCAGAGAAAATGTTAGAGAAGAAACAAAACCCATCATCTGAAAATGCTCAAGTTCCAACTTTGAAACAAAAGGTGTAAAACCCACATAATAGGGGGGGAGGGTATGGTAGGGTGCAAGAAGTTTCACATAACGATCCCACATACCCATAAACACCACTAACAACCTACAAATGGGAGAAGGGGACATAAAACATGAGGAAGAACCACTTTCTTGAGACCCAAAAGCACCTGATACTATGACAAAGACAATGTTTCACTGAAAAACCTCCTTCTGGTTCACTCATACCTCCTCCTAAGTTCTTAGTCTACTAGAAACCAAAATCCATATTCCTTTTAACTTCAAAATCAGAAACAAAAATACCCCCATGACTAGGGAAAACAACATTGTCTCATGGCAGAAAAAATATGTTCCCCAGCTAGTCCGCCTGCAGAAACCAATGAGACCTCGATCTCAACATCGTTCAACCAACAATTTCAAACCCTTATTGTGTACATCTTATTAATTAATTAATTTATTATTCAATTAAATTATAATATTACAGTTAATAAATTTAAAATGAGAGAATGTTAATGTATTATAAAAAGATCAATAACTCTTAATTTAAACAAGAAAAACATTATTTTTTCAATAAAAACAAATGATTTTGTATGGTGAAGTACATAAGTGGATTTTGAATAAGAGCTAAAACATAAACAAAAAATAAGCAAAGTAAATATAATTTTTTAGATACTTAGAAAGTACATGAGACCTATAAGCAATTGCTAGTTCCTAAGCCGCTAGATTTTGTCTCGTAAACATGGCATAGGCTATGAGTCTCTTGTTCAATGTGTAAAACCTCAACACCATATCCAACTCCTTGGATACATATTAATTCTATGAGTCCTAAATTCCCTAGAGGCAACTATCAAGGATAAGTACCTAGTTTTTAAGCCTAGCACCTAAGATCTAATGAGTTCATCAACCTTAAAAGGTCTCTATTTCATACTCATAATCTAAATATTATATGTGTAGGTTTTTTGTAGTGGTTCAATGCTCCATGCATGGCCCACAAGTCCTAAAAGTAATTACTAGTGATCAAACCCCTATTTTTGTTCATTGACCATGGCATGGGGTAACAACCTTATAATTGGTCCAAAAAACCTTGAAAAGGTACTCGTGCCTCAATTTTAGGAAAACAAATATCTTTGTAGGTCTTATATGATGGCATGAAACCATGTGCATAATCCAAGAGTGCTAAAATATTTTTTTAGGGATTTAATTACTAGTTTGTAGTAGTAGACCATGCCATACGTCCTAACAAACCTCCTTAATGGACAAAAGCTTGAAATTGTGACCATATCCCACTCAAGTTAGCTAAAATATTCATTTTGTGGATTTCGTATGGTGTTTAAAGATCGGATACATGTAAAATGATCCCTAAAACCCACTTCTAGGTTTTTGTCTACCTGGTTTTCATCCTCAAGGCCTGAGTGTAGTTTGGTTTGTAAAATTTTGAAATGGATCATATCCAACTCATAGACCAAAACTTCTATGAGTTCTAAAATAATTCACTAAGTCTTGTATTCTTATTTTCCACCCTTGGCATGAGAGTTAGGACACATTTTTAGAGTGAAAAACATTTTATGGTTTTATATCCAATGTGTAAGGGTATTTCTTTTGAACATTATAACATGGTGCATGTCTCAAAACCAATCTGTAGTGTGTAAAACCTCAAAATTATGCTCACGTCCTACTTGTAAGAAAACTTTTCTCTAAATATGGATTGAGACCTAAATATTTTCCTTGTATAAAATTCAAAAGTTTGCATACCCTAGTTGTAGGAAAAATAATATATCTATAGGGTTCTGTAGTGTTTTGGTCCCCTTAATTAGACCATGGTCTATCAAATTAATTAGGATAGAATATGACCTAAATTATAACAAGAAGCCATGAATATAGCCCCATGATCTAGCCTTCATTCCCTAAAAAGGGATAATGGTGGTTTTATCCCACATGGATTTACATCCTCAGTTTGTACAAGTTTAAAATGGTGATTGAAGCTTACTTGTAACCCCAAAACTCACTTTAGATGGACCTTATACTAGCTTGAGTATTTATACAGTACCAATGTCCCGTAAAAGAAACTAATAAGGATTATATCCTCAATTTTTGGACCTAAGCAATGGTCCATGCATTAAGACCTATCCTTCATGTGTAAAAACTCAAAATGTTTCTCATATCTCAATAATAGGCTAGTGTTACTTGATATAAGGCTCTTTAGATCTTAGGTCTTGGGCCTAAAAATTAGGTACATATCCTTGATAGTTGCCTCTAGGAAATTTAGGACTCGTAGAATTAATATGTATCCAAGGAGTTGGAAATGGGTACCATATAGATATTGTCTTCAATATTCCAACACTCAATCCACAAAATCATATCTAAAACTTACAACTACTACAATGAACCTATGGTCAATTATATGAATATATTTTTGTATTTTTTAAATTTTAATAGAATAAAAACACACCACTAAGATTATTTAACTATTAAAAAAAAAAACTATAATTGAAAAGACACACAATGGAATGCAATGTTTACATTTACCTTTGGGAAACCCAAGTGGGAAAAACCAATAAGAAATGAAGGATTATGGATTTTATTTTCTATGTATGGAGATTATTTTGGATATCACAATGAAAGTTAAGATTATTATAAAGGTACAGGATATTCTTGTTTATTTTAATCCAATTTAGATTAATTTCTCTTTTTATTCTCTTAGTAAGACCCTCAAGTTCACTTCTCATAGAATAGTAGTGACAACTAAAGATAGTGAACCTTCTTATCTCTTTTTACTAGATTTTTGATAGCAAGATTAAGGATTTGAAAACCCTTTTGGAATATTCATAATGCCTATAGAATTTTCTCATGGATTCCCAACACCTTGTTATAGAAATTTTAAAAATCTACTTAATTTTAAATTTCCACCTCACTTGTAAAAAGTTATGAAGTGTGACTTCATTGATTTTTTATCATTGATTTTTTATCTTTAATATTGAACACAATTTCAACATTCCTAAAAGAAAATTTAACTTTTTCAATTACTAATCCCTTGAAAACTCAAGAGTATAGACACCATAAAGACTTCAACCATGGATCATTTAAACATTCAATACACAATGTTGAAATTAATCCTAGAAAAACTCAAGAATATAGACACCATAAAGACTTCAACCATGGATCATTTAAACATTCAATACACAATGTTGAAATTACTTCAATTACTGTGGAAATATAACAAAAAAACATGAAATTTGAAATTTTCCTTAAAATAACCTTGGAAATTTGAAAGTGTCTTAATGCACAATGTTGAAATTATTTCAATTACAGTGGAAATGTAACCTAAAAAACATGAAACTAGTAAAAAGCAGGCTAAATTTAAGTATCAACGAGAATGGGGAGGTGCCTTGCTAAATTTCAGTATCAATGAGAATATAATTAAATTAAAATTTTATAAACTCTATTCCAAAATAAACATGTCTATCAGTATTAAAATTCTAAAAATTATATTCTAAAGTATAAAAATTCTAAAATTTATATTCCAAAATAAACTTACTTGTAGATATAAGAAATTAAATGACAATATATACCATAAAAATGTAATGTTTCTACCAAAATTAATAATGATACCTGAGTAATGAAAAAGAAATATAATAAAATCAAAATTCAGAAATATCCCAAAATTTATAATAATAATAATAATAATAATAATAATAATAATAATCCCCGGATGCGGGTGCTGGTACGTCAGAGGGGGTCGAGCCACATGCCCAGCATGTGACGCCCCGTGTTAACCTTAATGTTTAATGGAATACCGCCGTCATAGTTTCATGTTTCGCTACCCGAGCTCTGGGCATTCAATGCCGAGCAGAGTGAATCGATGGCGTTGCAGAATGCAGTTAATGGACGCTCGCAACGAGGGAATGATGCTCGATATCAAGGGGCAGGTGAGGCGACGCAGACTCATTGGCATGGTGAAGCTGGGAAGGTGCGAGCGCAGAGGAATTCGAGGTGGGTGGATGTCTTACCACCTCAACACGCAGTCTTGGCTTTCCGCCGCTGCAACACAAGGAATTGCCTTAGGTGGGAGCGACAATTCAAGAGCATTCAAGGACAATTGGATGCGAGGAGTGAAATCTCCCCCTCCGGCGAAGTTTGCTCAGTGGTTGTCACGCCTGTGCGTGGTTTGGGGCGAAATCAGCACTGTGCTTGTTTTTACAATTCACTTCAGGTACTCGAAGGAGGCAGCAGGGAGTTCATGGCAAAGCTGCGGGAACGGCAACCGAGCAGAAGGGGACCAGGGCGTGGTTCATCCTCTCGACCCCCTGCAGCTGATGAGCACCACCATTGCTGCTGCTGCTACTATTATAGGAGGGCAAGAGCCACACCAATTCCAGCCGGGCAATTCGTGGAGGTTGGCAGCTCAAGTGAAGGAGAGCCAGTGCTTCCAGCATTTGGCTCAGTCGTGTTCACTCTGGGCAGCTCAAAGGATAATGCAGGTATCAATGCTCACATTTCAGTTCTTTTCACTAAAGTCCCTGAAGGAAATGTTGTGGGAAAACCTCCAGGATCGGTGGAGCAGCCTCCAGGAGGTACTGGTGAGGAAAGCCCTGTCTTGCAGCCACCAATTGAGGCGGGCACCTCAGGGAAAGAGATTCTGCACGCCCCCTCACATCCCCTGGAGCCGGAACCTCAGGGCACTGCAAAGGATCCACGGACCACCATGTGGGAAGGAATCCCTGAGGGCCCAGGGTGGAGCTATATCGTGGAAGATAAAAGTCTCTGCGATGACTGAGTCTCCGACGAACGCACCGGCACATGCCTTTCTCTCTCAGCTCGGGTCCAGGATAAAAGTCTCTGCGGGTATTGGGGTTCTGGTCATCAATGTGTCTGTTTACTTGCAGTTTTTAATACTGTCTTGTTTATGTCGGTCTTGTTTACTCTCAGTTTTTAATACTATCTTGTTCATGTCGGTCCATTGTAAGTTCTTTGATGGACACGGTCCACAGTCAGTTTTGGATGGAAGCCCCTGCGTGGGCCGTCACGTTCATGTTTAACTCAATGCGGTTCCAGGTTCTGATGTTAGTCATGTCATTTTGGTCTCCAGCCTCAGTAAGTTTTTGGAGGGATTTTGGAAGTCCTGTAGGTGCTGCCCCTGCGAGGGAGCTTTTTGTTTCAAAGCTAAGCTATCCAAGGTGCAACTGCTGGCCCTGGAAGGCATGTCTCACTGTTTGTAAAGTTTACCTGTAAATATAATACAATAGACTAGCTAGTTTTTTACCGAAAAAAATAATAATAATAATAATAATTATTATTATTCTTGGACACTAATAATTATCAAATTCCTAGATATCCCTTAAATCTAGGAGCAACATAAATTCAACTAAAATATATATCTCAATGTCATGAGTCATGTAAACAAAATTTAAAAAAAGTTAATTATTTCACTCCTCTAATAATTATCAAATTCCAAGATATCAGTAAACATAAATTCTAACTAAAATATATATCTCAGTAGCATGAGTCATGAAAACAAAATTAAAAGTGAAAGTGACGGCTGCATGAGCACGGAGTCTGCGAAGTATTTGGCGCGTCTCAATCGGCAAGCTCTGGACGGCGCCGTCAAGGTCGGCGATGTTTATCCATCCGCGCTTTCGCATCTTTCTGTGTGCTCGCCCGCGGAGGGTCGGCAAGCAGCAGGTTCTATGAGGGACAGAAATAATTGCGTCCCAAAATCTCTTTGCGTTCTCGTATGGCTCGTTTTTCAGAGAGTAAACACTGAGGGGTTGGTGCAGATTGCTCTTATCATTATCGCCCATGTTTGATCTGTTGAAAAAGAAAAGCGCTGTGAGTAAAATTTTGTGGTAATGGATTGATTTATACTAATAAATGCGCTGGTTTCTCCAGTTCGATCGAAAGACACGCCACCTTTGAGATCAATGTTGAAACATGTTGAGTTTGGAAATTTCACAATCAACTTATTATAAAATTTCCACTTCAATTGTAAGACAAATAATTTCTCTAATATTCTTAAAAGAAAATTTAGATTTTTCCTACAATAATACTCCAAAACATTAGGAATATAAACATTATAAGGACTTCAAGCATGGATTTTTTAAGCATTCCTAGGGAATGATCTATCCCAATGCATAAACTTGAAAAATAACAATAATAAATCAAATTTAATGTTTTATTAAGCATGCTAAAACAACCACAACAATAAATCAAATTTAAATTTTTCATTAAACAAACTAAAACAACATAGAATTCAAGGACATTGTAGTAACAAATAAAAATACTAAAATAGCCATGAACTTGTTTAATACATGAGAAAAATGAAATTTACCATTACATTTTAGGACACAACTAGTATATTTTGTCTTATCATAGCAATGATGATAAAGCACAATACTTTTGTTCATCTCAAGCTAGTATAATAAACCTCTTTCATCTCATTCCATTCAAGGACTCTTCAAAGAAAACTAAACCCTAACAAGGACACCCAAAATCACACTTTAAACATCAATACAAATGCCAAGCAAGACATCTCACTAACATCTTCAAGTTAATCCTTATATCTACCAAGCAAATTAACATCACAACAATAGTCAAACACCAAGATCTCCCATTTACATCACACAAACTATCAAGGAGATTCACAAACTTGTATCCCAAAAGATACAATACTTAAAACTTGCATCTTACAAGGTGAGAAACCTTAATGCTATCATACTACAAGAATTAATCCTTGTTACAAGTGTAATACATGATATTCCAAGATTTTCCAAATAGCTAACATTACACCAACTATCAATTTCTAAGAGACAAAGTATTTTTCTTAACAAAGACCCTCTCCTTCGTTTACATAGGCTAAGAGAGAGAGACAAAAAAATAAACATGGAATAAGTCAATAAGCAGCCTTGATCTATTTCATTAAACAAAACCCTAGATGGAGAAATCCTCAAAGCAAGGTATTGGGCATGTTTTTTATTCTTGATAGGTTCTCAAAGTAAACGGGATAGAGAGGGTTTGTTAACCACCCCACCCATAGTAAAAAAAAAGGGGGAAAAAACTTGGGGTATGGTTTCTAGTGTATGTTTATGTGTATCCATTGTTATTCTTAATTTTTTGGATTAAATTAGTATTATTTTTCTCGCATAGGTTTATTAAATTCTTCTTGTGATATCAAAGTGAGGTTATTATCCTTAAGGGAATACCTTTTTTCTAGGGTTCAACTAATTTTGTGAAGAGCAAGTATTTCTTGGGTCCGTGATAAATATATGCTTGAGTGGAAGCTTTGTGTAGTGAATCTTATGTAAAGAAAATGACAAACATTTCAATAATATAAATAAAGGAAATTTAGTCACCAAATATTTGGGTTATGGAAGCTAAAAATGGAATATTTTCTTGTAGATAGAAATTAATAAGTTGTTGTGATTCCACATACAAATCTTACTAGTATGTTGAAAAAAATCAGGAAAAGTTAGAAAGAAAGGCAAGAGTACACTGAATTTTCCTCTCCAATATGGTGTTTTCAAATGTCTCCATAGAAGATGCCATAAAAGGATTGTGAGAAAAGATAGGGAGTATCAATCAATGTCTCTGATAAACAAGTTGTTTCTTTGAAATAAATGCATCATCTTAGGATGGAAGATGATGAATCCCTAATAGAGTATATAAAGGCCTTCAATGCTATGGTAAATCAAATTGTTTCTATCGATATTAAGATGGAGGAAGAAGATAAGTGCATTATATTATTATGTTATCTACTAGACTCTTAGAATAATTCATTGGTAGCAATTGGAAGTACCACTCATTTTGCATGAAAGTTTGAAGATGCAATCACATCCTTGTTATTAAAGGAAATGAGGAGAAATTACATGGGGGTGTGGCCAAGGATTTTGATCTATAAGAGGTCAATCCCAAGAGAGAAAAAACAAGTCATTGAAGGACATATCTAAATCTATAGGTAGAACTTATTATCTAGTACAATATTTAAGAAAATATTTGAAATGTGGTAAAGCTTTGTGTTATAAGAAAGATTGTGTATCTAATAATGTTGATAAAGGTAAGGTATTTGATGATTATCCTTCATTAAATGGAAATCCCTGTAGAATAAGTGAGTTTTCCCTAACATATTGTTGTGAGGTCTACAACAACCCCATTTTATTGAAAATAAAATAGATACCCTTATAAAAAAAAAATATTAAATTTAAATTTTCTATTATAAATAGCCCTATTTGATTTATTCAGATCTTTATAAAATTAAAAAAAAAAAAAAAACTATCCAAACACCTAGATAACTTTTAATCCACATAGTTGGTCATGTTATAATTCTTTATTTATTATTTTCAAACTTTCTATATTTATGATTTGTATCACGTAGTATTTGCTTAAAATGCCACATGGTTTCTACCCAAACTCCTAGATACCTAAACTAGCAATTGCACCAAATGTTACAAAGGAAACTGTTGGCATTTTGGCACAGGTGTGGCCCTATGGTACAGGTGTTGTCCTTGATGGCAACTCACTTTGGTGTCAGACCTCAGTTCAGGCGCTCAGAATGAAGGAAATCTTATATACGCAGGTTCACCTTGCCGAAGGCGTGTATACACACGGGTTATACATTCATAAGTCGCGTATGCGTGTACACACACTTTTATGCACAGAAAAGCGCGTACATGGTGGGAAACTTATTTTTGGTCCATGGTTGTTAGTCCTTGGAATTTGAACCTATGGTTTTGGACCAAGGTATCTCGTCAGAAGTGTTGACCCCAGGTTTTGGGCCCTTGGTATTGGTTTATTATGGTTTTGGACAGTGGTATTGTGGAAGGAGATCATGTGACAAGGCATCATCTGAATTATTATTGAATATCTGATAATGTACGAGATCTGAAATATTGGTGATTAGCATTGTGGAGCAGATCTGGATCTGAATGAAGGAGGAACCTTAGCGAAAAGAAGGATAAGTTCTATTGATGGGTCATAATCTCTTGGCTTGAATGATAATATCTTTGCATGATTTTGATCAGTTATATATGGCACATGCGTGATCTATAAATCTGATAATCTGGGTTAATCAGTGCCTGAATACTTGAAAGAGTGAATTATGTTTGTAGATCTGTACGCAGGTTCAGTTCAGCTAAGGCGCGTATATACACAGGTTCAGTGAAGGAAAACAGCGTATACGCAGGTTGTTCCATACACAGAAGCGTATGCACACAGGTTTCAGGCCATTAAAGTAGCGTATACATTTTGAGTTGTGTTTTTGCTGCTTCTGTTTATTGCTGCAGAGTTCTGGGTTCAGTTTTGGTGTGTGGTACTATTACTGTGATCTGGGTACAGTCATCAGAGAGGTGTTTATGTTGATTTAGTTTTGGTGAAAAGGTGATTGGTTGATGTAGAAATTCTTGATGGTTGATTGATGTTATTTGTGGATCCAGTCTGAAAATTTATGAATCGTGGTTCTTGAAAGAAAGAGAAGGTTGTAGCCTTCTATAGGCCAGCACCTACGTACTAGTATCTTGGCTAGTGCAAGAGCTAAGGGGGTTGTAGCTCCCTTCCAGGAGAAGCTGGAAAACGAGAGAGAGTTGTAGCTCTCTGCAGGTTGCAGCCTGCGTACTGGTAAAAGGACTGCACCAGTACATTTGTAAAAAGAAGTTTCTAATTAAAGAAAAGATAGAGACGAATTGCAGCAGGTGGTTTTCACCCACATTGGGTTTCCACCTTATATCTTGTGTTCTTGTGTGCGATTGTCTTTCTGCTCTGCTTTACTGTTTCTGGTTACTGGTTATTTGCTTCTGAATCATAGATTAATAACTGACATCTGGAAGATAAATCAAATTATAAGTCTGCTTTGTATACGTGGGTTTCTTTATCTAAAGTTGCGTATATACAAGGTTTTTATTAAGAGAAGTAGCGTATATCATCTAGAATTGAAAAGGAAATATTTGACTTGATAATACTGATTCACCCCCCCCCCCCCTCTCAGTATTATTTCCAACAATTGGTATCAGAGCAGGTCCTTCTGAAGAAGCTTGATCGCTTGAAGGAAGATCCTTCATCATGAGCAACTACGAGAGGGAAGCATCAATCAGGCCACCGGTTTTTGATGGGACAAACTTCGTATATTGGAAGGTAAGAGTTATTGCCTATCTTCAATCGTTGGGTACAGAAGTCTGGGATATCATAGATACAGGATATACTTTTCCAGTAGCAACTCCTACAGATCCGGCTGAGAAGAAGAAATATGAAACAAATGCAAAGGCGGTCAATACTCTATTGGGATGTCTATCTCAATCAGAATTCGTGAAAGTTATGCAGTTAAAATCAGCAAAAGAAATATGGGACAAGATTGTCCTAAGCTATGAAGGAGATGATCAGGTAAAATGAGCAAAACTTCAAACCCTCAGGATTCAGTATGAAAATCTCAAGATGTATAATGATGAAAGTGTGGCTAACTATTTTCTTCGTGTAGATGAGATTGTTAATTGTATGAAAAATTTGGGTGAAGAAATAAAAGAGGCTGTTGTGGTTGAAAAATTTCTAAGATCCTTGTCCCCTAGGTTTGAATCTAAAGTTTCTACAATAGAAGAAAAGGAGAATCTACAAAGCCTTAAAATGTCACAGCTGCACGGTATTCTAACTGCCTATGAAATGAGGAAAGGAGGACCATCAGACAGGAGAGAAGCTGCCTTCAAGGCTTCAGGCAAAGCCGAGTACTATGAGCCAGGACGTGTGTCAGAAGAAGAAGAAGAATCAAATTTTGTCAGAAATCTTCAACGGGGTACTGGACGGTTCCGAGGTAAGTTACCTTCCAAATGCTTTGCTTGTGGAAGAGTCGGTCATTATGCTGCCAAATGTCCTCACAAGGATAAGATTGACAAAGGGAAGGAACCTATTAGATGGAACAAGAAACAAAATGCAAATAAGAAAAGCTATTACACTCATGAAGATAGTGATGGACTTTCAAATAGTGACGAAGATGAACGAGGTAATAAATATAAACTTTTAATGGCTTTTGAAGATGATGACCACATGGATGCTATAGATGTAGAAGGTTTTTCTGAAGAGATGACTAATCTCAAAATCTGCTTAGAAGAGAAAAGTGCAATTATTTAGTCTCTACAATATCAATTGGCTGAAAGGGGAAAACATCTTGAAAAATTGGAATGTGAAATTGTTTGTCTTAGAAAGGAGATTGAGAAAACAAAAGCTATTAATCTTAAATTTGTTAAATGATCTGAAACTCTGGATGAGATTATCAATGTGCAGTGTTCTCCACTAATCAAGACAGGTCTGGGATATAATGGAGAAACATCTCAAGCTTCTACCTCCAAAAGTTATCTTGATGCAGCAAAGAAGAGCGAGCAAAGGCCTAATAGAAATCATCAGGTAAATCAGGGACAGTTTACCTCAAGAACGAATAAAGACTATCAAGAAAATCGGGGACAAGCTACCTTAAGGACAAACAGAAGCTACAATCAGCCATAGGTAAAATCTTCCCAATTTGCCTCCAGAATGGATATCAGTAGAAACTACAATCGATTGGATGATAGATTTGATAATCGCAGGAGTTTCTTCAATGGCCAATGTTTCTCTTGCCATAATTTTGGTCACAAAGCAGCTCAATGTGTTGCCTATAAGACAATCATGACTAGAGAAGCTCAAAAACAAAGGAATATGAATGGAATCACGAAAACGACTTATAACAACTTTTCCGCCCTTGAAAATGAAGTTGAATGTTCTATTTGTAATAACTTTGGTCATGAAGATTCTGAATGCAGGAGCAAGTTTTGGAAGACAACTCAGAAGGAACATACCTCAAGTGCCAAAACATGGAGAATGAAGGAACCACAACCAGAAAGATGTGGGATAGCCTTCTATGCAGAAGGACAGGAAAATATATGGTATATCGACAGCGGATGTTCAAAGCATATGACAGGGGATAAAGAAAAACTTGAATCATATACTGCAGTAGAAAAGGGGAAGAAGGTGTCTTTTGGAAATGATACCCCTGCAGCCATAAAAGGAAAAGGAACTGCTCAGTTGAAAGAACAGGTCAAAACTGGAAATGTTTTGTATGTTGATGGCTTGAAGCATAATCTACTAAGTGTTAGTCAGATGTGCGATCAAGGAACCGAGGTAATATTTCGATCAAATGGATGTAGTGTTCGTGATCTTGATACAGGAGAAACAGTGATCAAAGGCAGAAGAACTCCAAATAATCTATACATATTTGAAGAAGGACAACAACAATGCTATTTAAGCAAGGATGATGAACACTGGTTATGGCACTGGAGTTTGGGGCATCTAAGCTTTTCACAAATAAGGAAAGCATGCAAATACCAGGCAGTTCGTGGTCTTCCAGATATCAAAATTCCAGACAACACCATATGCAAATCATGTCACTTTGGTAAGCAAACCAGAACTAACTTTCCTGAGAAGGAAGGATCAGCTAGCAGGCCTCTTGAGCTAGTACATACAGATGTATGTGGTCCATTTAGGACAAGGTCACCTTGAGGAGAAGAATACCTTATACTATTCATTGACGACTTCTCCATGTTTGTTTGGTTAGGACTTATGAAGCACAAAGGCGAAGCATTCGAAAAATTCAAATCCTTCAAAGCCTTGGCTGAAAATGAATCAGATTACAAAATTAAGTGCCTCAGGTCCGACAGAGGTGGGGAATTTACCTCAAATGAATTTTTTGATTTCTGTGAAGAACATGGAATAAGAAGGGAATTCTCTACAGCTAGGACTCCTCAGCAAAATGGAGTGGCGGAAAGGATGAACATAACAGTCCAACAAATGGCTCGTGCTATGCTTGATGAGTCTGGAACTCCCGCAACCTTCTGGGGTGAAGCTGCATATGCAGCGGTTGTTATTCTCAACAAAACAAATGTCCGAGTGAACAGCACTCAAACTCCTCATGAGCTCTGGTATGGTGAAACTCCTTCGGTAAAGTATTTCAAAATTTTTGGGAGCAAATGCTATATTAAGAATACGGATGAGCAGCTTGGCAAACTTGAACCTAGAGCAGATGAAGGCATTCTCCTTGGTTATTCTCCCTACAGCAAAGCATATAAGTGTTACAATAAAAGGCTTGGAAGAATTGTTGACAACATTGATGTAGTGGTTGATGAAAAAGGATACATCCCTAGGGAAGTGAATCATGAAAACATCAATGAGGATGAAGACTACTCTCTAAATCAGACAGATGATGAAGAAGAACCCCAAGAGGTACCAGAGGAACAAATAAGGATAGAAGAAAAGACTCCATCCAGGTACGTTCAGAAGAATCATCCAGAATCTCAAATTTTGGGGCAGAAAGAAGCAGGTATACAAACAAGAAGAACAATAGCAGAAGCTTCAAGCTATTTGGCATTGCTCTCTTCCACTGAACCACAAAATGTAAAAGAAGCATGCAAAGATGAGTTTTGGGTTAAGGAAATGGATGAAGAGCTTGAGCAGATCGAAAAGAATAACACTTGGGAGTTGGTTCCTAGACCAAAAGATAAAAATGTCATAGGAACAAAATGGATCTTCAAAAATAAGTTGAATGAAAATGTGGAAGTGATTAGAAACAAGGCCAGACTTGTTTGCAAAGGGTATGCTCAACAGGAAGGAATAGACTTTGAAGAAACTTTTGCTCTCGTTGCTAGACTTGAGGCCATCAGAATGTTCCTTGCTCTCTCTAGCTTCCAGAAGTTCAAAGTATTTCAAATGGACGTAGAATCAGCCTTTCTGAATGGAGACTTAGAAGAAGAAGTGTACATAGAGCAACCAGATGGCTTTATCCTTGGGAATGATCCAAATCTTGTATGCAGACTTAAAAGGCTCTCTATGGGCTTAAACAAGCTCCAAGGGCTTGGTACTATCGTTTGGATAAATATCTTCATCAAAAAGGTTTTTCAAAAGGATCAGCAGATAGCAATCTCTATATAAAAATTGAAAATAGCAAATTGCTAATACTTGTTGTGTATGTAGATGATATTATCTTTGGAAGCAATGAAGAAGCTATGAGTCAAAGCTTTGCCTTGGTGATGCAGAAAGAATTCGAAATGTCCTTGCTTGGAGAACTGACATACTTTCTTGGATTGAAAATCCAACAAAATGAAGGCAGTATCTTCTTGTCTCAAACCAAGTACCTCAAGAAGATTCTGAAGAAGTATGGCATGGAAGATTCAAAACCAGTATGTACCCCCATGGTTACAGGATGCAGTCTCAGTGCAAATGATGAATCGGCAGCAGTGCATCAACCAACCTATAGATCTATGATTGGAATTCTTCTTTATTTGACAGGTACCCGACCAGACATCATGCATGCAGTGGGAATAGTTGGAAGATTTCAGGCAAATCCAAAGGAAACTCATCTTCAGGTAGTCAAGAGAATCTTCAAGTACCTTCAAGGAACTCAAAACTATGGCTTATGGTACCCTAGAGATACAGATCTCACACTTCATGCTTACACAGAAGCAGATTGGGCCGGAAGCGTGGATGATAAGAAGAGCACAAGTGGTGTTGCATTCTTTATGGGTTCTAGATTAGCATCTTGGTTCAGTAAGAAACAAAGTTCGATTGCTTTATCTACAGCTGAAGCGGAATATGTGGCTGCTGCATCTTGTTGCACTCAACTTCTTTGGATGATGCAAACCTTGTAGGATTTTCAAATCACATGTACTCCACCTGTCTCTATCTTATGTGATAATACAAGTGCAATAAGCATTTCAAAGAATCCTGTCATGCATTCAAAGACCAAGCACATACCTATCAAGAAGGGCAGGACCTTACCGCCTGAAAGGATCTTACCGCCCACACCGGCCGGCACAGGACACTTCTATTTATTCCCCTCAATCCTTACGAAGGTAAGTAAGTGATAACCCCCCGCCCATCTCAAAGAATGTAGTCCGTTGGACCACCCATATCGAAAGATGTGAAAAATCAATCAAGATCCGATGCCCACCACCCAATAAGCATCAAGGATAGCACACTCGACCACTATTTACCCACCCACCCCAATCCCCGGGGCCCGGTAGGGTGAGGAACGAACGCTCGACTATAAGGCCGCCATCGACTCACTCATTCCGATGGGTGAGGACCAGTAGGGGAAATATCACTTTCTTCGGGAACAATTGCTTGAGAAAAAAGTCAAGTTGGAGTATGTTCCTTCTAAGGAACAAATTGCCGATATCCTCACCAAACCACTGCCCAGGGAAAATTTTGAATATCTCAGACAAAAGCTGGGAGTAGTTGATGCTTCATCCTGCTGTTGAAGATTGTCTGTATCAAAGAAAAGCTGGTGTACGCAAGTTGGATGAGGGGAATCTGCGTACATACGCCGATTTATGCAGGTGCAGTCGCGTATCTGGAGAAAATCAGCAAGGATAGACTCTGGTTGAAGAGAGTCTGATATGGGTCTGTCAGAGACCTTCAGGCACAGGTTCATGGGGAGCAGATTATCTTCTAATAATGCATTGTTGGCATTACCTTAGAAGCTCTTAGTTCTAGTACTCAAGCTGTTTTTGGTTCAGGTGGATCAGCTGCAGAAAGGAGATCAGAAGGAGAACATGGTTGCTGATATATACAGTGATTATCAGAAGCTGCTGATAGTAGTTATTGGTCATTTGCATAAGTCTTGATATTTCGTCTCTATTTCATGTATATTATTTTATCAAGGTCATGTAACAACCTATTTTGGTTTCCCCACTATGCCTAGGATGATTGATGTGATTGGTTGTCATATGTAAAATTCTGATGTATCCCCACTTGGTTGGGTGATGGTTGTATGTATTGAGTCTTTTGGTGATAGGAAGGTCTTTTATGATGTATATGGTTCTTCTTGAAGAACATCTTTTTGCAGATCTTGCCTACAGTCAGGGGGAGCATGTTCAACACAGCAGAGCAGAGATATCAGCATGTACTCAGGGGGAGCACAGCCCTTTTCCCTTGATGACAAAGGGGGAGAATGACTTTGAGGATCGTGGGGTTGCCATCAAGTCCAAAGGGGGAGATTGTTGGCATTTTGGCATAGGTGTGGCCCTATGGTACAGGTGTTGTCCTTGATGGCAACTCACTTTGGTGTTAGACCTCAGTTCAGGCGCTCAGAATGAAGGAAATCTTATATACGCAGGTTCACCTTGCCGAAGGTGCATATACACGCGGGTTATACGTTTAGAAGTCGCGTATGCGTATACACGCACTTTTATGCACAGAAAAGTGCGTACATGGTGGGAAACTTATTTTTGGTCCATGGTTGTTAGTCCTTGGAATTTGAACCTTTGGTTTTGGACCAAGGTATCTCGTCAGAAGTGTTGACCCCAGGTTTTGGGCCCTTGGTATTGGTTTATTATGGTTTTGGACCGTGGTATTGTGGAAGGCCTAAAACTATAAAAGAGGAAGGAGATCATGTGACAAGGCATCATCTGAATTATTATTGAATATCTGATAATGTACGAGATCTGAAATATTGGTGATTAGCATTGTGGAGCAGATCTGGATCTGAATGAAGGAGGAACCTTAGCGAAAAGAAGGATAAGCTCTATTGATGGGTCATAATCTCTTGGCTTGAATGATAATATCTTTGCATGATTTTGATCAGTTATATCTGGCACATGCGTGATCTATAAATCTGATAATCTGGGTTAATCAGTGCCTGAATACTTGAAAGAGTGAATTATGTTTGTAGATCTGTACACAGGTTCAGTTCACCTAAGGTGCATATATACGCAGGTTCAGTGAAGGAAAACAGCATATACGCAGGTTGTTCCATACGCAGAAGCGTATGCACGCAGGTTTCAGGCCATTAAAGTAGCGTATACATTTTGAGTTGTGTTTTTGCTGCTTCTGTTTATTGCTACAGAGTTCTGGGTTCAGTTTTGGTGTGTGGTACTATTACTGTGATCTAGGTACAGTCGTCAGAGAGGTGTTTATGTTGATTTAGTTTTGGTGAAAAGGTGATTGGTTGATGCAGAAATTCTTGATGGTTGATTGATGTTATTTGTGGATCCAGTCTGAAAATTTATGAATCGTGGTCCTTGAAAGAAAGAGAAGGTTGTAGCCTTATGTAGGCCAGCACCTACGTACTAGTATCTTGGCTAGTGCAAGAGCTAAGGGGGTTGTAGCTCCCTTGCAGGAGAACCTGGAAAACGAGAGAGAGTTGTAGCTCTTTGCAGGTTGCAGCCTGCGTACTGGTAAAAGGACTGCACCAGTACATTTGTAAAAAGAAGTTTCTAATTAAAGAAAAGATAGAGACGAATTGCAGCAGGTGGTTTTCACCCACATTGGGTTTCCACCTTATATCTTGTGTTCTTGTGTGCGATTGTCTTTTTGCTCTGCTTTACTATTTCTGGTTACTGGTTATTTGCTTCTGAATCACAGATTAATAACTGACATCTAAAAGATAAATCAAATTATAAGTCTGCTTTGTATACACGGGTTTCTTTATCTAAAGTTGCGTATATACGCGGTTTTTATTAAGAGGAGTAGCGTATATCATCTGGAATTGAAAAGGAAATATTTGACTCGATAATACTGATTCACCCCCCCCTCTCAGTATTATTTCCAACAGAAACGTCGTAAGGCATAAATTCGAGAAGAATCATGACATATAGAAGATCACAGAATATAAAAAATAGTAAACAAAATGCCATTCAAATCTAGAAAATAAAGAGAAATCACTTACATAATGCCACATTTAAATATTTTATAACCTATCGAGCATAGATTGCCTCTCAATCTTCAAAGATGCTATTTCAAGTTCAAATAGGAAATATTTGATAAAAAAGATGCTCTTTTTCAATATTGAATTGTCTCACTTGATCAAAATCTTACGGTCCTTTACCACTTTCTCTTAAGGTGATTGAATTTTCCCTTGCTTGTCCTTCTTAACAAATTTTGTGAATTTGTATTGGTTTGTGACATAGGAGATTTATTCAATGGTTTTTCCAAATGCTTCAAGCAAATAATTTTTAATTTTTTCTTCACATTGTTCAATCGACATTTTTTGGAAAAGCTATGAGCTTACACCATGCTACATGGGGATCCATCTTGGCTAAGACAAGGGAGTCAACTACATGAAGCTACTTTGGAATTTTATTATATGTTGGTTCTAATGCTTGGCAACACCCACACTAGGGTGGGTATATCTACCAAGAACAAAACATTTTCAAACAAAAAAATATAGATTGACTTGCGCAAAGCCATATGAAAGTCCCTTGTGATTTTTAAGGATGCCAAACTTGGATTACCAATATGAATAACATAAGAAACTTCAATTGAAATACAATAAAAATCTAGGAGTTTGAGTGACAAATCATAAGAAGTATCCTAACCTCAGTTACAATAAAACAAAGAGCTAAAACTTTTGAATGTTATGGATGAAAATCAGTGAAGGGGTTCAGACTCTGTTAATTGTTTGATTGATTGTTAACTACTTTTAGGGTAGATTTACTATTGTGGAAAAAATATCGTAAGTATCCATGTTATGATTCAAGAGAATGCCTAATATGCGTAGACCTGAAATGCTAATAAAATTGGAGAGAGCAACAAGAGAACTTTTACTGAGTAGAGACCCGAAATGCTAATAATAGGGGTGATACCCACAAGAGAATGCTTATTATGAAGATACCCTAAATGCTAATGAAATAAAAAATCTTTCACATGAGTCAGTACTTCTAGAAGAAATTATATGTATAGAAAACCAAAAAAAAAATCATGATTAGACTTAAGGTGTTGAATCTATGTTGTATTTGCAATAGTTGAGAAGTCGTACAAGAGATAGTCAGTCTAGATTTTTGTTCCAAACCCATGATCAACCGGACCTGCAAAACTCAATAGATGGTCTTATTTTTATATGGACATTAATAATCAATGTTGTCTAGGTACAAGAGGGAGAAAAAGAATGTCCATTGTGAAGAAAACCCAAGAATGCCCATTCTGAAGAAAGCCCAAGTGAAGTGGATGATTATAATAGAGATACTACTTTTGGAGGCACTACAGTACAAAAGTGTATTGCATGGAGTAGAAGTTGAGATTGGATGGTTGAGAAATGTAGATAAAGGATTGGATGGATGAAAAATGTAGATAAAGGATTGTTGAATACGACAACTTATGACTCTTATGTAATATGTATAAGAAAGTATATAGTGTCATGTTTAGCTTAATGTAGTGATGTTTAAGAATATATGTACCTAGTATTTGCATGAGTGGAGATTGGTCAGTTGTGATTTAAGCCCAGAGAAAACCTAGAGCATCCTAGAGCATGTCTAGGGTGTTGACAAAAACTAAACCATGGTTATAGGTAATATTAGAAAGCCCAAAATAATGGTGATGCAATGGAAGTTACAAAGACATGTATATGAATGAGGGCATGTAATGGAAAAATGGTTGAATGATGTATGTACAGGAAAGACATCCTATTAGAATAGTGCTTGCATAGGGCTTGCAACAGTTGGTTACCCATGCATTCAGTGGATGGTTGTTCATTTATATTGATGTAAACATCATAGAAGTATGATATAAATACTAGGTTGAACTAAACATAGACATTGTTGATCAAGAGGATAAGTTGGGTGTGGTAAAGAATTCATTTCGCCCAATTTTATGGACGTAATTAAAATTCAAATTTACAAATATTTTGGTAGCAATCCATTTTTTTTTCCTTTTTCAAAAAAAAAAATTGTCATGATTATGTGATTAAATAATAATAAAGAAAATTATCATTGATACATGTATATATATTTAGACTCTTTCATCTTAACTAATATTTTTAAATAATAATAAAGAGAATTATTATTGATACATGTATATATATTTAGACTATTCCATCTTAACTAATATTTTTATTTTCATTTCTTGACAAATATCTTTCAATCTTTGATAACTAATCCACTATTTTATATCAAATAAAAATAAATTTTAAATATTATTCCACATATATATATATATATATATATATATATATATATATATATATATATATATATATATATAATTGTTTTTATTTTTATTTTTTATTTTTTTTAAAGTTTCAATAAATTTGAAACACATTCTCACAAACTCTATTTAATCTATAAAATGTTTCAATTATATTGAAGAACTACTCTCAATGCTAAAAAACAAATCATAAAATGATAGTTATTGAATTGAAAAAGCCTTCGAATTATCCAAATTTCATTTTTTCTAATTTTTAACCAAATTCCAAAAAACAAATTCAAAACATATGGGATAGAAAACAAAAAAAGGGTAGCATACATGTTTTAGACTTATTCTAAATCATTAAATCATTTTTTCTCATGTAGAAATGATATTTATATACTCCTTTCCTTTTGTGCCACCTCCTCGTATCACGGAGGCTTCACTCAGTTAACCTCTAACATAGCACGTGCGTTCGTGGCATACTAAACAATACCCTTAATTTGACTACATATTGGAAAATACCTCTAAAAATCACTTTATTTAACCCCCTACCAATACTAACCTAATACACCTTCCAAATTTAAAAATCCCCTACTTTCACTAGATATTGTAGGTATTCATTTTTTCATAAACATTTTTGATACCCCTTTATATTTATATCACTTTATTTTCATTAACAATGGTAAGTAGATTCTGCACCTAGAAAGAATAACCTAGATACTAGGTAGCTGAAAACTTGAAATTTTTAATAAAAAAGAGGCAGATATAAGTTGGTTGATTTACAAATACATGTGTGGAAAATTTGAATGGAAAATACACAATTTTGAACTCTCAATTGCATCTATCTTCTATTGAATACTGAAAAAGATACACTACAACAGTTCAAAATAAAACCTCGATAACCAAAACAATGGTGTGCCTTTCATCTTGTTTATAGAAAAGAAGAGGAGAGAAAGTACAATGAATATGGACACATGAAAAATCATATTTGGTTGTACTTTGTCAAATCATATCCCTAACCTAATCACCTAGTGCACCATAGTTGCATGCTAAGAGTGCCAAGTAAGTGTGTCTCCATCAAAAAATGAATCGGAGCATGCAATCATGCATCCCTTCCTTGAGATCTGTGTCCTCTACCTAATATGGGAATTTCTCATGCATAAATATTCTAATTGACTAAGGATCTGTAGTCTCTTAGTAAGAATATATCATGCATGATAAAAATAACAAAAGAAAAGCTCTAATAATAGAAAAACTCTACCCAAAATTGAAATTGCTAAATTTGAAACAACATCTAAACTAGAATTAATTGAAGTTGTGACATGCATTCCCTTAGCATGCATGCACTCTCTTCCAAACAATAGTCTATTTCACTATCTCCTATGGCATGCATGTTCCCTCTACCAATCAATAGTATATATCATTGTCTCCTTCACTTTCATTCAACCTATTCATCACTAATGTAAGGAAAGGGTGAAGGTGCCATATATGTTGTCTTCTCTACGACCCCATCATTGAGAGGATCACTAGCGTAGCAACATGTAAAAAATATTAACGCACACATTAGACATAGATTATATAGGTATTAGTAATGTGATGCATGTATGTTCTAGAGCAAGGTTGCTTGGGATCAGGGGAAGAAGCAGGAAGCGAGAGTAGAAGCAGGAAGTGGGAGTGGGAGCAGGAGCGAGTAGTGACATTTTCAAAATCTCCCAGGTTGGGAGCGATTTTGGGAGTGAATTTTATATAATATATATTTTTATATATTTTGATGCATATATGTCAACAAAAGCTTGTAGAATGATGAATTTGTGATAAAAACATAAAAGCATGGATTAAACCATATGAAATCATTCATCTAGTAGTTATAACCTTCATCAACCATAGGTCCACAAATTACAAGTTCTCATTTATATAGGATGTAAGGGTGCACATAACCAAAATAACATCAAGTGAAATCCATCTCTTAACCAAAAATACATCAACAAATAGGCTTTGGATGGCCTCTAGCATCCAAAAAAACCACGCTACAATAAATACCTACATATCATCAAAATCATTGTCTATCTTGGGATCTTTGTCATTAATATCACCCTCTAAGCATTAACATAAGATAGAAAAAATGTAGCATGTTATGTCAAGATTTCACTTGAGTGAAAGGTACATTTTTAGAAGGGTCATGATAGAGGAGTTTGGCAACCAATGTCACTATCATCAAGGCACATAGAGAACTTGGTTCTCTTCATTAAATATGAGTTTCACACCCTAGTACATGACAAAATCCAATGGAAACATTGTGATCCCCCCAATCCTGAAATCCTAAAAAAACTAATAAGTTTGTTGGATTTTAAGTGAGATCTAAAATTCTACTTTCTCCATATGAAATCTAATGAGGTTAGAACCACTCTCAAACATCCTGAGTCATTTCATGGTAATGTTAAAAATTTAAGTAAAAGGATGAAAATGAAAGATAAAGGAGAATGTCACTTTTACTTTAAGAATCTAACATTACCATGAATTGCATGTCAACACTAGGTCCATAGATTTGAATATTAGGCTATTGTAGACCTAATATTACCATAGTTTTTTCTTTCTCCCTCCCACAATACTCTTGGACCTATATTTCTCTAGCCCACTTATTTTTTGCCTCCACGTGGCCAATGTATTGTATAAACAATACCTTATAATACACGTATTTCTATACAAAATATAAAAGCCCTTTAACCCCTATTATATGTTCAATATATTATTTCATTTTTTCCTAATTTTTTATTCCCCCAATATGAACGCATGTGATATGGTATTTCTTTTTTAGTGAAACCCCCATGACTTGTATAATCTCCTTGTATTCGTTAAATTTCATAGATTTGTACAATGGAAGGCGATCATTGATCAATTCCTCTATTGATCTTGTCTCCACAAGGATTACAAAAACTAACAATGAACAATCATCACTCTCTTCTTTCATTGACAACAACTCTATGTTCAATGTTTTTGAAGATGTCATTTGTAAATATTTGTAAAACCACCAACATAGATCAATGAGCGCTATTAAATAAGTTATTGCATGTTGTTTTAGGATATCGTGTAGCATAATTCAAATTGTAACATATTCAAGAAAATACCCACATAAACTGTCCAGATATGGATAACGTAAACTCCAAAGAATATTGAAACAAAGTTGCAGATGGTGCTTGATGCATTAGAGCAATTCAGAGCAGGCTAGTGAAGAGCAAAAATGGTACACTAGATTCGGAACATGATGGCCCAAATTAATAATAAATTTTTTGATAAACCAAAAATGTCGTCGCATTAATACAACTTATGATGATCTAATGATCTTATGTTAGTAGTAAAATAACACATGCAACAAGTAAGATAAGAGAAAGGATAACAAACTATGCAGCAGATCGTGGTTAAGTTAAAATGATGACTTCACTATATTGATGGCTAAGTGATACTGGTAATTGAGATTGTGTATACAATTGGTTCGATAAAATGATATCCAACAATCTATTCAAATAGATTTGACAACCACACAAATTGAAATACATATTTTGTATCACTAATTCCTACCAAGCAATATTGGGAAGTTTACTTGACATATTGCATTGATAATGTTGTCTGGGTTGAATAGGACAACATAAGAATGGTTGCATAAACCACACAGGAATTCATGTTAATAAATTTGATAACTGATCTCTTCATTGAGGTGTGACTTAATGTCAAAAGTAGACCCGAGGATCACACCCTGGTACACATATTTCCTAAACTAAAAGGGTGTGGAATTAAAAACATTGTAACTTCCATTATAACTCATGAAGGGGAAAGGAGTTTATACCTACGTTGAATTATTCAAGGCCAACAAGGTGTTAGAAGGGGTGTAAAAAGAGCATGACTAGTTAAGTATGGAGTACTTTTAAGTACGAAATGATGATTTTCTTGGTTAAAGCTAAAGAAGTATCGTAGTAAATAGTCTGATTTATGATTAAGTGGAAGTAATATTCCGTTGTTGTTAAAACCTTGTCAAGGTGACAAATTTAATCCCAAAACTCAAAGTTATGGGTATGATAAAGTTGTAGTATGCATGATTACTTCTATGATACTATTTTACTGACATTGTATTGCAACCACATGACACAGGAAAATGATTTGCTAAATAAAAGAACTGAAATACCTTGACATAAAAATAAAAAAAAATCACTTGTTGCAGAAGTTGAACATGTCCACAAAATTCCTTATTCTCCTATCGATAAACTAAGCATGGTTTGTTCAACTTACCTAAAGGTAATATAAATAAATGAACTTTTTGCATAATACTAACATGGTTAGAAACATGTGGATAAAGTATATGTCATGCAGGTGATGCTATGGACATTGGTATGGTGTACCAGTGGTACAGATGGTACTATGTACAAACGACACCTATGGTACCAGTATGAGTACATGTATTGCGTGTTTAGCTATGTGTGTGTGTAATACACACTATGTGCAGGTACGCATGAAGACATTGGGTGATTGTCTGGTATGGAAACCAACCTGGAGTGCATATCGAATAAGGAAGCTAAGAAGTGATTCAAGGATAAGTATTAGTGTTTTATTTCAGTTTTGTATGCATGTGATTATGTGTCTGACCTATGAGGATTACACATGGTCTATAATGCTTGTGTACATATTATTATGATGGTTATGTGTGAGCTAACAGATGGTACTCCTCTGATGGAGAAATAATAAATGGGTCAATCCATAATCTCTAAAGTTCGGCAACATTGTAATGAAACGGGTAGAGTCACCATGAAACATAATACTAAAATGAAATGAAATGATATTTTGATGTCCACGAGACTAAAAATAGTCTATTTAATCTTGAACTAAGTAGATATTGATATTATTCATATTAATGTCACAAATTACCAGAAGAGTGGACATTGAGTAGGAGGTTACTATTTTCGTAAGGAAAATAACAATCATGTGAATTAAACGATATAAAGTCAGTTTAGTCCAATGCTGGAATAACTAGCTGATAGAGTGAGAACATGACCACCACGAAGTTTTAAGTTATTAAATAGAAAATAAAATACCCATTAAGCGATCAAAAAAGAAAAAAATCCTCTCATAATATATAATGTGCTAGGTAAATTGGAGAATATATATATATATATATATATATATATATATATATATATATATATATATATATATATATATATATATATATATAATGTAGTTAAGAGATGTTACACACCACGAGCCTTGAGAAGCAAATCCTATATATATATTTTTAATTTATGCCAAAAAAGAAGTGGAATCCCCGTTGTGCTCTTATCCTCCCATAAATTCCCTTTTTAAATTTTGTGTTTAGCTCAAACATGTGCATAAGTAACTTGTAAATATCCCCAAAATTAAAATATATGACCAAAAAAAAAAAATTGGTCTTCTCCCGATAATTCAAAACTTTTATATATCTAAAATCTTTTTATTAATAGCTGACTATGACTTAATTAATCTTTAAATTATTTTTAATAATATTTAAATTACCCTTATAAAAAAAATATTAACTAACAAGATAAGGTTTTTATGTTTGAATTCTAATATAATATAATTTTTTATTTTTAAAAGTTTTTACTTTACCACTCATAAATAGTTTCCTCATATTTAAAGATTATAAACAAAGGTTATAAGTCAATCAATATCATGAATTACAAATCACAACCAAATATTCTCATTGATATATTGAATATTACCTCAAAGTAATAATGTCTTTTTATTTTATATTATAATTTTTTTACATATATTAAAAAATAATTTTAAAAATTATAAATGTAATATATAACTTATATAAATTTGAAATATATATATATTCTAATTTGACATTATAAATAATTTTAAAACAAATTCAATTAATTAATTGTATATAAAAAATTAATTTCCATATCATAAAATATATAATCATCTATTGTTTTTCATTTGTAATGTTAACTTTTGATTTATACATTTTGTTCAGAAAATGATCCAAAATGGATTTTGAATAGACTCCTAAGTCTAAGTATTCCTCACCGAGGAAAAGGAAAGTCCAAGCAAGTTCCTGGACATAGCCCCATTGCAGAGATCTTTTCATTAGGAATCTACTGCAACTTGAATGGGCAAAAATGGACTTAAGATGCAGGAGTGATCCGAATTAGGATCTTAAAACACTCTCTAAGTTTTCATGAACTCTATAAAATTCATGCCAAAGTTTCAAAGTCTTATAGAGATCGAGCTTATCATAAATATCCTCGAAACAGTTGTAATTTGTGAACAACGCGGAGCAACGAGGACCCTCGGTCAAGTGCACAGACCGTTAGCCCATGGTAATGCGCGTTGTCACGAATTGGAAAAACGGGAGGTCATATCAGGAAATAGGGGCAGTTTCTAATATGCTATTAGCAAGAAGTCGCTAATTGCATATCATCGAGCAAACCCCTCAAAGAAGGAAAAGCCCCTAAGCGCTTGGACCCAAAAAGTCATAAAACCATACGGATATAGCGCCTATTCTGTCAGAGGCAGGTCCCACACCAAAACTGACAGGATATCGGAAGGGCTTCGAGTGGTAAGTGGTTTCAACCGAGTCTTGCCCGATGCCACACAATGGGTGCCACACGTCTGGCGAAAAAGAGAGAAAACCGCTCACATCAGACGGGTAAACGTCATGCTACTTACCCGCCCGATATGGACGGAGACCGTAGGATCTGGAGGCTCTAGATTGATGGCAGAAATGCGATCTGATGGATGAACAGATTCAACGAGGTAAATAGGCCAAGTTGTATAAGGTTTGAAGTCTGACATGGATGATGAACTGACAAAGATTCGTGTTTCATGGGCAATCTTGGACTTAAACGAAAATAACGACCATTCAAACATTTCCAAGAGAACTAACACTCAGTTCATTATGAATTAGGTGGCCACCTCCATGTGAGGCGTTACACAGTGATGATGACGAAGAAAAGAGGAATTCAAATGGACAGAGGCAGGAGAACCGGAAAGTCGGGGAAGCGGAAACGAACAGTCATAAAGTAGATTGGCTTTAAAGCCACAGACTGACAGGAAACAGGGAGGAGCGGAATGCTGGAAGAGGCAGAGAGCCGAGAAAGCAGCTGAGGGGTCACTTGGAGGTCAAGTGAAAAGCCAGAGAGCTGCAGAAAAGCCTAGAGCCAGAGCCAAGAGCCAAAGGAAAGAGCAAGAGCCAAGAGCCAAAGCCAAGAGCTAGAGCCAAGAGCCAGAGCCAGAGCCAGAGCTAAGAGTCGAGAGCTTTAGGAGCTAGGGATAAGATGGTGTCTACACCCATTGTTTCTATGTAACACAATGGAGTTGAGCCAAGAGTTTGTAAAAGGACTTTGCCATAATCCCAGAGAGCCTAGTTGAGTTGACTAGAGCTCACGAAGATGTAGCCCAAGAGTTTTGGGTGAACTCATAATTATATTGTTGTCTTGTGTGTTTGGTTACTTGCTGCTCTATTTACTGTTATATGTATTTTATATCAGTTTAAGCAAATGAATTTAAGGCACATGATCAGTTAAAAACAAACACAAGCATACACCTATTTTCAAGCACTTTTTTATTCCGCAATTGGTTAATCATAAGGTCTTGGAGATATTTAAGCTTTGGAAGTGGGAGAGGTTCTTGTAAGCTAACAAGAAGCCTTTAGAGCCCCAGACCCGAAAAGTCATAAAACCATACAGATATCACGCCGATTCTGTTAGAGGTGGGTCCCACACCAAAACTAGCAGGATATCGGAAGGGCTTCGAGCGGTAAGTGGTTTCAAATGAGTCCCACCCGATACCACACAATGGTGCCACACGTCCGGCAGAAGAGAGAGAAAAGCATTCACATCGGATGGGTAAACATCATGCTACTTACCTACCCGATATGGATAGAGACCGTAGGATCTGGAGGCTCCAGATCGACGGCAGAAATGTGATCTGATGAATGAACGGATTTGACAGGGTAAACAGGCCAAGTTGTATAAGGTTTGAAGTCTGGCATAGACGATGAACTGAGAAAGATTAGTGTTTCGCGGGCAATCTTGGAGTTAAATGGAAATAACGACCGTTCAAACATTTCCAAGAGAACTGACACTCAGTTCGTTATGAATCAGGTGGTCACCTCCCTGTGAGGCGTTACACAGTGATGATGACACAGAATAGAGGAATTCAAATAGACAGAGTCAGGAGAACCAGAAAGCCAGGGAAGCGGAAATGAACAGTCACAAAGCAGATTGGCTTTAAAGCCACAAACTGACAGGAAACAAGGAGGAGCAGAATGCTGGAAGAGGCAGAGAGCCGAGAAAGCAGCCGAGGGGTCACTTGGAGGTCAAGTGAAAAGCCAGAGAGCTGCAGAAAAGCCCAGAGCCAGAGCCAAGAGCCAAAGCCAAGAGCCAGAGCCAAGAGCCAAAGCCAAAGCCAGAGCCAAGAGCCAAGAGCTTCAGGAGCTAGGGATAAGATGGTACCTACACCCATTGTTTATGTGTAACACATTGGAGTTGAGACAAGAGCTTGTAAAAGGACTTTTCCATAATCCCAGAGAGCCTAGTTGAGTTGACTAGAGCTCACAGAGACGTAGCCCAAGAGTTTTGGGTGAACTCCTAATTATATTGCTGTCTTATGTGTTTGCTTACTTGTTTCTCTATTTACTGTTATATGTATGTTATATCAGTTTAAGCAAATGAATTTAAGGCACATGATCAGTTAAAAACAAGCACAAGCATACACCTATTTTCAATCACTTTTTTATTCCACAATTGGTTAATCATAAGGTCTTGGAGATATTTAAGCTTTGGAAGTGGGAGACGTTCTTGTAAGCTGACAAGAAGCCTTTAGAGCCCCATTTTCAAATCAGGTGGTATCAGAGCTTGAGATTGATTAACCTCACCTGCCAACAAGGTTATATCAGAATGTGTGATTGACAAAGCAAAGATTGCTTGTTTGAAAGGTGTTTGGGTAGTCAAGGAATTGATTGTATGCTTGCTGCAGACTGACTATTTTCTGAGTTTGTAGAGGTGAAGGGAAAGCTGTTGATAGCTCGGTCCTGGAAGGACAAGAAGGAAGAAGGGCTGAAGTCATTCTTCTATTACAAAGGACCTCAAAGCAATCCTTGAAGCACAAGAGGTTTGTTGCAAAAGGTTGCTTTATAAAACTCTTTATTAATCTTGTTTGAAGTTCTTTTGTTCATTGGTATGATGACAACTTCTACAAGTGAATCCTCAAATTCCTCCTTCATCACAAGACTCTATGATGGAGACTTGAAGCAAGACTTGTTCATCATGAGGGAAAAGGTGAGAGAAATGTATGAGAATGGAAGCAGGAGTAGCAGACTTAAAGAGCAGTTGAATTCCATGAAGGAAGAGAAGAAGTTGCTTTCTGACAGACTACAAGAAATGGAGAGGCAACTTCATATTGCAAATATGAACCTAAAAAGGATGCATGAGTTGGAGTCACAACTCTTTATTGCCTAATAAGCTTTGGTCAAGTATCAGCTTGAAGAAGAGGTAAACCATTCCAGTTTGTCTTCAAATTCCTCTAAGAATGCTTATATTGGTTCTTTTGAAAAACATACTAGAGGCATAGTTTCCAAGCTAATGTCCAAGATGGGCTATGAAGGAAAATTCTTGGGAAAACATGTGCAAGGTATTGTTGAGCCAATAATGATTGAGGAAAGGCCTAAGTATTTGGGTCTTGGCTATGGAGAGTCTTATGGAGAGAGTTCCAAAGCTGCCATGAAGGCCATTGAAATAGCTCCAAGAAGGAGTTGCATTACAGAGTGTGAAGATTATGTTTAGGGAGAATGTAATAGCTCGAAACATCATTTGTAGGATGCAGGTGTGCAGAAGCACACACTCGAACCAGAGAGTTGTGGAAACTCTAACAGCCTTGAAGAGAGTGATGGTGTTCCAAAGGGAACCACTTCTTCATTTGCTTCACCTCCTCATGAAGGCAATAAAGGTGAAAGAGGAAGGTATAAATCTAGCTCTAATCATCTTCCTTTTGATTTTGCAAAGCATGATAAATTTCCACATAGATATGGGAAAAGGTTTGCATGTTCCTTTTGCAGTTTGGATAACCATCATGTTTCTAGATGTTGTAAGAGAATGACCACATACAGGAAACTTTTGAAGGAAAAGAAGCAAAAAACCAAGGGTCCAATGGACAAGGCAAATCATGCTATCAAGAGGATGCACATGTGTTGCACTTACTACCATAAGCAAGGGCATCTTGCTGAAAGATGTTGGACTTTGAACCCAGCAATGCTTCCACAAAAGCTAAGGAAAGTGGAAAGAGAAGATGGCAGAAATGGAAAGGAAGTTTCCATGAGTGAAGTGTCTCAGGATGATTCACATGTTGATACTGATGTGCAGACAAAGGAAGGACCTTGGAACTGGATTGGTAAGAAATGGCTAGAGTTCTTTTCCAATTAAGGTTGCATGTCTATTGATGCATCTATTTGCATTTCTTTGTTGATGAGATGCAAGTTGCAGGACTTTACTAAGATGGTGAAGAGAAAAAGGTTGAGTAGAAGATTCACTTTGTTGCTGCAACATTATATTTCATTTCATCTTCGAAAGTACAATGTGCTTAAGTGAAAGTTGAAGGATGAAATGCATGCATGAGCATGAGATGCATGAACAGAGGGATGTTGATGTTTTCCTTGTATTTGAACATGTATGTGTAATTAACTTGAAGGGTTGATTTCTTTGTTGTAAACATGCATGTAATGCAATATTAACTTGGAAAAAGTTGAATTGGTCTCCGAGATGGAGATAGTGATGAAGTGTTTCATCTTTTGAAAGGAGTCCTAATGGTCTTCTTCTACATGCTTGACTTGAAGGGTCATTTGTCCTGAAAGCATGTTTTGTGGGCTTGTTATCTAGTCCATCATTTGTATGCAGATGTAAGACATGGAGGTGTTCACAAGCTGTGAAATCTGTTTCTTTTGTTGAAGCAAGAGTTTGGGCCATCCAGTTGTTGTCTATATTTCTATTGTTGTTAACAGTTGTTGTTGACAGCTTGTCAAACAAGTACAAATGAGAATTTTTTGGAGCAGGTGTACTTCACCTTTGTTTGAGCCACCTTGGATAAATGATCAAGGTAGAGAAGTTCAAACTACCTCCTGTGACCACCTAGCAGGAGTTCTGCAAGAAGACATGAAGGAAGACAGTTCTTCTAGGAAGACCAGCCCATCTAGGAAGGGAAGTGGTCAGAGAATTTGGTTCAGAGGCACTATGCAAGGCAAGTGTGTGGAGGCTGAAAGAAGAAGGTGTTGTTACTCTCAGGTACTGTTTAGATCAGATATCAGTCTTTTGGAGACCAAAAGCTCTTTTAGTGGGAAGGCGTGATCCAAAATGGATTTTGAATAGACTCCTAAGTCTAAGTATTTCTCACTGAGGAAAATGAAAGTCTAAGGAAGTTCCTGGACATAGCCCCATTGCAGAGATCTTTTCATTAGGAATCTACTACAACTTGAATGGTCAAAAATGGACTTAAGATGCAGGAGTGATCCGAATTAGGATCCTAAAACACTCTCTAAGTTTTCATGAACTCTGTAAAATTCATGCCAAAGTTTCAAAGTCTTATAGAGATCGAGCATATCAGAAATATCCTCGAAATAGTTGTAATTTATGAACAGCGCGGAGCAACGAGGACCCTCAGTCAAGTGCATAAACCGTTGGCCCATGGTAACGTGCGTTGTCACGAATTGGCAAAACGGGAGGCCATATCAGGAAACAGGGGAGTTTCTGATATCATCGGGAAAACCCCTCAAAGAAGGAAAAGCCCCTAAGTGCCCGAACCCAAAAAGTCATAAAACTGTACGGATATCGCACCGATTCTATCAGAGGCGGGTCCCACACCAAAACCTGCAGGATATCGGAAGGGCTTCGAGCGGTAATAAGTTTTAACCAAGTCCCGCCTGATGCCACACAATGGGTGCCACGCATCCGACGGAAGAGAGATAAAACCACTTACATCGGATGGGTAAACGTGATGCTACTTACCCACCCGATATGAATGGAGACCGTAAGATCTAGAGGCTCTAGATTGACGGCGGAAATGCGATCCGATGGATGAATGGATTCGACGGGGTAAACAAGTCAAGTTGTATAAGGTTTGAAGTCCGGCATGGACAATGAACTGACAAAGATTCGTGTTTTGCGGGCAATCATGGAGTTAAACAGAAATAACGACCGTTCAAACATTTCCAAGAGAAGTGACACTTAGTTCATTATGAATCAGGTGGCTACCTCCCTGTGAGGCGTTACACAGTGATGATGACGTAGAACAGAGGAATTCAAACGGACAGAGGCAGGAGAATCAGAAAGCCAGGGAAGCAAAAACGAACAGTCAGAAATCAGATTGGCTTTAAAGCCACAAACTGACAGGAAACAGGGAGGAGCGGAATGTTGGAAGAGGCAAAGAGCCGAGAGAGCAGCTGAGGTGTCACTTGGAGGTCAAGTGAAAAGCCAGAAAGCTGCAGAAAAGCCCAGAGCCAGAGCCAAGAGCCAGACCCAGAGCCAGAGTCGAGAGCCGAGAGATTCAAGAGCTAGGGATAAGATGGTTTCTACACCCATTGTTTCTATGTAACGCATTGGAGTTGAGCCAAGAGCTTGTAAAAGGACTTTTCCATAATCCTAGAGAGCCTAGTTGAGTTGACTAGAACTCACGGAGACGTAGCCCAAGAGTTTTGGGTGAACTCCTAATTATATTGTTGTCTTATGTGTTTGCTTACTTGCTACTCTATTTACTGTTATATGTATTTTATATCAGTTTAAGCAAATGAATTTAAGGCACATGATCAGTGAAAAATAAACACAAGCATACACCTATTTTCAAGCACTTTTTTATTCCGCAATTGGTTAATCGTAGGGTCTTGGAGATATTTAAGCTTTGGAAGTGGGAGAGGTTCTTGTAAGCTGACAAGAAGCCTTTAGAGCCCCATTTTCATATCAGAAAATGTCAATAGGAAATGACTTTATTTGCATTTATTCAATAGAGGTATTCAAAGATATAATTCTTTGTTTTTGTTTTTTATTTATTTATTTAATTTTTTTATATTTTTCATCATTTTTTTTTAATTTTATTTATTCATTTACATTTTAATATTTAATATTGAGAAATATAAGTGTAAAAAGGAGATGTTAACATGTAAATACCCTAGGATCACACCCTAGTACACATAGTTCCTAAACTAAAAGGGTGTGGAATTGAAAACATTGTAACTTTCATTATAACTCATGAAGGGGAAAGGAGTTTATACCTACACCGAATTATTCAAGGCCAACAAGGTGTTAGAAAAGGTGTAAAAAGAGCATGACTAGTTAAGTATGGAGTACTTTTAAGTACCAAACGATCATTTTCTTGGTTGAAGCTAAAAAAGTATCATAGTAAGTAGTGTGCTCTATGATTAAGTGGAAGTAAGATTCCATTGTTGTTAAAACCTTGTCAAGGTGATAAATTTAATCCCAAAACTCAAAGTTATGGGTATGAAAAAGTTGTAGTATGCATGAGTACCTGTATGATACTATTTTAATGACATTTTATTGCAACCACATGACACAGGAAAATTATTTGCTAAATAAAAGCACTGGAATACCTTGACATAAAAAATTCATTGGTTGCAGAATTTGAACAAGTCCACGAAATTCCTTATTCTCCTATCGATAAACTAAGCATGGTTTGCTCATCTTACCTAAAGGTAATATAAATAAATGAAGGAATTATTTGCATAATACTAACATGGACAGAAACATGTGGATAACATATATGTTGTGCAGGTGATGCTATGGACATTGGTATGGTGTACCATTGGTACAAATGGTACTATGTACAAATGGCACCTATGGTACCCGTATGAATACATGTATTGCATGTGTAGCTGTGTGTGTGTAATACACACTATGTGAAGGTACGCATGATAACATTGATTCATTTTCTGGTATGGAAACTGACCTGGAGTGTGTACCAAAGAAGAAAGCTAAGAAGTGATTCAAGGATAAGTATCAATGTTTTATTTCATTTTTGTATGCATGTGATTATGAGTCTAACCTATGGGGATTACAGGTGGTCTATAATTTTTTAGTACATATGATTATGATGGTTATGTGTGAGCTAATAGATGGTACTCCTCTGAGGGAGAAATAACATATGGGTCAGTCCATAATCTCGAAAGTTCGGCAACGTTGTAATGAAACGGGTAGAGTCACCATGTAGCATAATATTGAAATGAAATAAAATGATATTTTAACGTCCACGAGACTAAAATAATCTATTTAATCTTGAACTAAGTAGATATTGATATTATTCATATTAATGTTACAAATTACCACAAGAGTGGAAACCATGTAGGAGGTTACTACTTTCGTAAAGAAAATAACAATCATGCGAATTTAACGATATAAATTCAGTTTAGTCCAATTCTGGAATAAGTGGAATAAGTAGTTGATGGAGTGAGAACATGACCATCAGGAAGTTTTAAGTTATTAAATAGAAAATAAAATACCCATTAAGCAATCAAACAAGACAAAATTCCTCACATAATATACAATGTGCTAGGTTAATTAGAATATATATATATATCTATATATATATATATATATATATATATATATATATATATATATACATAAAATAATGTGGTTAAGAGATGTTACACACTACCTGCCTTGAGAAACAAATTCTATATATATATATATAATTTATATATATAATCTATGCCAAAAAAGAAGTGGATTCCCCATTGTGCTCTTATTGTCCCATAAATTCCCTTTTTAAATTTTGTGTTCAGCTCAAACATGTGCATAAGTAACTTGTAAATATCCCCAAAATTACAATATATGGCAAAAGAAAAAAAATGGTCTTCTCCCGATAATTCAAAACTTTTATATATCTAAAATATTTTTATTGATAATTGACTAGAAGCTAATTAATCTTTAAATTATTTTTTATAATATTTAATTACCCTTATAAAAAAAATATTAACTAGCAAGATAAGGTTTTTATTTTTGAATTCTAATATAATATAATTTTAAAGTTTTAAAATTTTTACTTTAAACTCTTAAATAGTTTCCTCATATTTAAATATTATAAACAAAGGTTATAAATCACTCAATATCGTGAATTATAAATCATAATAATATGCTCATTGATATATTGAAAATTACCTCAAAGTAATAATGTATTTTTATTTTATATTATAATTTTTTTACATATATTAAAAAATAATTTAAAAAATTATAAAATTTAATCTATAACTTATATAAATTTGAATTAGTTTTTATATTTTTATTCTATATTAATCTAGAGTTTTATTTAATATTCATAAATAAGTTTAAATCAAATTCAATTACATTCATTAATTTTATATTTATATATATATATATATATATATAATTTCCGGATCATAAAATATATAATCATCTATTATTTTTCATCTGTAATGTTAAATTTTGATTTATATACTTTGTTTGGAAAATGTCCATAGAAAATGATTTTATTTTCATTTAGTCAATAGAGATATTCAAAGATATTAAGGCCGTACATATTTACACTTTGTAAAAGATAATTCTTTGTTTCTGTTTTTTATTATTTATTTTAGTATTTTTCATCAATTGGGAAAGTAACACTCCCCCAAACTAGCTTGAGAAAATAAGGCGGGGGATGGAGCGCATTCGTGAAGGTCTAGGCTAACCCTAGGGTTTTTCCTGAGCACTGCAGATTTCTGTCACAGCTCCGGTAACGCGCACTGTACACCCTAACTACTACGGTCTACACCCGTCGTTATCTGATAACGACCTATGGTAGGATGGATGATATTATGGAGACAAAAGCGGTTGACTATTCTGAGGAGCCCTACCCGGATCGAGTCATTTTTGAAAACCCTAGTTTCATTTCCGCCCCACCGATTAACACATCTTTGCCGTTGGCTGCCCCTGAACTGCCTCATCGCTCTCCCGTCGTATCCTTGCCGCAGCACAGTCCTGTCCCCCCCCTCTTCAGGTCTCATTCTATCGAATCTCCGAGTTTCGAGGTTCCTCCACTCTCTCCGGGCACCCTTCACATTCTATCCTCTCACACCCCTCCCTCGCCCTCCTTTGACCCGCTTTCATCATTTTTTACTGCTCCTTCTGTTAATCCTCCGGTTACTGCAGCGGCTCATACCTCAGGCGCGGGAGCCCGTCCATCTGGGTGCTTCGAGACTCCTGCAGTCAAGGTTAAACCAGCTAAACATCTTCCCCAGGAAGGCGTACCAAACCCCCTGGTGGACCACCCGTCAGCTCCTCGTACCAGCAAAAGGAAGTCGAAGTGCATCAAGGCTACCTCAAAGGATATCACCATCAGGTTTGGTGAGACCTCGGCAATTGGCGAATTTGCAATCATGGCAGGCACTGTGTTGGTGGGGCATGTCCGGGGTCGTGCATATTCGGCCAACAGGCTGACTCAATGGGTAAAGGAGATTTGGGGAGGGTTGCTTATTGATCTGCCAGAAGTCCATGTTCTGCCAAGAGGGTGGTTCTCCCTACATTTCTCAAAGGAAAGTTACACGGACCTGGTACTGGCCAGGTACTGGCATATCGAGATGGCCCCGGTCCTTCTCAAGTGGTGGAGCCCTTTATTTGATCCAGAACGTGAACAAATTGGTGCAGGACCGATTTGGGTGCGCTTGTCGGGTTTACCGTTACAGTTCTGGGGCGAAGAAGTTTTCATCAGGATCGGTAATGCCCTGGGTACATATCTGGATCATGATCGTACCTTTGTGGAGTCAAGAAGCAGGACCCTCGCGCGTATATTGGTTCACTTGGATACCCGCGAGGGACTAGAGGAAAAGATAACCCTACAGTGGGGGAGATACATCAGAGTCCAGATACTGGACTACGAGGGGGTCCCGTTCCGTTGCAGGCGATGTCACAAGGTCAGACATCTTTTCAAAGACTGCCCCCTTAACCGGAAAGCAGAAGACTCCCCGAAGATCACTCCTGCACCTTCCAGGGCAAACTCGCCAGTCAGCTCGCGCCCCATACCTACTGGTTCGACTCCGGTGGCAACCTCTCCGTCGGTTGATCCTGGACTTAGGCACTCTTCGCCGCCGCTGACCAGGGCTCGCTCTGCTGCTGAAGCTACTATAGCTTCGGGTACTCCTCTGAACCCTCCTCTCTCATCTTTTGATCATATTTTTTCTGATGTTGGTGCCTCTGTCCAGACATCTTTGGCTCATTGTATCATGTCATCCCCTCCACTCATTGCCTCTACTGGCCCCTCATTGCTCTCTCCCTCTTCATCTTCTACCCCTAGGCCATCCTCCGAGGTCTCTCCTCCACATCAATACTTCCTTCGATCCAGATCCCACTCCAAAGATTTGCCGGTCCGCCAGTCTGGTCTTGGTATCACTTTACCCGGTGCTATTAAGAAAGCAAGGGCGGAGGTCGTCTCTGGTCATCAATCCACTATTGATTGGGTCCTTAGAGCAGGATATACCCCGTGCAGTGTTCCTCCATGAAGTGCTTATCCTTTAATTACAGGGGTTTGGCTAGCGCCTCCAAGAAACTAGCCATGAAGCGACTCATTGAGATGGAGCCCATTGACATCATCCTGCTACAAGAAACTCTTTGCTCGGTCGACCAAATCTCCCATACCTTTCAATCCTTGACCCCGCGCTGGTCCTATGTAGCCCTAGATGCTACTGGCAGATCTGGGGGTCTGGCCATTGGATTCAACCCTCGTACCATTAGGGTTGAAGCATCCTGGGGGGGGACGGGATATTTGGGTTTAGACATTTTCTCAGCAGACCTGGGCATGAATCTCAGGATTGTGAATGTATATGCTCCCTGTACTCAAAGGGAACTATTTTGGCAGCGCTTATTACATCTCTCCCTCCTGGATTCTGAGCAGACAATTATCGGAGGAGACCTCAATTTTTCATTGGGATTCAGAGAATCATGGGGGTCTGCGGCACAAATTGACTCTATCACCGATTATATGACTAATCTGTTAGAACAGACAAACTTTGTGGATATCCCCATGCATAAACTTCTTCCCACCTGGAGGAACAGGAGGGTGGGCGATGCAGCATTGGCCCGCAGACTTGACAGATTTATCATGAAAGATTCGCTCCTTCAACAGTTGCATCATTACAAGCAATGGGTGGGCACGGGAGGCATTTCGGATCACTCGCCTATATATCTAGAAATTCAGGGGCCTTTTAAGAAACCAAAAGCCCCTTTCAAATTCAATCACGTCTGGCTGAGAGACCCTTCATACATTAAGATGGTCTCAGAATACTGGACCGCTCATCCCATTAATGGAGCAGAGTCCCTTGCAAAAGGGTTCTGCAAAAATCTCTCTGAGATCAAGCACCTCACCATTAACTGGGCCAGGGAAAAGCATGCTCGGGAAACCTCACAACTTACCCATATTGAATCTGAGTTGGGCTCATTACTCGATGAACGAAGTCTGGGATTCATTTCAGCAGAGGACAAGGCCCGATTGATAGAATTGGAAAATCAGAAGGCAACTATTCTAAAGGAGCGCGAGGAATCCCAGAGATTGAGGAGCAGAGCTATTTGGTTAAAAGCAGGGGATGACAACTCGAAGTTTTTTCATAGCTATGCTAAGGGCCGAAAGGTGTCCAATACCATTTGGAAGCTCCCTACTCCTGAGGGAGACACGGCTGACACTTTTAACAAGCTTGCCCACCTTGGCATCACACATTTCAGAAACCTCTATAAATGTCCTCGTGAAGCAAATCTGCCTGATATCATCAATGTAGCAGGACATTTTCCGAGATTTGTTAATGGGGATGATGCAGAAGAGCTAACTGCTCCGGTTACTTCTGGGGAGCTCGAAGGTACATTAAAATGGTTCAAAAAAGATAAGAGTCCAGGCCCAAATGGCTGGACCATTGAATTCTATCTGGCTTTTTATGAAATCCTAGGGCAGGATCTTATGAATGTAGTGGAGGAGAGCAGAACATCGGGGTCCATTTATCACGCCATCAATTCGACCTTCATCGCCCTCATTCCAAAATCTGACTCCCCATCTTCCTTTGACGATTATAGGCCTATCTCCTTGTGTAACTGCCTTTATAAGATTATTTCCAAGATCATTGCTAATCATCTCAAGCCGATTCTCTCCAGACATATTGCCCCACAACAATTTGCATTCCTCGAATCCAGACAGATACATGAAGCCATAGGTTCGGCACAAGAGGCCATCCATTCTATCTGGTCCAAGCATCTCAAAAGCATCATTCTCAAGATTGACCTGTCCAAAGCTTTCGACCGAGTCAGTTGGCTCTATATCAAGATGCTTCTTATCCATCTGGGATTCCCCCACATCTACATCACTTGGATAATGGCCTGTATTACATCTCCTTCCTTCAGTGTTCTCATCAATGGCTCGGCCTCTCATTTTTTCCACTCTGAAAGGGGGCTCAGGCAGGGCTGCCCTCTATCTCCACTACTCTTCCTGATTGTCATGGAAGGTCTCAGTCGTCTCATTGCCTCTGCCAAAAGGAATGGCGATATCTGCGGTCTCCGGATCTCGGATGATTGCTCTCTCACTCATCTCCTGTTTGTGGACGATGTGCTCATTCTGTTGGATGGCAGCATTCGGGACTCCAGAACATTTTCCAAGATTCTTCTTCTCTTCTCTTCCGCTACGGGTATGCTCACAAATCAAGCCAAATCCACTATCACTTTCACCCGCACATCCGTTCATGAATCCCAATTTGCTCATCGGGCATTTCCCTACAGCATTCACCCCCTGGATAGGGGCCTCAAATATCTGGGTTTCTGGCTAAAACCTACTTGCCAAAGAATTGCTGATTGGGTCTGGCTTGTCTCAAAGCTGGAGAAGAGACTGTCAGTATGGAGCTATAGATACTTATCAAGGGCAGGAAGACTGGTGCTTATTAAATCGGTCTTGGAGGCCACTCCGGTCTTTTGGATGGCACTTGCATGGATTCCCCGAAACATTCTTGCGCGTATAAAACAACTCTGCAACAGATACCTCTGGAACGGGAATCAGGATAAAAGATTATTTGCCTGGATAAGCTGGCAAAAGATAGCCCTACCAAAGAAATGGGGAGGATGGGGGCTCAAATACCTTCCCCTTTTTGCACAAGCCCTTGCTGCAAAAATGGGCTGGTCACTGGTGACTAGCCAGAATCTATGGGCTCATATTTCATTCCACAAATACATCTGGCCACAGAGCATATTGGACTGGATCAAACTTCCATCATGGCAGTCGTCGGGATGCTCATCGGTATGGAAGGCACTGCTCCATACCCTTCCCCACATATGAGACAATTTGGTATGGAGGATCAACGATGGCTCGCTGGGTAGGATTGGGCAAGATCCGTGGATTGGTAGTGGGGGAAGACACATTCTTAATAGAGATCTCATCAGGCACCTACACGCTCGAGAGATCAGGGTATTCGCGCACATTGCTGATCAGCAGAATTCAGACATTTTCTCTCAGGCATGGAAGTCAGCTCAACAACTCGACCTCCCTCCTCAATGGCATCAGGAATGGCATGAATTTACCTCAGCATTATCAGAATCGCACATAAGAATCAAACAGGGACCCGATGAATTAGTTTGGTGTTTGGCTGAGAACGGAATATACTCACCAAAGACAGGCTACTGTTCTATCATTCAGCATAAAAAACCTGAACAGTCTTTGCAATGGTGGCGAGATATTTGGAAGCTTACCGCCCCCCCTCGCACCAAACTATTCTTCTAGTGTATTCTTAAGGACATAGTACCCATGGGAGAGCATCTTACTCATAGAGAGATTTACGGGCCATCCTGGTGTGTACTGTGCAAAGAGGCATTGGAATCAACAGAACATCTCTTTCTACACCGCACAGCAATTCGCTCACTTTGGCAGAGAATTTCCACATCTATCAGCTCTGCTGGGATTTGGACTGGTCACGATATGTAAAGTGCTTAGGAAGATTGGTTTCGCAGACATACGGGTTCAAAGCTACAGAACCTTCCCTTATTGGTTAATTGGCATATCTGGAAGGCCCGAAATAGGTTCATCTTTGATAACATGGTTGTGTGCTGGCCGCGCATTGAGGCCGGCATTATCTCATCATTCAATGAATTGCCAGATTCTATTCCCCCCAGGGAGAGACGCATTCAACCACCCCCCATCATTGATAAATCTGTCCCCTGGGCTTTCTTTGATGGGGCCGCGAATCAAAATGGTTGTGGTGGTGGTTTCATACTCAACATCGATGAACACCATAGCTACAAAGTTAAGTTGGGGCTCGGTGCAGGCACAAACAACTTCGCAGAACTCATTACCCTCCGTCACTTATTACATTTCTCTTTGGGTCATCAGTGTCACAACCTTAACATTTTTGGGGATTCAAAGATTGTTGTAAATTGGTTCAATCATACAACCATTTGTCACATTCACACATTCAACAACATATTGCATGAAGTACATTCTTTCAAGGCTGCATTTAACTATATCTCTTGTATCCACATATACAGGGAACAAAACTGCAGCGCTGATCAATTATCCAAGGAGGCCGCGCTACTACCCAGAGGAGAATGGTTAATACTGGAGCAGAGAGGGACCGAGGAATACCGCTATTATCATGGGCCATATATAGACCAGCTATATCAGAGGGACATTTGTCCCTGAACTAAAAATGGTTTTATTGTAAAGATCTGAAGTATAAATTTTGTAATCTTTTGATATATATATATAGGACACACTGATAATGGACCCTCCGTGGTCATGTACAGGTTAAAATATATTGATAGACTGATCTTTAAACATCAATTTTTTTGTATGTTCAGTCAGATCACCCTGCGTGGTGTATCTGGATCGCACAGAACCCCACATGTTAGCACATGGATGGTACTATTTACAGCATATGCTACAGCATTTACAATATGTAATTTTCTCTATATTAATGAAAATTACGGATTTTTCCAGTGGAAAAAAAAGGTATTTTTCATCAATTTTTTTTAAATTTATTTATTTGCATTTTAATAGTTAATGTTGTAAGTGGGTAGTCCCAAAGCGTCCCGGCCCGGGGCAACACGAAACTTTGGTGAACGCACTATTGTCACAGGGGGAACACAAGCCTTTGTTGGGCCAGGCCGCCTCAAACAATTATTCTGAGAAGAAAAAATTAAAAACAAACTCAACGACCTTGCAAATATTTATTCTAAGAAGAAAAAATTAAAAACAGACTCAACGACCCTGCAAATATTCCTAGGCGGACAAACTCAACCAACCATGACCCTACACATTACAATTTTCAACAACACTCCTACACATATTCTTCAGGCCAACAAGAATCGTAGTCACAAAGTATCGAGTTTCAAAAAGAAGTCTACGAACCATTACCTATGCTTTGGAATCGAATACGCAATCAGTGTATACCACTCTGCAACGAATTTGTAACCATTTTGATTAAATAGTTGAAACTTTTGCAATCGTCTAACATATAATCTTATGGTACACGAAGATGACAGGTGGGTAACAAGGGGAGTTGATTTCAAAAGGAAATGCCTTACGACGTAATTACCCATATTCAATAAAATTAAAATTAATTTTCAAAACATTTTCTTATTTATTAGTTTTTCTTAATTTTTATATATTTATATATTTGATATATGGTTTTAAACGAATTGTGTCATAAACCCATATTTCCCTAATATCCAGATTATTTGAATACCGAGATCCGTATATGCATTTGCATCCCTAGATTTATTAGTTTTAATTTTATTTCTTTGTCAAAAATTGTTTTCTAATTTTATTTTCCATTTTTAAGCCTTTTATATTTTCTTTAAGATATCCTATCTAGCATTGGACTCAAAATAATTTGCCAAAATTGTTTTACACTTGGATACCCTTATGGATTTTTGGATTTTTCACAATAAAAATCTAAGAGAAAAAATAATTTAACAAATCTAATATTTGGCTCTCGGTGAAAGATCACATTTGCAAAACACCTTGAACTCCCGAATACTTGGATTATCTAGACATCTTTCCTGAAATGGCAGTTAGACATTCAATTCAAATGTGATCGACATTAACGATTTTCATTAGGTGCCAAAATTCTTTATAATAGGATTTTTTTGGGAATTTTATGTATATCATTCAAGGAACTTATTCAAATCTTCATACATTAAGAAAAATTGGCATTTAAGAAGCTTGTTATGTTTTCTCTATTGCAATAGTCGATTTTCTTGTAGAATTATTATTAACTGAAAGATATCATCATGGTTGGTTAGTATCTTGTCTAGTCTTACTTACATACTTTCTCCTACTCTATAATTAGTATACATGCTTACTTTATAATTTGTGTTGTTTTTTAATAGAGGAACAAACAATGGAGTGAAGGGGAAAATCCAGAATTGTTTGATGAGAAGAACTTTAATTTAGCATTCTACTAAAATATGATGTTTAGAACTCAAGGTGCAGGAATTATATCTTGGGAGGAAATGTATGCCTTTTTTTAGAATAATGAATGGAGAAGATTGGAAGGAAATAGCCTAGAAGAGGATTCGTCTTCAAATTCTAAAAGTTTTGAAGCCATTCAGAAAATTGAGCTACATAAAATCATTAACATGACAACAATATTTCCTTACTATGATATGATGAGTTGGATAATTTCCCACGCTCACATTGAAACTTGTTCATTTGTAAACGATTCTAATAATACCATAGCTTCTTGGAAATGAAAAGTGTTACAATCAATATATAAGCTCAGTCCTCTTGAAGTCTATCTCAATAAGGATTATTTGATTAACTTTGAGATTAATGTGGTAAAGGAGAAAACTGATTTGGTTGGATGTATTAAGGAATGGGTAGAAGATTCAAATATTTTAAGGCTAAGTCAACCTAACTCTACTCAATTGCACATTTCAAGAACCCTTATACATTTGTGGTAAAATTATTTCTAGGATTTATGGAGAATATAATGCAACAAATTTTAAAATTGAATGGGTTCCCCTAGTCCATGGCACAATGACTAATTCTAAGAACTTCAACTGGGAAGATATTTTGTAACAAAACTTATCGAATGCCATTAAATTATCATATTAATCTCCACTAGGGGTTGGCCCATGTTTCTTCATGTCATATTTTTTATTGGACATAGTAATATCTCCAATTCATTTTCCACTAATGGAGTGCAATTACTCTTTTAATGAACATCTCATTCAACAATATTGTTCTATACATTGGAAAAGTTGATACATAAGCCATTTCTATGACATTTGTAACCATGTTATGCTCTATTTTTACCAATTTCTTTTTGGTAAATCCTCACCTAAAGTTAGCAAAGAGATTCAACCATGATTACAATATGCTAGAGACTAGTTTGTAGAGGAACAATTTTCTTATTTTGGGATTTATGGGTGTGAAAGGATTGCACTCAGAGAAATATCTAACCAAAAAACTATATATAGAATCACTAAATTTCTACACAAGAATTCAAAGAAGTTATGGCCTATTTTTCCTATTAAAATTGACTAATTAACCATTAAAGGAAAAGTACATGGAGTGGTAGAAACAAATGGTTTATAGGAAGTTTGTTTGCATTCCATCCTGTTATATAAATACAATCCTCATAAAATTATTAATCAGCAACTGAAATCCATAATGTATTCAAAGAATAATGTCCATGAAGACCCATTATTTGACTTTGTTTTTAAAAATGTTGACTCTTTTTATCAAGTTACTCGCATAGTATGTAAGATGAACTTTGAAGAAAGAAGAAATTACAAGAGTTTAGACAAATACCTATATCCATTATCTCCAACAGTGGAGTAAGATCAATGGTGTTTCTTTCAAAAAGTTACAGATGACAAAGGGTATAAATATTTCTTTCACAGACAATGTAAATGAATCTAGACCACAGGTTTTCAAACTTAGAAATTTATTCAAGAACAAGATATACATGAAACATATTACTTAGATTTTATTCAATCGAAACCTCATGGAGAGAAAAAACATTAAGAAAAGGAACAATAGGGAACTAAAACAACTAAAGCTTATAGAGAAAGAAAAGAAACAAGTTGAATCTTCCTCTCAAAATGAAGAATTATAGGTACCAAGCATCACTCTACAACAAAAATTAATAGTAGATGTTGAAGAATCATTTGATCAAATGCAAAATCTTGTTGATCAAAAGGCTATTGCTGAAACTCAAAATGACTAAGAAAAATAAGATCAATCATAAATTGATCAAGGGGATCCAATCAAAGAAATTGTATAAAGAACAGATTCCTTTGTCCAAATTATTGAGGTAATTTCCTAGGGATTAGTCATGACTCCCTTGGCATCCAAACATTCCAAATTTCTCATATTTATTCAAAAATGTGGATGAAGTAGGACCATTTCAAGAGACAATAGTGTCTCTAGGGTACTATTTTTATAATGCTCAATCTAGATCTATTGTCAAAGAGTCAAGAAAAAGAAAGCCAAACTCATCTATGATTGAAACCCCATCAATGATGATCTAGCAAGCCACAGGTGATGCAAAAGAAAGAGTAATTGAGACAACATTATCCCTTGGGGATTTCGTTTCATCCTATTAGGGTTTAGTACAAGATTTATTTGAAAAAATAAATAAAATCCAAAGCAATATCATGGAACTGCAAACCAAACTAGAAAATAGTAGGATTATCCATGAGAGAGAGTGGCAATCCCATTCCATTGTATTGAGAGAGTGTTTTTCTCTAACCATGGAACAAATTCAAAACAAATCAAAAAGAGAAATATGAGGTAGAAGAGCAACAAAGGAAAGGAGTTTTTGAATTAGAAAATAAACATACCCATTAGATAGAAGGCCTAAGACAAACACAAGCATGAGAAATTGAGATTTTGAAAGAATATTTTGAGATAAATACTAATATAGTTTGCACAATGTTTGAAGCCCACATCTCATTTCTTGAAGAAGAAATAAATCAATTGAAAAAATAATTTGTAGAAACAAAGATCAAGTTGTTTTTTTAAATGAATATCCTAAGCATGTTGAATTAAAATTCTTCATGACTTGACTTATTCTAAAATATTCTAAAGTATTCAATAGAGGTTAAATCGCTACCATCGAACTAACAATTATTAATAATTAAATTAGTAGCACAACTATATAGATTAAGTGACTGAAAAATGTAATAGGTATCAATTTAATATAAACATCAAAACACTTACTTCATAATATAGATTTTTAACCAAGAAGATTTATCCCCAAATTTTCCATCACGAAAAATCATAACTTTCATTATATAAAATATTGAAAATTACATGTTGTATATGTGGCATAATGAACATATGCCAAAATTGTGACCATGAAAGCCACTTAATGTATGAAGTCTAAAGAATAGTTGTTACATAACTGATAAAGTGAGAAACAAAATGATATATACATTGGCATAGTTCTGATAATCGATTCAAACATACAAAAAAGGAGGTCCATCTATAATTTGTGAAGAATCATGTAGTTGTTGCCGCCAGAAGATGATGGTCAATGAAAGGTTTGTGAAAATATTAATAGAACTCATGTCCATCCTATTCGTGTATTAGCCAAGAACCACAAGGTCGCTGCGCTGCTTCCTTGGAAAGACTCTCGAAAATCTTGTTCCTCTCCAGGTATATATGATGACAAGATATATAGTCAAACTGCAATTTTAAAGCAATAATTTCATCTAGCAAATTTATGAGTGTGTGCATGTGACATTGTAACTTAAGGTTGAACCAATTAATGAAAAATTTCGAATTTCCAAGGATCTGTAATTGTCGGCATCCTTTCTCGAGGGAAAATATAAGGAGAAGTTTGAGGCTATTGAGTTCTAAGTAGTTATTTGTGCCTCTTCCTAAACCCATCTACATCTTGAAATAATATTCTTCATTAAGTACAGAAGTGCTCCACTACCACATCCATCATGTTGTGTCGATCCATCAAAGTATGCCCAAGGAAATGGCTTGTCAATGGTTTATGTAATTATGTTCCTATTTTGTTTTTTTTGTTCATCCTTCGGGATTAAATTGTATAAGGATTCTATATGGGAGCGAGTAAAAGTCCAGTTAGGGGCCTTATCTTGAAAATTTTATTGATTTCAACCTAACCAGATACACCAACAAACCAATAGGGGAAGGTTACGAAGCTTTGAAGGATGAGCTTTGTTCCGCCATGATTCCCAAGCTCCTTGTAAAGAGTCACCCTACCACGTGATATTAATTGTTAAAGATTGATATATCTAATTCCATATGTGATTTGTCAAAGGACAATGTAAGAATAGATGATCAATTGATTCTATGTTATTCTTGCATAGAATACACCAGGATGGTCCTTGAAAGGATCTTCACTATAAATTGTCCCCCTAGGAACTTTGTTACACAATAGACACCATATGTATAACTTTGACTTTGCCGAACCCTTTAATTTCCAAAGCGCGCACCACCATAACCATCTTGTTCAGCAAAGATGAAGGGATATCCTTCCTTTGGTGTATATCACAAAATTTTCAGGTTCTTGTTTAGCAAAGATGAAGGGATATCTTCCTTTGGTGTATATCTTCCATGTGGGGAGATCAACCAGACTAAAACATCCTCTCGATCTTGTATTCTTACATGATCCTCTAAGAGAGAATTAATGTAATTGACCCAGCCCTAGTGCCAATGATTAGGAATCTGCAAGTCCTGAGCTGATTTCCATTTTTTACCAAAGATGGTTGAATTTTCGTGAAAAATGGTTGAATTTCCAGAGTCTGCAATGTGATTTAGTATCTAAATACCAACCATTTCCAACTAATTTCCATTTTTTACCAAAGATGGTTGAATTTTCAGAGTATGCAATGTGATTTCCATTTTTTACCGAAGATGGTTGAATTTTCAGAGTTTGCAATGTGATTTAGTATCTAAATACCAACCATCTCCAAGAATTGAATAAGTTCCAAAGGTAGAACATGGGAATTACCATTACGTGACCATGCAACCCTTTCTATTCTCCATGCCAAGCATGCTCTAATATATTCAACCTCTATTTATATATACTATTAAGAATATTTTAGAATATTTTATGGAAATTAAATCCCTACAATCCACCTAATAATTATTGATGATTAAATTAAAATTGTATAACCCCTATTCCAAAATAAATATGCCTATCAGTATAAAAATTCTAAAAACTATATTCCAAAATAAGTACACCTATAGATATAAGAAACTAAATAACAAAATATACCATAAAAATGTAATATCTCGACCAAAATTAATAGTGGTATTGCTAAAGCCTGAGTAATGAGGATAAATAGAGTAGCATCCTTATGGAAATTGCAGAGTTCGAAATTATCTCAAAATTTATAAAAGAAGTTAATTCTTTGATTCTTCATTGTCAAAATCCAAGATATTCATTAAATCTACAATCAACACAAATTCAACAAAAATGTATATCTATTTAGCAATACCCTGAGTCATGAAAACAAAATTAAGAAACAAAGAACAATTACAAGTGAAGAACATCAAAATAAAAACATTAAAATTGTATAAAATGATAGCAATAAATCTAAGGTTATTTTAAAAAGTCTATAAATTAGCTTTGAAAATAATGTCAATTCTGGCAAAGATTATAACCAAATCTAACATAATTTTTTTGAAAATTAGAATTGCAGCTATCAAAATTTAAAATTTTAAGTGCCCAAAAAATTCTAGAAAATACTGAATTTATTTCCACTATAGAAAAACCTATTAAATACTCAGCATTTTTGAATTTTTTTAACTAGATTCCACGAGAAAACTGACCTCTGGACGTCGTTTATTCAGAAATGAAAAGAATAGCTTCTTTGTTTCTTTTCATTTTTATCAACCCCTGTTACATCTGATGATGTTAACCTGCTCTTTCCCTCGTTAGTAAACACAAAGTCAGCGTCACTTCATCTGCGCAGATTTTCTTGGCCATATCTAGACTGCTTTGGAGGATAAATCCAGTTTTGCATCAACGCCCGGCTGCGATCAGTGAGTATGTCGATATCCCTGGACGAGTATTCGTTCAGGTCCGAAGCCACGGGATTGGTATTGTTCTTCAACACCACGTAGGGGACGCAGGCGGGAACGGGCGAGAAAGGAGTGATGGTGCCCTCCGGTTTCAACACCATCTGGAGAGACGGCGGGCGACCATTGAAAGTGACGGCTGCATGAGCACGCAGTCTGCGAAGGATTTGGCGCGTCTCAGTCGGGAAGTTCTGGACGGCGTCGTCAAGGTCGGCGATGTTTATCCATCCACGCTTTCGCATTTTCCTGTGTGCTCGGCCGCGGAGGGCCGGGAAGCAGGAAGTTTTGTGGGGCACAGAGGTAATTGCGTCCCAAAATCTCTTTGCGTTCTCATATGGTTCGTTTTTCAGAGAGTAAACACTGAGGGGTTGGTGCAGATTGCTCGTATGGTTATCGCCCATGTTTGATCTGTTGAAAAAGAAAAGCGCTGTGAGTAAAATTTTGCGGTAATGGATTGATTTATAGTAATATGAATGCGCTGGTTTCTCCAGTTTGATAGAAAGAGACGCCACCTTTGAGATCAGTGTTAAACAAGGAGAGTTTGGAATACTATGATGTAAGATGGAATGTGTGCTAATTTAAAATTGTGTTCAACATAATTGAAAATTGGACTTTTATTTTTTATTTTTTTTTAAACAGTTTCCTCATAATTTGGGTTCATTTTCTCCTTCCCAGATATCGAAGTTTTTTTTCGACTCAAAATAATTTATCTTTACTTAAAACCCAGCTTTTTATTTAAAAATAATTTTTTAAGTTATTTAATCATTTAACTTTTTGATTTTCTTTTTAATTATTCCCCTTATTTTAAACCATCACAATTAAAGGTGTTTTTTGCTAAGTAATCATTCTTTTCAAGTTATCCTTATTTTTTTCTTTCGATTTTTTTTTTAACTTTAGTTCCAAGTTACGCTTATTGTTTTTAGGTTTTTTCTTTTTTTAAATATTTCTTTTTGAAATTTTCTTGTTAATCTAAATTGTGGTTTTTTTCCGAGAGATAATTGTGGTTTTTTTTCCGAGAGATAATTGTGGTTTTTTTTTCCGATAAATAATTTTTTGTGAAATTATCTATAAGATATAGGTTAGTTGATTTATGTGGGGTTTAATTTTCATCACATTATTGATTTGAATATTATGAAAGAGGTTAAAAGTGAAAGCCATGTGTGAGCTTAAAATTATCTACAAAATATCCAAGGTTCATGGAGCCCAACACTTTCATCCAATATTGGGATTAGCTCCAAACTCTCCTCAATCTAGTTAAAAGCAAAAAAAAGACCTCCTACTAAATTATCCCAATATTTTTTATCTCTTCTTTAATTTTATTTTGCTCTCATTACAAAAAAAAATTCAAATATAAATTATAACTTATTTCCTTATAAATAATTTCTGGTAAATTTTCTTTTCAAATATAAATTATAACTTATTTCCTTATAAATAATTTCTCATATATTTTCCTTTATTTCGATTTTCATATAATTATAAACAATCTAAATAACTACTCTTAATATTATTTTTAACTAAGATAGAAATACCTACACACGTTCCTTGATAACCATGACACCAACAACATTATCTAAATTGTATTTTTTCCTTTGTAAATAATTTAATAAAAAAAATTTATAAATTTAAATTTTTATTAAAAAAAAAAACTAAAGATTTTTTTTCCTAATCTTTTTGGTTTTTTCTTCTTATTATGAAAAATCAAAATAATATTTTTCCTTTAAAAATAATTTCCTAAAATATCTAATTTTATAAAAATCTTTTTATTCTATTTCAAAACCATTATAATTTTTTTCCTTTTCTTTTTCTAAAAATTCCTCTTCTTTCAAAATTCTCTTCATTCTCTTCATCTAAAGTAAAATATACTTAAGAACGTTGGCAGCTACAGATCGAGCTCACCATGACACTATCAAAATGGTAGTATGTGTTTTTAATATTTCTTAATCAAAATTCACATTTATATTTATAAAAATACAGATGGAGCTCACCATGACATTATCAAGATGGTAGTATGTGTTTGTTTGTTAATATTTTTTAATCAAAATTCACATTTATATTTATATATTTTTAGGGTTTGATAATTTTTTTGAAATATGTATGATACATGTAAAAGTTTCTAGTGGATTCCAACACTTAGAAATTTCAAAATCTACCAATTTTTAAATTTCCACCGGAGTTGTAAGAGGTTGTAGATTATGAATTGATAGATTTTTTTTTTTGATAAGTAAGAGATGAACCTTCTATTAATCTGATCAAATTACATAATATACAGAGTGCTCCAGACAACAAGGGTGGCAAAAACCAGTGACTGAAGCTTACAATATTCTTACAACTAGCACAAAGTGGTGCCTACTACATCCACCAGACGGACCCGTTGGCAACAAAGAAAAGTCCACTAAATAGAATGGGTTCGAAATCCTTAGGCAACAGGCAGGAACCAATCCTCGCCATTGAAAACCTGCCCCCAATCCAACAGTGAACAAGCAAAAGGAATCCACAAAGGGACCCACAATCGAGCAACCAGCACAACCAATCCCAGCTATTGAAAGCAAAGTCCCGATCAAACGGCCAGTGGGGATATCGCGCGAATGAGAAGCACGGAGGTTAACCACGCGATGAGAGCGGTTTTCTCTCACCTCTCATTGCCACGTGTTACCCCCTGAGTGGAATTGCATGCATCTGCCACAAAACTAGATACCAGCCATGTCTCGTGCGATATACCAAATAAGGTTTTGGGGTTTTGTGTCCATGGTTTCGCGGAAAGCCTGGGGTCCATACAGGGACCCACCATGGACCCCACTGCCCCTTGCAAAACAGACCCGACCTCAACTCTAAACTGGGTCCAAAAAACAGAAACAGGTCCGGAGCCCTAAGGCAACAAGCCCACTCCATCTCAGTTGTAGAATACATAATCCCAATCCAACGGTCATCGGGGATATCGCATGGACGAAAAGCTCAGAGGTTAACCGCACGATGAGAGTGATTTTCTCTCACCTCTTGATGCCACGTGTTACCCACTGAGTGGAATCGCATTCGCCTACCAAAATACCAGCTACCATCTAAGTCCCGTGCGAAATACCACTTATGGTATTACGTTCGAGGTTTCGTGGAAAAGCTAGAACATTCCAGCAGACCTTGCTGAGCCTTCCGCCTGGAGTCGCCAACAGAGACATGCTGAGCCAAATACACCCAGGCAGTCCATTCTATGTCACTGCCCGACTTGAAACCTTCCTCATTCATTTGAAAGTGAACAAAGTTGTGGAGAGAAACCATATCCCAAAATCGTGGACGAATTAAGTGATATCAACCTCACTCCTATCTCCAAAATCCCTTCGATCAACGTTGTTCATCCACAAATCCCAATCTTTGGCTGCTAGGATGAAACAGTCCTCTCGCAGTTTCCCTTTAGGTAACAACTCCCATGCATGCCAAGAATCCCTGTCCTTATTGGCCACACCTTCGTTGGACAATCAATCTGCAAGCATATTTGCCTTCCTTCTAACATGAACAAATGTAATCGTTTTAAGGGTCTGCAAGTGAGAGTGGATATGGTGAAAAACCTGCAACAGCTTCCAGTGCTTCGACACTTTATCTAGCAGAGTTCCATTGTGAATCTTCTTGGCTACTTTGATGATCAAATCTGAATCTACTTCAATGATAACATTATGTAAATTTTCCTCCACTAGGATCTCCAAGCATTGATCTAATGCCAGAAGTTCAGCCATGTTATTGGTACCCTTTTCCAAGTGGCCATGGAAGATATATTTTGTGTGCCCCTGAGGATCTCTTATAGCAGCCCCAAAGCCAGCTTCCCCGGGATTGCTCTTAGAAACTCCATCAATGTTTACTTTGAAGAAGCCCTGAGGAGGGGGCTGCCATCTACTGGCCCCTATGTTAATTGTTCTCACTTCTTTCCTTATTCCTTGAGGATTAATGGATTGAAGATCCAAATTAAGAATAATAATCTCCTCGTGAGGCAGAGGAGGATTCGTGGGAATTAACCTCAAAAGGATTTTAACTGTTTCTTTAAGTTGTTTTAGAATTTGATTGATTATGTGACGTGGCTCGCTAGATTTATTTATGAAGATCCACCTTTCCAAACATTCCAAATGACAAAGCCTGGTACTAGCATCCAGGCTTTGTTGATGATCTCATTCTCTGAGAAGTGCTTCCTCCAGTTTTTTAGAGTGTTGGATATGCTGAGACTATCCCTATCAGTTTGTCTCAAGCTTGAGGCCACCCAGTCCCTCACCTTAGCAGAAAAGGAATAGAGGTTGAGCAAGTGTTCAATCGTTTCCTCATGTGAGTCATATAGGCAACATTTGGAAGGGCCACTGAAGCCTTTCTTGAAGAGGTTTTCCCAAGTTATGATCTTTATTTGGTGCACAAGCCAGATAAATAACTTTATTTTCATCCAGTGAGGAGTTTTCCAAATCTCCTTACAGACTTTATCAACATTTAAAAAGTTGAATCCTATGATTGCTTGTTTTGCCTCTTTGAGGTTAAATTTACCTTCGTTATTCTTCCCCCATCTTAATTGGTCGTGTGAGGAGGAATCTAGAATCCGTCTGTGCTTTAAGTCCATGGTGAGAGCCTTTGCCATGGCCTTCAAAGGACTCTCCTCACTGTAACTTAGTTCCTTCCAATTCCTCCATGTTTCATTGTTCCTTCCCTGATCCTGGAAATCTTTTACCAATAATAGGCCTTTGTTATATGTGTATCTTTTGAGGGCTACCAGGTCAATCCTATTAAGGATGGGTTCCTGTTGACAGATGTCCTCCCAGAATCAAGCTCGATCCCTTGCTCGGATTTCCCAAAAACAATGCTGCTGAACAATGCTTTTGTTCTCCCAAGCAAGGTTTCATATGTGTGAGCCTCTAATTTGTCCTATCATGCTAATAATATCCTTTTCTTGCCAGTGCTTGGCGTACTTCTGTTTCCAAAGCTTGGCCCAGGGGGCATTCGGCTCCTTGATCCATCGTGACCAAAGCTTAGCTCCCGAAACTTTACTAAGAGTTTCCGGATCATGTAGTCCCAAGCCACCATGGCTTTTGGGCTTACAGAGCTTGTCCTGGGCAACTAAAGCCCACTTTTTTTTCTCTTCCCCTCTACCCCACAGAATGTCCCTTTGAATGTTCCTTATCTGTTGCTTAATACCTTGAGGAGCAGGGATAGCTGCAAACATGAAAATGGGAATGGCTTGCAAGACTGCCTGTGTGAGCACAAGTCGCCCTGCTAAGTTTAAGGATCTGCATGTCCATTTTCTGATTTTGTCCTAACGTTTATTTAAAACTGGTTCCCATATTTTCTTGCTGAGAGGTTTATCAGTAAGAGGAATTCCAGGATATTTGGAAGGCAACTGTTCCCTTTGATAACCAAGAATCTTGGTAATGTTTCTTTGTATAGCAATATTAGTGTTAAAGAAAAAAAAATTGGAGTTGTTTAGGCTTACCTCTGTACCTATTGCCATAGCAAAGTCGTTTAAGATATCTTTGATTGCCCTTGCTTCCTTGACTTTGGGTATGCCTTGCAGCATAGTATCGTCCACAAATTGTTGATGAGTATTAGCCTCTCCATCAGTGGTGAGCTTGATCCCCTGAATTCGACCTTCAACATTTGCCATTTTGATTTCCCTGCCTAGCCCTTCCATCATGAGGACAAAGAGGAAAGGGGAGAGCGGATTGCCTTGTCTGAGCCCTCTGGAAGGTGTGAAGGTATTTGAAGGAGCTCCATTAATCAAAATGGAAAAACTAGTTGTGGTGATTAGTGCCATAACCCATCTTATCCAATTCTAGTCAAAGCCATATGATTTCAGAGTAGCTCTGATATAAGACCAGCTAAGTTTGTCGTAGGCTTTTTCAATGTCCAACTGAATAATCATGCATGATTGCTCGTTTCTTTTGAGAGAGTGTACCACCTCATGTGCTTGGATGATGTTGTTGAGAATTTGTCGTCCCTCCACATAGCCTGTTTGCTCTTCCGAGATGAGGGAAGGTAGTAGGGGCTTGAGTCTATTGGCTATCACTTTGGAGATGATTTTATAGACCACATTACATAAGGCTATGGGTCTAAATCCATCCGGAGTCATAGAATTTTCCTTTTTGGGGATTAAAGCTATGAGGGATGCATTCAGTGCTTTTAGAACCTTTTTGTATTTTCTTGAGTCCTCCACAACCTCGAGGATGTCCTGTTTGATTGTATCCCAGTAAGATTTGAAGAAATCAACATTGAATCCATCTGGGCCTGGTTCTTTTCCACTTTTCATTTCCTTGATCACTTCACTGACCTCCTCTTCCGAGACTGGCCTATTGAGATTATGGTTTTCCTCTTTAGTGACCAACCTGGGGATATACTGGGTGAACTGATTAATGAACCTAGATCTATCCTCCATTGGCTCCTTTGCAATATTAAGTGTTGTACTAGATTTGATTCCATGTCCTTGTGGGAGACAAGCTCAACACCCTGAGAATCCTCAATCTTTGTGATTATGTTATGTGCCCTGTGGGCCATAGTGGAATTGTGGAAGAACTTAGTGTTTCTTTCTCCCTCTTTGATCCATTGAATCCTGGATTTCTGCCTCCAGAAAGTTTCCTCTTGTAGGCATCGCTCCTCCCATTCTTCCTACAAAGAGTTGGTTAGCTTTTGCCTCTGTTCATTGAAGCCCTCTGTGATATTGATCTGATTGATATTCTGGAGTTTCTGTTTAGTCTCAATTCTACCCTTGACAATATCGCCAAATTCCTTTTTGTTCCAAGCTTTAAGTTTGGATTTAATACATTTCATCCTCTGCTGGAGCATGTACATCTTAGTACCCTGAATATTCAGATCCTCTTTCCACCATTTATAAATGTTACTGGTGAATTTGGGGTGTGAGAGCCAGGCATTCTCGAATCTAAAGGGCCTGTTCCTCGAAGTGCCCATAAATGTAGCTTCTAGTTAAACTAGCCAATGATCCGAACCCCCAAAGGGCAAAATGGCCGCTGTGATGGTTGGTCCTGTGATGAGGAGATCCTCAGAAACGATAAATCTATCAAGATTTGAAGCCACTTGAGAAGCCCCTCCCCTTTTATTATTCCACGTGAAGGTTCCATTTATTGTCTCGGTGTCCACTAGTCCCATGTTCATGATGAAATATTGGAAGGCTTCAAAGTCTCTGCCTAGCTATCTTGTGCCTCCTTTTTTTTCCAAAAGAGATCTTATCATATTGAAATCACCTACAACTATCCAAGGCATATTGGGATATCTTGCTCTTAGATCTTCCAGGGAGGTAAGAAGCTTGAGTTTATATGCTTGCTTATGAGGTCCATAAACATTTGTTATCATGTATATCTCTTTATCACTACAGGACTGCACGCCAAATTTCTGTGGATCCCACAACATAAGAATCCCACCTGTTGAGTTATTTGCCTTAACCTCTAGATACCGATACTTGATTAACCATTTACTACGAATTTCTCTTATTTTCTCCATTGAACATTTGGTCTCCTGAATGAAGATCATATCTGGTTTTTCTTCTTTTATTCTGTTACTCAGATTCCTTTGTTTCCTTCTACTACCTAAACCTCTAATGTTCCAAGTTGTGAGCTTCATTAAGAAAGGTTGGTAAAGGAGTAGTTGGTAAGATCTTTCATCTTACCTAAGTTAATTAGTAGTTTTCCACATTCGTTTAGCAGTTCATTCTGTCTTTCGTTCCTCTTTTCCTTCTTGAGTTGTTTGGATATTGTGCCTGTAAGTTCTCCATCATTTTGACCCTACTATGCTCTTGGATTTCGTGGTTTCTCTTGACACCAGTTCCATTCGATTGCGCCCTCCATAGAAAGAGCTGTTGAACTTGACCATAGTCTTCTTTTGGCAAGGAGTCCACTCCTTTGTTCCTGTCCTGTTCCAGAAATAGTTCTAGATCCAGATGTTCCCTGTCTAGAATCTACTGTAGTTCATGGTCCTTTGTTCCTGCCTCACTTGGAGTCATCTCATAGTCTTTACTGATCTCCAAGCCACTTGGTAGATCCTCCTTCTGCTGGTTGTTTACTGCGATATCCTCCATTTTAGCTTTCATTTCTTGCTCCTTAGATGCATTTTCCCTGTCCTAGACTATCTCCACATTCTCCTCTACTTCCTCTAGGATTTTGAAACTATTGTGTCTTGTATTTTTGTCTTCACTACTTTTCTTGTGTGGTCGTTTACCCCCTTTCCCTTTGGCCCCAACCTTGGTAAAACCCTCATGATCTCTATCAAAAGAGGTTTTCCCATTGCCTTCCATACTGTTTGTTGGGCAGTCTCTAAATAGATGGCCATGTTCATGACATTTGCGGCACCTAAAAGGTATGTGCTCATAGTTCACCGTTTGTACCCAATCTTCATCGTATACTTCTAAAATTATTGCTTCCAGAAGGGCTCCAGATAGATCCATTTCTACACATATTTGAGAAAAGGAGGTATATTTACCTTTGAGAGTTGCCTTTGATATCTTCAGAAAATTCCCTAGGTTGTTGCCTATGGTTTTCAAAGATTCTGGTAGCCAGTAATCTAGAGGTAGTGAGATTAGTCTGATCCAAACTGGTATAGATGTAAATGTTTCGCATTCTGGGACATAGTTAATCATCCATGGTCGCATGTAAAGTCCTGTCGCAGCATAGAAATATGGCCCCCCTTCAAACACTTTGTCTTTGTCCCCTAGGTTCACGAACACCACAATGAAGAAGCCCTTAGAACCCAAATGTAAATGTATTTCTCCCCTTGGCTTCCAATGGCTTCTAATCTAGATGTGTAATGCCCTTTCCGTTGGCCATAACCCCATGAACTTGCAGATAATCACATGTTCTTTCATATGGTCCCTGTGCACTTGATTGCTGGATCACTCAATATGACCTGGGGTATGATGCTCGATTTAGGTTTGCAGACTCCCTTGGTTCTTGTGGAAGTTGTTTTTCCGCTATCGCCTCCCTTCTCCGTTTCTTTACTTGTTTCCTATTGATTCCCTTCCTGACCCTAGGTTTTGTTTCTTCCAACTGTCTCCTTGCCTTTTGCTTCTGAAATATTTTCCAATAGTTTTTTGAAATGCTTCCCTCCTGCTTCCTTGCCTCCTTCTGTTACTACCTGCCTGTAGGAGGGAGCAATGCTCCCCCCTGTGCGTCCCGCCATGGAACCCTAATGCAAAACCCTAGCTTCAACTTCGATCCTCGTTCATGTTTCGCTCCTCACAACACATGTTCCTCTGCCAAAAATCGCAACTATACCTAGAATGATTTTCATTTTCACTTTAATGTTTTTATTTTTTTCAAAATTTGAATTCATAGATTTTTCGTCCTTAGTACAAAACACAATTTCTTCAATATTCCTAAAAGAAAATTCAATTTTTCCCTACACTAATGCTAGGAAAAATTAAGAATATAGACACCATAAGGACTTCAAGCATGGATCTTTTAAGCATTTCTATAGAAAGATCTATCTCAATGCATAAAGTTGAAAATTACTTTAATTATAGTGGAAATATAATAACAATAAATCAAATTCCAGTGTTTAATTAAGCATGCCAAAACAACCACAACAACAAATCAAATTAAAAAATTTCATTAAGAAAACTAAAACAACATAGGATTTAGCCACATTGTCCTAATAAATAAACATACTAAAATAGCCATGAACTTGTTTAGTACATAAGAAAAAACAAATTTATGATCACAAATTTAGGACACAAATGGTATATCTTGACTTATCATAGCAATGATGATAAAGCACAATACCTTTGTTCATCACAATCTAGTGTAGTAAGCCTCTGTCATCTCATCCCATTCAAGGGCTCTTCAATGAAAACTAAACCCTAACCAGGGCACCCAAAATCACACTCTAAAAACCAATACAAATGTCAAGCAAGACATCTCAGTAACATCTTCAAGTTAATCTTTATATCTTCCAAGAAAATTAACATCATAACAATAGTCAAACCCCAAGATCTCTCATTTACATTACACAAACTATCAAAGAGATTCACAAACTTGAAACCTTAATGCTAGCATACTACAAGCATTAATCCTTGTTATAAGTGTAATTCATGGTATTCTAATATTTTCCAAATCCCTAACATTACACCAACTATCAACTTCTAAGAGACAAAGTAGTTTTCTTAACAAATACCCTCTCCTTCATTTATACAGGCTATTTATATAGCCTAATGTGAGAGAGAGACCAAAAATAAACATGGAATAAGTCAATAAGCAACCCTCATCTTTTTCATTATACAAAACCCTAGATGGAGAAAGCATCAAAGTATTGGGCATGGTTTGCATTCTTTGTAGGTTCCCAAAGTAAAAGGGATATAAAGTGGTTTGTTAACACCCCACGCCCCCCTCTGCACCCCCTCCTTCCACCTCACTCGCAATTTAAAAAAAAAAGGAAAAAAGAAACTAGGAGTGTATGGAGGTAGCACCCTTAAAGAAATTTTATTGGCTTGTTTTAGGTCCTTTTTTTTGTCATGTTAGTTGGTTTTCCTAGTTAATGGTTTATAGGGTATGTATTTGTGTATTTTGTGTATACGCCATTATTATTCTTAAATTTTTGAATTATATTGGTATTATTTTTATTCTTATAATATCAAAGTGAGGTTATTATATTTAAGGGAATACCTTTTTTTAGTGTTCAATTAATTTAATGAAGAGCGAGTATCTCTTGGGTCTGTGATAAATGTCTGCTTGAGTGGAATCTTTTTGTAGTGAATCTTATGTAAAGAAAATGACAAACATTTCAATAATCGAAATAGAGGAAATTTAATCACCAAATATTTGAGTTATGGAAGCTAAAGATGGAATATTTTCTTGTATATCTTGAATTGTTTGATGAGAAAAAACCTTAATTCAGCACTTTACTCGAATATGATGTTCAGAACTCAAGATGCAGGAATTATATCTTGGGAGGAAATGTATGAATTTTTTTAGAATAATGAATGGAGAAGATTGGAAGGAAATAACCATGCAGGAATTATATCTTGGGAGGAAATGTATGATTTTTTTAGAATAATGAATGGAGAAGATTGGAAGGAAATAGCCCATAAGAGTATTCATCTTCAAATTCTAAAATTTTTGAAGCCATTAAGAAAATTGAGCTACATAAAATCGTTAACATGACAACAATATTTCCCTACTTTGATATGGTGATTTGGATAATTTCCCACGTTCATGTTCAAACTTGTTCAGTAGTAAACCATTCTAATAATACCATAGCTTCTTGGAAAAGACAAGTGTTACAATCAATATAAAAGCTCAGCCACCCTGAAGTCTATCTCAATAAGGATTATTTGATTAACTTTGAGATTAATGTGGTAAAGAAGGAGAAAATTGATTTGGTTGGATGTATTAAGGAATGGGTAGAAGATTCAAAACATTTTAAGGCTAAGTCAACCTAACTCTACCCAATTTCACATTTCAAGAACCCCTATACATTTGTGATAAAATTATTTCCAGGATTTATGGAGAATATAATGCAACAAATTTTAAAATTGAATGGGTTCCCTTGGTCCATGGAATAATGAATAAATATTCATCTCCACTAGGGTTTGGCTGATGTTTCATATCATCTTTTTTAATGGACATAGTAATAGCTTCAATTCATTTTCCACTAATGGAGTGGAATTACTCTTTTAGTGAACATCCCATTCAACAATATTGTTCTATACTTTGGAAAAGTCAATACATAAATCATTTCTATGACATTTGTAACCATGTTATTCTCTATTTCTATCAATTTCGTTTTGGTAAATTCTCACCTAAAGTTAGCAAAGAGATTCAATCATGATTACAGTATGTTGGAGATTAGTTTGTAGAGGAACAATTTTCTTATTTCGGGATTTATGGGTGTGATAGGATTGCAGTCAGAGAAATAGCTAACCAAACAACCGTATATAGAATCACTAAATTATTACACGAGAATTCAAAGAAGTTGTGGCCTATTTTTCCTATTAAAACTGACCAATTAACCATTAAATGTAGAGGACATGTCGTGGTAGAAACAAATGGTTTATAGGAAGTTTGGTTGCATTTCATCTCATTATATAAAAAAAAATCCTCATGACATTATTAATCCTCACCTAAAATCTATAATGTATGTTAGATGATCCAAAAATACAATTTTATCATAGGTTATAAAATTAGAATAAAATAATTATTAATTTAAGATATTAAATTAATAATTATTATTCTAGAATGTTTAATTATTTAATGGAGACTTATAGAATTAGCATATTGTTGTAACTAGATATGACTCTCCAAATGTGTCGTATCTTAGGCTCTATTTTAGGAGATTAGTTAGCTAGTTGGTTTGAATAGCATTTATTGTAAATGGACACTTGTTATTTAATAAGTGATCCATAATTAGAGGTAGTTAGGACATGGAGCTTATATATAGCTCATTGCAAGAGTGTTTAAGTTGTTTGGGTGTAAACTCTTGCAAAATCAATTATGTAATTATTTTTTTCTGATTAATAAAATTATGTGTCTGAGGACACTTCTGCCATTATTGTGGTATTAGAGCTCCAGTAATGCTGCAGTGGATGTGAGGAGGAGATTCTAGCTGTACAAATTTTTGGAAAACTCCATTGAATTGTTCAGTGAATGTTGGGTAAGAAATTTGTCAAATTTTTTGTTTAAAAGAGAAGAAATTTTATTATTTTATTGATTTTAGATTTTAAAATCTGAAAATCAATTTTTTGAATTATAATCAAAATCGTTGGGTCTTGAATTTCTATTATTTTCTCAGCTTCAACTTCTGCCTCGTCAAATACCACATATTTTACATCTCGAACAAATGTTGTGCAGCGCCATCTCCTGGGATCAAAAGCAAAAAGCCAATTAAGCAGAGTACCTGGTGTTGAAATCAAAACATCAGGTTGAACAACATGCCAACCCTCAGATTCACCAATTGTGTGAAGCAAGGTGGTTGTGGCATTCTTCAGAAATGCAGATTTGTTCTTGGAACCGCCTAATTTTTTATTTGCCAGTGTCTGCAAATTAAGATACATCCGTAGAAAACCTTCGAAATCCACCAACTCTTCTGCATTTGAATGGTATTCGGCCACAACAGCCCCTACCTCCTCCTCACTGAGCAACTCCTCAAAAGCTTTCAGTTTAGTCATTCCAGAACTCAAATCCCCTACAGTTAATTCGCCCTTCTCCTTCTTCATGGATGCATACTGTGATTTTAAAGTTCGAAGTTCTGTCTGGGCGAACTGGCTCTGAAGCCAAGGATCTGAAACCAATACACCCACGTACCCTGCCATTGTAATATACCAAAAATGGATTGGAAAATGGTATTTTGAAGGCACTAATGTATAAAAAGTTGTAGATTCCAGGGAACCCAAGAGTAAAAGCTGGCTTTAAAAGCCTAAATTCGATCAAATATACAGCCTGTACCAGCGAAGGTCTGCTCAAACCAGCTGCGAGTAAAGCATTTTCAAGTTCTTCTGATACACCGAGGGTTTTCCAGGTGACTCCTTCTTTAACGAAAAAGGTGTTTTGATCCGTAAATCGGATAGGTGCAAAATTGGGCTGGAACCAATTAATGTCCAGCCCTTTTCTTTTGCCGTACCAATATATTCATTAGGTTATCTACTCATAATCCCTGTAGAGGCAGCCTGTATTGTTAATACCGCACCTCAAGTAATTACATTAAGATCACCAGTGACCAATTTAGATGCCACAAGATAAGTTGTAAATCGGGGTACCTAGTACGCAGGTAGTTACATCTAAGCCGTGTAATTTGTCAGCCTACTAGCAACACGCCAGCATGCCAGCAATAAGACATATTTTTTAATTTTGTAACATTAATGGAGTGATAAGGTGTTTGGGTTGTTTGTAATTTTTTTTTTGGAGAGATAAGGAATATTATATTTTTGGGGAGATTTGGTAATTTTTTAATTTTGGGAATTTATTGTTTGTGGAGTAATAAGGTGTTTTGTAAATTTTTGGAGTAATAAGGAGTTTTATTTGTAATTTGTAAATTGGAGAGATAAGGTGTGTTGGGCAATTTGTTTTTAAGAAGGTCTTTGGTATCATCACATTGTAACTCAAAGTAATTTTACTTTGAGGGGGGGTAATTTCTTTTTTTTTACCAGATTGTGCAAAAGCACCATTGTAAAAGTCAAATTTTGAAAGTTGCCTTGTAAAAATTTGAGATATTGACTAGAGCCAAGTGCAAATCTCAGTCAATTTTCTCCTGTTTTGACGACTATTCGAGGGTCAAGGCCAAGCCCCGATAGATCGTGTTGTTTTTTGCATGGTGTGTTGTGTTGACTATCTTGTCATTTCTGTTCTGATTCTTGGTGCGACGCTTCAACGCTAAAATGTCTAAGTTGATTAATTTGTTTTCTAATTCCGACAAACTTGAAGGCACCAAATCTTATAAAACATGGCATCGTCTCATCGAAAGCACACTCATTTACAATGAATTATGGCAGGGAATATGTGATGGAGATGTTAAGCCGAATAAACCCACAGATGCAGTTGCACTAGCAAAATGGGAAATTAAGAATGCTAAAGCCTTAGCTCTTATTAAATCGTCTGTGAATGATGAAATGTATGTCCATATAGAAAATGCTTTAGATGCATGGACTGCTTTGAAAACTTTTAAAGACCTCTTTGATACTCAGCCTGAATCAAAGAAAGTCGATCTACAATTAAAATTGTTGCAACAAAAATTAACTGAAGGCAGTGATGTTCTTGAATATATCTCAAGACTTAAGAATATCAGGCAAGAAATTATTAATGTTGGTTTTCTTGCAATTGATGATAGCTTTATGGTCACAATTGTAATTGCTGGGCTTCCTTCTTCCTATACGCATTTTTTGGAGACTCTACAAGTAACTGGGAAATTAGAGAAATTAAAGTTTGATGAACTCTGTGAAATGTTAACTCAACATGATAAAACTTTTGGGAAGAAGTAGAAAGTTGGTGAAGATGTTTTTCTCACAGAGGCCAGCACTAGTAAGTCATCAGCCGATAGTTCTCGAGGCAGAGGCAGATGGAATTAGAATCAAGCAGCACATAATCGAGGTTGAAGCCAAAGCAGAGGCAACAATTTTAACAGAGGAGGAAGAAATAATTTTCAAGGTAGAGGAAACAACCAAGGAAGAGGCAATTTTCAAGGACAAGGATATAATAATCAAGGTAGAGGACAATCTCAAAATAGAGGTCAAAGCAGAGGGAGAGGACAATCTTCAGGAAGAGGAAGAGACTTAAGTCAAATTGTGTGTCGAAGATGTAACAAAGTTGGCCATTATGCTGAAGATTGTCGACCATCACTTAATAAAATTCCCAAGTTTTAGCAGCATTCAGCACAATTTGCAAATGATCAAGATGAAGATAACTCAGAATATGTTTTTACTTCCTCACCAGCATCACAACTTTCATCCCATCTTAGAAGTGACTATGAAGATGCCTGGATCTTGGATTCCGGGGCAACTCAACACATGACTTGTCGACGTGATTTTTTCTGGAATTTTCAAGATTGCCAACTTAATTCCATTTTTCTTGCTGATGATACAAAACATACTCCTTATGGAAAAGGAGTAGTAAAAGTTTTTCTCCCTGGCATTGGAGAAAAAATGATTTCCAATGTATGGTATGTACCCAGTTTCAAGAAAAATTTGCTCTCTTTAGTCACGATTCGACAAGCAGGACATCAGGTGATTATGGAAGATGGTTTAGTGAAGATTAATTTAGTGAAACAGAACTTGAAAACAGTCATGACAGGTTATGAATATGGAAAACTGTTACGGATGAAAGGGACAGTTATTCCAAGGCATTCTGATTTTGCAGGGGCAGTGACTATAGGTATTTCACCTATAAGACTATGGCATGTAAGATATGGACATTTGAATTTTGAGAGTCTTTCTCAATTGCAGAAACAAGGAATGGTTAAAGGACTTCCCACATTCAAAAGGGAAAATGCAAAATGTGAAGCTTGCATTTATGGCAAACAAAATCGAGAAAGTTTTCCAACAAGTTCATGGCGTGCAAACAGGCAGCTACAACTAGTTCACAGTGATGTTTGTGGACCACTACAAACTTACTTTGGTGGATGCAAATATTTCTTACTATTCATTGATGATTTCAGCAGAATGACTTGGGTTTACTTTCTGAAGAAAAAGTCAGAAGCATTTGATAAGTTTAAAAATTTTCGCCAACTTGTTGAAAATGAAGTCAAAGAAAACATAGGTACTCTCAGGACAGATAATGGGGGAGAATTCACTTCAAATGAATTCAAAACTTATTGCAGTGAAAATGGCATCAGATGAAATCTTACTAATGTTTACACTCCACAGCAAAATGGAGTAGTTGAAAGAATGAATCGCACTTTGTTAGGCATGGCGAGATCCATGTTAACTTTCAAAAGGTTAAGTCCAACATATTGGGCAGAAGCAATCCATACAATTGTCTACTTAAGAAACAGATCTCCAACTGCTTCTTTAGACGGAATCACACCTTATGAAGCTTGGTTTGGTTTCAAACCTCGAGTTAAACATCTTAGAGTTTTTGGGTCAGTGTGTTATGCCTTAGTTCCGAAAGAAAAACGAACTAAGCTTGACGCAAGAAGTTTAAAATGCACAATGATTGGCTATTCTGATGAGAAGAAAGGGTATCGTCTTTTGACCAATGGAAAATTCATTGTGAGCAGGGATGTCATTTTTGATGAAACAGAGAGTAAGAGTGCTGAAGAAATTGAAAATCTTCTTCACAAGTTAGAAACTAAAGGAAGTAAAAGAAATGGAAAAATGCAAAGTCAACCAACTTCACCAAATTGGTATGAACTTGATTTTCCTTCCTCTGAAGATGAGTCATCCAGTCCATCTACATCAACAACATCATCTGGGTCTTCTAGCAGTTCATCCGCATCTCCAAGCAACAGCAGTTCTTCTGACAGTGATTCTCCACATTCTTCACCTGAACGACGAACATCAGTTTATATTAATCCTCTTTACAATGATGGGGACTTTACAGAAGCACAAACAAGTGAGCACCAACTTCCGAAATGGGCAGTTCAACTTTTGAAAGATGTCAAGCCTGATGAACAGAATAAAACTGGCACCAGAAGGGCACATAGAAGTGAAGGCAATTTTTCCTTGATAGCAAATGATTTTACTGAACCTTCCACGTACAAAGAGGCAGTAAAACATAAAAAATGGCAACAGGCTATGGTTGAAGAATATCAAGCAGTAATTGAAAACAACACTTGGAAACTTGTTGATTGTCCAGCAAATGTTAAACCCATAGGATGCAAATGGGTTTACAGAATTAAGTATAATCAAAAGGGAGAACTTGAAAAGTATAAAGCACGACTTGTCGCAAAAGGTTTTGCGTAGCAGGAAGGCATTGATTATGAGGAAACTTTTGCTCCTACAGCTAAATGGAACACCATCCGATTAACACTTGCATTGGCCGCTCAAAAAGGATGGAAAGTTCATCAAATGGATGTGAAAAGTGCTTTTCTCAACGGGGATTTACAGGAGGAAGTGTATATGACCCAACCACCAGGATTTGAAGTTGAAGGACAAGAACATAAAGTCTGCAAATTGATCAAGGCTTTATATGGATTAAAACAAGCTCCCCGAGCTTGGTATGCAAAGATGGATGAATAACTTAAGAAAGTTGGTTTTCAACGAAGTGAATCTGATGATAATTTGTATGTGCGACAAGAGGGAAAATATCTGGTAATTCTTGTTATGTATGTAGATGATTTGATCATTACTGGAAACCATGATGATCATATTGCACAGGTGAAAAAGGAGTTACATGCAGGTTTTAAGATGACAGATTTGGGATTACTTCACTACTATCTTGGAGTTGAAGTCTTCCAACGTCCACATCATATTTTCATTTCTCAGAATAAGTATGCAGTAGAGGTTCTTCAGCGATTTGGCATGCAAGATTGCAAGCTCGTTCTCACCCCCATGGAGCAAAACTTGAAACTTTCAAAATTTGAAGGGGGGAAAGGTGGACAGTACAACTTACAGACAGTTGATTGGCAGCTTGATTTATTTGACAAACACTCGTCCTGATCTATCTTATGCAGTCAGTATTCTTTCACGTTTTATGCAAGAACCACAAGACAGCCACTGGAATGCAGCCAAAAGAGTTCTTCGATATATCCAAGGAACAAAAGGTTTTGGTCTTCTTTACACAAAGACTAAAAATTTTGTACTTTGTGGATATTCTGATGCCGACTTTACTGGGAGTATTGATGATTGAGCATCAACATCAGGTTATTTAATGCACATGGGATTAGCAGCAGTATCTTGGAGTTGTAAGAAACAAGCTACAGTGGCTACTTCTTCAGCAGAAGCAGAATACATTTCAGCATGGGAAGCAGCATGTGAAATTGTTTGGTTGTGCCGAATTTTGCAGGACTTGGGCATTTCTCAGGCAGAAGCTACATCGTTATTCATTGACAGCCAGTCAGCCATCAAACTTGCCAAGAACCCAGTTTTTCATTCAAAGACAAAGCATGTGGACACCAAGTATCATCATATCATATCTCTCATTGCCAAAGATGTCCTCAAACCAGTTTATTGTCCTTCTGAAGATCAGATCTCCGACATTTTCACGAAACCGCTCGGCAGAATAAAATTTACTAAGTTCAGGGATGAACTTGGTATCTGTTGTAATGTATCTTTGGATCATAGGGGGGAATGTTAGATGATTCAAAAATACAATTTTATCATAGGTTATAAAATTAGAATAAAATAATTATTAATTTAAGATATTAAATTAATAATTATTATTCTAGAATGTTTAATTATTTAATGGAGACTTTTAGAATTAGCATATTGTTGTAACTAGATATGACTCTCCAAATGTGTCGTATCTTAGGCTCTATTTTAGGAGATTAGTTAGCTAGTTGGTTTGAATAGCATTTATTGTAAATGGACACTTGTTATTTAATAAGTGATCCATAATTAGAGGTAGTTAGGACATGGAGCTTATATATAGCTCATTGCAAGAGTGTTTAAGTTGTTCGGGTGTAAACTCTTGCAAAATCAATTATGTAATTATTTTTTTCTGATTAATAAAATTATGTGTCTGAGGACACTTCTGCCATTAATGTATTCAAAGAATAATGTCCATCAAGACCCATTATTTAATTTTGATTTTAAAAATGTTGACTCTTTTTATCAAATTATTCGCAGAGTATGTAAGATGAACTTTGAATAAAGAAGAAATTACAAGAGTTTAGACAAATACCTATATCCATTATCTCCAACAGAGGAGTAATATCTATATTGTTTCTTTCAAAAAGTTACAGATGAGAAAGGGTATAGATATTTCTTTCACAGACAATGTAAATGAATCCTGACCACAAGTTTTCAAACTTAGCAATTTATTTAAGAACAAGATATGCAAGAAACAGATCAGTTAGAGTTAATTCAATTAGAACCTCATGGAGAGAAAAAACATTAATAAAAGGAACAACAAGAATCATAAAAGGAGCTAGAACAACTAGAGCTTACAGAGAAAGCAAAGAAACAAGTTGAATCTTCCTCTCAAAATGAAGAATTATAGGTACCAGGCATCACTCTGAAACAAAAAATAATAGTAGATGTTGAAGATTCATTTGATCAAATGCAAAATCTTGTTGATCAAAAGGCTATTGATGAAACTCAAAATGACTAAGAAAAATAAGAATAATCATAAATTGATCAAGGGGATCCAATCCAAGAAATTGTACAAAGACCATATTCCTTTGTCCAAATTATTGAGGTAATCTCCCAAGGAATACTCATGACTCCCTTGACATCCAAACATTCCAAATTTCTCATCTTTATTCAAAAATGTGGATGAAGTAGGACCACTTCAAGAGATAGTAGTGTCTCTAGGGTACTATTTTTATAAGTCTTAATCTAAATCTATTGTCCAAAAGTCAAGAAAGAGAAAGCGTAACTCATCTATGATTGAAACTCTATCAACAATGATCTAGCAAGCCACAGGTGATGCAAAAGAAAGAGTAATTGAGCCAACATTAGCTCTCGGGGATTTTGTTTCATCCTATTAGGGTTTAGTAAAAGATTTATTTGAATAATTAAATAAAATCCAAAGAAATATCAAGGAACTGCAAATCAAAATAGAAAATAGTAAGATTATCTGTGAGAAAGACTAGAAATCCCATGCCATTGTATTGAAAGAGGGTTTTTATCTAATCATGGAACAAATTGAGAACAAACAACAAAAGATAAATATTAGGTAGAAGAGCAACAAATGAAATGAGTTTTTGAATTAGAAAATAAACATGCCCATCATATTGTAGAAATTTCCTGCAAATTCTCTACAAATCTACCTCTGAGATCTATGTAGAAAATCTGACTGTAGATTAACTTGATAATGCAATATACCAAAACAAAATACTATAATCTACTTCTACTATCAAACTTGTGGAAGCTTAAAGATTGAGATGAATCAGAGTTGAACACATATAACCATAAGAAGAAGAATTAATACACATGAAACACAGAAAATACTCAGGGGAAAGCCTCAGCTAAAAACCCCACTATCTGTATTATCATACAAGGTGGAAATTCATCAGAATCATACAAATCCTTAGCTCTCATAGCTAGCTAGCTCTTAGTACAATCCTCCTAGATGCTCACAGGCAAACAAAGCTTCTCACAAGCCTTCCTCTCTACCCTCCAAGCTCCTATTTCCTTTCGCAGTTTCTCTAGGTGATCCTCCTGTTACCAAGTGGAAGACTGATCACTCACACCGATCCTACACCCTGTTAGAACTGCGTAATCCTCAAGGAAACTTACCTTGACTGCATGGATGAGTTTCCTTTATGGGAAAGCACATGCAACTGATAGTAACCTATCCTTGACATTTAGCTCAACTGGGTCTTTCTTAGAACATACATGCATGAGTTAATGATGAGAGAATCTTCAGTTATCTGGAGTACACTAGTTGAGTGCATGCATGCATCCACTGACTGATAACTCACAATTAGTTCCTCAAATAGTTTGGAACTAATTTAACTGGACTTAACTCAGTAAACTGAGCTAACTAATTACAACTCAAATATAACTCAATCTTATCTCCTTAATTAATGGATAATCTCCTTAATTTAAGGGATAACTGTTGCATGACTACAGAAAGACTTCTAACTTGAATTTCTCCAAATAATTAACTCAAGATGAATTAATTAATTATTTTCAAGTAGCTTGTGAGACTAAATTTGAATTTTAATTCACAACTTTGATTCAAGGATAGATTAAAATTGGAATATTCTAATTCTATTTTTATCATTTCTTGTTGTTATTTTCAACACTCCCTCTCAATAAGAAGGGAATTCAACTTGATCCCGATCCTGAACCTTTGGAATGTTTTACATGCAAAACTTCTCTCTAGTGTTGTTTCTCCAACAACTCCAGAAACAAAAGAAAAAAATGCAACCTGAATCAAAATGATGCCTCTATCATCAAAGTATCTGACTACTATTGCCTCTGTTGACTGAAAACTCTATGCTTCTGTTGACTCAGCCTTTCTACACTGTTGTCAATCCTTCTCTACGCTCTTTAGTATCTGACTGCTCTAGCCTCTATCATTTTGATCTCTGACTCCATCAATCCCACTGATTCCTCTGGCTACTATGTACTTTGGGCTCCCATAGTAAGGTATGATCCATGAGATAAAACCTCTCAATGGACCCTACCCAATTTCAGCCTTCTTGGGACTATCACTTCACATAGCCCGACATCACACCTAGAGGTATGGCTACATGTGATCCCTCTGCTGACTCTAACTATGGCTCCTCCACAATTGTCTGAGACTTCTTCTGGGACTGCATATTGAGAGGTAATTTACTCTCCCTCTAAACCACCAAGTCTCTAACATTTGCCTTGCTCCTCAAGGCTTTGCATGCATCTTGAACCTCAAGAGCATACAGGTTCTTAACCATTGAACCTCAAGAGCCTTTGTCCTCCAACATTATGACCGATACCAAGTTCTTCTTCAGTCCAGGCACATACTTCACATCTATCAAGGTGATAGAAGCTCCATGCTCCCTCTGAAAAGTAGTCATGCACACTCCTGAAACACTAAACCTTTCATTGTCACCTGTCTCTATGCGCATCTTGAGGTCTTTCTCCTCCAAGGTACTGAATAAAATTTTATCTTCGGTCATGTGGAATGAGGCTCAACTTTCAAGATACCAACCACAACCCATCATTGATGACACCATGCATGCGATGAGGGTGAATTCCATTCGAACTGAGAGGCTAATGCCTCACCTTCTGATACTTCCAAGGATCCCTTCTTAGACTTCTTCGATGGGCAATTAGTCGCATAATGACCCATCTCGGGACAATTAAAGAATCTCACTTTAGACTTGTCAACCTTCTTCCCTCCATGAGAAGAATTCAATTCGGAATGGGACACCATCCCCTTCCCTTTCCTTGCCTTACTCGCTAAGGGAATATTTTCTTCATCACCATCCTTGGATGAAGAACCATCTCGTGTGCTCCTCCTGATCTCCTCCTGCATGAGATCCGACCATAGTCGTTCCCAATATAGCAGTTTCTCCCTTCCATTCACAGAGTCCTAGTAGCTATTCCAGCTCTTTGGAAGGCCAAGGAGAGCGAGGCTCACCATATCATCATCGGCAGTAGTTATTCCCACACTTCCAAGATCATCTCTACAAGTGGTGATCTTGTTCAGATATGTGGAAATAGTATTGTCGTTCTCCATCTTGATTCTTTGAAGCTTATCCTTGAGCACCAATTTCCTCTAGTCGCTACTATTCTGTTAGAGGTCCTTCAATGTCTTCCACATTGAATATGGAGTATCCTTCCCATGGAGAGTCGAGACAATATGGTCTCAAACTCCCTCAAGGATGATCGGTTTTGCCCTCACAACACACTTCTTCCACTCAGCCAACTCTTGTGCATTAGTTGAGCCTGACTTTGGGATTTCTTGATCAATGAAATCCTTCAAGCCGTTGTCTTCTAATACAGCCTCTGTGCGATCTTTCCATGCTATGTAATTCAAGCTGCCTTCCAAGGCATACTCGAGTCTCAAGCCATAGAACGCCATTGGCCAACCTTGAAGTATGATAACAATTCGATTTTTACCTACAACCTCGAACTTCAAACTTCGAATTCTCTTCTCTATATACTGTTCACAGCTCTAATAAACTAGGCTCTGATACCATGTAGAAATTTCCTGCAAATTCTCTACAAATCTACCTCTGAGATCTATGTAGAAAATCTCACTATAGATTAACTCGATAATGAAAAATACCGAAGAAAAATACTATAATCTACTTCTACTATCAAACTTGTGGAAGCTTAAAGATCGATTTGAATTAGAGTTAAACACATATAACCATAAGAAGAAGAATCAATACACATGAAACACAGAAAATACTCAGGGGAAAGCCTCAGCTAAAAACCCCACTATCTGTATTATCATACAAGGTGGAAATACATCAGAATCATGTAAATCCTTAGCTCTCACAGCTAGCTAGCTCTTAGTACAATCCTCCTAGATGCTCACAAGCAAACAAAGCTTCTCACAAGCCTTCCTCTCTAACCTCCAAGCTCCTATTTCCTTTCGCAGTTTCTCTGGGTGATCCTCCTGTTACCAAGTGGAAGACTGATCACTCACACTGATCCTACACCCTGTCAGAACTGCACAATCCTCAAGGAACCTTACCTTGATTGCATGGATGAGTTTCCTTTATAGGAAAACACATGTAACTAATAGTAACCTTTCCTTGACATTTAGCTCAACTGGGTCTTTCTCAGAACAGACATGCATGAGTTAATGATGAGAGAATCTTCAGTTATCTGGAGTACACTAGTTGAGTGCATGCATGCATCCACTGACTGATAACTCACAATTAGTTCCTCAAATAGTTTGGAACTAATTTAACTGGACTTAACTCAGTAAACTGAGCTAACTAATTACAACTCAAATATAACACAATCTTATCTCCTTAATTAATGGATAATCTCCTTAATTTAAGGGATAATTGTTGCATGACTACAGAAAGACTTCTAACTTGAATTTCTCCAACTAATTAACTCAAGATGAATTAATTAATTATTTTCAAGTAGCTGGTGAGACTAAATTCGAATTTTAATTCACAATTTTAATTCAAGGACAAATTAAAATTGGAATATTCTAGATTCTATTTTTATCATTTCTTGTTGCTATTTTCAACACAAATAAAAGACTTAAGACAAACAAAAGCACTACAAATTGGGGTTTTGAAAGAATATTTTGAGATAAATACTAATATGGTTTCCACAATGTTTGAAACCCACATCTCATTTCTTGAAGAAATAAATGAATTGAAAAAATAATATGTAGAAACAAAGATCAAGTTGTTTTTGTAAATGGAGATTTTGAAGCAATATTTTGAGATAAATACTAATATACTTTCCACAAGGTTTGAAGCCCACATACCATTTCTTGAAGAAGAAATAAATCAATTGAAAAAATAATTTAGAAACAAAGATCAAGTTGTTTTTGTAAATGAACTTCTTAAACGGGTTTAATTAAAATTCTTCAAACAATTGAGAAAAATATATAATTTTCTTCATGAGTTGATCTATTCTAAAATATCCAATAGAGGTTAAATCCCTACCATCCAACTAACAGTTATTAATAATTAAATTAGTAGCGCAACCATATAAATTAAGTGACTGAAAAATGTAATAGGTATCAATTAAATATAAACATCAAAACACTTACTTCATAATATAGATTTTTAACGATGAGATTTATCCCCAACAGTTTTTCCCTCAAGAAAAATTGTAACTTTCTTATATAAAATATTGAAAATTACATGTTTTAGATGTTGCCTAATGAACATATGTGAAAATTGTGACAATGAAAGCCACTTACTGTATGAAGTCTAAAGAGTGGTTGTTACATAACTAATAAAGTGAGAAACGAAATGATATATACATTGTCATAGTTCTAATAATCGATACAAAAATACAAAAAAGGAGGTCTATCTATAATTTGTGAAGAATCATGTAGCTGTTGTGGTCAATTAAAGGTTTGTGAAAATACTAATAGAACTCCTGTCCATCCTGCTCCCATATTAGCCAAGAACCACAAGGTTGTTGCACTGCTTCTTTGGAAAGACTGTTGGAAATCTTGTTCCTCTCCATGTATATATGATGACAATATATATAGTCAAACTGCGATTTTAAAGCAATAATTTCATCCAACAAGTTTCTGAGTGTGTGCACGTGACATTGTAACTGAAGGTTGAACCAATTAATGAAAATTTTGGAATCACCAAAGATCTGGATTGTGGGTATCCTTTCTCAAGGGAAAATATGAGGAGAAGTTTAATACTATTAAGTTCTGAGTAGTTATTTGTGTTGCTTCCTAAACCCGTCTTCATCTTGAAATAATGTTCTTCATTTAATTATAGAACTGCCCCACCACCACATCCATCATGTTGTGTCGATCCATCAAAGTATGCCCAGGGAAAAGTCTTTTCAATGGTTTATGCAATTATGTCCCTATTTTGTTGTTTTTGTTCATCTTCCAGGATTACACTGTATAAGGATTCTATATGGCAGCAAGAGAAATTCCAGTTAAGGGCCTTATTTTGAAAAAATTATTGATTTTGACCTAACTAGATACCCCAACAAACCAACAAGGGAAGGTTACAAATCTTTGAAGGATGAGCTCTGTTCCACCATCATTCCCAAGCTCCTTGTAAATATTCACCCTACCACCTGATATTAATTGCTAAAGATTGAAATATATAATTCCATATGTGATGTGTTGAAGGACAATGTAAGAATAGATGGTCAATTGATTCTATGTTATTATTGCATAGAATACACCAGGATGGTCTCTGAAAGAATCTTCATTGCAAATTGTCCCCCGTAGGAACTTTGTTATGCAGTAAACACCACATGAATAACTTTGCTTTTGTCGAACCCTTTTAATTGCCAAAGTAGTGCCACCAAAAGATAATATTTTCACGGTCTTGTTCAACAAAGATGAAGGGGTATCCTTCCTTTTGTCGAACCCTTTAATTTCCAAAGATAGTGCCACCACAAGACAATATTTTCAGGTTCTTGTTTAGCAAAGATGAAGGGGTATCCTTCCTTTGGTGTATATCTTCCATGCGGGGAGATTTCCTAGACTAATTCATCCTCTTGATCTTGTATTCTTACATGAGCCTTTGAGAGGGAATTAATGTAATTGACCCACTCCTAACGCCAATGATTAGGAATCTGTAAGTCCTGAGGTGATTTCCATTTTTTACCAAAGATGGTCGAATTTGATTTCCAGTTTTTACTAAAGATGATCGAATTTTCAAAGTTTGTAATGTGATTTAGTGTCTGAATACCACCCATCTCCAAGAATTGAATAAGTTTGGGAAGTAGAACATTGGAATTACCACTACCTGATTATTCAACCCTTCCTATTCTCCATGGCAAGAATTCTCTAATATATTCAACTGCAATTTATATATACTATTAAGAATATTTTAGAATATTTTATGGAAGTTAAATCTCTAACATTCAACTAATAATTATTAATAATTCAATTAAAATTGTATAGCCCATATTCCAAAATAAACATGTCTATCAGTATAAAAACTCTAAATTTTATATTCCAAAATAAGTACACCTATGGATGTAAGAAACTAATTGACAACATATACCATAAAAATGTAATGTTTGGACCAAAATTAATAGTGGTATTGCTAAAACCTCAGTAATGAAGGAGAAATATAATGACATCTTTATGTTAATTGCAGAGTTCAGAAATATCCCAAAATTTATAAAAGAAGTTAAACTTTTGACTATGGAATATTCATGATACATGTAAAAGTCTCTCATGGATTCCAACATTTAACTATAGAAATTTCAGAATTTATTTATTTTAAAATTTCCATTTCAATTGTGAAACACAATCTACCTATTTTAATATTTCCACTTCAACTGTAAGAGGTTGTAAATTGTGATTTCATAGATTTTTCATCATTAGTACAAAATACAATTTCTTCAATATTCCTAACATAAAATTTAGATTTTTCCTATATTAATGCTAGGAAAAATTAAGAATATAGACACTGTTAGGTTCCTATACCAATAGGAATCATAATTTTGAATGACTAAGATTAAACCTTGTAATATTATACATACCTTTGCTTTCTGCAAATGTTTTCCATATTATAAAAAATAAAAAAATATAAATAGGGTATGTCGTAAAAGAATAATCGAAGGACAAAAAGAATGAAAAGGTCAAAAAAGATGAAAATATATCAACCCCAAAAGACAAAAAGATACCATGAAAGTGTGCAAGTCAAAATGCCACTACTATTTACCTTTTATGCATAATAAATGATTATGTGCATCTTGTTACTCATGCCACAATCCATGATAGTCAAATTGTTTAAAATTGGCTATTTCATGCTTTGAATTTTATGTTTATAGCTAGAGAATAAAATCTGACCAAACAGTGTAATCTTGATAGATCATTAGACAAGTAGAGTGAATAAAAGGAGCTCATCAGTTTAATTTGAGCCCTTGGATGATATAAGGTTAGAATTAGATAGTTTATTTTGTAAAGAAAAGAAAAAATTGATAAGGGTTTGGTAGCCTAAATGCACCCAAATAAAGTGAAGAAAAAATGGTAGGATGAATAAACGGGTAAGTAGTATAAAGGTTGCATAAATGTCATGTGATTAAACAAATACACTTATGTCATCATATTAAATGCAATTTTCAAAAGTGCATGAGTAGAGGACAAAGCAAAAAAAATGGTTTACAATATGATTTACTTAACACCCCCTCATTCATTTTAACCCCCATGACACTTACTAACTTCCCTTTCGCAATAAAAATATTAATACCTATAGTTCTTTAAGTCAAAGAGGTTTAGAGAATTTCATTGACTTCTGGTGGGATTGGGCCCTCGACTTGATGACTTAAGAAGGAAAGGTGTTAAAATTCCCTCATAAATCATTCATCCCCCTCACAAAACCCCTTTTCCTAAGGTTAAAGTCTCTTGCCTAAGAAAACCCCTTTATAAACATGTTTTATGTGCAAAACCCACCAAATACATTTATCCTAAGTACTATGTATGTGGAAAACACACAACATTTCATATACCTAAGTGTAATAACCCTTCCGCTCATTTCACCGCATATGAAATTTTAAATTTCTTATTTAAAAATCCCAAAAAACCCATTGTCTCGTATATATTTAACTCGCTTACATAAATTAACCCCACCCCTTAGTTTATTTATAAACTATATTACTACCCCTAATCCCACAAAAAACATTAAAACCCTGCCCTCAGTCCCTAATCCCTCACTACAGTATGGCCCGATCCCCTAAACTTGGATTTGTCCTTAAACTAATCCCGGGACCACTGCAATTAAATCCCCAGGCCCCCCATTAAATCCCATCATTCACCCCCACACAACTCCCATCTCCCGATCACCATTGATCATCCCTCCTCCACATCCAATGCCCCACAAGCATATCGAGTAGGCTCAATGTCCGCCCTTTAACCACTCGATAGAATGGTTTTTCTCCCAGCCCCTGACACTACATGTCAAGCAAAGAGTGGAATTGGATGGCCCCTCCTGAATATCGCCTGCACCACAAAAGCGGTGTGATGACCCTTCTAAACCACTTCCCCCTTCAACCAAAAACTGCCACTGTTCATAATTAATAAACTCGCCAAAATAACGTTGTTCTTATAAAAGACCCATTATCCCTTTTTCCGATATTTCCATGCATTCGCTTTGAAACTCAGAAAAACCATTGTGACCCCCGCAAACAGCAAATTCGCTCACAGACCTCCGCCATTGCTCCACAGATGATGCGGACAACCTAGCTCATCCATCAGTCCGTACTAGAATAGTACCAACCTCTACAGCCTCCATCCATGACTAGTTACAATTAATTTCATCCAATTCCAGGTATATAACTGTGGAAAACCAACTCAATTGTCAAACTCTAGTAATTCGCCCTCATAACAAGGTTAATTAAGGAAAAAATATCAAATTCACTTTGATTTTTTAACACTTTGAGCTATAACCATTCCACAAAACCTCCATTGCCCTAAAAACCCCGAATCACCCCCCACCCTCAAATCAGCAAGAACTGAGTATGGCAACCCCAATTGCAATGGATGTAAGGTCCATCTCCACACCTCACTTAGACCTGGACCACCTTCCTTTAGCTGATAAATATTTCCAAATAAAGGATACTACTACCCTAGAGCCCTTGCTCAAATTTCATTACCAAAGTAGGGATAGGTACCTCAACCATGCTGATGAGATTGGCCTTTGGGAGTCAAATTATCCAAGTACCGTTTCCCCCAAGTCAACATTTTCCTAGAGATTGTCCACTACTGTCTTGCCAATTACATCCCTAGTCAGAGATCAGTCATGTCCCCAAAGCAAACAATACTTTTCACCATCACTTCTGAGTCCATAAATGAAATGTTTCATCTCCAACCAGGGCCAAACCTAATTGCCCTCTCAATTGGAGACCTGTTGGACCAATACCCCAAGCTGGGTTCTGAAAATTAGCCCAATTATTCCAAACCTTCATTAGAGAAGAGAAACACGTCCCCAAGGAATCCCCTCCATATGTATCAACCATTTTCTCTCCATGGGGCCAGAATATTATAGCCATGATATCATGCATGTTGGGCTACACCACTAGTGAATACATTGATGAAAAAATCCTTGCCTTCATGTCCATCTACACTCCAGGGTAGCATCCTGCTATCATTTATGACTACGCCCAATTTATAGCTGATTGGATGCATAACTAATTCCTTAGAATGAATAATGAAAGAGTTTTGAAGTATTTCTCAGTCTTATACCATATGCTCTTATATTACCAACCTAATAAGTTCCCATTCACCCTTCAGAAGTTGGACACCAAAGGTCAGCCCAGGTCAGTCATATTTTGGACCCCATTGATCCACCGATACCATTCTCCATACTATTACTCTGATTTCATTGACTTATTTGTACATCCAGTCATGGAAATGTTGACTAGAAGCCCTCCTCCTAGAATCAGTCCAAAAATAAAGAGAGTCCTTCAATTGTCTAAGCATACCAAAGTGGGTGACTAGTACCTTCACCAGAACCATACAAAAATCAGGATATATGGTTGCATGCTTGCACCATATAAGTTGCCAAGATACCTCCCCATGAGGTTGTTTGCCCTATAATATTATAGACAAATCATCAATGCGAATGAAGTCAACTTTGTCAATGCCAAGAAGAAGGCTTATTTCAAGATAAAAGACCAACTAGGCCCCTTCATATGCAACTCTAGGGAGGCTGGCAAAGAGAAAGATTTGATATTGCAGAACATGAAGTTCCAAAGAAGTTTTGTTTGGAGATATGATCCTTTGGAATTCATCACAAAGAAGAGACAAAAGGTCAAGCTAGGACCTTTCATTCACCATCCCATACCTGAAATAAAAACATATGCAAATCAAATAGGATGGGTGGAAGGTAACCTAGTAGACCAAGACAGCACTAGAGTAGACGTAGAGAATGCTCTGATTGATTTAGAAAAGCAGCTTGGTGAAAACTCTTTTTTGTAGGTACCAGAAGAACCAGAAAGAACCATGAGTACCCCTCCAGTCATACAGACTCCTCAGAATGAGGAGAAGATCCCAAAAAGAAACAGAGAAGGGGCTTCCACTTCAGGAATGGCCACCTCCGATTTACAGCAGGAATAAAACAAGAGGCAAAGGCTAAATCTAGCCTTTGAGCAGGAATATATTGAACACTCAGCTGAGGTTACAAATACTGAAGAGGAAAGAATTAGGCCAACCACTCCATCTGAAGGCATGTAAGAGCCTTCCACATCACAAACTCAGATGTTGGAGAGGCAGCTTAGTGTTGAAGTGTCTTCCTTTAGAATGCCTACTAACAAAGATCAAGATATCAAGGAAAGATACAAGGAAATCAAAGCCAGAAATGAGAAGCTTAAGGCCCAAACATATGCACAATACCTAAAGCTAACTCCCACCAATCAAACAAGGCTAATGTTAGCCTTTGACATTAAAGAGGGAAAGCTACAGATGACTTTTCTTAAACCCACAGCTCAACAACCCAAGACAGCATCAGATTTTAAGAAGGTAGATTTTGAAGTGTGGGCCAGAGATATTCATCACATAGACTAGATTGAACTACACAAACAGGCTAGAGAGATGATATACTCCACCCTGACAAGTAAAACCATAGTTGCCCATTAGCTACAAAACTCTCTGAACAACATCTCAACACAATTTCAATTAGAGAAGGCCTTCTCATAGGCCAAGGATACAAGGATCAAGTCCTTAGAGGACTTAGTGATCGAATCAAGACACGATCCCAAGGATATAAAAGCTATAGAGCTACTTATTAAGAAGAAAAATGATGATATTTTTGCACTTAAGAGGCAATTGAAAATGCCTCAGCTGCGTCATCTTCAAACTCTAGAAGTCATAGAGAATCAAACCAGACATGAGGAGTTGATGGACTTGGTCCTAAAGTTGAATGATCAACTTAAGGAGACAGAAAACGAGTTGGACACGTTAATTCAATCGAAGCAAAGCAACTTGGCCACATCTTCCAAGGATGTCATCCCAACAGTGTCTACAACAGTTCCTTCTACACTGGCAGCATCACTGGCACCCACTACTCCACCTACCACAACATTGCCAGTAACAGCAGAATCTACAACAACAATAGGTGCACAAGGAGAAAAAGAAGCAGAATTGATTAAAGGCATGGAAGAGATGTCTATCTAGGCTACATAGATGAAAAGATTGAAGGAAAAGGTGGAAATTTTGGAAACTGACTGCCAACTTGCCCAACTCAAGCGAAAAGAAGAAGCACAAAAGGCCCATAGAATGGGTGAGAGAATCAAAATCCTATACAAGGATTTAACACTAGAGAAACCACTTGGAAAAATCAAGGAAATGTTGTGGGTCAATATCATTGACTCTGTCAATGATATTTGGCCATCAATCCAAGTTATTTTTAAACAAATAGAGTTAGTAAAGGTAGCTACAAAAGCTATCCAGAAAGTAAAAGAGGAATTGGGAGATAAGCCTAATGATGCAAATAGACTCATCCACTTCCTAAACAACAAGAATAGATATGAGCTCCATGAGCTAAATATAGAAGACAGGACTGAGACCATTTTGGAAATAGGGAAGGTCCTTTCCAAAGGGAACCTTATGCTTAACTTAGAGGAAAAGTGTCGCAATATGCAGATAGCCATCGATAGGTTCATGGCTAAATTCCACATTTTGAGATAAAAAGGTCTGCCCAGTCCTATGGTTATCAACGACCAACTCATGACACAGTCGGACTATAGTGATATACTTAGAAAGTTGGCCAAGGAACAAGCTAGCTCTTCATCCATAAAATCATTGCCAACAGGCAAAGTGTTATATGACACATTTGAAAACTTGTTTTTCTTGGAACAAGAGGTCAAACATTTAATCCTCACCAAGCCCAATTTTTCCAAGTATATTGAAGCTGATGAGATCTATAGGAGGATGATGAATGTAAAATTACCAGATACAAAATGATGGGAGAATATAAATGATTTATTGTAATGAATTTACAGTTAATAGTTACCACACAGTAAAAATGAAGGCAGCCAAGAAAACAGATGAAAACAGGGCAGCAGGGTCAAAGAGTATTAGGATCAAAGAATGTCAAGTGAAAGATGAAAGTAAAGAAGACTCCAGCATGAAACTCCACAACTGCAAGACAACATAAGGGGCTACAAATCCAACCATAATAGCCAGCAGTAACAAATAAAAAGGGATAGCATGAAACTGTTAATTATTTGTCTCTATCTTCTTGCAAGAAGATATTTGTATTTCCTAAATTTAATCTCAAATTAGTTTGAGATATTTTGAGATATTTTGTAATAATTTTTGTATATAGATTCCAAGCATTTCTATAGACTTATTGTTCTTAAGTCTGAAATTCTATTGTGTAAATGACTGGATCAGCTAGCTGGATCAAGGAATAAAGATCAGACATTTCACTGGATTCTTGTGCAAATCGAAGTTCAAATAAGTTTTCTCTCATGTTCAATGTTATTTTTCTTTAATTTTTTCCACAGTCTTATTTGTACCTCTAAAAATCTGAATTCTATAACATGGAATGATATTCTAGAAATTGCTTAATTGCACTCTGTCTTGACTGTTATGCATATTGGATTTTTTCTTCACAAATCTAAGTTAAGGAATTATTGATTGCTCCTTAGTTTAGGTTATTCCTTGTGATCTATAGCAAAGGATTCTTAATTGCCCTTTGTTAATGATTATCCCCTGTTCTTCATTTTAACCTTGGTCTAAGGATTCTTAACTTCTCTCTCACCCTAGTTAGGATCATTTCACCCATTCGGCCTACAGATTTGCTCTTTGCTAGCCTACCCTGTGAACATTCCCTTTAATGAATTAATCCAATTCTACTATCCATTTGTTGACTCCATAGCCCATTGGCTTAAAGACCCTGCTCTATCCATTTGTTCCAATAATCCCACCACCAAACCTTAAATTCAAAACCAGAACCCCCATGAACATTAACATCTAGCCTAAAATCCCAGTAAAACAAAGCTAAATTTTATAGAGAGAGCCCTCTCTGAGTCATAGGTTGGCTAGAACCTATACTTAAAAGATTGGTTTGTGGTTACCTCAGCTGCTTCCTCCTTTTGATAGCTTCTAAGGAAAATTCTGAGTGATAACATAGTGGCGACTCCACTGGGGAATCAAATCCTTAGTCCTAATAAAAACTTTAAGAAATTTTTAAATTTAGATTTTGAGCCTCTTAAAGTAATTTATTAGAAGTTATTTTAAAAATTTCACATAAAACAATCAAAAAGTTTGAAATGATGGCTTCAAGGAGAACTCATTATACTAGGGCTAACCCAGATCCAAAACCTACCCTGGTAGTTGATAAGCCTAACCTAATTTCAAGGAAATTCAAAAAAAAAAAAAAGTTCAGTTAGTTACATACCTTTAGTTAAAATTAATTCATGTCCTGATGAGTGGTTGTTTTTAGAAGATCTTCCCTTTGATGAGAAATTTGATTTTTCATTATTTAAATCAAAGTCTAAAAGTGAAATTTACGATACTATCCTAGATCCTGAGTTTATTGCAGACCTTGAAGTCCAAAAAGCCAACAAATCAATTGATGAGTACATTTTGAATTCACCATAATCATCCCTTAGTACAACCAACATCCCTGAGCTTTCTGAACAATTATCCACTACTCTTATTTCACCATTATTCACTTCACCATTATTCCATTCAACTTCTGAATTCCATTCCCTACCACCATTCATACCCTCACTTCCTTACCAACCTAGCACTGCTCATCCACCATTTACTAGTCATAGTTCATCCTCCACTACTGTATTGTCTTCCAGTACCTCAACCCCACATATTGGCCCCTCCCAGCTTATAGCCATGGCAAATAGATATGCTCCTCTTGTTTTACATGCCCCACTTGGTGCTATTCCAGCATACTACCAGAGTAAAATCGTCCAATTTGATGGAATAGGACACTACACTGCACAACACCATGTCAATAAGAAGACAGACTACTTTGAATTACATGTAATTGATATAGATGATGTTCAATTGAGACTATTTGGTCAGACTTTAGTTGGTGATGTTAGAAAATGGTTTAGAGGGTTACCTCCTAATAGTATTGACTATCTATATGTCTTTTATCAACAATTTTTAAATAGATGGGAGAATAAAAATAACCCCTTAGAGATCCTTTTATAGTATGACAATATTAGAAGGGGACCTAATGAAACTGTACAGGATTACTACACTAGATTTAATAATATATACAATGAAATTCCAGTTAACCTGAGACCCCCCCTAATTTAGCATTAATAAAGTTTCCTGATGATTTTGACACAGACATGGCATACTAGCTCAGGGAACAAAACCCCCCAACCTTAGAGGAAATGCAGAGTGTAGAAGTTAGTGTAGAAGTTAATTTATTAGCTAAAAGAGCTAGACTTAGGAATGAAAGAAGAGGAACAACTAAAGATGAACCTTCACCCTCTGACATTAAGATAGATAGTCTAACGAAAGGCATAGAAACTTTGATGGATAGAATAGAGAATATGGAGAGGAAACCTCAATAGGATAACCAACAAGCCCCATTGGTTAGAAACCCAAACTTTAGGAAAACCCAAAACCAAAACACTGGTAAAAATGGACCTAATCAGAATATTAGGCCTCCTTTTCAAGAAAATTATGCAGAAACATCCCAGCCTGAGGATCCAAAACAAGATACATAGATTAATCTGATGGGATTGGATGATGAGGATATTGTTTTCCTAACCCAAGATGAGCAGGAACTACATATGCTACAACAATTGCAAATCCAGTTCGGAGAGTCATTTGATTATAAACAAGGATATGATTCTACCATTTTTGAAGTACATAAATAGTATAACCTAAGGAGTAAAAAGAACTCTAATATCCCTGATCAAACCAAGAAAACAGTGCCAAATCAACCTAAGAAAATCAAAGAAGCCCCAGTTTCTAAAATCCTCCAGATTCTCCCTAGACAAAACCAGAATCCTTCTGGCCCCACCATTGTAGATATCACCCCTAATCAACCTTCTGATGATCAACCCTCCACTTCAATTCCCCCTAAAAAACCAGTGGACACACCTCAAAACACCAAACTTGAAAACCAACAAAAAGAGGTCCCCAATAGGGGAAAAGAAGACCATCCCACCCAAATCCCTGCTGTGAAAATTCCAAACTCTCAAACAGAAAAAGCCCCTTTTCCATTCAATTTGGGAGCAGAGGTAGCTAAGTTAAATATTTCAGTCCCTTTAATAGAGTTAATCAAAAATGAAACCTACAAGACACAGATAAACCGGACTCTAAAAATTGCTAAAAATGAGGATTTTGTTAACTTGTTTGATGACCACCCATAACTAATATTTGGTCCTGATGTTAATGGCAAACCACTAGAAGGAGGAATACCACCTTTCTACATTAGCCTTGGCATCCACGAAAAAATGCTTCATAATGCAATGTTTGATTCTGGGGCCTCCCACAACTTAATGCCCAAATCAGTAATGGAAAAAATGAACCTAGACATTACAAGACCTTACAAGGACTTATTCTCATTTGACTCAAGTTAAGTTAAGTATCTAGCATTTATCAAAGACCCGTGTTTTACCTTAGTTCAATATCCTGCCAAGAGCATCCTGATGGATATTGTGGTTGTTGACATCCCATCGAAGTATGGAATGTTGTTAACCAGATCATGGGGAGCCAAACTTTAGGGATCGATGCAACTTGATATGTCATATGCCATAATCTCTATTTTTGGACAACCCAAGACGCTGTACCGAGAAACTTTAATGAAATATATGGTAAGTAGCCAGGATCGGCCTCAAAACTTTCATATCTACTCCGTACATTTAGACATTGATTCCTTTATCCTGTATAATGCTGATCAAACACAAGAAACACTTTTAGACAGTGTTGATACAAAACCAAAAGAAATTGCAGCTTCAAAACAAGAGGAAACTGTCCAAACTTTATTACTTTCCACTAAACAAGGTAGTCAAAATAAGGAAAAGTTTGTTGCACGAGATGATGAAAATTATGAACATGAGATATTATGGCATCTTGAATTTGATGGATCAGTAAATAAGTTTGGAGCAGGAGTAGGAGTTTGGATATACAATATGGAGAATAATCACTTGGAAGGCCATGCTTACAGACTAAATTTTAAATGCACTAACAATATGGTCGAGTATGAAGCCTAATTTTAGACCTTAAATTAGTTAGGAATCTAGGATCCAAAAGAGTCTTTGTCATGGGAGACTCTGAACTAGATATAAAACAAATAGATGCTGTATATATGACTAAAGACCCTAGATTAAGTTGTTATAGAGGAACCATTGTAGAAATACTAAACACTTTCTTAGAAACCAAGCTTGTTGTAATTCCTAGAAAACATAATATGCAGGCTCATAGTTTACCAATGTTTGTTAGCACCTGCAAGTTACCCTTTCAACCTAACCATCAGTACACAGCTGAAGTTAGGCACAGACCTGCAATCCCTGATAATTTGAAGAACTAGAAAATATTTGTTGATGATAAACAAATAAACAATTTTTTAATCCTAGAAGAAGAGTTTGTAAATAGCAATATAGATACCGACACATCAATAGACCCTAACACTAAAGATAAAATAGAAATAAACGAGATAGAAGGTGAAGAAATAGATAGATTTCATCCCACTAAATTTACAAAATCAGATGTAGAAAACCTAAAGCAAGTTGAGATTGATGAAATAATTAATGAATATGTTGAAGTAATCAATCTCAAAGACAATTTCTTACCTAATGGATTAACCCCTTTGGAAGATTTGTTTGATTCAAATGATGTTCCTAGGAAGCCTAAAATGGAACCTTTGAAATCTGATATAGAGGAGTGTAATATAGGCACTAAGGAAAATCCAAAATTGATCAAACTTTCGAAATCGCTACCTCCAACTGAAAAAGTGAAATACATATAGCTATTAAAAGAATTTCAATATTTTTTTGCTTGGAGTTATGAGGACCTCAAGTCCTATGACACCAACATCATACAACATACAATCCCTATAAAAGAAAATCAAAAACCTTTCAGACAAAAACATATAAGGATAAATCTTTTACTGTTACCTTCGATTGAAAAGGAAATCTAGAGAATGTATGATGCTAAGATAATTGCACCAATTAGATTTTCTGATTGGGTTTATAAATTGGTGCCAACCAGGAAGAAAATTGGTGAGATCAGACTCTGTGTTGACCTTAGGAACCTCAACAAAGTATCACTTAAAGACAATTACCCTCTCCCCAAAATGGATCACATTTTACAAAGGGTAGTTGGATCAACCAGAATCTCATTATTGGATGGGTTTTCTGGTTACAATCAAATCTTAGTTCATCCTAATGACCAAGCCAAGACTACCTTTACTACTCCCTGGAGCACATTCATGTATGTGAAAATGCCTTTTGGAATAATGAATGCAAGAGCCACTTTCCAAATGGCTATGGATATAGCCTTTTGCCAAAGAAATTCATGATTTCCGCATGATATATCTAGATGACATAACTATGTTTTCAAAATCAGATAGCCAACATTTAGATCATCTAAGGCAGGTTTTTAATTAAATGCAGGAAGTATGGAATTTCTTTGAACCCCAAGAAGTCATTGTTTGGGTTAGAAGAAGGAAAGTTACTAGGTCATATAATCTCAAAAGATGGTATCCGAATAGACCCTGAAAGAATAGAAGCAATCTTACAGATACAACATCTAAGTAACATTAGAGAACTACAAGCTTTCTTAGGTAAAATTAACTTTCTTAGAAGATTTATTTCTAATCTAGCAAAATTAATTAGATCACTAAACAATATGTTGAAAAAAGATTCGACCATGAAATTGACTGTTGAGGCTGAGAAATCCTTTGAAGACATTAAACTAGCCTTAACTAAAACACTAGTTTTCATCAACCCAAAATTTGACAGAGATTTCATCGTGTTTTCCTTTGCTTCTGAACACATAATTACTACAGTTTTACTGTAGAAAAATGACCAGGACTATGAGTAGCATATTACTTTCTTTAGCAAAGACCTGAGAGATGCCCCCTTAAAATATAACATAATGGAAAAGCAAGCCTTTTCTTTGGTCAAAGCTATCAAGGATTTTAGGGTGTACATTTTATATTCTCATATAGTAGCCTATGTTCCTAATTCAGTAGTCAAGGACATTCTAACTCAGGATGGTCCAGATAGAAAGAGGGGAAAATGGATTTCTACTATTCTAGAATATGATATAGAAATCAAGCCAACTAAGTTAATCAAGGGCCAAGGTTTAGCCAAGCTCATGGCTAAATCGAACTGTCAGACCCTAGATATAAACTTTATTGCACAAATAGATAATGAAGAGGAGATGGCAACTCCACTAATCAGCCAAGCCTTTATTGAATCACCATGGTATGCTGATATCATTTATGTTTTATTGAATTTACAAGCTCCTCTTGAATTATCTAAGACCAGAAGCAGATTTTTAAAGATAAAATCCTTAAAATTTTGTATATTAGACAATGCTTTGTTTTGGAGAAATCATGAAGGTATTCTTCTTAACTTTTTATTAGAATATGAATCTGACAAAGTATTACAAGAATTTCATGTAGGTGACTATGGAGGACACCTTTACTGGAAAACCATTGCTGATAAAATTCTTAGAGCTGGTTTCCACTGGCCTACCTTGTTTTCTGATTAAAACAAATTTGTGACCTCCTGTCACAAATGTCAAATTTTTTAGGGAAAGAAAAAGCTTTTACCTTTACCCCTCAACCCAATCTCTGCTAAAACACCTTTCCAACAATGGAGTTTAGACTTCATTGGTGAAATCCACCCACCTTCCTCTGCCCAACACAAATGGATCCTCACTGCCACAAGCTATTTCACAAAATGGATTTAGGCCATACCTTCAAGGCAAGCCACTGACAATGTTATCATAACCTTGCTTGAAACCAATATTCTATCAAGATTTGGATGTCCAACTAAGCTCATTACTGATAATGCAACTGCCTTTAAATCAAAAAGAATGATAGATTTCTGCAACAAGTATCATATAACCCTGGGCCATTCCACAACCTATTATCCTCAAGGAAATGGACTGGAAGAATCCTCAAACAAAAGTCTGGTGAACATCATCAAAAAATTGTTAGAGGATAATAAGAAAACATGGAACAAAAAGCTAGTCAATGCCTTATGGACAGATAGACTACCCACTAAAAAATCAATTGGTACTTCGCCCTATCGACTAGTCTATGGGATGGAAGCTATTTTTCCATCCTCTTTGGGAACACCAATGATGAAGTTGCTTCAAGAATTGCAGGTTGAACCAAACAGTATGCAAAGAAGAATCAACCAAACAATTCATCTTCAGCAAACCAGGGAGGAAGTATACATCAAATCTCAGGTTATGCGGGAAAGGATTAAAAATATTTTTGACAAAAGAACCAAGGCTGAAGATTTCTACCTCGGTGACAAAGTCCTAAAGTGGGATTCGAGGAGAGAAGATAAAGGTAAACATGGGAAATTTGATTTCCTATGGAAATCCCCATATGTCATTTATGCTTTCAGAGGTAGCAATGTTTTCTTCCTAAGGGAAATGGATGGTACAGAAGCAAAAGGTGGACCAGTGAATGGTCAAATGCTCAAACAATATGTTGAACCTAACTACTGATTTTTATTTCCCATTGTACATATTTCATTTTCCTTCAAACAGTCTAGTGTGGATTAGATGGAGATTTTTAAAGTTGGAGCACGAAGAGAAGGCCCTAAGCTTTAAGGATTGACCGTCATAAATATCAATACTGTAGAGACAAAAAAGAAAAAATACTGCAGGGTAAAATCAACAACAATTTAAAGGCCACAGATCTACAAAGTTCTTAACATTTCACTAGGAAATGCCATCCCCAAGTGGAGCCACTGTTAGGTTCCTATACCAAAAGGAGTCATAATTTTTAATGACTAAGATTAAACCTTGTAATATTGTACATACCTTTGCTTTCTGCAAATTTTTTCCATATTATAAAAAATTAAAAAATGTAAAGAGGGTATGTCCTAAAAGAATAATCAAAGGACAAAAAGAATGAAAAGGTCAAAAAAGATGAAAATATATGGACCCCAAAAGACAAAAAGAGACCATGAAAGTGTGCAAGTGAAAATGCCACTACTATTTATCTTTTATGCATAATAAATGATTGTGTGTAGCTTGTTACTCATGCCACAGTCCATGATATTCAAATTGTTTAAACTTGGCTATTTCATGCTTTGAATTTTATGTTTATAGCTAGAGAATAGAATTTGACCAAACAATGTAATCTTGGCAGATCATTAGATAGGTAGAGTGAATGAAAGGAGCTCATCAGTTTAATCTATGCTCTTGGATGACATAAGGTTAGAATTAGATAGTCTATTTTGTAAAGAAAAGAAAAGATTGATAAGTGTTTGCTAGCCTAAATGCACCCAAATAAAGTGAAGAAAAAATGGTAGGATGAGTAAGTAGGTAAGTAGTAGAAAGGTTACAGAAATGTCATGTGATTATACAAATACACTTATGTCATCATATTAAATGCAATTCAAAAGTGCATGAGTAGAGGGCAAAGCAAAAACAATGGTTTACAATATGATTTACTTAACACCCCCTCATTCATTTTAACCCCTATGACACTTACTAACTTCCCTTTCACAATAAAAATAATAATACTTATAGTTCTTTAAGTCAAAGAGGTTCAAAGAATTTCTTTGACTTCTGGTGGGACTGGACCCTCATCTTGATGACTTAAGAAGGAAAGGTGTTAAAATTCTCTCATAAATCATTCATCCCCCTCACAAAACCCCTTTTCCTAAGTTTAAAGTCTCCCCCTTTATAAAGATGTTTTATGTGCAAAACCCACCAAATACATTTATCCTAAGTACTACGTGTGTGGAAAACACAAAACATTTCATATACCTAAGTGCAATAACCCTTCTACTCATTTCACTGCATATTAACTTTTAACTTTATTATTTAAAATTCCCAAAAAATCCATTGTCCCGTATATATTTAACTCCCTTGCATAAATTAACCCCACCCCTTAGTTTATTTATAAACTATATTACTACCCCTAATCCCACAAAAAACATTAAAACCCTGCCCTCAGTCCCTAATCCCTCATTACAGTCTGGCCCGATCCCCTAAACCTGGATTAGTCCTTAAACTAATCCTGGGACCACCGCAATTAAATCCCTAGCCCCCCCATTAAATCCCATCATTCACCCACACGCAACTCCCATCTCCCGACCACTGTTGATCGTCCCTCCTCCACATCCAACGACCCACAAGCATATCGGGTCGGCCCAATGTCCACCCTTTAACCACCCGATAGAATGGTTTTCCTCCCGGCCCCCGACACTACGTGTCAAGCAATGAGTGGAATTGGACGACCCCTCCTAAATACCGCCCACACCACAAAAGCAGTGTGACGGCCCTTCTAAACCACTTCCCCCTTCAACCAAAAATCGCCACTATTCATAAATTAATAAACCCGCCAAAATAATGTTGTTCTTATAAAAGCCCCATTATCCCTTTTTCCGCTCTTTCCACACATTAGCTTTGAAAACTAAGAAAAGATGTTGTGACCCCAGCAAATAGCAAATTCACTCACAGACCTCTGTCATTGCTCCACAAACACTACGGACAGCCCAGCTCATCAATCAGTCTATACCAAAATAGTACCAACCTCTGCAGCCTCCATCCGCGACCAGTTACAATCAATTTTATCAAATTTCAGGAATTTAACTGTGGAAAACAAACTCAATTGTCAAACTCCAGTAATTGGCCCTCATAACAAGGTTAATTAAGGAAAAAATATCGAATTCACTTTGATTTTTTAACACTTTAAGCTATAACCATTCTGCAAAACCTTCGTTTCCCTAAAAACCCTTAATCACCCCCCACCCTCAAATCTACAAGAACTGAGTATGGCAACCCCAATTGCAATGGATGTAAGGCCCATCTCCAAACCTCACATAGACTTGGACCACCTTCCTTTAGCTAATAAATATTTCCAAATAAAGGATACTACTACCCTAGAGCCCTTGCTCAAATTCCATTGCCAAAGTAGGGACAGGTACCTCAACCATGCTAATGAGATTGGCCAAATTTTCCCAAGTACCATTTCCCCCAAGTCCACATTTTCCCAAAGATTTTCCACTATTGTCATGCTAATTACATCCCTAGTCAAAGAGCAGTCATGTCCCCAAACCAAACTATACTTTTCACCATCACTACTGAGTCCATAAATGAAATGTTGCAGCTCCAACCAGGGCCAAACCTAACTCCCCTCTCAATTGGAGACCTATTGGACTAGTACCCCAAGCTCAGTTCTGCAAAATTAGCCCAATTATTCCAAACCTTCATCAGAGAAGAGAAACACATCCCTAAGGACTCCCCTCCATATGTATCAGTCATTTTCTCTCCATGGGGCCAGAATATTGTAGCCATGATATCATGTGTGTTGGGCTACACCACTAGTGAATACATTGATGAAATAATCCTTGCCTTCATGTCCATCTACACTCCAAGGCAGCCTCCTGCTGTCATTTATGACTATGCCCAATTTATAGCTGATAGGATGCATGAGAAATTCCTTAGAATGAACAATGAAAGAGTTTTCAAGTATTCCTCAGTCTTATACCATATGTTCTTATATTACCAACCTGATAAGTTCCCATTCACCCTTCAGAAGTTGGACACCAAAGGTCAGCCCAGGTCAGTCATTTTTTGGACCCCATTGATCCACCGATACCATTCTCCATACTCTTACTCTGATTTCATTGATTTATTTGTACATCCAGTCATGGAAATGTTGACTAGAAGCCCTCCTCCTAGAATCAGTCCAAAAATAAAGAGAGTCCTTCAATTGTCTAAGCAGACCAAAGTGGGTGACTAGTACCTTTACCAGAACCATATAGAAATCAGGATATATGGTTGCATGCTTGCACCATATAAGTTGCCAAGATACCTCCCCATGAGGTTGTTTTCCCTAGAATATTATAGAAAAATCATCAATGCAGATGAAGTCAACTTCGTCAATGCCAAGAAGAAGGCTTATTTCAAGATAAAAGACCAACTAGGCCCCTTCATATGCAACTCTAGGGAGGCTGGCAAAGAGGAAGATTTGATATTACAGAACATGAAGTTCCAAAGAAGTTTTGTTTGGAGATATGATCCTTTGGAATTCATCACAAAGAAGAGACAAAAGGTCAAGCTAGGACCTTTCATTCACCATCCCATACCTAAAATAGAAACATATGCAAATCAAAGAAAATGGGTGGAGGTAGCCTAGTAGACCAAGACAGCACCAAAGTAGATGTAGAGAATGCTTTGATTGATTTAAAATCTTGGTGATAGCTCTTTTCTGCAAGTACCAGAAGAACTAGAAGGAACCATGAGTACCCCTCCATTCATACAGACTCCTCAGAATGAGGAGAATATCCTAAAAAGAAACAGAGAAAGGGCTTCCACTTGAGGAATGGCCACCTCCGGTTTACAGCAAGAATCAAACAAGATGCAAAGCTAAATCCAGTCTCTAAGCAAGAATATACTAAACACTCAGTTGAGGTTACAAATACAGAATTGGAAAGAAGTAGGCCTACCACTCCATCTGAAGGCATGCAAGAGCCTTCCACATCACAAACTCAGATGTTGGAGAGGCAGCTTAGTGTTGAAGTGTCTTCCTTTAGAATGCCTACTGAAAAAGATCAATATATCAAGGAAAGATACAAGGAAATCAAAGCCACAAATGAGAAGCTTATGGCCCAACCATATGCACAATACCTAAAGCTAACTCCCACCAATCAAAGAAGGCTAATGTCAACCTTTGACATTAAAGAGGGAAAGCTACAAATGACTTTTTTTAAACCCACAGCTCAGCAGCCCAAGACAACATCAAATTTTAAGAAGGTAGATTTTGAATTGTTGGCGAGAGATATTCATCCCATAAACCAAATTAAACTACACAAATAGGTTGGAGAGATGATATACTCCACCCTAACAGTTAAAGCCATAACTGCCCATCAGCTACAAAACTCTCTGAACAACATCTCAGCATAATTTCAGTTAGAGAAGGCCTCCTCACAGGCCAAGGATACAAGGATCAAGTCCTTAGAGGACTTAGTGATTGAATTGGGACACAATCCCAAGGATATAAAAGCTACAAAGTAGCTTATTAAGAAGAAAAATGATGATATTGTTAGAAATTTATATATTACAGAGCAATGGAACACATAGAATATAGCAAAAATATAAACATAGAAAATGCATAAAACCAGAGAGATACAGATATACGTGGTTCACCCAATTTGAGCTACGTCCACCCCAAACTACCAGTCCTTCCTTTCTATTATCTAGCAAAATGAAGACACACAATCTACAGCAAATCCACTATAATATCCTCTGTTTTCTCTCATAGTCTCGCCTCTCTATTTCTCGCTCGGAGAATACACATCTATTACACATCCTCAATACAATGCCCTCATACAAAGAGAGGGGTTGCCTTCTAAGGCAAAAAAACCTAAACTAAACATAAGTTCTACCATCAGATCATCTGCCTAATGAACGACCCAGATTGACTAGAAATTACTATACTTTTACAAGGCAATTTTACATTTGTTTTTAGCTTCGGGGGCGCTACCCCCCAAACCCCCACCGACCGCTGGCCCCTGGACCCCCCAGCTAGGGGGGATCTGCCCCCCCCCACCGAACCCCTGCATGGAGGGGTGTACAAACTTCCTAGGGTATACATTCGACTGAAACAAAGACCTCTAAATAATTATTCTCCACACCCAACAGATACTGCTACACTTAAGAGGAAATTGAAAATACCCCGGTTGCATCATCCTCAAACTCTAGAAGTCATAGAGAATTAAACCAGACATGAGGAGTTGATGGACTTGGTCCTAAAGCTGAATGATCAACTTAAGGAGACAGAAAAGGAGTTGGACACTTTAATTCAATCGAAGAAAAGTGACTTGGCCACAACTTCCAAGGATGTCATCCCAACAGTGTCTACAATAGTTCCTTCTACATTGGCAGCATCACTAGCACCCATTGCTCCACCTGCTGCAACATTGTCAGTAATGGAAGAATATACAACAACAACATGTGCACAAGGAGAAAAAGTAGAAGAATTGATTAAAGGCATGGAAGAGATGTCTATCCAGGCTACGGAGATGAAAAGGCTAAAGGAAAATGTGGAAATTTTGGAAACTGATTGCCAACTTGCCCAGCTCAAGCAAAGAGAAGAAGCACAAAAGGCCTATAGAATGGGTGAGAGAATCAAAATCCTAGAGAAGGATTTAACACTGGAGAAACCACTTGGACAACCAAGGAAATACTGTGGGCCAATATCATTGACTCTATCAATGATATTTGGCCATCAAACCAAGTTATTTTTGAACAAACGGAGTTAGTAAAGGTAACTACAGAAGCTATCTAGAAAGTAAAAGAGGAATTTGGAGATAAGCCTGAGGATGCAAATAGACTCATCCACTTCCTAAACAACAATAATAGATATGAGCTCCATGAGCTAAATATAGAAGATAGGACTGAGACCATTTTGGAAATAAGGAAGGTCCTTTCCAAAAGGAACCTTATGCTTAACTTAGAGGAAAAGTGTCGTAATATGCAGATAGCAATCAATAGGTTCATGGCTAAATTCTAGATTTTGAGGGAAAAAGGTCTGCCCAGTCCTATGGTTATCAACGACCAACTCATGACACAGTTGGACTATAGTGATAGACTTAGAAAGTTGGCCAAGGAACAAGCCAACTCTTCATCCATAAAAGCATTTCCAACAGGAAAAGTGTTATATGACACATTTGAAAACTTGTTTTTTTTGGAACATGAGGTCAAACATTTATTCCTCACCAAGCCCAATTTTTCCAAGTATACTGAAGCTGATGAGATCTATAGGAGGATGATGAATGTAAAATTACCAGATGCAAAATGGTGGGAGAATATAACTAATTTACTGTGATGAATTTACAGCTAAAAGTTACCACACAGTAAAAATGAAGGCAACCAGGTAAACAGATGAAAACAAGGCAGCAGGGTCAAAGAGTATTAGGATCAAAGAATGTCAGGTGAAAGATGAAAGTAAATAAGACTCTAGCATGAAACTCCACAACCGCAAGACGGGTTATAAATCCAACCATAACAGCGAACAGTACCAAATAAAAAGGGATAGCTTGAAACAGTTCATTATCTGTCTATATCTTCTTGCAAGAAGATATTTGTATTTCCTGAATTTAATCTCAAATCAATTTGAGATATTTTGAGATATTTTGTAATAATTTGTGTATATATACTTCACCATTCGAAGTATGTAGGGTGGATTCCAAGCATTTCTATAGACTTATTGTTCTTAAGTCTGAAATTCTATTGTGTAAATGACTGGATCAAATAGTTGGATCAAGGAATAAAGATCAGATATTTCACTGGATTCTTGTGCAAAGCGAAGTTCAAATAAGTATTCTCTCACATTCAATGTTATTTTTGTTTAAGTTTCTCCATAGTCTTATTTGTACCTCTAAAAATCTGAATGCTATAACATGGAATGATATTTCAGAAATTTCTTAACTGCACTCTGTCTTGATTTTTATGCATATTGAATGTTTTCTTCACAAATATAAGTTAAGGAATTCTTGATTGCTCCTTAGTTTAGGTTATTCCTTGTGCTCTATAGCAAAGGATTCTTAATTTCCCTTTGTTCATGATTATCCCATGTTCTTCATTTTAACCCCGGTCTGAGGATTCTTACATGCTCTCTCACCCTAGTTAGGATCATTTCACACATTCGGCCTCCAGATTTGCTCTTTACTTTGCTAGCCTCTGTTGTGAACATTCCCTTTAATGAATTGATCCAATTCTGCTATCCATTTGTTGACTCCATAGCCCAATGGCTTAAAGACCCTGCTATATCCATTTGTTCCAAGAATTCCACCACCAAACCTTAAATTCAAAACCAAAACCCCCATGAACATTAATAACTAGCCTAAAATCCCAGTAAAACAAAGCTAAATTATATAGAGAGAGCCCTTTCTAAGTCATAGGTTGGCTAGAGCCTATACTTAAAAGATTGGTTTGTGGTTACCTCAGTTGCTTCCTTCTTCTGATAACTTCTAAGGAAAATTCTGAGTGATAACAAACACTATAAGGACTTCAAGCATGGATTTTTTAAGCATTCCTAGGGAATGATCTATCCCAATGCATAAATTTGAAAAATAACAATAATAAATCAAATTTCAATGTCTTGTTAAGCATGCTAAAACTGCCACAACAAAAAATCAAATTTAAAATTTTCATTAAGTAAAATTTTTCAACATAGAATTCAGCCACATTATACTAATAAATAAACATACTAAAGTAGCCATGAACTTATTTAATACCTGAGAAATATCAAATCTATGATCACAAATTTAGGACACAATTAGTATATTTTGTCTTATCATAGCAATGATGATAAATCACAATACTTTTGTTCATCTCAAGCTAGTATAATAAACCTCTTTCATCTCATTCCATTCAAGGACTCTTCAATGAAAACTAAACCCTAACAAGGGCACCCAAAATCACACTCCAAACATCAATACAAATGCCAAGCAAGACATCTCACTAACATCTTCAACTTAATCCTTATATCTTCCAAGAAAATTAACATCACAAAAATAGTTGAACACCAAGCTATCCCATTTACATCACACAAACTATCAAGGAGATTCAGAAACTTGTGTCCCAAAAGATACAATACTTAAAACTTGCATCTTACAAGGCAAGTGATGAGCCTAGGTATTGCAACAAGAATGTTGCAACCCCCAAGGCTACCAGCTTTACTTAGCAACCCGTGGTTTGTACAAACTTGGAGGTGACAGTGCTATATGCACAAGTAAAAGTGAAGGTATTGCCTGTTGTCACTGCTCATCTGGAAAGAGACCCCAGGGGTTCCAAGCTAGACTTATATAGGGTCAGAAGAAGCTTAACTCTTTGATGGAAGAAGAGAAAATCTATCCTAAGGGAGAGCTACTTCTACTGCAGTATTGAAGAAAACAACATGTAATGCTATATCACACCATACCCTAGCTAACTAGTTAAACAACTATGCCTAAATAGAATTTCTAAATCAACACTAACCTAATGCTAATTATCGAAGTTACAAAATTAAAAAGCATCAAAACTAGACTAAGGTGTAAGCAAAGAACTAAACTAACTCAGCTTTCAAGTGGAAGAGCATTCGGAGGACAAAATCAATGAAAGGAGGACGTGAGGGAGCAACAATGCATAAGAACCGTTGGATCAATTGGGTGAAAGACAAATGAATGGCAGAGATTAGATCGTAGGAGGTTAGGTAGATAGATGGGCGAACAGGGTTAACTAATAGGATGAATGGTGGAGATCTTATCGCGAAAGCTTAAGCGAATAAATGGATGAACGGGGTTAATGAACAGGATGAACGACGGAGATCATATCACGAGGGACTAAGTGAGTGGATGGACGAATGAGGTTGTTAGGAGCGATGAACAATTGAGATATTATCGTGCAAGTGAATTCAAGAGATGGACGGCGGAGATTGTATCACGGGAAAAAGAAACATGCAGAAATGGTGGGGTGGGTTTCTAAGGCGATAAGTAGTTTCTTGCGTGCCCTTCAAGTTGTAAGCTATATTTTGAAATTTCATGTGATTAGACTTACTACACGGCACGTAGCACGAGAAAACCACTTTTCTCGTATGCTCTCGAGCAGATAACGGTCGTACAAGAATCCACGTGAGATTGTGTGATAGTCATTGGATCATATGGTGCTGATCAATGGTGGAGATCAACCAAGATATTTGCCAATTGGGTGAAGCGATAGGCATTGGATCAAGTGAGGAAGATCAACAGTGGGGACTTAAAGTTCATAAAGTAAGTGGTGGACTCCACGCAAGGCAGCAATTGAAGAAAATAATGAATCGGATGGCGATTGTGAAGGTTGGTTGGTGATCGGATGGCGAGGAAGCGATGCGTGAGGAACATGCTTAAGGCGATTTCAAATGAAAATGACAGAGAAAACTAGTGAAGGTGAATAAATAACTGCATCAACAGCGAAATCCATAGCTCATGCAAGAACCAAAAACCTATGTTTTTGGGGTTGCTGAAGGGTCCCTTCCTCACGTCATGGTCCTAGAGGGAGGAGATGAGATCGAGACACCTGCACCAAACCTGATAGTGATATTTTTCCTCTAGCTAACCTGCTAATTTAAAAACACAAATGGAAGTAAACTACAGCAAATGCAACTACTGAAGCAAATGAACAAGAAAACCATGAATAATCTATGATATGTTGATGTAATGAAAGTGCAACTACTTAAGCAAATAAACAGTGAAAACCATAAGGCTACTTAAGCAAATGATCAGAAAACCATGAAACTACTTAAGCAAATAAACAGAACAGAACTCTATGCTACTTGAAGAAATGAATAATGAAAACTAGGAAACTATGGTAACATGCATGTACAGTAAAGAGGAGCTTTGGCTGCTTGGGTTGGGCCCTAACCCAAGATCTTCAGCCCTCGGAGTTAACTCCAAGCTGGCTTAAACAGAACTCATTCTTATTATAAAAACCATGGATTACAGAACAAATTGTCACAAGTCTCTTGCAGCTCATAAATAAAACAAAGTTTTTACAATAGAATTCTGAATCCTACTGAGGTCCTAAGCCTCTCTTTTTATACATCTAAAGTCTTTAATGATTTCCTTCCCATTAGGAAGGCTTGGATCTCCACTCAAGATAAATTGGTTTCTATCCCTTTCACTTGCTCAGATGTCTTGAATTCTTCAAAGTGATGGTTGTTTGCACTCCGAGCTGATGGAGGAATATTCAAATGGAGGGGTAGTAAATGAGGAGGATTTACCTCCTATAATTACTCTCCCTTGTCCCCTTCGAGTTTTTACCAAGGTCTTTCCATAGTTCCTTGCTTTTATCCTTTATACCTGCATTTCTCCTTGCTTTTATCTTTTATTCCTACATTACATGCACATAAGACCACAAAGCCAAATATCCAACTCTAACTCATTTCATAAACAAAATATAATCAAAAGTATGCAATAAGTTGTGAGAATAGTTGGTTTGACTAAGCTAGGAGGTGAATTAAGGCAAATTAAGGGCCATATAATTACTCAATGATGAGGCTCAACATCACCCCCTACTGAAAGTGTTGCTCATCCTCTGAGAAACGTAGTCAATGTCCATGTCCTTCATGGCTCTGATAGCCTCTCTAACATCCCATGCTTCTGATGTGGTCTCTTCTTCTTGCTTATAGAAGCTTGCTTTCCTTTCTACTTCTTCCCACTACCTCTTTTCCTCTTCTTCTTTTCTCCATTCTAGCATCCCTAGGAGTAGTGGTGGAATGAGTTTTAGGCCTATCCAATTGACCTTGAAGCTTTGCATTGATTGCTTATACATAGGTGTCCTGTTGAATGCCTCTCTCAACCTTTGAGGGGAGTGATATTCTTTGGTATTCAAGCTGTGTGGCAGTGTTTTCCATCTCCTCTAGCAGGCATGTATATTATCATCTCTTAGCAGCCTAAACATATCCTCAAAATGTAAAATTGCTTGCTCTTGGGTAGAAATATATCTAAGTGTCAACTGAGGATCATTTGAAATTATATTATGGGTGTTGATTAGGGCCATGGGATTTGATTGTTCAGCTCTGATAAAAAGAGGTTTATTTTTCTCTCTGGCCAATATTCTTTTCATCTCCGCAACCCTTGACTTCTCATGGTTCATCGATGATTCCAAAGCCATTAATTGTAGATCTCCTAGCTCTACATTGGGATCCAAAATATTCATGTCTGTGAGGGCCATGTTATGCAAGTAAAACTCAGCCATTTTGACCCCATCCTTTAGTGCACTTTGATAACAGAGATCAATAAACTATCTGCAGCCCTGAAATGGCATGGTGCTCCTTTATGCTAGTGTTTTAATTTGAAATTGCATCCATTGTTCTCTGAGGTAAAGAACATACGATTTAGCTGGCATCCTACACTGAATGGCCTTGAAGGAGAGGTTGGCCATATATGCTAGTTGGTCTTTCTTTTCCTGCAGTTGTCTCTATATTTTTCTTATCTTCTTCCTTTTGTTGTTCTTTTGCATCTCCATCAGTTTATTCCTTTGTTTCCTCCTCTTGTTTCAGCATCATCCTCCTTGTATTCTTTCAGCATATTCCTTTTTATTAGTTTCTTCTTCACCCATCTCATCCCCATCTAGCTCTGTATCTTCTTCTTCTTGTTTTTCCTCCTCCTCAATGAAAGAGGGATTAACATCATAGGTGAGGGTTTTGATTTCATCCTATGCTAGTAAGTGTCTGAATAATGACCATGTTATGGGGATCCTGAGGCTTTGGAGGGCATCGTTAATGAGGATCCTGATCAACCCATGGTGAACTAACTCCTGGGAATTCCCTTCCGTTACTTTGCTGCTGGAGTCTATTAGTGATTGCATCAAGAAATAGGGTATGATGAGTCTTTGGTGAACTGGTGTTTCTACCCGAAATCTTAATTCTTCAAGCATTCTCAAATGTTTGCCATAACAAAAATATATCTATGGAATCTTGCATTCTCTTTTGACTTATTAAAGAATTTCCTTTTTGCCACCTTTTCACTTATAAACCAACTACCTTGTAACCTTTACAACTTTTGATCAAATGATGCATATGATTGAGTGAGTGGGATAATTACCTGTGGTCTTGATGCCATGTTGACTTTGTCAAAGACCAGAGTTGCTGCTAATGGTTGTTCTTCTTCCTCCTTTGTTGTTTGTTGATGGTTTATTAGATTTTGCAGGTGTTTGTGACTGAAGATCTGATGTTGTTACTGCTATGGAGCTCCTGGATTACCACTTGACAATGTTTGGTGTCTCCCTTAGAATTTCTTGATCATGTTGTTGGCTGGTGTTGTGAGGATGTTGTAATGAATGGACATAGGGAGTAGGAGTGTGTGTGGATGCAAGGATGATGGTAATGGTTGAGGTGATTCTGGTATAAAACACAATCTTCACCTGAATTTAAGCAATGAAGTGAAAAATAATGGAATTGATGGAGGGATTCATGGTAAGGAGTGGAGGAGATGAATATATGTGAGGTAGGGTTCCCTTTGGATCTTTTCTTTGCTCCTTGTTTATCTTTCTCACCCACCTACAAATACCAATTATGTTTTTTTTCTTTTATTATTATATATATATTTTTTAAACACCTAGGCTACCTCATATATTTTTTCACCCTAGATATCTGCCCTGGGCACCTCAAGGAAGGTTTTCACCCAGGGATATTCTTACTCTATTTCATTTTTACTCATCCTTGGGCTAACTCACAAGGTTTTCAACCCAAAGATGGGACTCATGCACCTCATGGAGGTTTTCACCCAAATCCTTATTCTTTTTTCATTTTCAATGTCCTGATAAGGGAGGAGCTGGAACTTGCTCCACCATCATCATTGTATTTTTGATATTGTCCATGAACTCTTGTTTTGATAAAGGCCTCTTGTACATTTTCAATCAATGTCCATTAACTAGCAATGGACTGGCTTCTTCATCAATAGTTCTGATTTGCACTGAACCATTGTCATGGCATCTTTCCACCACATAAGGTCTGAGCCATCTTGTCCTTAGCTTGCCCTTGAAGTCTTTATACCTTGAATCATATAACAATGCCCAGTCTCCCACTTGAAATTGCTTCTCCTTAATGTGTTTTTCATGCTAGATCTTCCTCTGAAGATGAACTATCTTTGTATGTAGGAGGGCCTGCATGAATTCATCCAAGCCATTCAAATGTAATAATCTTTATTTTTGTGCTTGACTGAGATCCAAACATAGTTAGGTTGCCATCCTCAATGTGATATATTCAAACTCAATGGACAACAAAGCCTTTTTTCCATAGACCAGCTCATAGGGTGTAAATCCAGTGGTGGTCTTCCATGTTGTATTATAGGCCCAGGTGGCCTCAACTAATCTCTCTACCCAATCCTTCCTACTGTTGCTCACTACCTTGGTTAAGATGTTCTCTAGGGCCATGTTGGTAACCTCCACTTGCCCATTAGCTTATGGATGATAAGGAGTGGAGGTCCTACACTTGATCTTGCGATGGCTGAGCAGTTCTTCAATCATGCTGGAGGTAAACTGGCTGCCTTGGTCTATGACTAGATCTCTAGGGTACCCAAATTTGTAGAATATATTCTCCCTTAGGAACTCAACCACCTTTTCTTCTATTGTTGCCTTAATTGCCTTGGTTTCAGCCCACTTAGTCAAATAATAAGTGCACACAATGATGTGTTGTTTTTTCTTTGTAGGAGGGTTGATAGGCCCAATGAAGTCCATGCCCCACTTGTCAAATGGCTTGAATGTCACTTGAGGTTGTAGGGCCATTTCATCTCTTGGAGTAGTCTTTCCCATCCTCTGGCACGAATCACACTAACTAATATATTTTTTCACATCCTGATGAAGAGTAGGCCAATAATAGCTTGCTTGCAATACTTTGAATGTTGTCCTCTTTGCTGCAAAGTGACCTCCACAAGGCCCATCATGACAGGTCAGAAGGATGTCAAAGACTTCCTCTTCCCTTACACACCTTCTCAAGATTTGATCTGGGCTAAGTTTGAACAGATTGCCCCTAATCCAAGTGAAGGGGGCTCTTTTCTGGACTATCTTGCTCTTTTCTTTGGAGGGCAAGTTTGGTGGGAACTGTGCTGATACCAAATAGTTTGTTATATCATAAAATCATGGGGAGAGAACTGAAATGGTAAAAAAATGCTCATCTGGTAACTGGTCATCTACCATTCCTTCTTCACCTACAGGAATATTCATTCTAGAAAGAAGGTCAGCAACAACATTTTCCTTGCCAGGCTTATCAACAATAGTTAGATCAAACTGCTGTAATAAAAGCAATTATCTTATAATTCTAGCATTTACATATGGTTTTTTCATTAAATATTTGATTGCAACATGATCAGTATGCACAAATGCTTGATAGCCTGTAATGTAATGCCTAAATTTGTTTCATGCATGCACAACAGCCAGGAGTTCCGTTTTGGCCACAGTATAATTCAGCTCAACCTTAGATAGGTTCTTACTGATAAAATAGATGGCATAGGGCAATTTCTCCTCTTCCTGACCTAAGGTTGCTCCTATGGCTTTGTGTGAGACATGAATATGAAAAGGGAGGGCCCAGTTTGGGCCTCTAAGGATTGGTGCAGTGGGTAACTTACCCTTTATAATTTCTAAGGCCTCTTGATAGCTCTTTGACCATATAAACTCAGAATCTTTGGCCAACAATCCGAACAAAGGAGAGGCCAACTTGCTGAAGTCCTTTATGAACCTTCGGTAGTATCTAGATAACCCTAAGAAACTCCTGACATCTCTCTTCTTTTGTGGAGGTGGGACCCTTTGGATGATTTCTATTTGGTTTGGGTCCACCTGTAGTCCTTGCTGAGATATTAAATGACCTAGCACAGTCCCTTCAATCATTAAGCATTCAAATTTTTCTAGACTGAGAGACAGATTCATTTCAATGCATTTGTGTAATACTTTGCCTAGGTTAGTCAAGGCTTCTTTATCACAACCATAAGGTGTAAATTCATCCATATAGATTTCCACTACATCATGTACTAATTCAACAAAAATATGTAAGACTGCCCTCTAAAAAGTGGCAAGAGAATTGTATAGGCCAAAAGGAAGGACCCTATAGGCAAAAGTACCCCAAGGACAGGTGAATGTAGTCTTATCCTAGTCTTCTGGGCAAATTTGGATTTGGTTGTACCCACTAAATCCATCTAGGAATGAAAAAAACTTCTTCCCTACCAGGCCATCTAGCACTTGGTCAATGAAGGGTAGGGGAAAATGATCCTTCTTTGTGGCTTTGTTCAACTCCTTATAATCAACACAAATCCTCCACTTACCATTTTTCTTGGGAACCAACACTAAAGGATAGACCCACTCAATGTCTGAGATAGGGTAAATGAAGCCTGCATCTAGCAGTTTTTGCAGTTCTTCTTTGACTGTGTCTTTAAGAGTTGGATTCATCATCCTTTGCGGTTTCCTGACTGGATTGCAACCTTCTTTGATGTATATGTGGTGAGTACACACTGAGGGGTGTACTCCCTTCATTTCCTTATAACTCCAAGCGAAGGCGTCTAGGTTCTCTCTCCACATGTTGCATAGATTTTCCTCTTCTAAAGCAAAAAGAGATGGATTAATTTTCAAAGTTTTCTCTGGGATGAATTCTATGGTTTTGACACAGATTGGGTTGGAACTGGCCAAGCATAAGTCAAATGGATGATTTTCCTGGGTTTCCCTTACTTCTTCTTCCAGTGGTAATGAACTAGGAGTTGTATTTTGGAGCAGGTGTTTAATTAAGTCATCCTCATCTTGCTATCCTCCTCCTATGGTTGCTTCCAAAACATAAAGTTGGGTAGAATAAACCTCATCTTCTTCCTCCTCCTCCGACCATAAAGGTAAATCATGCTCTAGAGAAGGTTGAGAAGGAGGGTATAAGACTAATTGTTTGGACATATGCCCATTCTTGATGGTCATATTCCCAACTCTGCAACTAATGTAAGCATCAGTTGTGGCCAACCATGGCCTCCCAAGGATGAGAGGGTAACCAGTAAGCTTAGCCTTAGGCTGGAGAACTAGGAAATCTGCAGGGTACTCCCAAGAGTCAATGGAGACCATCACATCCTCCACAATTCCCTCGGGGGTGACTGTGGAACGGTCTGCAAGTTGTAGAACTATTGTGGTCTTCCTCAATGACCCTTGGAGGTTGAGCTTGAGCATGGTGTCCTTGGTCATCACATTAATGGCAGCCCCAAGATCAATCAGAGTGTGTGGGACAATGGTGCCATTGATGTGCACATCTATTATAAGGCTTATAGGGTCCAAATATTTTGGACATATTACCTTCCCTAGCATTAAGTCAGACAACTACCCAATGACATTAATGGTAGGGGCATCCCTTTTTCTTCTTCCTGTATGCTTGAATCACTTCTCCTTAATCAACTTATTGTAAATAGGAACATCTTTGCTTGCCTAGAGAAGGGGGATCTTTACACATAAATTTTTCAATTCTCCCAGAAGTTCAATTTCTTTTGGGGTAGGCTAGAGTGGTTAGGCTAATCTCTCAGGAAAGGGTGGGTTTACTTTAAGGTTTCTTTCCTCTCTTTCTTCCTCAACCTCCCCATGTGGAGAGGGAGGTTTGTTATTAGGGAGAAGTCTCCGAGATCCTAGGTTGATCTCCTGGATTTCTACAACATAATCTGGGTATGATGTCTCTCCATTGTATGCTTATTGAGCCTACCTATTGTTTGGGTTCAGATTTGGCTAGGCAGGAATCTGGGGTTGCTTGGGTGGAGCAAAGTGTAGGAGCTGTGGTTGGGTAGGTGGTGGAGGAAATAGGGCTGGAACATTGCTGAATTGGGGCCTCCACCCCTGGTGTGGGGTATTCCACTAATGTTGTGGCTGAACATAAGGTTGAAATGATTGGTTGGTTGGTTGGGATTGATACTGAGATGAATAAGACCAAGGAGGGGGTGTAGACCAGGAAGGATGAATAAGGGGTCCCCAAGAAGGTATAGTTGTGGTTCGGTTGGGGTTGTAATATGCATGGGATGACCCTTGCATACCCTGCTAGTATGGTCTAGGCCCAGGAGGTCTCCTTTGGTTGATGTACCAAAGTTTCTCAATGACACCTTAAGCTCCTTGATATACAGATTTGAATCCAAGTAAAGAAGGGCACTTGTCTATGGAGTTGTTTTCTTCATAGACTGAGAAAATCTTAATACAGTTCAATGGACATTCATTCCTAGGATGCCTCCTGGTGCATCTACGACAAAATATGGACAAGGCTCTCTCTGCTTCCTCTTGCTTCCTTTTGATGTTCATGGTGTCTAATTGCAAGGCAAGGGTTTGCATTATATCACTTTTGAAATCTTCCAGCATATTTCCAATTTCACCCTTGATGGATGAGTTGGAGGATGATGTACTATCCATAGGTTGACTACCCCTACCCTTTTTCCTAGCTACCCTACAATGGTTTCTAAAGACAATCTTAATATCCTCATAAAGTAATTGGTAGACATATCCTCCTACTATCATATGTAAGGTATCCAAAATATCCTCCCTTACTCCTCTAAGGAGGACCAGCTTTAGTGACTCAAGGTCAAGTGTGCACTTGGCCCTTTTGTAACTGAGTTGGAACCTTTCTTCATAGTCTTCTAAGGATTCATCCTAGCCTGTGGTCATCCTGAAAATATCTTCTTTAGTATCCTTTGACCTACAGTAGCCCCTATATTTGTTGTTAAAAGTCTGTTGCATCTGAGCCCAAGTTGTGATGCTATCTCCAGGTAAACCCATGAACCAGCGCAATGCTGCATCCTTGAGGGTAGATGGAAATAGTTTTAACTTTTTCTCATCATTTGTATAGTCATAGGTTCGGCATATAACAACAAACTCAAATAGGAAAATGTCAAGGTCCTCTGTGGTCAGGCCATGGAAATGAGGAAGAGCAGAGGGGATTATATTCTTCATCTTAATTCCCCCATTGGTCTCCCTGATGGGGAAGGCACCCTCAATTCTCTCTCTATTTCCTCTGTCATTTATGTTTTTATCCATTGGTTCAGTAGGAATGGGTTCTTCCTCTTCTTATTCCCCTGTAGGTTCCTCAAATAGGTAAAGTTTCTCACCTAAAGGGTCTTCCAATTCACCATCACTGAAGAAGAGAGAAGGTTGAATGTTGGTTGCAGTGGGGGTATTTGACAAGAATTTCCCTAAATTGTCCCTATTCCTACGAGGCATGAAAGGAAATGTTTTTGGGTTGGTTTTTGTAATATTTTCTTTAAAGCTAGAAAGTTCTTGCAGAATGAAAAGGAAAGCAACTAATGAAAAATGAAAGAAAGGAAGCTACTAGATTACTTTTGCATAAATAAACTAATGGAAGAAAATTGAAGACTAGAAGTAGAAGAAAAGAAAGTTGGAGACTAGAAAATAGAAGAAAACAGTAATTACTTCTACTTAGACACCTCCCTAGAAATGGCTGTTATAGACATTTTTGTGCCTTACAGCATGGAGCATGAAATGTCCATAATCTAAGGGATCCAAAGTCCCTAAACATGTTGTTCCTACCCCTAGAGGAACAAGGCTAACAAACCACAGCAATTCACAGAAGTTCTCCACCTGAAACTGCTCAAAAACAAGTCAATTCAGGATCATGTCAACTGCTCCACTGACCATCTGCGCTGAATGTCAATGGCTCCATTGGCTACCTACGCTAAATGTCAACTCCAACACTGGCTACCTGCGCTGAGCGAGATTGGACATGTGGCAGACTCATTCCTCAAGGTGTCAGAACCCAGGAAGCTTCCAAAATGACACTTGCCTCAGGGAATTCGACTGGTGATGAGTAAGAGGTTCCAAATCTCCAAGTGGAAGCAAGAACCTCCAAGTGGAATCAAGAACTGATAGAGGGAGAGGACACTAGTCAGACCTCAAGCTGACTCATCCTCTCTCCAAAACTCCTATATATAGATCTCTCCTCCATGAGATCAAGGGAGGCTGGAATTTTGTTATTGCAAAGAATTGCTGTTGGTTTGAGGTTGGATCATTGGGTGCTTAATGCTTTGAAGGGAGCTGAAGAAGGAATTCCATTCTGCTGGCAAGGAGATGCTGGGTTGGAGCCTTATGGGTTGTATCTCTTCCTGAACCTTGTTATCAAGCAATAAAGCTTCTTGGTTCTTTCCTATATGCTGGTGTATTTTGTATGATTTGCATTAGTATATTTGATTTACTTCTAATCCTGAATCATTTATGAATATGTATATTTGCCTTTGTGTTGTGTCCTTCTCTTGTCGCAAGTAGCTATTCTCTTGTCACAGGTAGCTGTTCTCTTGTGATCTCGTGGGAATCAAGTATCTGTTCTCTTGAGCAAGCGAGGAGGCAAGTAGTTGTGGACACCCAAAGAGAAGAGGATCTAGATCGAGGGACAACCGGAAGACAACGGTAAGTCTACCAATCTCCCCTCTTTCATATTTCATAAAGGAATAAACCGAAGTAGCTGTATCTGTTTGTTGCTAAGGTACTGTCACACCTTAGGTGGATAGGATCGTCCTGTATAGGCATTTTTCCCCACAACAATGGCGCCAAAAAGTGATGAGCCTAGGTATTGCAACAAGAATTTTGCAACTCCCAAGGCTACCAGCTTTACTTATCAACCCAGGGTTCATACAAACTTAGAGGTGACAATGTTATATGCACAAGTAAAAGTGAAGGTACTGCTTTCTGACACTGCTCATCTGGCAAGAGACCCCAAGGGTTCCAAGCAAGACTTCTGTAGGGCAGAAGGATCTTAAATCTTTGATGGAAGAAGATAAAATCTATCCTAAGGGAGAGCTACTTCTACTGTAGTATTGAACAAAAAAACATGTAATTCTAAATCACACCATACCCCAGCTAACTAGTTACACATCTATGCCTAAACAAAATTTCTAAATCAACACTAACCTAATGCTAATTATTTAAGTTGCAGAAGTAAAGAGTCAAAACTAGAATAAGGTGTAAGAAAAGAACTAAACTAACTCGGATTTCAAGCGGAAGAGCAGTCCGGGGACGAAATCAGTGAAAGGAGGATGTGAGGGAGCAACAATGCATAAGAACTACTGGATCAGTCGGGGGAAAGGAAAATGAACGGTCGAGATCAGATTGCAGGAGGTTACGTAGATAGATGGCCAAACAGGGTTAACTAACAAGATGAACGGTGGAGATCTTATCGCGAAGGCTTTAGCGAATAAATGGATGAACGGGGTTAATGAACAGGTAGAATGATGGAGATCATATCGCAAGGGATTAAGTGAGTGGATGGATGAATGAGGTTAACAGGAGCAATGAACAGCTGAGATCTTATCGCGCGGGTGAAGTCAACAAATGGACGGCGGAGATCATATCGCGAGAAAAAGAAACATGCGAAAATGATGGGGCGGGTTTCTAAGGCAGTAAGTAGTTTCTCGTGTGCCCTTCAGGTTGTAAGCTGTATTTTGAAATTTCACGCGATTGGCCTTACTGTGTGACACGTAGCATGAGAAAACCACTTTTTTTGCGTGCTCTCAGGTGGATAACGGCCATGCAAGAATCCATGCAAGATTGCACGATAGTCGTTCGATCAGGCGGGGTTGATCAATGGTGGAGATTAGCCAAGCTAGTTGGAAATCAGGTGAAGTGATAGCTATTGGATCAAGCGAGGCAGATCGACGGTGGGGACTTAAAGTTCATAAAGTAAGTGGTGGACTCCATGTGAGGCAACAGTTGGAGAAAATAATGAATCGGACAGTGATTGTGAAGGTTTTTTAGTGATCGGATGACAAGTAAGTGATGCGTGAGGAACATGCTTAAGGCGGTTTCAAATGAAAATGACAGAGAAAAATAGTGAAGGTGAACAAATAATTGCATCAACAGTGAACTCCATAGCTCAAGTGAGAACTAGAAACCTATGTTTTTGGGCTTGCTGAAGGGTCCCTTTTGCAACTCATGGTCCCAGAGGGAGGAGATGAGGCCAAGACACCTGCACACAACCTGATAGTGATCTTTTTCCTCTAGCTAACCTGCTAATTAAAAAACACAAATGGAAGTAAACTACAGCAAATGCAGCTACTGAAGCAAATGAACAAGAAAACCATGAATAATCTATGCTATGTTGTTATAATGAAAGTGCAACTACTTAAGCAAATAAAAAGTGAAAACCATAAGGCTAGTTAAGCAAATGATTAGAAAACAATGAAACTACTTAAGCAAATAAACATAATAGAACTCTATGCTACTTAAACAAATGAGCAATGAAAACCAGGAAACTATGGTAGCATACATGTACAGTAAAAAGGAGCTTTGGCTGCTTGGGTCGGGCCCTAACCCAAGAGCTTCAGCCCTCGGAGTTAACTTCGAGTTGGCTTAAACAGAACTCGTTCTCATTATAAAAACCATGGATTATAGAACAAACTGTCACAAGTCTCTTGCAGCTCAGAAATAAAACAAAGTTTTCACAATATAAGTCTGAATCCTACTGAGGTCCTAAGCCTCTCTATTTATACACCTGAAATATCTAATGACTTCCTTCCCATTAGGGAGGCTTGTCTCTCCACTCAAGATAAACTGGTTTCTGTCCCTTTCACTTGCTCGGCTATCTTCTAGTATTCAAAGTGATGGTTGTTTGCACTCCGAGCTAATGGAGGAATATTTGAATGGAGGGGTAGTAAATGAGGAGGATTTACCTCCTATAATTACTCTCCCTTGTCCCATTTGAGTTTTTACCAAGGTCTTTGCCATAGTTCCTTTCTTTTGTCCTTTATACCTGCATTTCTTCTTGCTTTTATCTTTTATTCCTGCACTACATGCACATTAGACCACAAAGCTAAATATCCAACTCTAACTCATTTCATAAATGAAATATAATCAAAAGTATGTAATAAGTTATGATAATAGTTGGTTTGACTAAGCTAGGAGGTGAATTAAAGCAAATTAAGGCCCATAAAATTACTCAATGAAGAGGCTCATCAACAAGAAACCTTAATGCTATCATACTACAAGCATTAATCCTTGTTACATGTGTAATACATGATATTCCAAGATTTTCTAAATAGCTAACATTACACCAACTATCAATTTCTAAGAGACAAAGTAGTTTTCTTAACAAAGACCCTTTCCTTCATTTACATAGGCGAAGGGAGAGACAAAAAATAAACATGGAATAAGTCAATAAGCAACCTTGATCTATTTCATTAAACAAAACCCTAGATGGAGAAATCCTCAAAGCAAGGTATTGGGCATGTTTTGCATTCTTTGTAGGTTCCCAAAGAAAACGGGGTATAGAGGGTTTGTTAACCACCCCCCCCCCCCCCCCCCCCCACAGTTAAAAAAAAGGAAAAAAAAAAAAAACTTGGGGTGTATGGAGGTAGCACCCCTAAAAGAAACTTTATTGCTTTGTTTTAGGTCCTTTTATTTGTCATGTTGGTTGCTTTCTCTGGTTAATAGTTTCTAGTGTATGTCTTTGTGCATTGTGCGCGTACATCATTGTTATTCTTATTTTTTTATTATATTAGTATTATTTTTCTTGCATAGGTTTATTAAATTCTTCTTGTGATATCAAAGTGAGGTTATTAGCTTTAAGGGAATACCGTTTTTCTAAGGTTCAACCAATTTTGTGAAGAGAAAGTATTTCTTGGGTCTGTGATAAATATATGCTTGAATGGAAGCTTTGTGTAGTGAATCATATATAAAGAAAATGGAAAACATTTCAATAATAGAAATAAAAGAAATTTAGACACCAAATATTTGAGTTATGGAAGCTAAAAATGGAATATTTTCTTGTAGACAAAAAATTATGAGTTGTTGTGATTCCACATACAAATCTTACTAGTATGTTGAAAAAAAAATCAAGAAAAGTTGGAAAGAAAGGCAAGAGTACACTGAATTTTCCTCTCTAATATGGTGTTTTCAAATGTCTCAATAGAAGATGTCGTAAAGAGGTTGTGAGAAAATATTGGGAGTATCAATCAATGTCTCTTATAAACAAGTTGTTTCTTTAAAATAAATGCATCATCTTAGGATGGAAGATGGTGACTCCCTAATAGAGAATCTAAAGGCCTTCAATACTATGGTAAATCAAATTGTTTCTATTGATATCAAGATGGAGGAAGAAGATAAGTGCATTATATTATTATGTTATCTACTAGACTCTTATGATAATTCATTGGTAGCAATTGGAAGTACCACTCATTTTGTATTAAAGTTTGAAGATGCACTCACATCCTTGTTATCAAAGGAAATGAGGAAAAATTACATGGGGGTGTGGCCAAGGATTTTGATCTATAAGAGGTCAATCCCAAGAGAGAAAAAACAATTCATGGAAGGACATATCTAAATCTATAGATAGAACTTATTATCCAAGACAAGATTTAAGAAAATGCTTGAAATGTGGTAAAGTTTTGTGTTATAAGAAAGATTGCATATCTAATAATGTTGATAAAAGTAAGGTATTTGATTATTCTCCTTCATTAAATGGAAATCTTTGTAAAAAAAGTGAATTTTCCCTAACATCTTGTTGTAAGGTCTACAACAACCCCATTTTATTGAAAATAAAATAAATACCCTTATAAAAAATCATTTTTTATTAAATTTAAATTTTCTATTATAAATAACCTTATTTGATTTATTCACATCTTTATAAAATTAAAAAAATAAAAATAAAAATAAAAAATGTATCCAAACACCTAAATAACTTTTAATGGACATAGTTAGTCATGTTATAGTTCTTTATTTATTTATTTTTTTTTCTCGGTAAAAAAACTAATCTATTAAAATATATACAAAGGTCGAAAATACATCATGGCGAAACCAGTATGAGACAGGCTCTGGGTATCCCACCCGAGAGCCGATAATGAAACAGACACAAAAGCATGCTCTAGCCCACGCAGGGGCACCAGATTGAGACCGAGACTGAGACTGACCATTGCTGCAAGCCTGCGCAGGGGCGACAATCTAAAAAACCAAGGCTGACCATAGACGTAGGCCCACGCAGGGGCATCAGACAAAAAGGGTTGCCATCCATTTCCTCCCTCGCAGGGGAGACTGCTTTTGCCCACATCATTAACAAAAATTACATGACAGAGATAACAAAACAGAAAACGCCAAAGACTATAACTGAACCTTGAGCGACCAGGCGAACCTTGAGCACAGGCGCCTTCATTCATCCGGTTGCTCTTCCACAATTGGGCACCATCCATAGTATTCTCGTTCAACATCAGTTGGAGAGGTCGCTGCCTCTTCCCCAATTTCCGCCTTTGGAACATTCTGAGTATGCTTGGCATTTTCCGGGTCTGTAGTCGGTACCTTTGCTTCCTGCTCCATATCAGCTTTCGGAGCCTGCTCTGCTTCCCCTGGGTTGACTTGCATCCTTTGCCCCTGAACCTCCATGGGGTCGTTATCATCTGGAGCATTCTCAATAAACAGAATTGAAACATGCGCGCTGATCCTTGGGTTATTTGTTGAGCTGGTGAAATTGAAGATGGTGGAACCAAAGGCTGGCAAGGTGGCCGAGCCTTATGCCCCTGCATCCATGAATTGACTGGATTGTAGGGGGGTGGCTCCAATAGAGCTGGCAAGATTGCAGTGGCAACAATGCCCAGCATTGTCCCCTTCATTCCGGCGTGAGACCCCTCCTCTGGAAAAGCCTCGATGGCTGAGCATACGTTGTTGAGGTCTCACCATTGAGGGATGAGAATTCCAGCAGACCACAAAATGAACCAGACTTTCCGCTGCTAGAGCCGACCGCGTGATGAACCCGTTCATCTGAGAAGGAATCTCAACAATGACAGAGAGGCCAGCCGACTGCATAACTACCAACATTCCCTGCTCAAACCCTGTTTTATTCTCAGCCTCCTCACCTACCCTGCTTAGGATCCCATCCGCCATTACTGCTGCCTTCCGCTGGGTCGAATAAATTCTCCGGGCATTAACTGTCCCAAGTCCCCTCGCCTTAAACCTCCCTCGTCCTTTCCAACTGTTCGCTGTGGGTGCCACGTGATGGCCGAGGGGCGGCATGTGTCCAGCCACCCACTCCTGTCCCGTCTCACAAATCACCCGCATCCAGGGGAGTTGCATCCTTTTGGACCAGTCGAGAGCATTCTTGAGCTTCCACCTGCGATAATATAGTATTCAGCTGTCATGTGATCAAAGAGTGATTACTCCCCACCCCAACATTGGCCATGAAGTCCGCAACCTTGTTGCCCTCCCGCCTTGTGTGTGTGAAGGTGATGGCTCTGTTGCTGTGAAGCTTTTGTTCTATTGCCTCCAGTCGTGCTTCAAGCCTCCAACTGGTGGCAACTTTTTTAGCCTGAGATCCATTTAGGATTTTTTTGGCCATATTGATGAGGATTTGGGAATCTCCTTCTACCTCCAGAGGGTGGAGGTTGAGCTCCCCAGCAAGTTGAAGTCCCTGCCATAGCCCTTCCAATTCAGCTAAGTTGTTGGTGTCCCAGCCAATGTTTCCAAAGTATAGTGTCATGGGAACACCTTCATGATTCCTGATTATTCCTCCAAAGCCTGCTAACCTGGGATTCCCTTTTGAGGCACCATCAAAGTTGAGTTTGAATGTGTGCTTTGGCAGAGGCTTCCATGCGACTTGATTTTCAATGCTGGCTGCAGAGGGGTTCTGCTGGTGCATGCTTTTAGTGCAGCTGATTTGCCAATTATCCATGATAGTTTTCTCGTTGGCTAGTGTAGGCCAGTCCTCCTCCTTCCAGGGTCTTAACATCACAGTTTCTTGAATATTTTTGCATAGCATATGCCAAATATTGTCCAGCGAAGAGCGTTGATTTTTAAAAATGCGCTTATTTCGCTCCTTCCATATACTCCATAGAATTAGCCCGGGAATCAATCGCCAAAGATGCTTGAGGATGTTGCTCTTGTACGGGTCCTTTTGCCACTGTCATATGGAATTCGTAATTTCATGTTCAAGTCTGCATCTTCTTTGACATCGAAAGCTTGCCTTCTCCCATAGCTGGTTGGCTAGGGGGCAAGAGTCCAACAGATGTTGAAGCGTTTCCTCATGGGCATTGCAGTTAAAACAGATGGAGGGACCATGGAAATTTCTTCTTCGGAGCTTGTCCCAAGTTAGGATTCTCTGATGCCCTACCAACCAGAGAAAGTGACAGATCTTGGGCCAGGAGCCAGAGTTCCATATTTGGCCCCAGATTGGATCCTGAGGAGCAGAGTCGTTGCAGATTATCTTGTATGCTTCAGACGTAGTGAACGCTCCTTTTGGTTGATATCCCCACCTTAGGATATCTTCCCCTTCGTCACACCTGATTTTTCTTTTGCTGACCTCCGTTTCCAATGCTATAGAAGCTTGGCGATTTTTGTTTGTGAGGATTTGGTTACCCGGTTTCCAGATTCTGAAGCCTTTCTCCATTTCCTGGGTCCAATACTGCCTGGTCTTGACTTGCTGTGTCTCCTCCTCCATGTTGTTTAGAGGCAGGTTCAGAACATTGCTGAGGGTAGGCATTTGATTCCATGCGTCCATCCAGAATCTAGCATTATTGCCATTTCTTACCTCCCAGAAACTATGCTGCTGGATCATTTTATAATGTTCTTTGGCTGCATTCCAAATTAGTGATCCTTTGTCACTGGGCTCCAATCTGATAAGCTCTTCCTGGGGTCGCTGATTGGCATACTTTGTTGTCCATAATGTGACCCATGGCTTGCCTGCGTTGGTGAGCCACTGCCACCAGATCTTGGCTCCCATGATGGCATTGCTGTGCTCCGGATCTCTTAGACCAATTCCTCCTTTTTTCTTCGGTTTGCATACTGTGCTCCATTTTACCAGAGCCCATTTGCGATTGGTTGCATTGCTTCCCCACAGGAAATCTCTCTGAATTTTCCTTAGTCTTTTTAGGACCCATTTTGGCGCTGCCAGGATGGAGAAAAGGTACAGCGGCATTGCTTGAAGAATGGCTTTAATAAGTACCGCCCGGGTGACTAAATTCAAAGTTCTGTGAGTCCATTGATTGAGACGTGATTCAAGTTTTTCAATTAAATTGCGCCAAGAGGAATGGTTGATGGCTGAGGCAGTGAGGGGAGCACCGAGATACTTAGAGGGAAGGGTGGCTATGGGGAACCCCAGAATGCGGACTATGGCAGACTTGACTACCGGGGGGGTGTTGAAGAAGAAGATCTGCGATTTGGAGCAGTTGATGCTAGTTCCTGAGGCTTCGGTAAAATCATTAAGCACTGCTTTAAATATGGAGGCTTCTTGAACAGATGGGTACCCAAACAGCATCGTGTCATCAACAAATTGCTGATGGGAAGTAGCAGGCAGGTGGTGGATGGAGATACCCTTGAGCTGGTGCGAGTGGAGGGCATTCTTAATGTGACGTCCTAGGCCCTCAGCCATCAAAACAAAAAGGAAGGGGGAAAGGGGGTCACCTTGCCTGATACCCCGGGAGGGGGAGAAGGGGCGAGAGGGGATCCCATTCACTAAGATGGAGAAGCTGGTAGAGGAGATAAGGCTCATGATCCAGCGAATCCAGGTGGGGCTGAATCCAAAAGCAGATAACATTTGCTGTATATAATCCCAACTGAGTTTGTCAAAAGCCTTGGAAAGATCAAGTTTAAGGAGCATACCTGCCTGCTTTGAATGCTTGAGAGTGTGGGTGATCTCATGCGTGTGGATGATTCCGTCCAAAATCTGTCTGCCTTCCACATAACCTGACTGTTCCGGAGAGATGAGCATGGGCAGGAGGGGCTTTAGCCTATTTGCAATGACTTTAGAGATGACTTTGTATATAACATTGCATAGTGCGATTGGCCGGAATTTGTCCGGTTTGAGCGCGTCCTCCTCTTTTGGAATCAGGGCTATGAAGGTGGTGTTGAGCGAGGGAAGCAGCCAGTGAGAAACTCGCGACTCCTCCACCACCTCCCAGACTTCCAGCTTTATTAAATCCCAAAACTTGTGAAAGAAAGTAGTGGTAAATCCATCCGGGCCGGGAGCTTTTCCTTCTTTAAGCTGAGTCATTGCATTGTCCACTTCCTGAGTTTGAATTGGGCTAAGGAGGAGTTCATTATGCTCCGCTGTGATTAATTTTGGTATATTGCGGGTGATTCTTTCAATTGCCGGATGTCTGTTGATGTCGGGTTCTTGATGGACCTGCTTAAAGTGTTCGAGGAGTTCCTTCTCAATATCCTCATGTTGCTCCACCTTTTCTCCCCCTGATTTTTGAATGTAAGGGATATTGTTGCCCATTCTGCGTTGCACTGTGGTTCTATGGAAGAATTTGGTATTTCTTTCTCCCTCTTTTAGCCATCTGATTCTTGATTTCTGTTTCCAGTATATCTCCTCCTGCTTTCTTCTTTCTTCAAGCTGATTGTGGATGCGCTGCTCCTGTTCGAGAGTTCTCTCTGTGTGGCCGCATGTACTTATTTCTCTTTGCAAATCCTCCAGGGCTTTTTGAAGATCATTTTGCGCCTTGAAGATGTTTCCAAAGGTCTCTCTGTTCCATCTCTTGAGGCTAAGCTTTAGATGTTTGAGTTTCTGTTGAAACTGAAACATCTTGGATCCTTCTGGAGGGCTGAAGGATGTCCACGTGGAGTTAACGAAGTCTCTGAGTGAGGGATGAGTGAACCAAAACTCCTCAAAGCGAAAAGGTCTTCGTATGTTATTGCCTGGACGTTGCCATTGAAGGGCAACCGGCCAATGATCAGAGCCAGAGTGTGGAAGAATGGCCGCCGAGAAATCTCCCCCCAAGTGGACCGAGTTATCTGAGATGAGAAAGCGATCCAGCTTGGAGGCTATTTGATGTATGCCTGCTCTGCGATTGCTCCACGTAAAAGTGCCATTGCAGAACTGTAAGTCTATCAAGGATGCATTCTGAATAAAGTTTTTGAAGTGGGTGTTTTCCTGTTCCAACTTGTTTCTACTGCCAATCTTCTCCTCTAATTTTGTTATCATGTTATAATCCCCTCCAGCTATCCATAGTGGGTGCCTTCTATTGGCGTTAAGAGCTTCTAGGGTATGGAGGAGAGCAATCTTTTCCCTTGCTTCCTGAGGGAAGTATACATTCGAGAGATTCCCATGAATATTTGTGCCAACTATGTGGAAGGTAGCCTGTATTAGATTGTGTGAAGCATGAAAGTCCGACAGAGTGAGTGCTTGAGAGTTCCATGCAATGGCTAATCCCCCAGAAGCGCCGGATGCATCTACAGCAACTGATTGACATCCTGGCCAAGCTTTAGAGAGTATCCTTTCTAGAGTTGTACTGTTACATTTTGTCTCTTGGAAAAAACATATTTGTGGCTTTTCCATTTTTACCATATTTTTAAGCATTCTGAGTTTTCCTGGGCCGTTGAGCCCTCTAAGGTTCCATGAAATGAGCTTCATGAGTCACTATTGGTGGAGGGCTTGTAGTACTTCGTAAGCTTAGCATACCTACCGGAGTCTACCAGAATCTTCCCGACCGCTATTGTTCTTTGGAGGTCGGTTCTTCTTCCCCTTTTTTTGGAATCTTTTGGGGTTTGGCTTAAATCCCATTGACTTCCTGGCTGGATGCCAAGCTGATTTTGATGATAGGCCCTGGAAATGACCATTTCCAGTTTGTCAAGCTGTAGCTCTGGGATGCTTTCATATGCTTTCTTCTTGCATGCTGCTTCTAGTTCGAGTATGTCTAATCCATGTAGATCTATAATTTCTGGTTCTTCCTCCATTTGTTGCACCTGATTATCTCCTTCCGTGGGTATTTCTGGACCCTGGAAGGGGCCTGAGGATCCATCAACCTCCATTTCATTGTCTTTTTCCCGCTGCTTCTCTTTGCTCTCCGTGTTGTGGGCTGGGGGATCTTTAGAGGGAGGGGGTTTGGATGGAGGGGCCGCGGGAGGTGGCTGGGAAGAGGATGAGGGGAGGTCAGCGCTTGGAGGAGAGGAAGTGGTATGCTCGTCCGTGACATGTGCCAGGATTCCAAAGCTGTTCCTGACAACATGGTCAGAGGCGGTGTTCTGTTTGGGTTTCTTCCCTGTTGATGGTTTTTTATGCGCTCGCTTGCGGGTAGGGGCTTTGGTGAAGCCATCATTGGTCTGAGAATCGGTGGGGGAGGGGGTTTTAGCTTGAGCATTCAGGGGGCAGTCTCTAAAGAGATGCCCTATGGCATGGCATTTGCGGCAGCGAAACGGAACATGTTCATAGTCTAAAGGCTGGATCCACTCATAGTCACGGTGAGAGAGACTTACCGATTCTGGCAGGGCTTTGTCAAGGCGCATGAAGACGCATATGCGGGCGTAAGATGTATATCTTCGTAGTTTCGTTTCTTCAGCAGTCCTTATGTATTCCCCCAAACCATTTCCAATGTTTTTCAGAATATCCTCATCCCAGTATTCATCTGGCAATGAGTATAGTCTTATCCAGACCGGTGCCCATGTGAGATCCTCCTGATCCGGGTTGAATCTGGGAGCCCAGTCCCGTAAGTATAGGCCGGCTGAGTTGAAGAAGTAAGGACCCTCAACCAGGATTCTGTATTTGTCTTCCAGACAAAAAAAGATCGCTGTGAAGAATCCTTTTGGGCCTAACTGCAGAGTCACATCTCCCTTAGGTTTCCATTTCGCTGCAATCCAACTGTAGAGGGCTTTTTCCGTCGGCCAAAACCCTATGAATTTCCCAATGAGTGCATGATCCATCATGTATTGGATTCTTGCTTCTATTTTTTCCCCCGGCAGTTCGATTCTGGGTCGATCTGTAGCTATTGGTTTGCAGGTGGTTGAAGAGACCCTCTGGGTACCATCTGTTTGGTTTTGCTTCACATTCTCTCCATTTACCTTTGCTTCCAGGTTTTCTTTTCCTTTGCGCTCATTCTGGTGCGGGATTTCTTGATTGATGACATTCTCATGGATCGATCCAAACCGTATTGTTCTCTCGTTTTGGTGCTGCACTTCGTGTGCGATGGGGGAGGTTGCCGAGGCCCCCCCTGGGGGTCGCCCATGTGCCCTGCGCCCTCTTACACCACTGTTTAGAGATGCCTGTTCGAATAGTCAGGTCCTTGTTGGTTGTCTGCGCAGATCAGTCTGCGCCGTCTAAGCGCGGTGCAGAACCCTAGCAGCGATCTCCAGAGCTTCGTCCGTCCTCGCCTCTTTTTCCCAAACAAAAAAAATTATGGAAGAGCATAAAATTCACTCTTTATTTATTATTTTCAACCTTTCTATATTTATGATTTGTATCACATAGTATTTGCTTAAAATTCCACATGCTTTCTACCCAGACTCCTAGATACCTAAATTACTCATATCCAATAAAATTAAAATTAATTTTAAAAGCATTTTCTTATTTATTATTTTTCTTACCTTTTATATATTTGATATATGGTTTTAAACGAACTGTGTCAGAAGCCCATATTTCTCCACTATCCAGATTATTTGAATACCGAGATCCCTATATACATTTGCATCCCCAGATTTATTAGTTTTAATTTTATTTCTTTGTCAAAAGTTATTTTCTAATTTTATTTTCTATTTTTAACTTTTTATATTTTCTTTATTTTATATTTTCTTTAAGATAATCTATCTCGTATTGGGCTCAAAATCATTTACACAAAAGTGTTTTACACTTGGATACCCTGATGGATTTTTGGATTTTTCACAATAAAAATCTAAAAGAAAAAATAATCTAACATATCTAATATTTGGCTCCTAGTGAAAGATCACATTTGCAAAACACCTTGGACTTCCGAATACCTGGATTATCTAAACATTTCTCCTGAAATGACAGTTAGTTAGACATTCAATTCAAATGTGATTGACATTAACGATTTTCCATAGGTGCCAAAAGACTAGCAATTTTTTTTTGGGAATTTTATGCATATCATTCAAGGAACTTATTCAAATTACAAGATGAACTTCGAAGAAAGAAGAAATTAAGAGTTTAGACAAATACCTATATCCATTATCTCCAACAGAGGAGTGTAAGATCTATGGTGCTTCTTTCAAAAAGTTAGAGATCACAAAGTGTATAAATATTTTTTTCACATTTAGACAACAAGTTTTCAAACTTAGCAATTTATTCAAGAACAAGATATGCATGAAACATATTAGTTAGAGTTTATTTCATCAAAACCTCACGGAGAAAAAAAACATTAAGAAAAGGAAGAACACGAAGCAGAAAAGGAACTAGAACAACTAGAGCTTATAGAGAAAGCAAAGAAACAAGTTAAATCTTCTTCTCAAAATGAAGAATTATAGGTACCAGGCATCACTCTAAAACAAAAATTAATAGTAGACATTGAAGAATCATTTGATCAAATGCAAATTCTGGTTGATCAAAAGGCTATTGATGAAACTCAAAATGACTAAGAAAAATAAGTTTAATCATAAATTGATGAAGGGGAGCTAATCCAAGAAATTGTACAAAGACCACATTCCTTTGTCCAAATTATTGAGGTAATCTCCAAAGGATTAGTCATGACTCCCTTGGCATCCAAACATTCCAAATTTCTCATCTTTATTCAAAAATGTGGCTAAAGTATGACCATTTCAAGAGATAGTAGTGTCTCTAAGGTACTATTTTTATAATTCTCAAACTAAATCTATTGCCAAAAAGTCAAGAAAGAGAGAGCTTAACTCATCTATGATTCAAACCCTATCAACAATGATCTAGCATGCCATAGGTGATGCAAAAAGAATGAGTAATTGAGACAACATTAGCCCTCGGGGCTTTTGTTTCATCCTATTAGGCTTTAGTGAGAGATTTATTTGAAGAATTAAATAAAAGACAAAGCAATATCAATGAACCGCAAATCAAACTGGAAAATAAGATTATCCTTGAGAAAGAGTGGCAATCTCATTCCATTGTATTGAGAGAGGGTTTTTCTCTAACCATGGAATAAATTGAGAACAAACATCAAAAAGAGAAATATGAGGTAGAAGAGCAACAAAGGAAAGGAGTTTTTGAACTAGAAAATAAAAATTCCCATTAGAAGACCTAAGACAAACACTAGCACGAGAAATTGAGATTTTGAAGAAATATTTTGAGATAAATACTAATATAGTTTCCACAATATTTAAAGCCCACATCTCATTTCCTAAAGAAGAAATAAATTAAATGAAAAAATAATTTGTAGAAATAAAGATCAAGTTGTTTTTGTAAATGAACATTTTAAGCGGGTTGAATTAAAATTCTTCAAACAATTGAGAAAAATATACAATTTTTTTCATGATTTGATCTATTCTAAAATATCCAATAGAGGTTAAATCCCTACCATCCAATTAACAATTATTAATAATTAAATTAGTAGCACAACCATATAAATTAAGTGATTGAAATATGTAATAGGTATCAATTAAATATAAACACCAAAACACTTACTTCATAATATAGATTTTTAACCATGGGATTTATCCCCAATTTTTCCCGCAGAAAAACGGTAACTTTCATTATATAATATTGAAAATTACATGTAGATGTTGTATAATGAACATATGTCAAAGTTGTGACCATGAAAGCCACTTACTGTATGAATTCTAAAGAGTAGTTGCTACATAATTGATGAATTGAGAAACAAAATGATATATACATTGTCATAGTTTTATAATCGATACAAAAATACAAAAAGGAGGTCCATCTATCATTTGTGAAGAATCATGTAGTTGTTTCCACCGGAAGGTGATGGTCAATGAAAGGTTTGTGAAAATACTAATAGAACTCCTGTCCATTCAGCTCCTGTATTAGCCAAGAAACACAAGGTTGTTGTGTTGCTTCTTTGGAAAGACTGTCAGAATATATGATGACAATTTATATGGTCAAACTCTGATTTTAAAGTATGACAATATATATAGTCAAACTGCGATTTTAAAGCAATAATTTCATCAAGCAAATTCCTTAGTGTGTGCATGTGACATTATAACTGAAGGTTGAACCAATTAATGAAAATTTTGGAATCGCCAAAGATCTGCAGTTTTCGACATCCTTTCTCAAGGAAAATATAAGGAGAAGTTTGAGACTATTGAGTTCTGAGTAGTTATTTGTGCTTCTTCCTAAACCCATCTTCATGTTGAAATAATGTTCTTCATTTAAGTACTCCGCGCCATATCCATCATGTTGTGTAGATCCATCAAAGTATGCCAAAGGAAATGTCTTGGCAATGGTTTATGCAATTATGTTCCTATTCTGTTGTTTATTTTCATCTTTCGGGATTAGGATTCTATATGGGAGTAGGTGAAAGTCCAGTTAAGGGCCTTATTTTGAAAAAATTATTGAATTCAACCTAACCAAATACCACAACAAACCAACAAGGGAAGGTTACAAATCTTTAAAGGATGAGCTCTGTTCCACCATGATTTCCAAGCTCCTTGTAAAGAGAGACCCTGCCACCTGATATTAATTGCTAAAGATTGATATATCTGATTCCATATGTGATTTGTTGAAGGAGAATGTAAGAATAGATGGTCAATTGATTCTATGTTATTCTTGCATAGAATACACCATGATGGTCCCTGAAAGGATAGTTGTTGTAAATTATCCCCTGTAGGAACTTTGTTATGCAATAAATAGCACATGAATAGCTTTGCTTTTGCAGAACCCTTTAATTTCCAAAGCGGGCGCCACCACCAGGCAAAATTTTCAGGTTCTTGCTCAACAAAGATGAAGGGGTACCCTTCCTTGAGTGTATTTCTTCCATGCTAGGAGATTTCCCACACTAAAACATCCTCTGGATCTTGTATTCTTACATGAATTAATGTAATTGACCCGGTCCTAGCCCAAATGATTAGGAATTTGCAAGTCCTAGCTGATTTCCATTTTTTACCAAAGATGGTTGAATTTTCAGTGTATGCAATGTGATTTCCATTTTTTTACCAAAGATGGTTGAATTTTTAGAGCCTGCAATGTGATTTAGTATCTAAATACCAACCTCTCCAAGAATTGAATAAGTTTTGGAGGTAGAACATGGGAATTACCACTACATGACCATGCAACTTTTCCTATTCTCCATGCCAAGTCTGCTCTAATATATTCAACATCAATTTATATACTATTAAGTATATTTTATGGAAGTTAAATCCCTACCATCCATCTAATAATTATTGATAATTAAATTAAAATTATATAACTCTTATTCCAAAATAAACATGTCTATCGGTATAAAAATTTGAAAAATCATATTCCAAAATAAATACACCTATGAATATAAGAAACTAAATGACAAAATATACAATAAAAATGTAATCTCTAAACCAAAATTAATAGTGGTATTGCTAAAATCTAAGTAACCAAAGAGAAATATGATGGCATCCTTATGTCAATTGTAGTTCAGAAATATCCCAAAATTTATATCTATTTAGCAGTAGCATGAGTCATGAAAACAAAATTAAGAAACAAAGAACAATTAGTAAGGATGACCATCAAAATAAAAATAGTAAAACTGTATAAAATAACAGCGGTTAATTTAAAAAGCCCATAAATTAACCTCGAAAATAATGTAAACTCTGGCAAGATTATAACGAAATCCAACAAATTTTTTTGAAAATAAGAGTTCCAGTTATCAAACTTAAAGATTTTGAGTGCCTCAAAAAATTTTAATGGTGCAGAATTCATTTCCCCAAAAAAACTATTCAAACGCTCCAACATTCTGATTTTTTAAATTTTTTTACTAAACTCGACATAACAACCGACCTCAAAAAAAACTATTCACACGCTCCAACATTCTGGTTTTTTGAATTTTTTTTGCTAAACTCGACATAACAACCGACCTCAAAAATCTCTGGCCAAATTTAAACGTTTCTTCAAAAATGAAAAGGATAGCTTCTTTGTTTCTTTTCATTTTTATCAACCCCTGTTACATCTGATGATGTTAGCATGCTCTTTCCCTCGTAGTAAACACAAAGTCAGCGTCACTTCTTCTGCGCAGATCATCTTGGCCATATCTGGACTGCTTTGGAGGATAAATCCAGTTTCGCATCAACGCCCGGCTGCGATCAGTGAGTATGTCGATATCCCTAGACGAGTACTCGTTCACGTCCGAGGCCACGGGATTGGTGTTCTTCTTCAACACCACGTAGGGGACGCAAGCGGGAACGGGCGAGAAAGGAGTGATGGTACTCTCCGGTTTCAACACCATCTGGACTCTGGAGAGACCGCGGTCGACCACTGAAAGTGACGGCTGCATGAGCACGGAGCAGGGGTTAAATTTGACAGGTGATCCTACCCGTCAAGGAATTTTTTTATGACGTTTTTATTTTTAAACTGTCCATCATATGACTTTTAAAATTTATTTGTACAAGTTTTATCTAATTTCAAATTGTACTCATAATTGTTCAAATTTTTCATTTTTTGTTGTACAATTCGGCTCAAGTCTCATTGCTACACTTTGTTTTGAGACCTGCTGATCATGAATCCCTGCCAATTGTATGCGGCTCTTTCACAGAGGATGACAACTTCAGGGGGCATTTACTCGGCGGTTATGGTAGTACCAAGTATGCTTCAATCTCTCTTCCCAATTTAAAAAATTATTTTATTTAGTTTAAATATTATTAATTTTAAATTAATTAAGTTTATTATTTTTTAATTTATAAATAAAAATCATTAAATTGCTTCTCCTGGGCCAGATTAACTGCTCAAATCTGATAGGTTTCCCACCGTTTAAGAAAACGAAAACAAGAAATCATTATCATATAAATTTAATTGAAATCTCTTCTTATTATTGTAAATTGGATAAATAGAGAATGACCACACGGTCATTCTCTAGACATTTACATGCCCAAAAAAACTGCAGAGCGCATTATTTATTGGTGGAATAGCACTAACAACATATACACAGCTCTCTACGACACCACGACTCTCTTTTAATCGGTTGTCTCTCATTCATTCATTCTTATGAAAGTGGACTCGCAGAGACTCCGCTGAATTACCGATAAGCAGCCATCTGTTCCCACCATCGTCAACGTAAATTCCGACTGGGCTACAAACAAGTCTGCAATTGCAAGGGCACAAATAAAGATTGTAACCATCTCCGTCAATCGCCTTTACAATCTGAAATAACGAAGAGGTATCTGAAGCTTTGATGAAACGTTTGGTGGTATTCGCATCGTTCTGGACAGACCACTCAGTGGATTGAACGCAGGTAGTTACAGCCATCACTGCTAAATCACTACCATCAAATTTCAATTGAATACTTTCAAGACACTCTGGCATTTGCTCAGGTTGCATAAGGTAATTTCTCAAACTATTCGGCCTTTGGTTAACAGTGGATCTCAAATAAAAAAAACAGGAGATGGATACATCTTAACCTGGATAACCACTCATGGGATTCAAAAAAAACCCTCTGATTTTGCACTTTCAAATACTACTTATTAAACATGAGCTATCAAGGAGATCAACCCAGCTCAGCACATGACAGAATGCAGAGCACCTCTACCACTCAGGTAGGATATCATTTTTTTTTTGTTACTATTAATCAGAATGAGTATTTTAGGAGAATCTGTAATTTCGTATGGCATTGAAGTTTACTTCAAATTGACTTTATATCAAATACAACTATTTTATAAAGCTTACAAATGGGTCAGTCACAATATGTCTTTGAAAATCTTGAATCACTTTACTAAAAATAAAATTTTCACCATACCACTCACACTAAAATCTTTTAATCAATATTTTTATGAACCAAACAATTCAAAAACAAATTTTTCATCAAATCACTCAAGCTAAGATCTTTTGATCAATATTTTTCTTTAATCAATATTTTTAGAAACCTGTATAAGTTTGAATTTCAGCATCAGATTTCAACAGTGTATTTTGGTATAAAGAATTATCAGACTGCGACCATTGATTTCACTTACATCAGATTGCAACAGTGTATTTTGGTATAAAGAATATCAGACTGCAACCATTGATTTTAAAATAGAAACAAGGGTGTTATTGGATTTCAAACCTGAGCTGAGGAAGCTTGCACGAAGCCAAAAGAAGAAGAAAAGGAGCAAGCATGAGAATTTGAAGCGCAGCAGCATTTTATAAAAATATATCTTCCTGCCCATTATAATGCCCCCTCCAATTATGCAGGTGCAAAGAACTTTGACTGAATCTATTCGTCTTGCCTCCCAAAAAAATCTCGTGGGAAAGTGAAGTGGTGTAAGTCTACCATGTTAATCCCATTAAAAGAACAATAGTTGTGAAATAATTTTCAAACCAAAAACATCGTTTTCTCTCTTTGGTAGGCTGAGGGCTCACTAGGCTGAGTTGGGGCAGGGGCTAGCCTCATAAATTTGCTGTATATTAATTGAAGCTAATAATTATTTTAAATTTAGGAATATTTCAAAAAAATGATAAAGCTAACTGAAATAAGTTATTGAGAGAATTGATTTCCATTATATTTTTGAAATTTTCCAAAATCTACAATTGGTTTGGGTTTGTATTTGTTGGCAGGATGGAGATGGATCAGTGCCATTATTTTGGGGGACAGCGGCTGATGGGTCGCTCGTTTTCTCTGACGAACCAACCATCTTACAGGAAGGATGCGGGAAGTCCTTTGCTCCTTTCCCAACAGGTAGGATACATGGATTGAGGTTTGTACTGGTTTTTTTATATATTAAATCTAGGAGCGGTTAAAAAAAAATCAAACTTAGTAGATATTTATAATGAAAACTATTACAAACCTAAACACTAATAGTTGGCATTCCGGGGCAAAATTTTGCAAATTTTTCACTTCTAATAAGAATAAAATACCCATTAAATGTATACTGAAATTGTGGACTTTCAGGATGCATGTTTTTGGAATGGTGTAATTGTTATTGTTATTTGTACAGAGAGAGAGGGAGGGATTTCAAAAACCTGGCAACGCTGGCGAATCGGCGATGTATATAAATTGATGACAGAAGCTGAAAACCCAACATAAATCGCACCAGACACACGACCAGAACCCTGTTGGGGACCAGGGTTGATGTTGGTTTTCACTGTGTAGCACAGTAGCATCTATGATCAACTCGGCCTCGCAGTCGCCGCTCGAGCATACATTCCGAATCCCGATTCACCTTGTAAGAGGCTTGTAACTTGTTAATTAAGTTTCCTGTTTCCATATAACTTGCAACGAGCCAAGCAGAGGGTCAATGTAAATATTTAGGTCCCGGGGATAAGCAACAGGCCGCCAGATTTGGGGTACAAAAGCCCTTGCAGGGACGCACCAGAATAGTAAGTAGGATCTTCATATTAGAAACCGAAGCGCTATTAATTGTAATATTGCAATTTGTTTTTCGCTCCAAACTGTAGGAGCTATACATTTTCAATATATCAGAAAATCGCACGTATGGTTTGCTTGTATAAAAATATGACTTGAAAGTTGACAGTTAATGGTTCGAGGTTCTAAATCGTCGGCACATGATATGATATCTTTCCATATCTTGAGACTTGAACACGCGGGTGGCGGAACAGTCACCAGTGGTAAATGCTCCAGGCTCAGAATTTATTTCTATTCGTGAAAGTTGGTGGACGACGGCAGTTGCAACTTGCCCCCGCCGCCCGCGGGCCGCCAACTTACAGCCTACAGGCTACAGCCAGTGAGCCACAGACTACAGTCACTTCAGTCTTCAGTGTTCACTATTTATACCGATCCGGACTTGGATGTTAAATATATATATATATATATATATCAAAAAATTATTAAAAGAAACTTAAAACTTTTCATTTTCAAACACGCCCGTCATATTGACGGTATTAAAAATTAATAGCACGTTACCGCTGACGTGGATATTTGAAATTAGAAAGTATTTTACGTGTAAAAAACCTAAAAACGGGCAGACGGGCGTCAAATTTAACCCCTGGCACGGAGTCTGCGAAGGATTTGACGCGTCTCAATCGGCAAGCTCTGGACGGCGCCGTCAAGGTCGGCAATGTTTATCCATCCACGCTTTCCCATCTTTCTGTGTGCTCGCCCGCGGAGGGAGGGAAAGCAGGAGGTTTTATGGGGCACAGAGGTAATTGCGTCCCAAAAGCGCTTTGCGTTCTCGAATGGTTCGTTTTTCAGAGAGTAAACACCGAGGGGTTGGTGCAGATTGCTCATATGGTTATCGCCCATGTTTGATCCATTGAAAAAGAAAAGCGCTGTGAGTAAAATTTTCCGGTAACGGATTGATCTATACTAAAAATAAATGCGCTGGTTTCTCCACTTTGATCGAAAGAGACGCCGCCTTTGAGATCAGTGTTGAAACAAGTTGAGTTTGGAATACTATGATATACGATGGAATGTATGCTACTTTAAAAATGTGTTCAAAATAATTGAAAATTGGATTTTTTTCCTTGAAAATAGTTTCTCTTCTTGTGGCGTTTCTTTCTCATTCCTAGAAATCGAAGTTTTCTTTTAATTCGTAATAATTTATATGAAATTCTTTTTATCTATATTCTAAAGCTCTTATTTTTACTTAAAACGTGGGCTTTTATTTAAAACCTTTTTTTTAAGTTATTTAATTATTTAACTTTTTTATTTTTTTTAATTATTCTCTTTATTTTAAACCGTCAGAATTAAAAGCTTTTTTTTTCCCAAAATCATTCTTTCCAAATTATCTTTATTTAAACTTTCGGTTTTCTTTCCGAGTTATCTGTATTTATTTTTTTCCAATTTAAATGGTCTCTTTTTTTCTTTCTTATAAATAATTTTTTCGAAATTTTCTTGTTAATTTAAATTGTGGTTTTTCCTTGTCGCAAATAATTTTTTGTGAAATTATATGAAATATAGGTTATTTGATTTATGTGAGGTTTAGTTTCCATTACATTATTAATTTAAATTTCATGGAGAGGGGTTAAAAGTGAGTGATTGTGATCCCGAGACAGTTGCGTGGCAAGACTTACGTGGCAGCTGGCCCGTCCTTGGTTCTTCCCACACTGGCACACATCGAGGTTTGGTGAGGGTTTATGGCGCCTTCAATGTGCATCCGGCCCGAGGTTGGTCTCGTTTTGTGTGAGCCCCTGGGCTCATTTGCATTGTTGTTCGTTTGAGTTATGATTCCATTCCTCTGTGGCTCATCTGGTTCGACTCTGGAAGAAGATGGGTCTCTGTTGCCCGCTATCCTCTTGGTTATTCATCTAGATGGCAGCCACCCCACTTTTGATTCTGGGTTGCCTATTTATGCTTGCTGGCAACCTCATATTGTTGAGGATCCACCCTCAATTACATTATAGTTATTTTCCAGTTTTATTCAGTTTCCTTTCTAACTTATTTTAAACAAATCCTATTCTAACTATTATTCAATTTATAAATAAAAACATTGGTTGTAACAGCCTTCATTTAAAAATAAAAATAAAACTAACTAAAGTGGACTTAATCAAAACAGCTTATCCAATTGTCATCTCCCTAGTCGGATGCTCCTGCATCAGGCTCCCGAGGTGAATGAATCTCATGGCTCCTGTCCATGAGCTCTTCAATCGAGTACTTGACGCTTTGAATCTGACCTGCATCCAACCAATAATTGTCCTCAATTGGACGGTCCTTCCATTTGACCAAGTACTGTAAATACTCTTTCCGTCGAGTCCGCCTGGCCACCTGAGTATCCAAGATTTGTTCGATCCCTAGAGGCTTGGCTGGAGGCATCTATTTGACCCATGACTCAGTCTCTCCCTGGGTGTCCCGTGTGTGTTCTGTCAAACTGTCCTCCACATTAGCAGTAATGTAAGGGTACAAGTTTACCACATTGAAGATGGGCGAGATCCCTATACCCGAGGGTAGTTGCAGTTCATATGCATTTGCAGAGAACTTTCGCAGTATCCTACAAGGTCCTATTTTTTTCAGTTTCAGTTTGTTATATTCGCCTTTAGGAAACCTTTCTTTGCATAGATGTGCCAGTACCAAGTCCCCTACATTGAATTGCACTTCCTACTGTTTTAAATCTGCCTTCTGTTTATACCTTTGGCTGTTGTCCTGTAATTTGGATTTCACTTGTTCATGAAGTTCGTTGATCACCTTCGCGAAGTCTTCACCATCAACACTCCTTCGTTCCAACTGACCCAAATCCCGTAACTCGTGCACACCACGAGGGTGCATCCCGTATAGGATCTGGAAAGGACTTTTTCCCGTACTCCTGTTGGGTGAATCATTATAAGCGAACTCTGCTTGTGCGAGTACGCGATCCCATTGTCATGAATTTTCACCAACCAGACTACGTAACAGATTCCCCAGACTTCGGTTCACCACCTCAGTTTGCCCATCAGTCTGTGGGTGATAAGCTAAGTTGAAGTTTAGTTTGGTATCTAGCTTTTTCCACAAAGTCCGCCAAAAATGACCTGTGAACTTCACGTCCCGATCTGAAACAATAGACTTCGGCAAACCATGTAATCTAATAATATCTGTGAAGAACAAGTGTGCTACATGTGTGGCATCACCGATCTTCCTACATGGAATGAAATGTGCCATCTTGGTGAAGCGATCCACCACCACCATGATTGAATCGAACCCCTTCTATGTTCTTGGCAAACCTAAGACAAAGTCTAAAATGATTGAGTCCCATGGTCTATCTGGAATAGGCTAGGGTGTATATAATCCTGTATTTTGACTGTGTCCCTTCGCAAGCTGACACATCTTACACCTAGCCACAAATCTTAGTACGTCTCTACGCATTTTCGGCCAATAATAAAAGTGGATCACTTGATCCAAAGTCTTATCAATGCCAAAATGTTCGGCTAAACCCCCACTATGTTTTTCCTGGATTAAGTTTTCCCTCATTGAACATTCCGGAATACACAACTATCCTCCCCTGAACAACAATCCTTCCTGTATGTTATAGTCTAGCCATGAACTGTTGTCTCTCAATAGTGGATTCTGGGAAGCCTCGTACACTTCCTTAAAGTCTGCATCTGTTTCATACAGATTCTTAAGATGCTCAAATCCTAACACCTGCACTCTTCTTTCCTGTAAAATCAAATTTCTCCTACTTAACGCATCTGCCACTTTGTTGGCTTGACCGTTGATGTGTTTCAATACAAATGTAAAACTCTGGAGGTACTCCACCCACTTCACATGTTTATGGTTCAGCTTGTGCTGTTGCATAACATAATGCAATGTAGAATTTTCTGAAAACAAAACAAATTCATTCACCATCAATTAATGTCTCCAATGTTTCAGTGCTTGGACAACTGCATTAAATTCCTTGTCGTAAGACGTATACTTCTGCCTACTCTCATTCAACTTCTCGCTGAAATAGGCCACTGGCTTGTCCTCTTGGCTAAGTACTTCTCCAATGGCTGTCCCAATGGTATCGCAATGAACTTGAAAAAGTTTGTTGAAATCTGGCAACCTCAAAATTGGTCTTTCGGTGATCTTCTTTTTCAGCAGCTGAAAACTCTTTTCCTCTAATTTCGTCTAATGAAAAGGTTGATTTACCTTTTTAACAGTATTCACCATGGGTGCACAAATCCCATTGAAATATTTTATAAATTTTCGATAAAACCTCGCCAATCCATGAAAACTCCGCACTTCAAACAAACTCCTGGGGGATGGCCAGCTAACTATGGATGCAACCTTTTCCGGATCCATCTTTAATTCATTTTCTGAAATCACAAATCCTAAATAAACCAATTCTTTCTTAAAAAAAATACACTTCTTCAAATTTAACAGCAATTTTGTTTTGTTGCAAATTTTCTAAGACATACCTGACATGTCGGAAATGTTCTTCCTCCATCTTACTGAAAATAAGGATATCATCTAGATATACAATCACGAACTTTCCAATGTATTCCTTCAGCGTCTTGTTCATCAAGCGCATGAATGTGTTGGGTGCGTTGCTCAATCCAAATGGCATGACCAACCATTCATACATGCCTTAATTGGTCTTGAAAGTTGTTTTCCATTCGTCCCCTTCACGAATCTAAATCTGGTGATATCTGCTAACCTTCGAAAAATACATCACTTCACTCAAACAATCCATCATGTCATCCATCCGTGGCAAAGGAAACCTATACCTAATAGTGATCTTGTTAATTGCTCGAGAATCAGTACACATCCGCCATTCACCTCCTTTCTTGGGAGCTAAAACAGTTGGGACCACACAAGGAATTAAACTCTCCTGAATCAACCCTTTATCCAACAACTCCTGTACCTACTTCCTAATCTCTTCATTGTCCTTTGGACTCATCTAGTAAGCAGCTTTGTTTGGTAAACTAGTCCCTGGAATGAAATCAATATGGTAACTGATACTCCTCTCTAGTGGCAATTTATCTGGTAGATCATCCACCACAATGTCACTAAACTCCTGCAGCATATCCTGTATCTCCTTAGGTAATTCAATAATCTCAGTATGGATTAACACCGCTCTTGGCCTTCGTACAATTGCATATTTTACCTCATCATCTCCAATCTACTGTAAAAACTCTTTTCCTCCTAACAGTAATGCTTTTGTTCCACATTTTTCTATCGTACCCTCCTCTTTCATAGGTACTAGCGTATGCTTTATCCCATCCTTAGCAAACTTGTAACAATTTGTCTTCCCATCGTGGACAACCTTCCTGTCATACTGCCATGGTCTGCCCAGTAGTATATGGCACACATCCATCAGCATGATATCACAAGTTACTTTATCCTTATACCTTCCAATGTGAAACTCCACTTCGCATTGCTCATCAACCAACAGTTGGGTGTCCTTTTTGTAACCAAGACACCCTATATGGTGTTGGGTTCTTCAATCTTTTTAAACCAGGTTTCTCTACCATTTCAGTGGCTACTAGGTTTTCAGTGCTCCCGCTGTCAATAATCAATTTGCAGCATTTCCCATGTGATTTACACACAGTTCAAAACAGTGCTTTCCACTGTGTCTGGTCAGCTAACTCTTTATCCGGTTTCAACAATACCTTGCTTAACACTAAGGCTTCTCTCATTTCAGGCATGTTCTCCACTTCTTGTGGCGGTGCCTCTGCTTCTTCCGACTGAGCAACATATGCTCCTCTTTTCCCTGCTTGATCACTTTCAGGACATTCAAAAGACCTGTGTCCCCACTTGTGACACTTGTAACACTGATAGGCATTTCCTTTGCCTCTGTCATTACCTCTTCCTAATTGGTAAGGCCTTCCTCCTCTAGTGCTACCTTCTTTTTCAGTTGGTCCTGCAGTTTTTGAACTGTTGCCCTCTTCATTGCTGTTGACAGTTCTGCTCTACCAAAAGACTGTCCTCTTCCTCTACCAAATCCACGTCCTCTTCTGGCATTTTTCTCTCTGGCGATCTTTTCTTCTGCCTTCAAAGCACTTTGATAGGCTTCCTCTATGGACTTGGGGGAAAGAATATGAATCTCATCTAGTATCTCCATCCGTAAGCCATTCACAAACCTTGTTGTCTTTTCCGGGCTATCTTCAACATAACCCGTTCGTAGGTTCACTCTGTAGAATTCTTCTGTATACTCCTTCACAGTCATTGCTCTTTGTTTCAGGTTTTGCACCTGCCTATATAGAGAAATATGATAATCTTTGGGCAGAAACTTACTCTTCATCTTGGCAATCATCCTGTTCCACTTTTTGATCAATTGTTTATTTGACCTTCTACTTTCTGCCTGCACATTGTCCCACCACAGTGCTGCATGTCCCTTCAGTTTGGTGGCTGCAAACCTGACCTTCTTATCTTCATTGATTTCTTCACACTCGAAATATTTATCCATCTCACTAATCCAATCCAACAATACCTTCGTAGATAAACTGCCATCATAATTCGAAAGCTCTGGCTTCGGCTTGCTACCTGCCAATAAAACTAATCTCAATAATTTTATCTTTGGTCCCTCTTCGTCTGACCCATCCGTCGTGGTTGCAACTTCTTCTTCACTGTCATCACCACCTTTTGGATCCCTATGCCTCCCTGCTTCCACTGCTGCCAATCGGGCACTTAGGATCCTGATTTCTTCTTGCAACCCTTCATCGGCTACTCTCCTGATAGATCTACCTCGACCTCTTCTTCCTTCTTCCATTTTTTTTTCTTTTGAGAAAATAACTTCCTCTGATACCAAAATTTGATGGCGATCCCGAGACGGTTGCATGGAAAGACTTACATGGTAGCTAGCCCGTCCTTGGTCCTTCTCGTGCTAGCACACACCGAGGTTTGGTGAGGGTTTATGGCGCCTTCAATGCACATCCAGCCTGAGGTTGATCTCGTTTTGTGTGAGCACAACATCTATGGTATGGCTCGACCTGGGCTCATTTGTGTTGTTGTTCGTTTGAGTTATGCTTCCGTTCCTCTATGGCTTGTCTGGTTTGGCTCTGGAAGAAGATGGGTCTCTGTTGCCCACTATCCTCTTGGTTCTTCTCTGGTTCTGGTCCTCTATCGTTTTCTAGTTATATGAATGTTTTTCGTTGGACCTGGTGGCTGCTGTACACCTGGTTTTCCATGGAGGTCTCAGGTTTGGTTTGTCATTCTGGGTATGCCTTATTTCGATTGTCTGTGATTGATTCTTTTACAACTTGCAGGGGATGTTTTCTAACTGGGTTTTGGTCACATTTTACAGGCCCTCCACTTGTTACTCTTGTCGATGGCTTGGCTGCTTATTTGACAGGTAAAAACCCTATTCTAATTCCACTATTTCACCTTCTTGTAGTTTTTATTAACGACCTTGCTCCTGGTGAACAGGCTGTGGTATCATGGCACTTCAACCGTTGGTTGCACTCAGGTTGGGGTTTCAACTCGTGGTTTGGTTGTGGAGTCCGGCCACCCCTTCAGGTATTCGTCGTGGGTCAAGTTCCTTTTTTTTCTCTGGTGTTGTTGTGTGCTATATAGCTATGCTTCCTCTCTAACAATCTTCTTGTCACTATGCAGGTATCCCTCTCCTCTTTGCTGTGGCTACAAGGGGCTGGCTCTCGGGGATGAAATGTCATGGTCTCGTCCTTGAAGATTTGGGTCCAATGTGCTTAAATCGGGTAGGGTTCTTCCTTGAATACGCTACGCTCTGTGATTGCATTTTGGTTTCAGGCTACAGTTGTTTAACCCTTGGGGTTTCAGTTTGTTGGTCTGTCGATACTTGGTTGCCTCTTGTGCAACGAGCCCATCCTGTTGGTTTTGTTTTCTATTCTGGGAATGTGTTTTGGCATTCTGTTTTTGGTTGTCGTGTCTGTTATTACGTCTGTGTACTGCTTTGGTCTATCTGGGTTGTGGAAACCCTCCTCGGCCTATCTCGTTTGTATGAAGGACTGTTGGTTATTTTTTTAGGGCTCTGTGTCTTGAGGCCTATGTGGAATCTGGAAGTTTTGTCCTGTACTTCCGTGGACCTGATGAATCTATAGATATATATATATATATATATATATATATATATATATATATATATTGTAAATTTCTAATTTAAATCAAATAGTATGTATTTGGTAATGTACCTGGATGGTTTGGCTTTGTCATATTTGAACCTTTCAGTCTCGGTGCACAGTTTGAATGTTAATCACACAATCTGTTGGTTAATTTCTATGCACAGTAATTTATACTTGTTGCTTCTGAAAAAGTGAATACCTGTAAGCTTTCTTTAAATTCATTAAAAAAAAAAATCGTTCTGAGTTATGCTTTTTTTTCATGTAGATGGCAGTGACCCCACTTTTGATTCTAGGTTGCCTATTTATGCTTGCTGGCAGCCTCATACTATTGAGGAACCACCCTTAGTTACATTATAGTTATTTTCTAGTTTCATTCAGTTTCATTTCTAACTTATTTTAAACAAATCCTATTTTAACTACTGTTCAGTTTATAAATAAAAACATTGGCTGTAACAACTTTCATTTAAAAATAAAAATAAAACTAACTAAAAGTGAACTTAATCAAAACAACATGTCCAACTATTGCCTCCCTAGTCGGATGCACCTGCATTAGTGAGAACCATGAATGGGGTTAAAATTGTCTCACAAAACACCCATGGTTCATGGAGCCTAACACAATTCCAATAACTTTCATCCAACATTGGGACTAGCCCTAGTGTAAGCTCAATTTAGTTGAAAGGAAAAAAAAACTCCTAAAAAATTATTCCAAGTTTTTCCTCTTTGTTCTTTAATTTTATTTTACCTCTCAGTACAAAAAATTCAAATCTAAATTATAACTAATTTCCTTATAAATAATTTCTCCTAAATTTTCATTTATTTTGATTTTAATGTGATTATTCGCTATCCAAATAACTTCTCTTAAGATTCTTTTTAACTAAGGTTGAAATACTTACACACATTCCACCATGGCATCAACAACATTATCTAAATTGTATTTTTTTTCCTTTGTAAATAATCTAAAAATAAAATAAAATAAAATTTCTTTATAAGTTTAATCTTATTTAAAAAATCTAATAATTATTTTTCTTTTTTTTTTTGGTTTTTTCTCCTTACTATGAAGCATCAAATTATCGCTTTTCTTTAAAAAGAGTTTCCCTCGAAAATCTACCTTTTTAAGGGTCTTTTTATTCTAGTTCAAAACCATTATAATTGTATTTTTTCTTTTCCCCCCAAAGAATTACTTCTTTCAAAATTCTTCTCATTTAACGTAAAAAATACTTGAAAACGTGAGCAGCTACAGATTGAGCTCACCATGACACTATCAAGATGGTAGTAGTGACACTATCAAAATGGTAGTATGTGTTTGTTTGTTAATATTTTTTAATCAAAATTCACATTTATATTTATATATTATGAATTGACACTATCAAAATGGTAGTATGTGTTTGTTTGTTAATATTTTTTAATCAAAATTCACATTTATATTTATATATTATGAATTGAGTTTTAAGGTTTGATAATTTTTTTTAAATATTCATGATACATGTAGAAGTATCTCATGGATTCCAACATTTAGTTATAGAATTTTCAAAATCTATCTATTTTTAAATTTCCACTTAAGTTGTAAGAGGGTGTAGATTGTGAGTTCATAGATTTTTCATCCATAGTACAAAATACAATTTTTTCAATATTCCTAAAAGAAAATTTAGAATTTTCTTATACTAATGTTAGGAAAAATTAAGAATATACATACCATAAGGACTTCAAGCATGGATTATTTAAGCATTCTTAGGGAAATATCTATGTCAATGCATAAAGTTGAAAATTACTTCAATTACAATGGAAATATAATAATAATAGATCAAATTTCAATGTTTTATTAAGCATGCTAAAATAACCACAACAACAAATCAAATTTAAATTTTTCATTAAGAAAACTAAAACAAGATAGGATTTAGCCACATTGTCCTAATAAATAAACATACTAAAATAACCATGAACTTTTTTAACACATGAGAAAAATCAAATTTACGATCACAAATTTAGAACACGAATGGTATATTTTGTCCTATCATAACAATGATGATAAAGCACAATACCTCTGTTCATATATGTCAGACCAGGGAGGTAACTCCTCAAATGAATTGTGTTTTTCCATTAAGGCTAATCATAGATATATACATGGAGGGAGAGACTCTTAGGCTTCATCTCCTAGTGTCCCTTCATATTCCTATTCTCCTTCTTTTCTATGTACACTATTTACATATATTCACCCAATCCCAATGATTAGGTGTCAACATTCTCCCCTTTAATTTGAAGGGTTGTTGGTGAGTCCAAGCATTGTTCTAAATCTTTCGAACTTTTCTCTTCCAAGCACTTTGGTGAAGATGTTTACAATCCACTTAGTTGTAGAATAATGGTGTAGATGGTTTTGTTGGAAATAATACTGAGAGGGGGGGTGAATCAGTATTATCAGATTAATCAAACTTTTTAAATGCTCAGAAACATATACGCTACTTCAGTTAAGTGAACCGGCGTGTACACGCTACTGTGACGAAGTAAAACAGCGTATAAGAAGAAAACTCACAATTTAGTTAGCTTATTCTTCAATTAAGTGCATCAGGACATTATTCACCACATTAACAGTAAACATGTGCAGTATAACAGAACAGATAAAAAGCCACACACATGAACACCAAGATATAAGGTGGAAACCCAATGTGGGTGAAAACCACCTGCTGCAAGTTGTCTCTATCTTTCTTTAAAATGAAACTTCAGTTTACAATCTTTTGTACTGGTGCAGCCTTATACCAGTACGCAGGCTACAACCTGCAGAAGGCTACAACCTTCTCTCGTTCTCCAAACTTCCTTGGAAGGGAGCTCCAACCCCCTTTACTCTTGTACTAGCCAAGATACTAGTACGTAGGTGCTGACCTACAATCTTCCTTCTTTCAGGTATCACTTTTCATACATTTTCAGACTTGGATATTCCTGAAGCACAACATTACAATCTGAAGACCACAATTCATTCAATTTCCACAACAGATCATTGAAGCATAAAACAACCAAACTTTGAATCACTGAACCACTGAACCCTGTCAATCACCAGTTACCAGAACACAGAGCAGACTACAGAACTCTGCAATAACAGTCAGACCCCACTGTAAACCCAAAATCAAGCTTCAAAAGATATACGCTACTTTAATGAGCAAAACCCGCGTATACACGCGCTTTTACCGAAGCCAACCTGCGTACAGATCTAAAAATAAACTTTCTCAATTTGCAGCTGTACCAGACATTAGTTAGACCCAGAACGTAACATTGCGACAATATGCAGATCTAGAAATACGCATAATCAACCATATCATGATAGTGCATTTCAAACCATTAGATCCCGATCTATCCTTAGATCTAGTCTTCCATCAACCGATGTGATCTCTCCTTGGCTTAGATCAAGCAACTCAGAACCTGCATATCAGATCTCTTTCTCTCTTAGATATTCAAGCCTTGTCGAAAGATAATTTTGCCTAATGATCTTCTTCTCCTTATATAGCCTTAGGCCTTTCTCAATACCAAGAGCCAAAACCATAGTAACACAATACCATCAACTTTAAAACTAGGGATCGACACGCCCGTCGAGACATAATGATCCGAAATCATAGGCACAACTTCCAAGGACTAACCACCATGGACCAAAGGAATCTTTCCACATACACGCGCTTTTTCTGAATCGAACTAGCGTGTACACGCGACTTGGGCTTAACGAAACGGCGTGTATGAGCTTCCTTGGCATGCTGTACTGAGATCTGTCTTCTGATTAAGTTGCCATCACCTGTACCAACCTCTGAGTGAGTTGCCATCAAGGACAACACTTAAATCATAATGCCAACAATCTCCCCCTTTGGACTTGATGGCAACCACCATACCAAGTCACTCTCCCCCTTTGACATCAAGGGCAAAGGGCTATGCTCCCCCTGAGGACATGCTGATACCTCTGCTTGGCTGTGCTGACTCGTGCTCCCCCTGACAGTAGACCAGATCTGCAAAAGATGTTCTTCAACAAGAACCAAGACTTATACACCATAAGGGACCGTCCTATCACCAAAAGACTCAATACATACATCCATACTCCCTACCAAGAGGGGACAAATCAGAAACAACCAATTATATTACAGCATTCATCCCAGGCATAGTGGGGAAACCAACATAGGCCGTTACATGACCTTGACACCATAAAAGAAATATGACAAGAGAGATACATGACATAGAGACAACAGATCTAGACCAAGACTTAGGAAAGGCACCAGCAGCATCTGATAAACATCTTGTTAGATCAGCAACCAGGATTTCTTTCTGAGCTCCTTCTCCTGAAATCAACAACCAAAACATCTGAATGCCAACAATGCTTTATGAGACTTTTAAGCTGCTCCCCCTGAACCTGTGCCTGTTGCACTCCCTGAAACTGTGCCTGAAGAATTCTGACATTCCCATTGCTGTTCAGAACTTCAGAGTTTTCCCTTGCTGTTCAGAACTTCATATACGTGATTTATTCTGTATAAAACTGCGTATGTACGCGGATATTCTTACTGCAACAAGCGTCCAGTATACACGCGACTTACCCACCATGAATCCGCGTATATACGCGCGTATCCCTTCCGTAACCTGCGTATACCAACTTTTTGTAGAACAAACAAACTTTAACAACAGGATGAAGCATCAACTACTCCCAGCTTTTGTCTGAGATATTCAAAAGTTTCCCTGGGCAGTGGCTTTGTGAGAATATCGGCAACTTGCTCCTTAGAAGGAACATACTCCAACTTGACCTTCTGCTCAAGCACTTGTTCCCGAAGAAAATGATACTTGATTGGTATGTGCTTGGTCTTTGAGTGCATGACTGGATTCTTTGAAATGCTGATTGCACTTGTATTATCACATAAGATAGAGACAGGTGGAGTGCAAGTGATTTGAAAGTCCTGCAAGGTCTGCATCATCCAAAGAAGTTGTGTGCAACAAGATGCTGCAGCCACATATTCTGCTTCAGCTGTAGATAAGGCAATCGAACTTTGTTTCTTGCTGAACCAAGATACTAATCTGGAACCCATGAAGAAAGCACCTCCACTTGTGCTTTTCCTATCATCCACACTTCCAGCCCAATCTGCATCTGTGTAAGCATGAAGAGTGAGATCTGTATTTCTAGGATACCATAAGCCATAGTTTTGGGTCCCTTGAAGATATTTAAAGATTCTTTTGACTGCCTGAAGATGAGTTTCCTTTGGGTTGGCTTGAAATCTTCCAACCATTCCTACTGCATGTGTAATATCTGGTCGAGTACCTGTCAAATAAAGCAAACTCCCAATCATGGATCTATAAGTGGGTTGGTGGACTGCTGCTGATTCATCATTTGCACTGAGGCTGCCTCCTGTAACCATGGGTGTACATACTGGCTTTGACTCTTCCATGCCATACTTCTTCAAGATCTGCTTGAGGTATTTGGTTTGAGACAAGAAGATACCTCCTTCATTTTGTTGGATTTGCAATCCAAGAAAATATGTCAATTCTCCAAGAAGTGACATTTCGAATTCTTTCTGCATAACCAAGGCAAAGTTTTGACTCATAGTCTCTTCATTGCTGCCAAAAATAATATCATCTACATAAACAACAAGAATTAGCAATTTGTTATTTTCAACTTTTATATAGAGATTGCTATCTGCTGATCCTTTTGAAAAGCCTTGTTGGTGAAGATATTTGTCCAACCGATAGTACCAAGCCCTTGGAGCTTGTTTGAGCCCATAGAGTGCCTTTTTCAATCTGCATACAAGGTTTGGATCATTCCCAAGAATGAACCCATCTGGCTGCTCAATATATACTTCTTCTTCTAAGTCTCCATTCAGGAAGGCTGATTTCACGTCCATTTGAAATACCTTGAAGTTTTGAAAGCTTGAGAGAGCAAGGAACATTCGGATGGCCTCTAGTCTTGCCACAGGAGCAAAGGTCTCTTCAAAATCTATTCCTTCTTGCTGTGCATACCCTTTACAAACAAGTCTGGCCTTGTTTCTAATTACTTCTCCATTTTCATTTAATTTATTCTTGAAAACCCATTTTGTTCCTATTACATTCTTATCTTTTGGTCTAGGAACTAATTCCCAAGTGTTGTTCTTTTCGATTTGCTCAAGTTCTTCATCCATTGCTTTGACCCAACATTCATCTTTGCATGCCTCTTTCACATTTTGTGGTTCAATGGAGGAGAGTAATGCCAAGTAGCTTGAAGCTTCTGCAAGTGTCCTTCTTGTTTGTACTCCTGCTTCTTTCTGCCCCACAATCTGAGTTTCTGGATGATTCTTTTGAACATATCTGGATGGAGTCTTCTCTTCCGTTCTTGTCTGCTCCTCTGGTTCTTCTTGAGATTCTTCTTCTTCTTGAGGTTCTTCTTCTTCATTATTTCGCCTTTGAGAGTAACCTTCATCTTCTTCAATGTCTTCATGATGAACTTGCCTAGGAATATATCCCTTCTCATCAACCACTATATCAATACTGTCAACAATTCTGCCAAGTCTTTTATTGTAGCACTTGTATGCTTTGCTATGTGGAGAATAACCAAGAAGAATGCCCTCATCTGCTCTAGGTTCAAGTTTGCCAAGTTGCTCATCAGTATTCTTGATATAACATTTGCTCCCAAAGATTTTGAAGTGCTTCACGGAAGGAGTTTTACCACTCCAAAGCTCATGAGGTGTTTGAGTGCTGTTTACTCGGACATTTGTTTTGTTAAGAATAATAACAGCAGCATGTGCAGCTTCACCCCAGAAGGTTGCAGGAGTACCTGATTCATCGAGCATAGCACGAGCCATTTGTTGGATAGTTCTGTTCATTCTTTCCACAACCCCATTTTGGTGAGGAGTTCTAGCTGTAGAGAATTCTCTTCTTATCCCATGTTCATCGCAGAAATCGAAAAATTCATTTGATGTGAACTCCCCACCTCTATCAGATCTGAGGCACTTAATTTTGTGTCCTGATTCATTTTCAGCCAATGCTTTGAAGGATTTGAATTTTTCGAATGCTTCATCTTTGTGCTTCATAAGCCCTAACCAAACAAACCTTGAGAAATCATCAATGAATAATATCAGATATTCTTCTCCTCGAGGTGTCCTTTTCCTAAATGGACCACATACATCTGTATGGACTAGCTCAAGAGGCAAGCTAGCTGATCCTTCCTTCTCTGGAAAGTTAGTTCTGGTTTGCTTTCCAAACTGACAAGATTTGCATATGGTGTTGTCTGGAATTTTGATATCTGGAAGATCGCGAACTGCCTGATATTTGCATGCTTTCCTTATTTGTGAGAAACTTAGATGTCCCAACCTTCGATGCCATAACCAGTGCTCTTCATCCTTGCTAAGATAGCATTGTTGTTGTCCTTCTTCAAATATGTACAGATTATTTGGAGTTCTTTTGCCCTTGAGAACTGTTTTTCCTGTATCAAGATCACGAACAAGACATCCATTCGATCTAAAAATAACCTCGGTTTTTTGATCACACATCTGGCTGACACTTAGAAGATTATGCTTTAATCCATCAACATATAAAACATTTCCAGCCTTGACCTTTTCTTTCAAAGGAGCAATACCTTTTCCTTTTATAGTTGCAGGAGTATCATTTCCAAAAGAAACTTTCTTTCCCTTTTCTAAAGTAGAATAAGATTCAAGTTTTTCTTTATCACCTGTCATATGTTTCGAACATCCACTGTCGATGTACCATAGATTTTCCTGTCCTTCTGCATAAAATGCTATCCCACATCTTTCTGTTTGAGGTTCCTTTATTCTCCATGTTTTGGTGCTTGTGGCTTGTTCCTTTTTCTCCTAAAACCTGCTCCTGCATTCAGAGTCTTTATGACCAAAATTATTGCAAATAGAACATTCAACTTCATTTTCAAGAACCGAAAAGTTGTTATAGGTCCTTTTTGTAATCCCTGTCATACTTCTTTGTTTTTGAGCTTCCCTAGTCATGATTGTTTTATATGCAACACATTGAGCTGCTTTGTGACCAAAGTTGTGGCAAGAAAAGCATTGTCCATTGAAGAAGCTTCTGCGGTTATTGAATCTACCAGCCAACTGATTGTAATTTCTATTTTCATCTATTCTTGAGCCAAACTGAGAAGATTTTACCTGTGGTTGGTTGTAGCTTTTGTTCATCCTTAAGGAGGATTGTCCCTGATAGTTTCTGTTTGTAATTCGTCCCTGCTTTACCTGATTATCTTCATTGTTCTTCCGCTCATTTCTTCTTGCTGCATCAAGATAACTTTTTGAGGTGGATGCTTGAGAGGTTTCTCCATTATAGCCCAAACCTGTCTTGTTTAGAGGAGACCGCTGCACACTGATAATCTCATCCAAAGTTTCAGATCCTTTGACAAATTTAAGATTAATAGCTTTTGTTTTCTCAATTTCTTTTCTGAGACCAACAATTTCACCTTCTAGTTTTTCAAGATGTTTTTCCTTTTCATCAATCTGAAATTGCAAAGTATCAATGATCACATTCTTTTCTTCTATGCCTCTCTTGAGTCTAGTGATTTCATTATAGAGATTATCCACATCTACAGCATCTTCATAATCATCATCTTCAAATGCCATTAACAGCTTATATTTATTACCTTGTTCCTCTTCATCACTGTTTGATAAGCCATCACTATCTTCATGGGTGTAGTAGCTTTTCTTATTTGCACTTTGTTTCTTGTTCCATCTAGCAGGTTCTTTTCCTTTATCCTTATAAGGACATTTTGCAGCATAATGACCTACTTTCCCACAAGCAAAGCATTTGAAAGGTAGCTTACCTCTGAACCTTCCAGAACCCCTTTGAAGATTTCTGACAAAATTTGATTCTTCTTCCTCTTCTTCTGGAACATGGCTTGATTCATAGTAATCTTCTTTTCCTGATGCCTTAAAAGCAGCTTCCCTTCTGTCAGATGGACCTCCCTTTCTCATTTCATAAGCGGTTAGAATTCCATGTAGCTGAGACATAGTGAGAACACGGAGATTTTCTTTTTCTTCTATTGCAGATACTTTAGATTCAAACTTGGGGGATAATGATCTTAGAATCTTTTGAACTACTATAGTTTCTCTTATTTCTTCACCCAAATTTTTCATACAATTAACAATCTCATCTACCCGAAGAAAATAATTAGCCACACTTTCATCATTATACATCTTGAGAGTCTCATATTGAATCCTGAGAGTTTGAAGTTTAGCTTGCTTTACCTGTTCATCTCCTTCATAGCTAGTGATCATTTTGTCCCATATTTCTTTTGCTGATTTGAAGTGCATGACCTTCATGAATTCTGTTTGAGATATACTTCCTAATAGAGTACTGACTGCTTTTGCATTTGTTTCATACTTCTTTTTCTCAGCTGGATCTGTAGGAGTAGCTGAAGGAAAAGCATAGCCTGTTTCTACAATGTTCCAAACTTCTGTACCAAGAGATTGAAGATATGCAGTAACTCTTACCTTCCAATAATTGAAATTTGTCCCATCAAAAATCGGTGGCCTGATTGATGCTTCTTTCTCGTAGCTGCTCATGATGAATGATCTACCTTCAAGCGATCAAGCTTCTCTGAAGGACCTGCTCTGATACCAATTGTTGGAAATAATACTGAGAGGGGGGGTGAATCAGTATTATCAGATTAATCAAACTTTTTAAATGCTCAGAAACATATACGCTACTTCAGTTAAGTGAACCAGCGTGTACACGCTACTGTGACGAAGTAAAACAGCGTATAAGAAGAAAACTCACAATTTAGTTAGCTTATTCTTCAATTAAGTGCATCAGGACATTATTCACCACATTAACAGTAAACATGTGCAGTATAACAGAACAGATAAAAAGCCACACACATGAACACCAAGATATAAGGTGGAAACCCAATGTGGGTGAAAACCACCTGCTGCAAGTTGTCTCTATCTTTCTTTAAAATGAAACTTCAGTTTACAATCTTTTGTACTGGTGCAGCCTTATACCAGTACGCAGGCTACAACCTGCAGAAGGCTACAACCTTCTCTCGTTCTCCAAACTTCCTTGGAAGGGAGCTCCAACCCCCTTTACTCTTGTACTAGCCAAGATACTAGTACGTAGGTGCTGACCTACAATCTTCCTTCTTTCAGGTATCACTTTTCATACATTTTCAGACTTGGATATTCCTGAAGCACAACATTACAATCTGAAGACCACAATTCATTCAATTTCCACAACAGATCATTGAAGCATAAAACAACCAAACTTTGAATCACTGAACCACTGAACCCTGTCAATCACCAGTTACCAGAACACAGAGCAGACTACAGAACTCTGCAATAACAGTCAGACCCCACTGTAAACCCAAAATCAAGCTTCAAAAGATATACGCTACTTTAATGAGCAAAACCCGCGTATACACGCGCTTTTACCGAAGCCAACCTGCGTACAGATCTAAAAATAAACTTTCTCAATTTGTAGCTGTACCAGACATTAGTTAGACCCAGAACGTAACATTGCGACAATATGCAGATCTAGAAATACGCATAATCAACCATATCATGATAGTGCATTTCAAACCATTAGATCCCGATCTATCCTTAGATCTAGTCTTCCATCAACCGATGTGATCTCTCCTTGGCTTAGATCAAGCAACTCAGAACCTGCATATCAGATCTCTTTCTCTCTTAGATATTCAAGCCTTGTCGAAAGATAATTTTGCCTAATGATCTTCTTCTCCTTATATAGCCTTAGGCCTTTCTCAATACCAAGAGCCAAAACCATAGTAACACAATACCATCAACTTTAAAACTAGGGATCGACACGCCCGTCGAGACATAATGATCCGAAATCATAGGCACAACTTCCAAGGACTAACCACCATGGACCAAAGGAATCTTTCCACATACACGCGCTTTTTCTGAATCGAACTAGCGTGTACACGCGACTTGGGCTTAACGAAACGGCGTGTATGAGCTTCCTTGGCATGCTGTACTGAGATCTGTCTTCTGATTAAGTTGCCATCACCTGTACCAACCTCTGAGTGAGTTGCCATCAAGGACAACACTTAAATCATAATGCCAACAGGTTTTTTTGGCCTCAATGTGATATCGAATCAGATGGTATTTTGTATTGATGTGCTTTGTTCAGTCATGGAACTTTGGGTTCTTGTCCAATCATGAGTGGAGTTGAATGCACTTGTTTCACTTGCAAATCTTCCAGAATTCTCCTGAGCTACACAATCTCCTTTGTTTCTTCAGTTGCTGCCACATATTATGCCTCTGTTGTGGAATCTACTAGAACTGATTATTTGTGTAACCTCCAGGAGACATCTCCTGATCCAAGACTCATAGCATAACCGAAAGTAGATACCCTATTTTCTTTATCTCCATAGAAGTCTAAATCAGAGTATCCAATCAAGTTGAAGTTGCCCACCTGTGTATACTTAAGCCCAAAGTCTTGAGTTCCCTTCAAGTACTTTAGAACTCTTTTCGTAGCAGACCAATGCCCCTCAAAATGATTTTGCATAAACCTGGAGAGGATTCCAACATCAAATAAAATGTTTGGTTTGGTAGTAGTCAGGTAGTTGAGACTTCCTATAAGTTGTCTATACTTTGTTGCATCCTCAAATTCTTTTCCTTCAATGGATGTGAGATTTAAGTTTTGTTCCATTGGAGTAGACAAAGGATTGCACTCATCCATGCCAAACTTTTTCAACATATCTCCAATGTACTTCTTCTGAGAGAGGAATATAAACTTTGAATGTTGAGTTACTTCAATACCAAGGTAGTAGTGAACATACCCCAAGTCTGTCATTTCAAAACATTTCCTCAATTCCTTCTTCATGGATGCAATATAGCTCTCATTGTTCCCTATAATCAAAAGATCATCTACATACACCACAAGATATACAACTGTTTTGCCATCTTTCTTGACAAACAAAGTTGCATCATCAAGATCATAATGTTTGAAGTTGAGTTTCAACAGATGCTCAGTTAACTTCTTGTACCAGGCTCGTGGTGCTTTCTTGAGGCCATATAATGATTTTACAAGCTTGCATATTTTATGTTCCTGACCCTTCACAACAAATCCTTCTGGCTGGGACATTAAAACATTTTCTTTCATATCTTCATTCAAGAAAGCAGTTTTTACATCCATTTGATGGAATTTCCAACTGTTCCGAGCTACCAAGGCAAAGAATGTCCAAATGGTAGCCCATTTTGTTGTGGGGGAAATAGTATCCTCATAGTCGACCCCTTCTTTTTGTGCAAAAACGTTTTCCACAAGCCTGCCTTTGTGCTTGTCAAGTGAGCCATCATCTTTATACTTGTCTTGTAGACCCACTTGCAGCCTATTGGTTTGGTTCACAATGGAGGATCAACGAGCTTCCAAGTGTCATTCTTTATCAAGGCATCATACTCTTTTTTCATCGCTTCTTTCCATTCATCATGAGAAGCGTTTTCTTTGAAGGAATGGTTCAAAATCTGAAGACAAATTTAGTTCACAATCATAAGAAACATCCATATCAACAGGTGAATCAGAATCATCTACATCACCTCCATTTTGCTTGGTTAAATTTCTTATTTCTTTCCAACCTCATCCGGAAAAGCACTTTCAAGTGTCTTTTTCAGTCATTTTGGAGGACCTTTCTGAGATGGCTCAAGCTACTCAGTTGACTGAGTTGGGACTGAATCAAGATTGAGTCTCCCAATTTTATCAATCACATCACTCAAAGTGTCGTCAGTGGCTGAAGCTTCATGTAGGGGAGAGAGTGCTTCAAAATAAGATTCCATAAATTGATCCAGTATAGGAATCCCCCCTTCAAGATGTGGAGTCTCATTATCAAATTCTTGAAAATAATTGGCATGTCTGAATCTATCCAAGTGATCAAGTTGTTGGTCAACAACATTGTCAGCCTTGGAAGTTTCAATAAAGATCACATCTCCAGACACTACAACCTTCTTATTAACTTCATCATAGAGACGATGTGATTTGGAGGTATTTGAATACCCCAAGAAGATACACTTATGATTCCTTGCACCAAGTTTGTTTCTTTGTTCCTTAGGTATCAAAGCATAATAAATGGAACCAAAGACCCTAAGATGCTTTACCGAAGGAATGTGGCCATACCACATTTAATAAGGAGTCTATTTTCTAAGAGCATTAGATGGACATCTATTCTTTATATACGCAGCTCATAGAACTGCATAAGTCCAAAAAATCAATTTTACATTCTTGAAAAACATCATGAAACGTACCATATTTAAGATTGTCTTGTTCATTCTTTCAGCGACTCCATTTTGTTGGGGATTATAAGGCACAGTGGTTTTATTTTTTATCCCATGCTAGCAAAGATAGTTTTAGAATTCATTTGAAGTGTATTATTTTCCATTATTAGTGCGAATAGAGCCAATATAAGATTTTGGATCATTTTCAATCCATACACGAAAGTTCTTGAATGTTTGAAAAGCATTATATTTTTTCTTCAATAAATAAACCCAACACATTCTAGTGTAGTCATCAATAAATGTCATCATATATGTATTTCCATTTGCAAAAGGAACATGCATTGGGCCACATAAGTCTAAATGAATAAGTTAAATTTTTCTATGTGCTCTGGAATGTGAATCGTGAAAATATTATTTATTGTTCTTTCCTAAGATATAGGCATCACATTGCTTTAGTTTCCTAGGAATTGTAGGCAAACTAGTAACACCACTTTTCTTCAACATACGAAGGTTGTCATAATTCAAGTGTCCAAATATAGCATGCCATAAAAAACTTGATGGAAATGCACCTTCATCATAATGAGAATTGTATGAGAAGTTATGTGTATGAGAAGAGGTTCCTTGCATCTTCAAAAGTCTTTCTTCTTCTATCCCCATCATGACAAGTGAGTGATATGATGTTTTTATTACCTCAACCTTGCCATCAAACATATGAATGGAGTTTCCTTGCTGGTGGATGTGAACCAAAGACAACAAGTTTCTCCTCAGCTCCGGGAGATATGGAACGTCTAGCAGAAGAAAGTCTGGAAGACCAGGCAGTTTGAGCCTAATTGTGCCAAGCCCTGATGGCTTGAGTTTTGACTTGTCTGTAAAGTATAATACTCCATCAACATTGTCAATAAATTCTTCAGAAAAATATCTTCTAGAATTCATGTGGCAATTTTCCCCTAAATCAAGCAACCAATCATTTTTCCAAGAAGCAAGTGAAGCATTAAATAAGTCTTCAGTTACTCCAATATTACAATGTGCCACAACATAATGAGCAGATTTGGGTGCTTTACCTTTTCCTTTGTCATTGGTTTTACCTTTAGCTTCATTTCTTTCCTCCTTAATTTTGGCCCAAGGCAACTTACATGTGGATGCATGATGTCCATCTCTATTGCAACGTATGCAATGACGATCAAAATTTTCTCCTTGGAATTCTATGCCCCCTTGCCTCTAAAATTCCTTCTTCCTCTACCTCTTCGGCCACCTCTTCATCTAGAAGAATCTTATGCATGATTATACTCTCTATGTGAAAGACACACAACTTCTTCAGAACACTGAGGATCTATCTTCTTCTCGAAAGCCTTCTCTCTCTCAACAAACTTCTTCTCAAGGGAGTCAAAGGTAATCTTGTTGAGGCTTCCACTTGTTTGCAATGAATCAAGATAATTCTAATAAGTGGGATATAGTGCCTTGACATAAGCTATGAGAGGAATGTCTATTTGAATGCCAGTGGTTTTTATATCATGCATAATGGATCTTACTTCTGATGCTAAAGCAAGAGGGACATCATTTTTCAATTCAAGACTAAACAATTTAATCATCAATTGGACAACTTCATGTTCAGAGTGTGAGTCATCCAATTCCTTCAACTTTTGTAAGGCTTCAAAAGCATTTGAAAATGGTGAAATATGGTGACTCACCTCTTTATTTACAGATGTTTCAATCAAGGCATAGGTCTGTCTATTCTTATTTTTCCATATGGCAATCTCCTTACCTGAGTTGGGCTTTTCAGGTTCATTATCTCCTTCTCCTACACAAAATCCTTTCCACAGCTCATTGAAAAGGACAGTGTGGTTTATCTTCCTTGACCATTCAGGATAGTTCTCTTTTCCTAAGAGAACTACTCCAACAATAGATATCAATGAATGCATTTAAAATTTGTGTACTATGTAAAAAAAATGCACTCGGTTGGTAATAAATTGTAAAAAAGTTGTACTTCTGGTGGCAAAAAAATACATTTAGGGTGGAAAACTTTGTTTCACTTTGGAAAATAAAATGAGGAATAATATATCATAATTAATATTGGGAGAGGGATTATATGTGGGAGGTGTTGTATGGTGGAGGTGATATATGAGGGAGGTGGTATATGAAGGAGTTATATAACAAAGGTGTTATATATTATAACTATAAGGCCATTCAACGTAATACCACTCAACGTATTATCATCAACCATAACACCAGGAGATATGACCGAGCCAAAAGTGGTATGATGGTATAGTGGTATAGCGGTATATGGGGAGGTGTTACTAGTGAAGTTCAGGGAGGTGTTACCAGTGGGGTCAACATGTGGTATAGTGGTATGGTAGTATATCTCTTCGTTCACCATGAGATATACCAGCAGTAGCGGAGTCGAACTGGTGTTGTGTGAGTATGACTTGAGTCTAGTGAACTATCACATTGATAGGAACACCGTTCTTGTAGAGGAGAGAGGGGAAGAATGATTGGTCGACGACAAATGGTGGTTTCAGCAAAGTCCATAAGGTGGTAATATGGTGCATTGAAGTCGGGGTGGTGAGATGGATACCAATCGACAGTATGGTGGTATAGTGTATTCGGTATGTTTTATGGTAGTATGGTGGTTGGAAGGATTCAATGTAAGGAGATCACAATGAGATTCAATATGCACTACAGGATTGAGGTGATAACATTCAACATACCATGGCGGTAACTCCAGGCAGCACAAGTGATATATTTAGTAGGATTCAGTGATAGGTATGCAATGGTATACATTCTTACCGCGGAGTCGATACCATTCAACTTATTATGGAAATCGATGGCATCAATCTTGGAAAGCTTGAAGGTGATACTAGCATATAAAACCGATATATTACAACAGAGATATATGTTATAATTGGGATTATAATACCATTCACGTAGAGGGAAGGGAGGAGTTGATCCATAGTCACAGCAGTACCACAGCTTTCCACGCTCACCACACCACAACACCTCCAGGAGGCAAACCTTTGACCACAACACCTTTGTTCGATGTAACACAACACCTCCAGGAAGCACACCTCTAACACCCTCATGCATTCAACATATCCAAGAAACAACTTGACTCTTCAACAATAGGAATAGAATGCACATAATTTGGCAAGGATATGACAGTCTACAGAAATGAAGAACAGGGGCAAGAAGGAAGCAAAAAATAGTGGTTGGGACTTGTGCTCTGATACACTGTCAAGCCAGGGGGTAACTCCTCTAATGAATTGTGTTTTTCCATTAAGGATGATCATAGATATATACATGGAGGGAGAGACTCTTGGGCTTCATCTCAGAGTGTCTCTTCATATTCCTATTCTCCTTATTTTCTATTTACATTATTTTACATTTATTCACCCAATCCCAATGATTAGGTGTTGACAATATCATGCTAGTATAATAAGCCTCTTTCATCTCGTCACATTCAAGGGCTCTTCAATGAAAACTAAACCCTAACAAGTGCACCCAAAATGACACTCTAAACATCAATACAAATCCCAAGCAAGACATCTCACTAACATCTTCACGTTAATCCTTATATCTTCCAAGCAAGTTAACATCAAAAAAATAGTCAAACCGCAAGATCTCCAATTTACATCACACAAACTATCAAGGAGATTCACAAACTTGTATCCCACAAGATACAATACTCAAAACTTGCATCTTACAATGTGATAAACCTTAATGCTAGCATACTATAAGCATTAATCCTTGTTACAAGTGTAATACATGATATTCCAAGATTTTCCAAATAGCTAGCATTACACCAACTATCAATTTCTAAGAGACAAAGTATTTTTCTTAATAAATACCCTCTCCTTCATTTATATAGGCTAATGGGAGAGAGAGAGAGACCAAAAATAAATATGGAATAAGTCAATAAGAAACCCTAATATATTGCATTAAACAAAACCCTAGATGGAAAAACCGCTAAGCAAGGTATTGGGCATGTTTTGTTTTCTTTGTAGATTTCCAAAGTAAATGGGGTATAGAGGGTTTGTTCACACCCCTCCCCTCCACATTAAAAAAAAAGAAAAAGAAAAAAACTTGGGGTGTATGGAGGTGCACCCCTAAAATAAATTATATTGGTTTGTTTTAGATCCTTTTTTTGTCATGTTGGTTGTTTTTCCTGGTTAGTGGTTTCTAGGTTATGTCTTTGTGTATCGTGTGTGTATGCCATTGATATTCTTAAGTTTTTGGATTATATTAGTAATATTTTTCTTGCAAAGGTTTATTAAATTCTTCTTGTGATATCAAATTAAGGTTATTAGCTTTAAGGGAATATCTTTTTTTCTAGGGTTCAACTAATTTTGTGAAGAGAAAGTATCTCTTGGGTTTGTGATAAATATATGCTTGAGTGGAAGCTTTTTGTAGTGAATCTTATGTAAATAAAATGACAAACATTTCAATAGTAGGAATAAAGGAAACTTAGTGACCAAATATTTGAGTTATGGGAGCTAAGGATGGAATATCTTATTGTAGACAGAGAACTATGAGTTGTTGAGATTCCACATACAAACCTTACCAATATATTAAAAAAAATCGGGAAAAGTTGGAAAGAAAGGCATGAGTACACTAAATTTTCCTCTCCAATATGGTGTTTTCAAATGTCTCCATAGAAGACACCATAAAGAGGTTGTGAGAAAAGATAGGGAGTATCAATCAATTTCTCTGATAAACAAGTTGTTTCTTTAAAATAAGTGCATCATCTTAGGATGGAAGATGGTGACTCCCTAATAGAGAATCTGAAGACCTTCAATACTATGGTAAATCAAATTGTTGTTATCGATATTAAGATGGAGGAATAAGATAAGCGCATTATATTATTATGTTATCTACTAGACTCCTAGGATAATTCATTAGTAGCAATTGGAAGTAGCATTAATTTTTCATCAAGTTTGAAGATGAAATCACATCCTTGTTATCAAAGGAAATGAGGATTTTGATCTAGAAAGAGGTCAATCCAAAGAGAGAGAAAATAAGTCGTTGAAGGACAAATCTAAATTTGTAGCTAAAACTTATTCTCTAGGACAATATTTAAGGAAAAGCTTGAAATGTGATCAAGTTTTGTGTTATAAGAAAGATTGCATATCTAATAATGTCGATAAAAGTAAGGTATTTGATAATTCTCCTTCCTTAAATGAAAATCTTCGTAGAATAAGTAAGATCTCCCTAACATCTTGTTGTGAGTTCTACAACAACCTCATTTTATTAAAAAAATAGATAACTTTAAACAAAATATCAGATATAAATTTTATATTATAAATAACCATATTTGATTTATTCGCATCTTTATAATAATAATAAAAATAAAAATAAAAAATTATCCAAACACCTACATAAATTTTAATCCATATAATTGGTCATGTTATAATTCTTGTGCACTCGCGAATTTCCCAGATTTCCGTGGATGGTGTATTCAAATAAATGTTTCTTTATTTATTGTTTTCAAACTTTCGATATTTATGATTTGTGTCAGGTGTCCAACTATTTTCTTAAAATGCCACGTGGTTTCTACCTTGAACTCCCAGAAAACTAGATTACCTATATTCAATAAAATTAATTTTCAGTTTGTGCATTTTCTTATTTTTTAGTTTTTCTTATTTCTTTTATATTTGAGATATGATTTTAAAAGAACTTTGTCATAAACCCATATTTCCCGAATATCCCTATTATTTGAATAAAAGTTATTTATTTTTAAATGTTCTTTTTTTTCTCATTTTACCTTATATCTCGAATCTAGATGTTTTAGAAAAATGCCTCATTGCTGAACGACCCGGAGCCCGGATACGTTTGCATCCCCAAATTTATTAGTTTTGATTTGATTTCTAATGGCGATCATTCCACAACTTTCCCTGTGTCTATGTGAACTACAGGGGTTGGTGGCTATGTGCATGACCATTTCCTTCCCCAAAATGTAATGCTTTCATTTTCGACATGCCTACACTATGGAATACATCTCTTTTTCATAAGTGGGATACTTTCGAATTGTATCCGAAAGTGTATCGTTGTCATATTCCACTCGATGGTCCTATTGGGTAAGAACTACACCAATAACATAGTCGTGGGCATATGTCTCGATTTCAAATGGTTGTTGTAGGTCTGGCAATGTGAGCACTGGTGCATAGCAGAGGTGATGATTCAACTCGACAAATGACTTTTGTTGGGATTCACACCAAAATAAATTTTATTTCGCTCTGCCCTTGGTGACTTGACTCAAAGATCTAGTGATATAAGATAATCGCAACAAATCCCCTATGATAGAAGTTGGCAAGACCTAGAAAGCAATGGAGCTCTGTTAGAGTGGTTGGGGTTGACCAATCCCGAATAACTTGTATCTTGGCTAGGTCCACATGCACACCTTGCTCATCAATGATGTACCCTAGATATTTAACATGGGTCATACCAAAAGTGAATTTGTCCACATTAGCACACAATTTTTGTTGTCGCAGGGTTTGGAGGGCTTGTTAGATATGGTGTATGTTCTCTTGCCACAAAAATGTCATCCATCATCTGCATGAAGGTTGTGGGGGAATTCGTCAACCCGAAAGGAATGACCAACCATTCAAATGGCCCTCCTTGGATTTGAAGGCAGTCTTCCATACACCATAGGGTTCAATAGGTACCTGGTGATATCTAGACGTCAATTCAATCTTGTTGAAGTATTTGGAACCCTTGAGCTGGTCCAGAAGGTCATCAATCTATGGGATTGGATACTTATTCCTGACAGTGATCTTATTCAGCACTAGATAGTCAATACAACGACTCCAGCTTCCATCCTTCTTTTGTACTAACATGATCGGGGTCCCACAGGGTGATGAACTGGACCTGATGTTCCCTTTCTACAACAACTCCTAAATCTACCATTTGATCTCATTGTTATCCATAATAGAGCATCGATAGATTGGTCCATTGGGTAGCAGTGCGCCCAGGATTAGGTCTATGGAGTGCTTGACTTGATAGTGTAGGGGTACCCCTATGGGTGAGGTGAATATGTCCATGTATTCCTCCATGACCTTGTCCATCTGTTGTTGCTGTATAGCGAAGCACTATCTAGAGGTCATGGAGGTGGCCACAATCTTCTTCTTGTCGTGAGGATGAATCATGAGGAAGACAATTTTCCTCGTCCGAGAAATGATCTCACTGCATTGCTTTGTAGAGATCAAAGAGACAATGATAGGCGATGCTACCTCCCATATCTTATACAACTTATTTCCCAAAGTAATAATAATAGTTCGAGGCCTAGAATCATACACACCATGATGCTTCCACAAGTATGGTTGGCCTAATAATACATCACAAGCTTCAAGAGGAGAAACATCACACAATAACTTATCTTTGAAGGGCTTGATGTTGTATGGGAGGCGCCACTGCTAGCTAACATGGAGATCTTGTCCTTGGTGAAGCCACCCGATGGTGTACGGGTGTAAGTGTGGTGTGGTTGGTAGGCTCAATTGCCTCACGAACTCTACTGAAATTAGGTTCTTTTGGCTCCCGCTGTTGACAATGAACTATAGTGGGGAACCATTCACCCAAATCTATGAGTGGAAGAGGCACTCCCCCTCCTCTGGATCTTTGGGCTCAATCTTATGGATCTTGGTGGTGGCAATGATGGAACGAGGCTCCGCACCAATAATATACTTCCCTTTGTCATTCCCTTTGTTGGGTTCTAACTTAGAATTAGAACATGCATCTAATTCAAAAGCCTTCAGCTTGGCCACCAGCGACTACTTGGCGTGACAGTCACTAGTTTTATGAGTGAGGATCTTATGGAACTCACACTACTTTCTCGTGTCCTTATTTGCCTTCGTGGGGTTGTTCTTTTCTTGCGGCTTTGACGAGTTGTCTTGGGTCACCCCGCCTTGGATTTTTCCTTTGTTCTACGGTTTAGGGGCGCCCTTCCCTTACTTCGTATTCCTAGATCAAAAGTCTCACTTCTTCTGTTTAAACTTCCGCTCGATCTTGACAACATATCGATATGCGAAACCAAGCGAGGAGATGTCCAGGAACTCCATTTCATCCTAGATGCACTTATGTAAATAGTCGTGGTACTTGAGTACCAAATGTCATTTAGAATCCTTGATACCCAGCTTCGTGTGAAGGGCATGAAAAACATTTGTGAACTCTGGCAGATCTTGGTACCTTCCTTACCACAACATGGTCCACTTTATGTATTTATCTTCACAGCTCCTAACAGGGTAATATTGTTCCTTGATTGAATCTCGAAAAGAATTCCAAGTGGTTGTGGCTGAGAACAGTGAGGATTCCCTCTTGTCCTTTTTCTACAGTAGGTTTCCCACCTGTCCTTGACATGGAAGGTGGCTTTGAGGAGTGCAAAAGTAATCTTTTCCCGATTGGAAAAGTCATGAACCAAAAAATATCCTTCTAATAAATTTAACCATATGTCTACGGCGTATGCATCTATCTGGCCTTCAAATATGTAGGTTTTAACCCCATATAGAAATTATCTGCATACGAATTCTAAAAATAGAAAATAAACAATGGCGAGAGCATAACACATAAAAAAAATACTCACCGAGATTTTCCCCTGGATCCCAAAACTGGGACTACCAGATTGATTTTTCATTATGTTCCTTTCAATGTTACAATACATATATATACATGCCAAAGTATCCATAAACCCCAATCCATTAACCTTGGATTAGAACATAACTGTAGTTCCCTTGACCAGATCTACAAAATACCATGGACCGAAAACCATCACGCCCAAAACCATGTTTGAAATCCATGCACAAAACCATAGGTAGGTCTTCCCACCTAATATAGGGTCCAAAAAAAAAATCCTAAGGCATTGTGCCCAGCACAACAAAGGGAGGGATCTGCCCTCCCTCTAACCCCCCAACTTAACTAAAGGGGCTAGTCATGGAAAGAATATAACACAACCCAACATTCTCCCACTTGTTGATTTCTTTCCACAGGGAGCCACATGAGAGCTTAGTCATTGATCCACCCCTATAAAATGCCCATTTTTTCTCTACACCAAGAGAACTTCTCAGAGCTCACAGAATTTGTCAATACATAAGCAGTATTCTTCAAAGTGTCCACCTTTATCAACAACACCTTTTTGTCTTCTACCCGTTGACGCAGCGAATTTTCGCTATGCCAACAACGGGAACTAACCCGATCGCAAACCCCAATTAGATCTGCTTTCGTTTGGAATGGCTAGTTCTGACGGGTTTTAAAGGACCCCATAAACTGTTATTAGTGTTGAAAGATTGCTCCTTGGAGGAAGACTTCCATTAAATCAACAAAAGAAACAGCTAACCTATATGTATCAGATCCTATCTATACTGATTCTAACTACTTATGCTAGTCCTAACTATTCTAATCTATCCTGCAGGAGCATATCAAAAAGAGATTAAACATCATGTATAGATTCCAAGTCCTAATGAATCAATTACTGGTTCACAGATGAAAAAGGTTGTATTAAATCTTAATTGCAATCTAATTAGTCATACAGTAATACACATTCCTTTCCATACAAATAAAACTTGCAACTGATGCTTAACAAGTTTTCGAATCAGCAACCACTCATGAATTAACCGTGGTAACAAATTATATTTGAATAACCAATACTAGTCATGAACTGTTTGTTATTCAATGTGCACAAAAACAAAATATATATATCCTCATGCCAATAGCAACACCCTGATTCCAAACATAAAAGAAAAAGGAAAGTGAATCTGAAAAAACAGGCTTCTTATTGACTGAAACAGTCTTCTTTATTAGCATAATAAAATCGACCCCTCTTATGCTAAAAAAATTCCTCCACCTATCTCTGGAGGTAATACTTATGCAGAAAAGACCGACCCTCCATCTTTCACCCTGACTTTCCACCTTCTTGCTCTTTTCCATATACACATTAGAATATACAAACGTGGAATTGATCGGTGAAATGGCTTCCATGTAGAGGGCATATCTGCTCGAGTGCTTCATTTCCTGGGGAAATGAATAGATTTTGATTAAAAGAGAATGATTGTGTGTCATCTCTTCGCACATGTATTGAGCGGACATTATTCCCTATTATTTCCTTAAGGAAACTGAAGACATTGTGCTCATCATCCCACATCTGGCATGATTGAAGGTGTTTTTGGAGGTAATAACATCTTGATGGATCAACACTGTCATGAGTGCTTCCTCTTCACATAGAGCATGCCTCCATTATGCACTATGGCGGTTCGTATCCCTTTCTTGCAGAGTATGTCTTTGCAATATCGACATCAGTGGTGCAGAGGTGTCGTCTTGGTATAAATCGCATTTATCCATTACTAGGTCCACTCTAACTTCACCTTTCTTCTCTTGGTCCTTGCCTATAGAAATAGTTCATATTAGCTATGATTATGAGAAATATGACAAACATGCCTAAAAAAACACATCCTGCCCTAGGTATTGCAACAAGAATACTGTGACTCCCAGGGCTACCAGCTTTACTTATCAACCTAGGGTTCATACAAACTTGGAGGTGACAGTGTTATATGCACAAGTAAAATTGAAGGTACTTCTTGTTGTCACTGCTCATCTGGCAAGAGACCCCAGGGGTTCCAAGAAAGAATTATGTAGGGTCAAAAGAATCTTAACTATTTGATGGAAGAAGAGAAATTCTATCCTAAGGGAGAGCTACTTCTAGTGCAGTATTGAAGAAAACAACATGTAATGCTAAATCACACCATACCCTAGCTAACTAGTTAAACATCTATGCCTAAACAGAATTTCTAAATAAACACTAACCTAATGCTAATTATTTAAGTTGCAGAAGTAAAGAGCATCAAAACTAGACTAAGGTAAAAGCAAAGAACTAAAGAACTAAACTAACTCGGATTTCAAGCAGAAGAGCAGTTGGAGGACGAAATCAGTGAAAGGAGGATGTGAGGGAGCAACAATGCATAAGAACTGTTGGATCAGTCGGGTGAAAGGCAAATGAACGGCGGAGATTAGATCGCAGGAGGTTACGTAGATAGATGGGAAAACAAGGTTAACTAACAAGATGAATGGTGGAGATCTTATCGCGAAGGCTTAAGCGAATAAATGGATGAACGGGGTTAATGAATAGGATGAACGATAGAGATCGTATCACAAGGGATTAAGTGAGTGGATGTACGAACGAGGTTAACAGGAGCAATGAATAGCTGAGATCTTATCACGCGGGTGAATTCAACAGATGGACGGCAAAGATCATATCACGGGAAAAGAAACATGCGAAAATGATGGGGCGGGTTTCTAACGCAGTAAGTAGTTTCTCGTGTGCCCTTCAGGCTGTAAGCTGTATTTTGAAATTTCACGTGATTAACCTTACTGCGTGACACATAGCATGAGAAAACCACTTTTCTTGCATGCTCTCGGGTGGATAACGGTCGTGCAAGAATCCATTCGAGATTGCACGATAGTTGTTGGATCAGGCAGGGTTGATCAACGGTGGAGATCAACCAAGCTAATTGGCGATCGAGTGAAGCAATAGCTTTTGGATCAGGCGAGGCAGATCGACGATGGGGACTTAAAGTTCATAAAGTAAGTGGTGGACTCCACGCGAGGCAACAGTTGGAGAAAATAATGAATCAGACGATGATTGTGAAGGTTTTTTGGTGATCAGACAACAAGTAAGCGATGCGTGAGGAACGTGCTTAAGGCAGTTTCAAATGAAAATGATAGAGAAAAATAGAGAAGGTGAACAAATAACTACATCAACACCAAACTCCATAGCTCAGGCGAGAACCATAAACCTGTGTTTTTGGGCTTGTTGAAGGGTCCCTTCCTCAACTCATGGTCCCGGAGGGAGGAGATGAGGCCGAGACACCTGCACACAACCTAATAGTGATCTTTTTCCTCTAGCTAACTTGCTAATTAAAAAACACAAATGGAAGTAAACTACAGCAAATGCAGCTACTGAAGCAAATGAACAGGAAAACCATGAATAATCTATGTTATGTTGTTGTAATGAAAGTGCAACTACTTAAGAAAATAAACAGTGAAAACCATAAGGCTACTTAAGCAAATGATTAACAAACCATGAAACTACTTAAGCAAATAAATATAATAAAACTCTATGCTACTTAGACAAATGAACAATGAAAACCAGAAAACTATGGTAGCATGCATGTACAGTAAATAGGAGCTTTGGCTGCTTGGGTCGGGCCCTAACCCAAGAGATTCAGCCCTCGGAGTTAACTCTGAGTTGGCGTAAACAGAACTCGTTCTTATTATAAAAACCATGGATTACAGAACAAACTGTCACAAGTCTCTTGTAGCTCAGAAATAAAACAGAGTTTTTACAATAGAAGTCTGAATCCTAATGAGGTCCTAAGCCTCTCTATTTATACATTTGAAGTCTCTAATGACTTCCTTCCCATAGGGAGGCTTGGCTCTCCACTCAAGATAAACTGGTTTCTATCCCTTTCACTTGCTCGGCTGTCTTCTAGTATTCAAGGTGATGGTTTTTTGCACTCCGAGCTGATGGAGGAATATTCAAATGGAGGGGTAGTAAATGAGGAGGATTTACCTCCTATAATTACTCTCCTTTGTCCCATTCGAGTTTTTACCAAGGTCTTCGCCATAGTTCCTTTATTTTATCCTTTATACCTACATTTATCCTTGCTTTTATCTTTTATTCCTGCATTACATGCACATTAGACCACAAAGCCAAATATCCAACTCTAATTCATTTCATAAACAAAATATAATCAAAAGTATGCAACAAGTTATGAGAATAGTTGGTTTGACTAAGCTAGGAGGTGAATTAAGGCCAATTAAGGCCCATTTAACTACTCAATGATGAGGCTCATCAACAAGAAACCTTAATGCTAGCATACTACAAGTATTAATCCTTGTTACAAGTGTAATACATGATATTCCAAGATTTTCTAAATAGCTAACATTACACCAACTATCAATTTCTAAGAGACAAAGTAGTTTTCTTAACAAAGACCCTTTCCTTAATTTACATAGGCTAAGGGAGAGACAAAAAATAAACATGGAATAAGTCAACAAGCAACCTTGATCTATTTCATTAAACAAAAACCTAGATGGAGAATTCCTCAAAGCAAGGTATTGGGCATGTTTTGTATTCTTTGTAGGTTCGCAAAGTAAATGGGGTATAGAGGGTTTGTTAACCACCCCTCCACCCCTAAAAGAAACTTTATTGGTTTGTTTTAGGTCCTTTTTTTGTCATGTTGGTTGCTTTTTCTGGTTAATGGTTTCTAGTGTATGTCTTTGTGTATTGCGCGCGTACATCATTGTTATTCTTAATTTTTTGATTATATTAGTATTATTTTTCTTGCATAGGTTTATTAAATTCTTCTTGTGATATCAAAGTGAGGTTATTAGCTTTAAGGGAATACCATTTTTCTAAGGTTCAACTAATTTGTGAAGAGAAAGTATTACTTGGGTCTATGATAAATATATGCTTGAGTGGAAGCTTTGTGTAGTGAATCATATAGAAATAAAGGAAATTTAGTCACCAAATATTTGAGTTATGGAAGCTAAAAATGGAATATTTTCTTGTAGACAGAAAATAATGAGTTGTTGTGATTCCAAATACAAATCTTACTAGTATGTTGAAAAAAAATTGGGAAAAGTTGGAAAGAAAGGCAAGAGTACACTGAATTTTCCTATCTAATATGGTGTTTTCAAATGTCTCCATAGAAGATGCCATACGGAGGTTGTGAGAAAATATTGGGAGTATCAATCAATGTCTCTTATAAACAAGTTGTTTCTTTGAAATAAATGCATTATCTTAGGATGGAAGATGGTGACTCCCTAATAGAGAATCTAAAGGCCTTCAATACTATGGTAAATCAAATTGTTTCTATTGATATCAAGATGGAGGAAGAAGATAAGTGCTATATATTAATGTTATCTACTAGACTCTTAGGATAATTCATCGGTAGCAATTGGAAGTACCACTCATTTTGTATTAAACTTTGAAGATGCAATCACATCCTTATTATCAAAGGAAATGAGGAGAAATTACATGGGGGTGTGGCCAAGGATTTTGATCTATAAGAGGTCAATTCCAAGAGAGAAAAAACAATTCATGGAAGGACATATCTAAATCTATAGGTAGAACTTATTATCCAAGACAATATTTAAGAAAATGCTTGAAATGTGGTAAAGTTTTTTGTTATAAGAAAGATTGCATATCTAATAATATTGATAAAAGTAAGGTATTTGATTATTCTCCTTCATTAAATGGAAGTCTTTGTAAAAAAAAAAGTGAATTTTCCCTAACACCTTGTTGTGAGGTCTACAACAACCCCATTTTATTGAAAATAAAATAAATACCCTTATAAAAAAAAATCATTTTTTATTAAATTTAATTTTTTTATTATAGATAACCTTATTTGATTTATTCACATCTTTATAAAATTAAAAAAAATATATATCCAAACACCTAAATAACTTTTAATCCTAGTCATGTTATAGTTCTTTATTTATTATTTTCAACCTTTCTATATTTATCATTTGTATCACATATGCTTAAAATTCCACATGATTTCCACCCAAACTCCTAGATACCTAAATTACTCATATTCAATAAAATTAAAATTAATTTTAAAAGCATTTTTTTATTTATTATTTTTCTATACTTTTTATATATTTGATATATGGTTTTAACGAACTGTGTCATAAACCCATATTTCCCCAATATCCAGATTATTTGAATACCGAGATCCCTATAGACATTTGCATCCCCAGATTTATTAGTTTTAATTTTATTTCTTTGTCGAAAGTTATTTTCTAATTTTATTTTCTATTTTTAAACTTTTTATATTTTCTTTAAGATAATCTATGTCGTATTGGGCTCAAAATCATTTACGCAAAAGTGTTTTACACTTGGATACCCTGATGGATTTTTGGATTTTTTACCATAAAAATCTAAAAGGAAAAATAATTTAACATATCTAATATTTGGCTCCTGGTAAAAGATCACATTTGCAAAACACCTTGGACTTCCGAATACCTGGATTATCTAAACATTTTTTCATGAAATGACAGTTAGTTAGATATTCAATTCAAATGTGATTGACATTAACGATTTTCCATAGGTGCCAAAATGCTAGCAATTTTTTTTTGGGAATTATTCAAATTACAAGATGAACTTTGAAGAAAGAAGAAATTATAAGAGTTTAGACAATTACCTATATCCATTATCTCGCACAGAGTAAAATCTATGGTGCTTCTTTCAAAAAGTTACAGATCACAGAGTGTATAAATATTTCTTTCACAGACAATGTAAATGAATTTAGACCATAGGTTTTCAAACTTAGCAATTTATTCAAGAACAAGATATGAATGAAACAGATCAGTTAGAGTTTATTCAATCAAAACCTTATGGAGGAAAAAAACATTAAGAAAAGGAAGAACACGAAGCAGAAAAGGAACTAGAACAATTAGAGCTTATAGAGAAAGCAAAGAAACAAGTTAAATCTTCCTCTCAAAATGAAGAATTATAGGTACTAGGCATCACTATGAAACAAAAATTAATAGTAGATGTTGAAGAATCATTTGATCAAATGCAAATTCTTGTTAATCAAAAGGCTATTGATGAAACTCAAAATGACTAAGAAAAATAAGTTTAATCATAAATTGATGAAGGGGAGCTAATCCAAGAAATTGTACAAAGACCACATTCCTTTGTCCAAATTATTGAGGTAATCTCCAAAGGATTAGTCATGACTCCCTTGGCATCCAAACATTCCAAATTTCTCATCTTTATTCAAAAATGGGAATGAAGTAGGACCATTTCAAGAGACCCTAGTGTCTCTAGGGTACTATTTTTATAATTCTCAAACCAAATCTATTGCCAAAAAGTCAAGAAAGAGAAAGCTCAACTCATCTATGATTGAAACCCTATCAACAATGATCTAGCACGCCATAGGTGATGCAAAAAGAACGAGTAATTGAGACAACATTAACCCTTGGGGCTTTTGTTTCATCCTATTAGGATTTAGTACAAGATTTATTTGAAAAATTAACTAAAAGACAAAGCAATATCAATGAACCACAAATCAAAACTGGAAAATAAGATTATCCATGAGAAAGAGTGGCAATCCCATGCCATTGTATTGAGAGAGGGTTTTTCTCTAACCATGGAACAAATTGAGAACAAACATCAAAGATAGAAATATGAGGTAGAAGAACAACAAAGGAAATGAGTTTCTCAACTAGAAAATAAAAATGCCCATTAGAAGACCTAAGACAAACACTAGTACGAGAAATTGAGATTTTGAAGGAATATTTTGAGATAAATACTAATATAGTTTCCACTATTTGAAGCCCACATCTCATTTCTTAAAGAAGAAATAAATCAAAAGATAAAATAATTTGTAGAAATAAAGATCAAGTTGTTTTTGTAAATGAACATTTTAAGCGGGTTGAATTAAAATTCTTCAAACAATTGAGAAAAATATACAATTTTTTTCATGATTTGATTTATTCTAAAATATTCAATAGAGGTTAAATCCCTACCATCCAATTAATACTTATTAATAATTAAATTAGTAGCACAACCATATAAATTAAGTGATTGAAATATGTAATAGGTATCAATTAAATATAAACTCCAAAACACTTACTTCATAATATAGATTTTTAACCATGAGATTTATCCCAAATTTTTCCCGCAAGAAAAACCGTAACTTTCATTATATAATATTAAAAATTACATGTAGATGTTGTATAATGAACCTATGTCAAAATTGTGACCATGAAAGCCACTTACTGTATGAATTCTAAAGAGTAGTTGCTACATAATTGATAAATTGAGAAACAAAATGATATATACATTGTCATAGTTTTATAATCAATACAAAAGTACCAAAAAGGAGTTCCATCTATCATTTGTGAAGAATCATATAGCTGTTTCAGCCGGAAGGTGATGGTCAATGAAAGGTTTGTGAAAATACTAATAGAACTCCCATCCATTCAGCGCCTGTATTAGCCAAGAAACACAAGGTTGTTGTGTTGTTTCTTTGGAAAGACTGTCAGAATATATGATGACAATTTATATCATCAAACTCTGATTTTAAAGTATGACAATATATATAGTCAAACTGCAATTTTAAAGCAATAATTTCATCCGGCAAATTTTGGAGTGTGTGCACGTGACATTGTAACTGAAGGTTGAACCAACTAATGAAAAGTTTGGAATCGTCAAAGATCTACAGTTGTCGTCATCCTTTCTCAAGGGAAAATATAAAGAGAAGTTTGAGACTATTGAGTTCTGAGTAGTTATTTGTGCTTCTTCATAAACCCATCTTCATCTTGAAATATTGTTCTTCATTTAAATAATGTTCTTCATTTAAGTACTCCACGCCACATCCATCATGTTGTGTAGATCCATCAAAGCATGCCAAAGGAAATGTCTTGGCAATGGTTTATGCAATTATGTTCCTATTTTGTTGTTTATGTTCATCTTCCAAGATTAAGTTGTATAAGGATTCTATATGGGAGGTTAAGGGCCTTATTTTGAAAAAATTATTGAATTCAACCTAACCAAATACCACAACAAACCAACAAGGGAAGGTTACTAATCTTTGAAGGATGAGCTATGTTCCACCATGATTCCCAAGCTCCTTGTAAAGAGACACCCTGCTGCGACCTGATATTAATTGCTAAAGATTGATATATCTGATTCCATATGTGATTTGTTGAAGGACAATGTAAGAATAGATGGTCAATTGATTTTATGTTATTCTTGCATAGAATACACCATGATGGTCCTTGAAAGGATATTTGTTGTAAAGTGTCCCCTTAAGGAACTTTGTTATGCAGTAAATAGCAGATGAATAGCTTTGCTTCCACCGGGCAAAATTTTCAGGTTCTTGTTCAAAAAGATGAAGAGGTATCTTTCCTTTGGTGTATTTCTTCCATGGTAGGAGATTGCCCAGACTAAAACATCCTCTGGATCTTGTATTCTTACGTGAATTAATGTAATTGACCTGGTAGTGCAAATGATTAGGAATCTGCAAGTCCTAGCTGATTTCCATTTTTTAGCAAAGATGGTTGAATTTTCAGTGTATGCAATGTGATTTCCATTTTTTACCAAAGATGGTTGAATTTTTAGAGTCTGCAATGTGATTTGGTATCTAAATACCAACCATCTAAGTTTTGGAGGTAGAACATGGGAATTACCACTACATGACCATGTAACCTTTCCTATTCTCCATGCCAAGTCTGCTCTAATATATTCAACATCAATTTATATACTATTAAGTATATTTTATGGAAGTTAAATCCCTACTATCCATCTAATAATTATTGATAATTAAATTAAAATTATAACTCTTATTCCAAAATAAACATGTCTATCGGTATAAAAATTTGAAAAATCATATTCCAAAATAAGTACACCTATGGATATAAGAAACTAAATGACAAAATATACAATAAAAATGTAATGTCTGAACCAAAATTAATAGTGGTATTGCTAAAATCTGAGTAATCAAAGAGAAATATAATGGCATCCTTATGTCAATTGCAGAGTTCAGGAATATCCCAAATTTATATCTATTTAGCAGTAGCATGAGTCATGAAAACAAAATTAAGAAACAAAGAACAATTACAAAGGATGACCATCAAAATAAAAATACTAACACTGTATAAAATAACAGCAATAAATTTTAAGGTTAATTTAAAAAGCCCATAAATTAACCTCGAAAATAATGTAAATTCTGGCGGGATTATAATGAAATCCAACAGAAATTTTGAAAATAAGAATTACAGTTGTCAAACTTTAAAATTTTGACTGCCTCAAAACTTTTTAATGGTGCTGAATCCATTTCCCTATAGATAAAAACTATTCAAACACTCTAACATTCTGATTTTTTGAATTTTTTACTAAACTCAAACATGCTAAACATGACAACTGACCTCAAAAATCTTTGGCCAAATTTAAACGTTTCTTCAAAAATGAAAAGAATAGCTTCTTTGTTTCTTTTCATTTTTATCAACCCCTGTTACATCTGATGATGTTAACAAGCTCTCTCCCTCGTTAGTAAACACAAAGTCAGCGTCGCTTCATCTGCGCAGATTTTCCTGGCCATATCTGGACTGCTTTGGAGGATAAATCCAGTTTCCCATCAACGCCCGGCTGCGATCAGTGAGTACGTCGATATCCCTAGACCAGTACTTGTTAACGTCCGAGGCCACGGGATTGGTGTTGTTCTTCAACACCACGTAGGGGACGCAGGCGGGAACGGGCGAGAAAGGAGTGATGGTGCCCTCCGGTTTCAACACCATCTGGAGAGACGGCGGGCGACCATTGAAAGTGACGGCTGCATGAGCACGGAGTCTGCGAAGGATTTGGCGCGTCTCAATCGGCAAGCTCTGGACGGCGCCGTCTAGGTCGGCAATGTTTATCCATCCACGCTTTCCCATCTTTCTGTGTGCTCGCCCGCGGAGGGAGGGAAAGCAGGAGGTTTTATGGGGCACAGAGGTAATTGCGTCCCAAAAGCGCTTTGCGTTCTCGAATGGTTCGTTTTTCAGAGAGTAAACACTGAGGGGTTGGTGCAGATTGCTCATATGGTTATCGCCCATGTTTGATCCGTTGAAAAAGAAAAGCGCTGAGTAAAATTTTCTGGTAATGGATTGATCGAAATTTTATAGTAATATAAATGCGCTGGTTTCTCCAGTTTGATCGAAAGAGACGCCACCTTTGAGATCAGTGTTGAAACAAGTTGAGTTTGGAATACTATGATATACGATGGAATGTATGCTACTTTAAAAATGTGTCCAAAATAATTGAAAATTGGATTTTTTTTCTTTGAAAATAGTTTCGCTTCTTGTGGGGTTTCTTTCTCATTCCTAGAAATCGAAGTTTGCTTTTAATTCCTAATAATTTATATGAAATTCTTTTTATTTATATTTTAAAGCTCTTATTTTTATAATAGAGTTTAGGCTTCTGTGATCCATATTAGGTTAGATAAAGATTTCGGCGTAAATCACATGAAAAGTCATTTGTCGACGCGTTTCGAACCAACCAGTGTGGTTCATCGTCAGGACAAGATGAAGAAAACAGATCTAGCTAAGCATGCTATATAGACCGAGCAGAGCCTCCAACGGCTAGTTTGACCTAACCGCTAATATTGACCAGAGGACCAGGATCAAAGTCAAGATAACCAATAAATAATAAAAAACTAAAGGTCAAATTACTAATAAAAGAAAATTAGTTGCAAAGGACCGCTTCTAAGAAGGAATTAAGGGAGAATAACCAAGTAAACTATTAAAATAACAAATAAATATATAAAAACCCAAACTAAAATAGTAAAAATAAATATACAAACACAAAAATAAAAATAAATAAACTAAAGAGAAATCAAACAAAAATAGACCACTGGATCTGACTAAGAGTTAATCGAGAAAAAATAAAAATAAATAGATAAAACAAAGCACAAAAAAAAAAAAATAATAATAATAATAATAAATCAAGCGGTAATAAATTAATTAATTAATAATATTAAAAATTACAAATAATAATAAAAATAATGAAAATTACTAATAAAAATAACAAAAATAACCAACTAAATGAATGAAAAGTACTAATAAAACAACGAAAAAAGAAATAAAATAATAATAAATATATAAGAATGAATAATTCAAAGGGGATAAAATAAAATAATAAGCTAAAAAATAATAAATTAATTGAATTAATTAATTAATAAAAGCTAAAAATAATAATAATAATAAAGTAACTAACTAAATAAAAATAAAATAATAACAAAACACGAGGAATTAGTAAAAATAAGAATGAATAAATAGAATCGAATAATTAAAAGGGATTAAACATAACTTAAATAGCACTAATAAATAAATAAACGAATAAATTAAATAAATAAATAATAAAAACCAAAAAATAACAGAATTAATAATAATAAATAAAATAACTAAATCAAAATAAAAGGGAAAAATAGAAGAAAAGAGTCCTGAATACAGCTAAATTGCGAGTAAAATAGTAATAATATAAGGAAATAAGTTACCATCAGGTCCTTAAATAATCAGAAACCTAAAGGAAAGGCGATTAGAAGGATGACAATAAGAGAAAAAACAATAAAAACCACAGAGGACGGAAAAATGTCTAGGAGGAGAGGGCAGGGACCCAGCATCTGCTGATTTTCCAACCATCGTCTCTATTGAGATTGCTAGGTCTCTTTTCAATCTCTAGAGCTTCCCTGAATTTTCGATGATGGAAATGCGGAACCTTAGCAATAACACTGGCTTCTTCGATACAAACCTGATGCTTGGTTTTCTCCACATGTTCAGCCAAAGCGGAAGACTTAAATCTCCTATGCTTCAGATCCGCTGCGTGCTCACTAATCCTCTGATTAATGGAACGACCAGTCTCCCCAATATAGGGGGTCCCACAAGAACAAGGGATCAAATAAACACCTTTCATATCTTTAGGGTCAATGGGATCCTTCACCGATCTGAGAGATGAACGAATGGTGTTCAGGGGCCTGAAGGATACCGGGATACTATGTCTCCTGAGAATCCTACCAATTCTATCAGTGGTCCCTTGAACATAAGGAAGAAGGACACCAGGAACACGATCTTTTGGCTCTCTTTTCACCAGAGAATTCTTGGAAGCTTTAAGGAAAGCCCTATGACCCATGTACCTACTGTAACCATTCTCCACAAAGACATCCAGCAGATGGGATTTCTCCTTTTCAAAGCTCTTCTTGTCCGAGATCCTCAGGGCCCGAGTAGCAAGGGTACTAAGAACCCCCATCTTTTGAGCTGGGAAATGGTGGGAACTGGCATGAAGGTACTGCTCTGAATGAGTTTTCTTCCGAAAAACTTGATGGGCTAGGGAACCATCCTCATTCCTAGAAATGAGAATATCAAGGAACGGGAGGCATCCATCAACTTCCTGTTCTTTAGTGAACTTAATGGCCGAGGACTGCCTGTTAAGATGATCAAAGAAGATATCAAGCTCATCCTGGCCGTGAGACCAAATGACATTGGTGTCATCCACATACCTCTTCCATAGCTTAGGAAGGAGCCGGGAAGAGTTCAAAGCTTTGGACTCGAAATCTTCCATAAAAAGATTAGCCACAACAGGGGAGAGGGGGGATCCCATAGCAACCCCACATGTTTGCTCGAAGAACTCTCCTTCAAAACTGAAAAAGGTAGAAGTGAGGCAGATCTCAACCAACCTAGCCGTGTCAGGATCCGTTAGGCGGTTGATCACAATCATGGCCTCATTAATAGGGATGCAAGTGAACAGGGAAACAACATCAAAACTGACAAGAATGTCCCCAGGATCAAGCTTAATGTCCTTGAGCTCATCGATAAAGGAGGCAGAGTCTTTTACGAAGGACTCGGTCTTACCAACAAGGGGCTTAAGCTTTAGAGCCAAGAACTTTGCTAGAAGATAGGTAGGACCTCCAATACGTGGGTTTTTATTTTTTTATTTAAAACTATTTTTTAAAGTTATTTAATTATTTAACTTTTTAATTTTCTTTTTAATTATTCTCTTTGTTTTAAACCATTAAAATTAAAAGTTTTTGTTGGCCCCCAAAATCATTCTTTTCAAGTTATCTTTATTTAAATTTTGGGTTTTCTTTCCTAGTTCTCTGTATTTATTTTTTTCTGATTTAAATGGTCTCTTTTTTTCTTTCTTAAAATAATTTTTTTGAAATTTTCTTGTTAATTTAAATTGTGGTTTTTCCTTCTCGCAAATAATTTCTTGTGAAATTCTCTGAAATATAGGTTACTTGATTTATGTGAGGTTTAGTTTCCGTTACATTATTAATTTAAATTTCATGGAGAGGGGTTAAAAGTGAGTGATGGCGATCCCGAGACGGTTGTGTGGCAAGACTTACATGGCAGCTAGCTCGTCCTTCGTCCTTCCCATGCTGGCACACACCGAGGTTTGGTGAGGGTTTATGGCACCTCCAATGCACATCCGGCCCGAGGTTGGTCTCGTTTTGTGTGAGCACGGCGTCTATGGTATGGCTCAACCTGGGCTCATTTGTGTTGTTGTTCGTTTAAGTTATGCTTCCATTCCTCTGTGGCTCATCTGGTTCGACTATGGAAGAAGATGGGTCTATGTTGCCCGCTATCCTCTTGGTTCTTCTCTGGTTCTAGTCCTCTATCGTTTGCTAGTTATATGAATGTTTTTCATTGGACCTGGTGGCTGTTGTACACTTGGTTTTCCGTGGAGGTCTAAGGTTTGGTTTGTCATTCTAGGTATTGGACTGTCTATGAACGATTCTTTTACAACTTGCAGGTGATGTTTTCTAACTGGGTTTTGGTCACATTTCATAGGCCCTTCGCCTGTTACTCTCATCGATGGCTTGGCTGCTTATTTGATAGGTAAAAATCTTGTTCCGATTCCACTGTTTCGCCTTCTTGTAGTTTTTATTAACGGCCTTGCTCCTAGTGAGCAGGTTGTGGTATCATGGCACTTCGGGCATTGGTTGCACTCAAGTTGGGGTTTCAACTCGTGGCTCGGTTGTGGATTCCGGCCTCCCCTTCAGGTATTCACCGTGGGTCAAGTTCCTTGTTTTTTCTTTGGTGTTGTGTGCTATATAGTTATGCTTACTCTCTGACAATCTTCTTGTCACTATGTAGGTATCCCTCTCCTCTTTGTTGTGGCTGCAAGGGGTTGGCTCTCAGGGATGAAACGTCGTGGTCTCATCCTTGAAGATTTGGGTCCGATGTGCTTAAATCGAGTAGGGTCCTTCCTTGACTACGCTCTGCGGTTGCATTTTGGTTTCGGGCTATAGTTGTTTAACCCTTGCGGTTTCAGTTTGTTGGTCTGTCGATATTTGGTTGCCTCCTATGTAACAAGCCCATCCTATCGATTTTGTTTTCTATTCTAGGAATGTGTTTCGGCCTTCTGTTGTTGGTTGTTGTGTCTGTTGTTACGTCTGTGTACTGCTTTGGTATATCTGGGTTGTGGAAATCCTCATCATCCTATCTCGTTTGCATGAAGGACTGTTGGTTATTTTTTGAGGGCTCTGTGTCTTGAAGCTTGTGTGGAATCTAGAAGTTTTGTCCTGTACTTCCGTGGACCTGATGAATATATATATATACTGCAAATTTCTAATTTAAATCAAATAGTATGTATTTGGTATTGTACCTGAATGGTTTGGCTCTGTCGTATTTGATCCTTTCAGTCTCGGTGCACAGTTTGAATGTTAATCACACAATTTGTTGTTTAATTGCTATGCATAATAATTTATACTTGTTGCTTCTGAAATAGTGAATACCTGTAAGCTTTCTTTAAATTCATAAAAAAAAAAAAAAACAAAAAAAAAAAAAAATCGTTTAGAGTTATGCTTTCTTTCTTTTTTTCATCTAGATGGCAGCCACCCCACTTTTGATTCTGGGTTGTCTATTTATGCTTGCTGGCAGCCTCATACTGTTAAGGAACCACCCTCAGTTACATTATAGTTATTTCCCAGTTTTATTCAGTTTCATTTCTAACTTATTTTAAACAAATCCTATTCTAACTACTGTTCAGTTTATAAATAAAAAAATTGGCTGTAACAGCCTTCATTTAAAAATAAAAATAACACTAACTAAAAGTGAACTTAATCAAAACAGCTTATCTAGCTATCACCTCCCTAGTCGGATGCTCCTGCATCAGGCTCCTGGGATGAATGAATCTCATGGCTCTTATCTATGAGCTCTTCAATCGAGTACCCGACGCTTTGAATTTGGCCTGCATCCAACCAAGAATTGTCCTCAATTGGACGGTCCTTCCTTTTGACCAAGTACTGTAAGTACTCTTTCCATCAAGTCCGCCTGGCCACCCGAGTATCCAAGATTTTTTCGATCCCTAGAGGCTTGGCTGGAGGCATTTGTTTGACCCATGATTCAGTCTCTCCCTGGGTGTCTCTTGTGTGTTTTGTCGAATTGTCCTCCACATTAGTAGTAATGTAAGGGTACAGGTCTGCCACATTGAAGATGGGCGAGATCCCTATACCCGGGGGTAGTTACAATTCATATGCATTTGCAGAGAACTTTCACAGTATCCTGTAAGGTCTTATTTTTTCAGTTTCAATTTGTTATATTCACCTTTAGGAAACCTTTCTTTGCGTAGATGTGCCAGTACCAGGTTTCCTACATTGAATTGCACTTCTTGCCATTTTAAATTTGCCTTCTATTTATACCTTTAGCAGTTGTCCTGTAATTTGGATTTCACTTATTCATGAAGTTCACTGATCACCTTCACGAAGTCTTCATCATCAACACTCCTTCGTTCCAACCGACCCAAATCCCGTAACTTGTGCACACCACGGGGGTGCATCTTGTATAGGATCTAGAAAGGACTTCTTCCTGTACTCCTGTTGGGTGAATCATTATAAGTGAATTGTGCTTGTGCGAGTACGTAATCCCATTGTCATGAATTTTCACCAACCAGACTACGTAACAGATTCCCCAGACTTTGATTCACCACCTCAGTCTACCCATCAGTTTGTGGGTGATAAGCTGAGCTGAAGTTTAGTTTGGTATCTAGCTTTTTCCACAAAGTCCACCAAAAATGACCTGTGAACTTCATGTCCCGATCTAAAACAATAGACTTCGGCAAGCCATGTAATCTGACAATCTCTGTGAAGAACAAGTGTGCTACATGTGTGGCATCACTGGTCTTCCTACATGGAATGAAATGTGCCATCTTGGTGAAGCGATCCACCACCACCATGATTGAATCGAACCCCTTCTATGTTCTTGGCAAACCTAAGACAAAGTATAAAATGACTGAGTCCCATGGTCTATCTGGAATAGGAAAGGGTGTATATAATCCTGTATTTTGACTGTGTCCCTTTGCAAGCTGACACATCTTACACCTAGCCACAAATCTTTGTACGTCTCTACACATTTTCGGCCAATAATAGAAGTGGCTCACTTGATCCAAAGTCTTATCAATGCCAAAATGTTTGGCTAAACCCCCACTATGTTTTTCCTGGATTAAGTTTTCCCTCATTGAACATTCCGGAATACACAACTGTCCTCCCCTGAACAGCAATCCTTCCTATATGTTATAGTCTAGCCATGAACTGTTGTCTCTCAACAACAGATTCTAGCAAGCTTCGTATGCTTCCCTAAAGTCTGCATCTATTTCATACAGATCCTTAAGATGCTCAAATCCTAACACCTGCACTCTGCTTTCCTGTAAAATCAAATTTCTCCTACTTAACGCATCTGCCACTTTTTTGGTTTGGCCACTGATGTGTTTCAATACAAATGTAAAACTCTGGAGGTACTCCACCCACTTCGCATGTTTATGGTTCATCTTTTGTTGTTGCATAACATACTGCAATGCAGAATTGTCTGAAAACAAAACAAATTCATTCACCATCAAGTAATGTCTCCAATGTTTCAGTGCTTGGACCACTGCATAAAATTCCTTGTCGTAAGACGTAAACTTCTGCCTACTCTCATTCAACTTCTCGCTGAAATAGGCCATTGGCTTGTCCTCTTGGTTGCATACTTCTCCAATGGCTGTCCCAATGGCATCGCAACAAACTTGAAAAATTTTGTTGAAATCTGGCAACCTCAAAATCGGTCTTTCTGTGATCTTCTTTTTCAGCATCTGAAAACTCTTTTTCATTGACTCTGTCTAATGAAAAGGTTGATTTTCCTTTTTAACTGTATCCACCATGGGTGCACAAATCCCACTGAAATATTTTATAAATTTTCGAGAAAAACTCGCCAATCCATGAAAACTCCGCACTTCAAACAAACTCCTGGGGGATGGCCAACTAACTATGGCTGCAACCTTTTCTGGATCCATCTTTAATTCGTTTTCTGAAATCACAAATCCTAAATAAATCAATTCTTTCTTTAAAAAAGTACACTTCTTCAAATTTAATAGCAATTTTGTTTTGCTGCAAATTTTCCATGACATACCTAACATGTCGGAAATGTTCTTCCTTTGTCTTACTAAAAATAAGGATATCATCTAGATCTACAATCATGAACTTTCCAATGTATTCCTTGAGCATCTCGTTCATCAAACGCATGAATGTGTTGGGTGCATTGCTCAGTCCAAATGGCATGACCAGCCATTCATACATGCCTTCATTGGTCATGAAATTTGTCTTCCATTCGTCCCCTTCATGAATTTGAATCTGGGGATATCTACTTTTCAAATCAACCTTCAAAAGATACGCCGCTCCACTCAAACAGTCCATCATGTCATCCATCCACAGTAAAGGAAACCTGTACCTAATATTGATCTTGTTAATTGCTCGAGAATCAATACACATCCGCCATTCACCTCCTTTCTTGGGAGTTAAACAGTTGGGACCACACAAGGACTTAAACTCTCCTGAATCAACCCTTTATCCAACAACTCCTATACCTGCTTCCTGATCTCTTCATTTTCCTTTGGACTCATCCGTAAGTAGCTTTGTTTGGTAAACTAGTCCCTGGAATGAAATCAATATGGTGACTAATACTCCATTTTGGTGGCAATTTATCTGGTAGATCATCCACCACAATATCACTAAACTCCTGCAGCATATCCTGTATCTCCTCAGGTAATTCAATAATCCATGAGCTCTTCAATCGAGTACTCGACGCTTTGAATTTGGCCTGCATCCAACCAAGAATTGTCCTCAATTGGACGATCCTTCCTTTTGACCAAGTACTGTAAGTACACTTTACATCGAATCTGCCTGGCCACCTGAGTATCCAAGATTTGTTCAATCCCTAGAGGCTTGGCTGGAGGCATTTGTTTGACCCATGATTCAGTCTCTCCCTGGGTGTCTCGTGTGTGTTCTGTCAAACTGTCCTCCACATTAGCAGTAATGTAAGGGTACGGGTCTGCCACATTGAAGATGGGCGAGATCCCTATACCCGAGGGTAGTTGTAGTTCATATGCATTTGCAGAGAACTTTCATAGTATCCTGCAAGGTCTTATTTTTTTAGTTTCAGTTTGTTATATTCACCTTTAGGAAACCTTTCTTTGCGTAGTTGTGCCAGTACCAGGTCCCCTACATTGAATTGCACTTCCCACCATTTTAAATCTGCCTTCTATTTATAACTTTGGAAGTTGTCTTGCAATTTGGATTTCACTTATTCATGAAGTTCATTGATCAGCTTCGCGAAGTCTTCATCATCAACACTCCTTCGTTCCAACCGACCCAAATCCCGTAACTTGTGCACACCATGGGGGTGCATCTTGTATAGGATCTAGAAAGGACTTCTGCCTGTACTCCTGTTGGGTGAATCATTATAAGCGAATTGTGCTTGTACGAGTACGTAATCCCATTATCGTGAAGTTTCACCAACCAGACTACATAATACATTCCCCAGACTTCGATTCACCACCACAGTCTACCCATCAGTCTGTGGGTGATAAGCTAAGCTGAAGTTTAGTTTGGTATCTAGATTTTTCCACAAAGTCTGCCAAAAATGACCTGTGAACTTCACGTCCCAATCTGAAACAATAGACTTCGGAAAGCCATGTAATCTGACAATCTCTGTGAAGAACAAGTGTGCTACATGTGTGGCATCACTGGTCTTCCTACATGGAATGAAATGCGCCATCTTGGTGAAGCGATCCACCACCACCATGATTGAATCGAACCCCTTCTATGTTCTTGGCAAACCTAAGACAAAGTCTAAAATGACTGAGTCCCATGGTCTGTCTAGGATAGGAAAGGGTGTATATAATCTTGTATTTTGACTGTGTCCCTTCGCAAGCTGACACATCTTACACCTAGCCACAAATATTTGTACATCTCTATGCATTTTCGGCCAATAATAGAAGTGTCTCACTTGATCCAAAGTCTTATCAATGCCAAAATGTTTGGCTAAACCCCCACTATGTTTTTCCTAGATTAAGTTTTCCCTCATTGAACATTTCGGAATACACAACTGTCCTCCCCTGAACAACAATCCTTCCTGTATGTTATAGTCTATCCATGAACTGTTGTCTCTCAACAGCGGATTCTAGCAAGCTTCGTAAGCTTCCCTAAAGTCTGCATCTATTTCATATAGATCCTTAAGATGCTCAAATCCTAACACCTGCACTCTGCTTTCCTGGAAAATCAAATTTCTCCTACTTAACGCATCTGCCACTTTGTTGGCTTGACCGCTGATGTGTTTCAATACAAATGTAAAACTCTGGAGGTACTCCACCCACTTTGCATGTTTATGGTTCAACTTGTGTTGTTGCATAACATACTGTAATGTAGAATTCTCTGAAAACAAAACAAATTCATTCAACATCAAGTAATGTCTCCAATGTTTCAGTGCTTGGACCACTGCATAAAATTCCCTGTTGCAAGACGTATACTTCTGCTTACTCTCATTCAACTTCTCACTGAAATAGGCCACTGGCTTGTCCTCTTGGTTGAGTACTTCTCCAATGGCTGTCGCAATGGCATCACAACGAACTTGAAAAAGTTTGTTGAAATCTGGCAACCTCAAAATTGGTCTTTCGGTAATCTTCTTCTTCAGCAACTGAAAACTCTTTTCCGCTGACTTTGTCTAATGAAAAGGTTGATTTGCTTTTTTAACTGTATCCACCATGGGTGCACAAATCCCACTGAAACATTTTATAAATTTTCGAGAAAAACTCGCCAATCCATGAAAACTCCGCACTTCAAACAAACTCCTGGGGGATGGCCAACATCTTTAATTCATTTCCTGAAATCACAAATCCTAAATAAATCAATTCTTTCTTAAAAGAAGTACACTTCTTCAAATTTAATAGCAATTTTGTTTTGCTGCAAATTTTCCATGACATACCTAACATGTCGGAAATGTTCTTCCTCCGTCTTACTGAAAATAAGGATATCATCTAGATATACAATCACGAACTTTCCAATGTATTCCTTCAGCATCTCGTTCATCAAGCACATGAATGTGTTGGGTGCGTTGCTTAGTCCAAATGGCATGACCAGCCATTCATACATGCCTTCATTGGTCTTGAAAGTTGTCTTCCATTCGTCCCCTTCATGAATCCGAATTTGGTGATATCTGCTTTTCAAATCAATCTTCGAAAAATATGCCGCTCCACTCAAACAGTCCATCATGTCATCCATCCATGGTAAAGGAAACCTATACCTAATAGTGATCTTTTTAATTGCTCGAGAATCAGTACACATCTGCCATTCACCTCCTTTCTTGGGAGCTAAAACAATTGGGACCGCACAAGGACTTAAACTCTCCTGAATCAACCCTTTATCCAACAACTCCTGTACCTGCTTCCTGATCTCTTCATTGTCCTTTGGACTCATCTGGTAAGCAGCTTTGTTTGGTAAACTAGTCCCTGGAATGAAATCAATATGGTGACTGATACTTCTTTTTGGTGGCAATTTATCTGGTAGATCATCCACCACAATGTCACTAAACTCCTGTAGCATATCCTGTATCTCCTCAGGTAATCCAATAATCTTAGTATGGATTAACACTGCTCTTGGCCTTTGTACAAATGCATATTTTACCTCATCATCTCCAATCTGCTATAGAAACTCTTTTCCTCCTAACAGTAATGCTTTTGTTCCACCTTTTTCTATCGTATCCTCCTCTTTCATGGGTACTAGCGTATGATTTATCCCATCATTAGCAAACTTGTAACAGTTTGTCTTCCCATCGTGGACAACTTTCCTGTCATACTACCATGGTCTGCCCAACAGTATATGGCACACATCCATCGGCATGATATCACAAGTTACTTTATCCTTATACCTACCAATGTGAAACTCCACTTCGCATTGCTCATCAACCAACAGTTGGTGTCCTTTTTGTAACCAAGACACCCTGTATGGTGTTGGGTGCTTCAATCTTTTTAAACCCAGTTTTTCTACCATTTCAGTGGCTACTAGGTTGTCAGTGCTCCCGCTATCAATAATCAATTTGCAACATTTCCCATGTGATTTACACACAGTTCGGAACAATGCTTTCCACTGTGTCTGGTCAGCTAACTCTTTAGCTGGTTTCAACAATACCTTGTTTAACACTAAGGCTTCTCTCATTTCAGGCATGTTCTCCACTTCTTATGGCGGTGCCTCTGCTTCTTCCGGTTGAGCAACATATGCTCCTATTTGCCGTACTTGATCACTTTCAGGACATTCAAAAGACCTGTCTCCCCACTTGTGACACTTGTAACACTGATAGGCATTTCCTTTGCCTCTGTCATCACCTCTTCCTCGTTGGTAAGGCCTTCCTCCTCTAGTGCTACCTTCTTTTTCAGTTGGTCCTGCAGTTTTTGAATTGTTTCCCTCTTCATTGCTGTTGACATTTCTGCCTCTACCAAAAGACTGTCCTCTTCCTCTGCCAGATCCACATCCTCTTCTAGCATTCTGCTTTCTGGCGATCTTTTCTTCTGCCTTCAAAGCACTTTGATAGGCTTCCTCTATGGACTTGGGGGAAATAATACTAATCTCATCTAGTATCTCCATCCGTAAGCCATTCACAAACCTTGTTGTCTTTTCCAGGGTATCTTCAACATAACCCGCTCGCAGGTTCACTCTGTAGAATTCTTCTATATACTCCTTCACAGTCATTTCTCTTTTCTTCAGGTTCTGCACCTGCCTATATAGAGAAATCTGATAATCTTTGGGTAGAAACTTACTCTTCATCTTGGAAATCATCCTGTTCCACTTTTTAATCAATGGTTTATTTGACCTTCTCCTTTCGGTCCGCACACTGTCCCACCACAGTGCTGCATGTCCCTTCAGTTTGGTGGCTGCAAACCTAAACTTCTTATCTTCACTGATTTCTTCACACTCGAAATATTTATCCATCTCACTAATCCAGTCCAACAATACCTTCGTAGATAAACTGCCATCATAATTCAAAAGCTCTAGCTTCGGCTTGCTACCTGCCAACAAAACTGATCTCAATAATTTTATATCTGGTCCCTCTTCGTCTGACCCATTTGTCGTGGCTGCAACTTCTTCTTCATTGTCATCACCACCTTCTGGATCCCTACGCCTCCCTGCTTCCACTGCTGCCAATCAGGCACTTAGGATCCTGATTTCTTCTTGCAACCCTTCATCGGCTACTCTCTTGATAGCTCTACCTCGACCTCTTCTTCCTACTTCAATTTTTTTTTCTTTTGAGAAAATAACTTCCTCTGATACCAAAATTTGATGTCCCGAGACGGTTATGTGGAAAGACGTGCGTGGAAGCTAGCCCGTCCTTGGTCCTTCCCGCACTAGCACACACGGAGGTTTGGTGAGGGTTTATGGCGCCTTTAATGTGCATCCAGCCCAAGGTTGGTCTCATTTTGTGTGAGCACGATGTCTATGGTATGGCTCGACCTGGGCTCATTTGCGTTGTTGTTCGTTTGAGTTATGCTTCTGTTCCTCTATGGCTCGTCTGGTTCGGCTCTGGAAGAAGATGGGTCTCTATTGCCCGCTATCCTCTTGGTTCTTCTCTGGTTCTAGTCCTCTATTGTTTGCTAGTTATATGAATGTTTTTCATTGGACCTGGTGGCTGTTGTACACCTGGTTTTCCGTGGAGGTCTCAGGTTTGGTTTGTCATTCTGGGTATGCCTTATTTCGACTGTCTGTGAATGATTCTTTTACAACTTGCAGGTGATGTTTTCTAACTGGGTTTTGGTCACATTTCACAGGCCCTCCGCCTGTTACTCTCGTCGATGGCTTGGCTGCTTATTTGATAGGTAAAAACCCTATTCTGATTCCACTGTTTCACCTTCCTGTAGTTTTTATTAACGACCTTGCTCCTGGTGAGTAGGCTGTGGTATCATGGCACTTCGGCTGTTGGTTGCACTCAGGTTGGGGTTTCAACTCATGGCTCGGTTGTGGATTCCGGCCTCCCCTTCAGGTATTCATCGTGGGTCAAGTTCCTTGATTTTACTCTCGTGTTGTTGTGTGCTATATAGCTATGCTTCCTCTCTGACAATCTTCTTGTCACTGTGCAGGTATCCCTCTCCTCTTTGTTGTGGCTACAAGGGGCTGGCTCTTGGGGATGAAACGACGTGGTCTCGTCCTTGAAGATTTGGGTCCAATGTGCTTAAATCGGGTAGGGTCCTTCCTTGACTGCGCTCTGTGGTTGCATTTTGGTTTCGGGCTATAGTTGTTTAACCCTTGGGGTTTCAGTTTGTTGGTCTATCGATACTTGGTTGCCTCCTGTGCAATGAACCCATCCTGTTGATTTTGTTTTCTGTTCTGGGAATGTGTTTCGGTGTTCTGTTGTTGGTTGTCGTGTATGTTATTACATTTGTGTACTGCTTTGGTCTATCTGGGTTGTGGAAACCCTCCTCGGCCTATCTCGTTTGTATGAAGCACTGTTGGTTATTTTTTGAGAGTTTTGTGTCTTGAGGCCTGTGTGGAATCTGGAAGTTTTGTCCTGTACTTCCGTGGACCTGATGAATATATACATATACATATACATATACATATACATATACATATACATATACATATACATATACATATACATATATATATATACATATTGTTACAGGGAAAAATGTCTATATAGAACTGCTCTATCCCACTAAGGTGTGACAGCTGCCTTAGAAACAAATAGAGAAAAGCTACTTTTGTTCTTCCTTTAAGAATTATAGATAGAGAGGAATAGAAAGACCAACCTCTGTCTTGCGCTAATCCTTCAAGTCGATTCCTCTCTTCTTTGATAGTCCTCAGCTACCTGCTCCCTTGCACGCCCAACTTCGCAAAGTACCTGTAAGATCACAGATGATCCAGGTGGATGTTGGTGGCCACCCACCTATCCCATTTGGACCCCCACAACTGTCTCTTTCAGTTTTTCAGTTTCCTTAATTATAGCACAATTTACTATTTTTAGCAGTTTTCGGGTCCTAAACTTCCGGAGCCGTTTTGAGGCTACTATTTTTAGCAGTTTTCGGGTCCTAAACTTCCGGAGCCGTTTTGAGGCCCTAAACGACGTTTTTTGGGAAATCCCGCTCCCTGCGATTTTTTAGATAAAAAATCGTTGTTTGCGTTATAGTCCTCAGAAAGATCTTTTCAACGGGCTATCATGCGTGTAAAACGGAGATTGTATGCCAAAGTTACGACCCCGGGAAGTTGATGTACCAATTTACCCAAACGGGGCCCATAGTTTGGCGTTTTCATCTTCTAGGGTTAGGTTTTGGAATGTTAAGGGTTTTCCATTGTTTCTCAATAATAAATAGGCCTTCGAGCCTCATTGTAAAGACACTTCGAAACAGTTCAGAGGCATGTAGCCGACACATCTCTTCTCAGAGATAAGCTACCATCGCCCTAGCTGGGTTATTTCTATTTGTAAGCATATTTCAGTATTCTCCATTAATGAAATGAAGTATTATTTCCGCTGCATCTCTGTTTTTATGGTTATCGCATCTCTGTATTTATGGTTATCTCTGTAATCTATTGCGTTCCTGCTTAAATCCGGATCAGTGGTATCAGAGCGGTCTGCTTTTTCTCTGTTTTTCTTTGCATGTCCCCAACGAGGTCGGGATATAAGGAGTTAGGGCTTGAATTGGTCGAACCTTTGCAAGACCAGCCTCGCAAATCTCGACGACCTCCCATGGCGGATGAGAAGAAAGACGAGGGGGCAGGAGATCCTATCAGAATATTGCTCGAAGAAGCCCTCGAGCGACAAAGGAACGCGATGATGGACAGCTTTGCCCAAATCCTTCAGCGGCTACCTAGAGGCGACGCATCGACTTCCAACAGTTACTCTGGAAATGCCACACCGTTTAAGGTACAAGTAAATTTTGAAATCCCCATCTTCGAGGGTCAAATAGACGCAGATGCCGTAGATAAATGGTTAAATCTGCTCGATGGGTATTTTTCTGTTCATGAATTTTCAAGTCGGGAAAAGATCGTTTTCGCTCTTCTCAAAGCAGCCCCCCACGTCAAGGACTGGTGGGAAACCTACTGCGAACAGAAGGATGAAAGTACAGGCTCACTGTTTTCAGCCGCACCCACTTGGAATGACTTCCGGGATGCAATCAAGGAGCAGTACTACCCTGTCAAAAGCTATGAGGACAAATACATCAAATGGACCACACTGCGGCAGGGACGAGACCAAGATGTGCCGGAGTTCACAAACATTTTTCATACCCTTCGCACACAATTGGGTATCAAAGATTCTGAGCTGCATCTGGTACTCAAATACCGCGGCTGCCTACATAGATACATCCAAGAAGAGATGGAGTTCTTGAACATCTCCTCACTCGGCACTGCATACCGATACGCTGTCAAAATCGAGCAAAAGTTCAAACAGAAGAAGCGAGACTTTGGATCTGCAAATCTAAAGCCCAAAGGACAAAGCCAAGGCGGGGTGACCCAAGACAACCCGTCAGAAAAGAACAACACCACGAAGCCAAAGAAGGACACAGGAAAGTGGTGTGAGTTCCACAAGAGTCCCACTCATAACACAAGTGAGTGTCGGACCAAGCAGTCGCTGGTGGCCGAGTTGAAGGCTTCCGAATCAGATGCATGTTCCGACTCTGAGTCAGAACCCAACAAGGGGAATGACAAAGGGAAGCAGATCATTGATGCAGATCCCAGCGCCACTATTGCTACTGCCAAGATCCAGAAAAATGAGCCCGAAGATCCAGAGGAGGGGGAACGTCTTTTCCACTCACAGATGTGGGTGAAGGGTTCGCCGCTGCAATTCATTGTCGACAGTGGCAGCCAAAAGAACCTCATTTCAGCAGAGGTCGTGAAGCGGTTGGGCCTACCAACTACACCACACCCACAGCCGTACAGTATCGGTTGGCTTCACGAAGGACGAGATCTCAAAATTCGCCAGCAGTGCCACCTTCCCTATAGCATCAAGCCCTTCACAGACGAGGTATTGTGTGATGTTACACCTCTGGATGTTTGTGATGTACTATTAGGCCAGCCATACTTGTGGAGGCGACATGCTGTGTATGAGTCAAGGCCTCGTGCTGTCATCATTTCTTTGGATAATTCATTATACAGGATACCGGAGGTAGCCCCACCTACCGCCACCTCTTTGATTACTGCTAAAAAAGGCAGCAAGCTCATCTCACAGACTAAGAAATTTATTTTCTGTCTGGTTCACTCCCAAAGTAAGGGGAAGATCACTGCTACATCCATGACCCCAGCGAAGGGTTTCTCCACACAGCAGCAGCAACAAAGGGATACAGTGGTGACAGAACACAGGAACAACTTCTCCTTACCCGGAGGGGTACCACACAAGTTTCAGGTGGACAACAAAGTTTGGTTACATTTGCAGAGGGAGCGCCTTACCAGAACCCATCAGAAACTCAGACCACTTCGACATGGTCCTTATACCAGTAACAAGGCTACGGGAAACAATGCTTTGAAGCACAACATTCCTCCATTCCTTCGCTTGCACCGAGTGTTCAATGTGGACCGTCGCCGACCATGCTCCCCACCATTTCTGGACACATCAGAGATTGCAGAACAGCTCACCAGAGACCCAGATCAGCAGAAGCTTCCTTATCTCAGGGAGAAACTCAACGCAATGGGGACCATTGCTTCCTAAGGGCGGAGGAATGATCCAGGTGGATGTTGGTGGCCACCCACCTATCCCATTTGGACCCCCACAACTGTCTCTTTCAGTTTTTCAGTTTCCTTAATTATAGCACAATTTACTATTTTTAGCAGTTTTCGGGTCCTAAACTTCCGGAGCCGTTTTGAGGCCCTAAACGACGTTTTTTGGGAAATCCCGCTCGTTGTTTGCGTTATAGTCCTCAGAAAGATCTTTTCAACGGGCTATCATGCGTGTAAAACGGAGATCGTATGCCAAAGTTACGACCCCGGGAAGTTGATGTACCAATTTACCCAAACGGGGCTCATAGTTTGGTGTTTTCATCTTCTAGGGTTAGGTTTTGGAATGTTAAGGGTTTTCCATTGTTTCTCAATAATAAATAGGCCTTCGAGCCTCATTGTAAAGACACTTTGAAACAGTTCAGAGGCATGTAGCCGACACATCTCTTCTCAGAGATAAGCTACCATCGCCCTAGCTGGGTTATTTCTATTTGTAAGCATATTTCAGTATTCTCCATTAATGAAATGAAGTATTATTTCCGCTGCATCTCTGTTTTTATGGTTATCGCATCTCTGTATTTATGGTTATCTCTGTAATCTATTGCGTTCCTGCTTAAATCCGGATCAACAGAAGCACAGCACTATACAAAGACATGGATCTATATTCATAAACAATCTAGGATCAGATGTAAATTGACCATACAAATGTAACAAGCATCAATGATACAAAAGCATGGAGGAAAACTCAAATAGCTTTTATTGATAAACAAGAAAAGATCCAGGAGGAGTTACAACCAGTGGTTCTTGACCCAGCATCAACCTCCCAGCAAAGAAGCCCCTCTTCACCTCAAACAAAGCATAGATCACCCAACATTCTGATGTTTGTCTCAAAAAACCAACAGCAATTCCTTACAATATGCAAAATTCCAGCCTCTGGATCTCTGGGATGAGGGATCCATATATAGATATCTGTAAGGGGAATGAGTCAGCTTGTGATTTGATTAGTGTCTTCTCTCAGATAGTTCTTGCTTCCACTTGGATACTGAAGGCCTCTTACTCATCCTTGGTCGAATTCAGTGATGCAAGTGTCACAGGAGAAGATTCTGGAAGCTTCCATTGCCTCTCCACCTCGCGGAATGACACTGCCATTTGTCATTTCTCGCCCATCGTACCCCACAGAAGGGACTTTTGAAATGCAACACACCCTCACAGTGTATTTAGGTGCAATGCAACGCACCTAGCCAGTGGAGCAGTTGAAATGATCCTGTTTTGACCAATTCTGAGCAGTTTCTCATGGAGAACTTCTGAGAGAAGCTGTAATCTGTTGACCTTGTTCCTTTAGGGGTTAGAACAACACTTTTAGGGACTTAGGAGCCCTTGATTTATGGACATTTCATGCTTGGGGTTGTAGGGCCCAAAAATGTCTATAACAGTTGCCCCCTAAAGTATGAGGCCGTTAACCTTTTGGTGTCGGGTGAAATGCTTTATTATGAGGATCCGAAGTTCTTTCAATGCTGGGAGGAGACCTGTAATAAGATACAATACAATACATTATCTTCATACTATTTTCATGATCTAGCTGAGGCGGGCATTCCCATGCTCAGCTTTATAAATTCATTTCCATGTACATAGGACAGACAACCGTATGAGTGTAGACTGATGATTCTGGTAGAGCCATCATCCTTTTGAGTGGATGATTATCTGTGCAGCAATGATGTACATTTAATGTCTTTATTTCCCTGAATATATATCGCAGCCCGGATGGATGAAACTAGATTCGGGGTCTTCAATCTCGTCCGATCTTCACTCGAAGTACAAGTCGATCCATGTGAGAAATGTTCTGAAGTCGAACATGGAAAGACATCGCTTGATTACCAGTCAATGATGTAAAATGTTAACAAGCGCGAGAGGAATCATCAATAATGATAATGACCCTCAAGGTACTGCAGTACAGTTCACGTGGTGTGAATAAAGGACTTGGCGTCGAACACCACGCAAAATCTTTCGGTCGAAGGCCATTGATGTAAACCTGTCGCCGGAAGTGAGAAACTTGCCATTGAGGCATGCAAGCTTCAAAGTACTGAATGGGGTGTTCCTAGATCAACTTCTTGGATAATGAGCTGATGTCGACAAGAAGTGATCCGTCATAGGAGGGCCTTAATGAATCCCACATCAATGACATGGAACGGAGCAAATGATTTTAATGGAGGTGAAAACGATCTGGTGATATAAGGTTCAGGGTGGCGGTCATGAAAGAATGGAGTATAATGTATGGTAGTGGGTGAGACACAGGTGAATCCTCTGAATGACTTCTCTTGAACATATCAGTGACACTGATGTGATGGATTGGTAGCATTAACCCCAAATGTGGATGGTATGGCGTGACCATGGTGATGTGACCGGTGAATGAAACAACCCAACCCGACTCGGACACGGAGTGGAAGTGTCATGTTCAAGAGCGACTTGCTACCAACAAAGTTTCTTTGAGTTTTCTTCACAATTTTCCCCAGTCATTGCTGACCAGTACCTCTTTATTTTTGTCAAGCTTGAGGAGGATAACATATGCTTGTTCTATAATTTTCCCTTCGGGCAAACCCATCGCTATGTTTTAACGAGCCTAGCGATAGTGAAACTCGTTCTCGTCTATAGACAAGTTTGTCGCTATTAATCTTTTTAACGAGTTTAACGACAAAGATAACTCGGTCCTTTTCAATTTTAGAGAGTCTGAAAAGGAACATAAAGGAAACTCCAAAATTCCTTTTTCGTCATCTAATCCCTTAAGTCCGAAAAAGTATAAAACAATACAGAAGGGATGAATTTTCGACACTTTTAACGAGCCGAATAAAACAAGCGCTCGATATTTTTGTGTAATAATCCCTCAGGTCCAAAAAGATTAAAATCTAGATGAGGGATAGCACTTCCTGTCCCTTTAACGAGCTGGAGAGGCCAAGGACTCGGCAATATTTTCATATTTTACAAGTAAGTTGAAAAGAGCTTAAAGGAGACTCGTCTTTTGAGGAACGAGTGATAAAACGGGTAGCAGCTGATTCCAGGTAAGGTTTGGAATTTTCCAATCATGGCAGTGTCACAAGGATGGCTAGTGAAATCACTCTTCGCAGCTGTTCCTCAAAATGGGTAAACAATCAAATGGAGGTGAATGATCGGCCAATGAAAAAGTGGAGGTGACGGTGCAAACACGACCAAGGCTTTAATGGTTGAAGTACTACATTCACGATGGTTATTTACCGAGGAATAGTTCATTTTTTAACGAGCTTAAACGCGGGTGGAAACATTTGCTCATGGCTTATGTTTATTTTTTAACGAGCTTGAACTATGTGCTAAAACTGCTCGATTAAATGGTCCCTTTTTTATTTTACCATAAATAGCTTAGTTCTTTCAAAGATTGTACTGTATTTTCAACTGCTTCATCAAACTAGTCAGAAATGAACAATATATTCTTGAAAACGAGTTAGAACACTAATATTTTACTTTGAACTACGTAAAAAGTAATGAAAAAGTGTTTTTACCTCTCATTTTACCATTTCATTTGAACTTTGGTTTGTTGGAGCTTTGGAGGTGCTTTTCCCCCTTGATTTTCATCAGCTGATTTCGGGAGATTCTGTGGACGATTCTCGGCGCCGTCTGGACCAGGTAGGAGCTAAACCTGAGCTCTTTCATTTCATGGTTTCCATTTTGCATTCTGAGCTTGATTCCTAGTTTTTCTGAGCCCCTGGGGTTTGAAAAACTCGTTCTGCCTTCAGCGCACCCTCTGTGTATCGAAAGGTGCGTTGAATGTTGGCCATTGTGAAGGCCATCTGACATGCAACACACCCAGAGTACTGCTGCAGGTGCGATGGGCGCAGAGAAGGAATTCTGTGCACAATTTTTGATGGAAATTTTGCCTGTTTCTTGCCAAAATCAGGATCTAACTCTTCTCTTGTTTGTTTTTCAGAGATCTTTGGAGCAAGATGACCATTACATGGCGAGAACGTGAGCATGAAGAAGAGGACATGCTTGCCCTACATGATCCAGTTACAGTAAATGCACTGCGGAACTGTGGCTTGCTGAAGTTTTTCCGCATTTCTAGCATGAGACAACAGATCAACTTACTGCAATATTTGCTCGATGCTTGGGATCCTACCAACCAGGTTTTCTAGATCAGGGGCAAATCTATCCCCTTGACTGTAGTAGACATCTATTTCTTGACCGGTTTGTCGAGGCGGGGTGCCCCCATCTCTTTATCAGGTTCGGCCCGAGGAGGTGACTCGGTGAGAGATTATGTTCGCCGGTACTGCAGAGAAGGATCTCAGCCGAGTAAAGACGACAAGATCATCATCCGTGATGTTACTGACAGGTCCCTCAGGACTATTCTGTTTACTTTTGGTAGGATGGCCGGTGGTGCGGCTCTTCATGTAGCCAACCGATCTTATATGCAGTCCCCATTTTGTTACAGGGAAAAGTGTCTACATACAACTGCTCTATCCCACTAAGGTGTGACAGCTGCCTTAGAAACAAACAGAGAAAAGCTACTTTTGTTCTTCCTTTATGAATTATGGATAGAGAGGAATAGAAAGACCAACCTCTGTCTTGCGCTAATCCTTCAAGTCGATTCCTCTCTTCTTTGATAGTCCTCAGCTACTTGCTCCCTTGCACGCCCAACTTCGCAAAGTACCTGTAAGATCACAGAAGCACAGCACTATACAAAGACATGGATCTATATTCATAAAAAATCTAGGATTAGATGTAAATTGACCATACAAATGTAACAAGCATCAATGATACAAAAGCATGGAGGAAAACTCAAATAGCTTTTATTGATAAACAAGAAAAGATCTAGGAGGAGTTACAACCAGTGGTTCCTAACCCAGCATCAACCTCCCAACAAAGAAGCCCCTCTTCACCTCAAACAAAGCATAGATCACCCAACAATCTGATGTTTGTCTCAAAAAACCAACAGAAATTCCTTACAATATGCAAAATTCCAGCCTCTGGATCTCTGGGATGAGGGATCCATATATAGATATCTGTAAGGGGAATGAGTCAGCTTGTGATTTGATTAGTGTCTTCTCTCTGATAGTTCTTGCTTCCACTTGGAGACTGAAGGCCTCTTACTCATCCTTGGTCGAATTCAGTGAGGCAAGTGTCACAGGAGAAGATTCTGGAAGCTTCCATTGCCTCTCCACCTCGCGGAATGACACTGCCATTTGTCATTTCTCGCCCATCGCACCCCACAGAATGGACTTTTGAAATGCAACGCACCGTCATAGTGTATTTAGGTGCAATGCAACGCACCTAGCCAGTGGAGCAGCTGAAATGATCATGTTTTGACCAATTCTGAGCAGTTTCTCATGGAGAACTTCTGAGAGAAGCTGTAATCTATTGACCTTGTTCCTTTAGGGGTTAGAACAACACTTTTAGGGACTTAGGAGCCCTTGATTTATGGACATTTCATGCTTGGGGTTGTAGGGCCCAAAAATGTCTATAACACATATATATATGTGTGTGTGTGTGTGTGTGTGTGTGTATATATATATATATTGTAAATTTATAATTTAAATCAAATAGTATGTATTTGGTAATGTACCTGGATGGTTTGGCTCTGTCGTATTTGATCCTTTCAATCTCGGTGGGCAGTTTGAATGTTAATCACACAATCTGCTATTTAATTTCTATGCATAGTAATTTATACTTGTTGCTTCTGAAACAGTGAATACCTGTAAGCTTTCTTTAAATTCATTAAAAAAATAAATAAATAAATTCGTTTAGAGTTATGCTTTCTTTCTTTTCTTTCATGTAGATGGCAGCCATCGCACTTTTGATTCTAGGTTGCCTATTTATGCTTGTTGGCAGCCTCATACTATTGAGGAACCACCCTCGGTTACATTATAGTTATTTTCTAGTTTCATTCAGTTTCATTTCTAACTTATTTTAAACAAATCCTATTCTAACTACTGTTCAATTTATAAATAAAATCATTGGCTGTAACAACCTTGATTTAGAAATAAAAATAAAACTAACTAAAAGTGAACTTAATCAAAACAGCTTGTCCAGCTATTGCCTCCCTAGTCAAATGCTTCTGCATCAGTGAGAGACATGAATGGGGTTAAAATTGTCTCACAAAACATCCAAGGTTCATGGAGCCTAACACAATTCCAATGACTTTCATCCAACATTGGGACTAGCCCTAGCCTAAGCTCAATTTAGTTGAAAGGAAAAAAAAAAGACTCCTACAAAATTATCCCAATTTTTTCCTCTTCTTTCTTTAATTTTATTTTACCCCTCAGTACAAAAAATTCAAATCTAAATTATAACTTATTTTCTTATAAATAATTTCTCCTAAATTTTCATTTATTTTGATTTTAATGTGATTATTCACAATCCAAATAACTTCTCTTAAGATTCTTTTTAACTAAGCTTGAAATACTTACACACATTCCACCATGGCACCAACAACACTATCTAAATTGTATTTTTTTTCTTTGTAAATAATTTAAAAATAAAATAAAATAAAATTTCTTTATAAGTTTAATTTTATTTTAAAATCTAATGATTATTTTTCCTTTTCTTTTTGGTTTTTTCTTCTTACTATGAAGTATCAAAATTATCGCTTTTCTTTAAAAAGAGTTTCCCTCGAAAAGCTACCTTTTTAAGGGTCTTTTTATTCTAGTTCAAAACCATTATAATTGTATTTTTTCTTTTTTCCCTGAAAGAATTACTTCTTTCAAGATTCTTCTCATTTAAGGTAAAAAATACTTGAAAACGTGTGCAGCTACAGATTCAGCTCACCATGACACTATCAAAATGGTAGTATGTGTTTGTTTGTTAATATTTCTTAATCAAAGTTCACATTTATATCTATATATCATGAATTGAGTTTTAGGGTTTGATATTTTTTTTGAAATATTTATGATACAGGTAGAAGTCTCTCATGGATTCCAACATTTAGCTATAGAATTTTCAAAATCTATTATTTTTAAATTTCCACCTAAGTTGTAAGAGGTTGTAGATTGTGAGTTCATAGATTTTTTATCCAAGTACAAAATACAATTACTTCAATATTCCTAAAAGAAAATTTAGAATTTTCCTATACTAATGCTAGGAAAAATTAAATATATACACACCATAAGGACTTCAAGCATGGATTATTTAAGCATTCCTAGGGAAATCTCTATGTCAATGCATAAAGTTGAAAATCACTTCAATTACAATGGAAATATAATAACAATAGATCAAATTTCAATGTTTTATTAAGCATGCTAAAACAATTGCAACAACAAATCAAATTTAAATTTTTCATTAAGAAAACTAAAACAAGATAGGATTTAGCCACATTGTCCTAATAAAAACATACTAAAATAACCATGAACCTTTTTAACACATGAGAAAAATCGAATTTACGATCACAAATTTAGAACACGAATGGTATACTTTGTCTTATCATAACAATGATGATAAAGCATAATACCTCTGTTCATATATGTCAGACCAGGGAGGTAACTCCTCAAATAAATTGTGTTTTTCCATTAAGGCTAATCATAGATATATACATGGAGGGAGAGACTCTTAGGCTTTAGCTCCTAGTGTCCCTTCATATTCCTATTCTCCTTCTTTTCTATGTACACTATTTACATATATTCACCCAATCCCAATGATTAGGTGTCAACATTCTGCCCTTTAATATGAAGGGTTGTTGGTGAGTCCAAGCATCGTTCTAAATCTTTCGAACTTTTCTCTTCCAAGCTTTTTGGTGAAGATGTTTGCAATCCGCTCAGTTGTGGAACAATGGCATAGATGGATTTTTTTGGCCTCAATGTGATATCGAATCAGATGGTATTTTGTATTGATGTGCTTCGTTCGGTCATGGAACTTTGGGTTCTTGGCCAATCATGAGTGGAATTGAATGCACTTGTTTCACTTGCAAATCTTCCAGAATTCTCCCGAGCTACACAATCTCCTTTGTTTCTTCAGTTGCTGCCACATATTATGCCTCTGTTGTGGAATCCACTGGAACTGATTATTTGCATGACCTCCAGGAGACATCTCCTGATCCAAGAGTCATAGCATAACCTAAAGTAGATACCCTATTTTCTTTATCTCCATCGAAGTCTAAATCAGAGTATCCAATCAAGTTGAAGTCGCCCACCTGTGTATACTTAAGCCCAAAGTCTTGAGTTCCCTTCAAGTACTTTAGAACTCTTTTCGCAGCAAACCAATGTCCCTCAAAATGCTTTTGCATAAACCTGGAGAGGATTCCAACATCAAATAAAATGTTTGGTCTGGTAGTAGTCAAGTAGTTGAGACTTCCTATAAGTTGTCTATACTTTGTTGCATCCTCAAATTCTTTTCCTTCAATGGATGTGAGATTTAAGTTTTGTTCCATTGGAGTAGACAAAGGATTGCACTTATCCATGCCAAACTTGTTCAAGATATCTCCAATGTACTTCTTCTGAGAGAGGAATATAAACTTCGAATGTTGAGTTACTTCAATACCAAGGTAGTAGTGAACATACCCCAAGTCTGTCATTTCAAAACATTTCTTCAATTCCTTCTTCATGGATGCAATATAGCTCTCATTGTTCCCTATAATCAAAAGATCATCTACATACACCACAAGATATACAACTGTTTTGCCAACTTTCTTGACAAACAAAGTTGCATCATCAAGGTCATAATGTTTGAAGTTGAGTTTCAACAGATGCTCAGTTAACTTCTTGTACCAGGCTCGCGGTGCTTTCTTGAGGCCATATAATGATTTTACAAGCTTGCATATTTTATGTTCCTGACCCTTCACAACAAATCCTTCTGGCTGGGACATTAAAACATTTTCTTTCATATCTCCATTGAAGAAAGCAGTTTTTACATCCATTTGATGGAATTTCCAATTGTTCTGAGCTACCAAGGCAAAGAATGTCTGGATGGTAGCCCATTTTGTTGTGGGGGAAACAGTATCCTCAGAGTAGACCCCTTCCTTTTGTGCAAAAACGTTTTCCACAAGCCTGCCTTTGTGCTTGTCAAGTGAGCCTCTTTATACTTGTCATTTAGACCCACTTGCAGCCTATTGGTTTGGTTCACAATGGAGGATCAACCAGCTTCCAAGTGTCATTCTTTATCAAGGCATCATACTCTTTTTTCATCACTTCTTTCCATTCATCATGAGAAGCGTTTTCTTTGAAGGAAGTTGGTTCAAAATCTGAAGACAAAGTCAGTTCATAACCATAAGAAACATCCATATCAACAGGTGAATCAGAATCATCTACATCACCTCCATTTTTCCTGGTTAGATTTCTTATTTCTTTGCAACCTCATTTAGAAAAACACTTTCAAGTGTCTTTTTCAGTCATTTTGGAGGACCTTTCTGAGATGGCTCAAGCTACTCAGTTGACAGAGTTGGGACTGAATCAAGATTTAGTCTCCCAATTGTGTCAATCACATCACTCAAAGTGTCGTCAGTGGCTGAAGCTTCATGTAGGGGAGAGAGTGCTTCAAAATAAGATTCTATAAATTGATCCAGTATAGGAATCCCCCTTTCAAGATGTGGAATCTCATTATCAAATTCTTGAAAATACTTGGCATGTCTGAATCTATCCAAGTGATCAAGTTGTTGGTCAACAACATTGTCAGCTTTGGAAGTTTCAAGAAAGATCACATCTCTAGACATTACAAACTTCTTATTAACTTCATCATAGAGACGATATGCTTTGGAGGCATTTGAATACCCCAAGAAGATACACTTATGATTCCTTGCACCAAGTTTGTTTCTTTGTTCCTTAGGTATCAAAGCATAACAGATGGAACCAAAGACCCTAAGATGCTTTACCGAAGGAATGTGGCCATACCACATTTCATAAGGAGTCCCTTTTCTAAGAGAATTAGATGGACATCTATTCTTTATATATGCAACACATAGAACTGCATAAGCCCAAAACATCAATTTTACATTCTTGAAAAACATAATGAAACGTACCATATTTAAGATTGTCTTGTTCATTCTTTCAGCAACTTCGTTCTGTTGGGGCTTATAAGGCACAGTGGTTTGATTTTTTATCCCATGCTGGCAAAGATAGTTTTAAAATTCATTTGAAGTGTATTCTTTTCCATTATTAGTGCGAATAGAGCCAATATAAGATTTTGGATCATTTTCAATCCATACACGAAAGTTCTTGAATGTTTGAAAAGCATCATGTTTTTTCTTCAATAAATAAACCCAACACATTCTAGTGTAGTCATCAATAAATGTCATCATATATGTATTTCCATTTGCATAAGGAACATGCATTGGGCCACATAAGTCTAAATGAATAAGTTAAATTTTTCTATGTGCTCTGGAATGTGAATCATGAAAATATTGTTTATTGTGCTTTCCTAAGATATAGGCATCGCATTGCTTTAGTTTCCCAGGAATTGTAGGCAAACTAGTAACACCACTTTTCTTCAACATATGAAGGTTGTCATAATTCAAGTGTCCAAATCTAGCATGCCATAAAAGACTTGATGGAAATGCACCTTCATCATAATGAGAATTGTATGAGAAGTTATGTGCATGAGAAGAGGTTCCTTGCATCTTCAGAAGTCTTTCTTCTTCTATCCCCATCATGACAAGTAAGTGATATGATGTTTTTCTTACCTCAACCTTGCCATTAAAAATATGAATGGAGTTTCCTTGCTGGTGGATGTGAACCAAAGACAACAAGTTTTTCCTCAGCTCCGGGAGATATAGAACATCTAGCAGAAGAAAGTCTAGAAGACCAGGCAGTTTGAGCCTGATTGTGCCAAGCCCTGATGGCTTGAGTTTTGACTTGTCTGCAAAGTATAATACTCCATCGAAATTGTCAGTAAATTCTTCAAAAAAATATCTTCTATAATTCATGTGGCAATTTTCCCCTAAATCAAGCAACCAATCATTTTTCCAAGAAGCAAGTGAAGCATTAAATAAGTCTTCAGTTACTCCAATATTACAATGTGCCACAACATAATAAGCGGATTTGGGTGCTTTACCTTTTCCTTTGTCATTGGTTTTACCTTTAGCTTCATTTCTTTCCTTCTTAATTTTTTCCCAAGGCAACTTACATGTGGATGCATCATGTCCATCTCTATTGCAACGTATGCAATGAAGATCAGAATTTTCTCCTTGGAACTGTATGCCCCCTTGCCTCTAAAATTCCTTCTTCCTCTACCTCTTCAGCCACCTCTTCATCTAGAAGAATCTTATGCATGATTATTCTCTCTATGTGAATGACACACAACTTCTTCAAAACACTGAGGATCTATCTTCTTCCCAAAAGCCTTCTCTCTCAACAAACTTCTTCTCAAGGGAGTCAAAGGTAATCTTGTTGAGGTTTCCACTTGCTTGCAATGAATCAAGATAATTCTAATAAGTGGGATATAGTGCCTTGACATAAGCTATGAGAGGAATGTCTATTTGAATGCCAACGATTTTTATATCATGCATAATGGATCTTACTTCTGATGCTAAAGCAAGAGGGACATCATTTTTCAATTCAAGATTAAACAATTTAATCATCAATTGGACAAGTTCATGTTTAGAGTGTGAGTCATCCAATTCCTTCAACTTTTGTAAGGCTTCAAAAGCATTTGAAAATGGTGAAATATGGTGACTCACCTCTTTATTTACAGATGTTGCAATCAAGGCATAGGTATTTCTATTCTTATTTTTCCATATGGAAATCTCCTTACCTGAGTTGGGCTTTTTAGGTTCATTATCTCCTTCTCCTACACAAACTCCTTTCCACAACTCGTTGAAAAGGATAGTGTGGTTTATCTTCCTTGACCATTCAGGATAGTTCTCTTTTCCTGAGAGAACTACTCCAACAATAGATATCAATGAATGCATTTAAAATTTGTGTATTGTGTAAAAAAAAAATGCACTCTGTTCGTAATAAACTGTAAAAAAATTGTACTTTTGGTGGCAAAAAAATACATTTCTGGTGGAAAACTCTATTTCACTTTGGAAAATAAAATGAGGAATAATATATCATAATTAATACTGGGAGAGGGATTATATGTGGGAGGTGTTGTATGGTGGAGGTGATATATGGGGGAGGTGGTGTATGGAGGAGTTATATAACAAATGTGTTATATATTATAATTGTAAGGCCATTCAACGTATTACCATCAACCATAACACCAAGAGACATGACCGAGCCAGAAGTGGTATGATGGTATAGTGGTATAGTGGTATATGGGAAGGTGTTACAGTGAAGTTCAGGGAGGTGTACCAGTGCGGTCAACATGTGGTATAGTGGTATGGTGGTATATCTCTTGGTTCACCATGAGGTATACTAGCAGTAGCGGAGTTGAATCGATGGTGTGTGAGTATGACTTGAGTCTAGTGAACTATCGTAGTGATAGGAACATCGTTCCTGTAGAGGAGAGAGGGGAAGAACGATTGGTCGACGACAAATGGTGGTTTCAGCGAAGTCCATAAGGTGGTAATATGGTGCATTGAAGCCGGGGTGGTGAGATGGATACCAATCGATGGTATGGTGATATAGTGTATTCGGTATGTTTTATGGTAGTATGGTGGTTGGAAGGATTCAATGTAAGGAGATCACAATAAGATTCAACGTGCATTACAGGCTTGAGGTGATAACATTCAACATACCATGGCGGTAACTCCAGACAACATAGGTGATATATTCAGTAGGTTTCAGTGCTATGCATTCTTACCGCAGAGTCGATACCATTCAACTTATTATGGACATCGATGGCATTAAACTTGGAAAGCTTGAAGGTGATACTAGCATATAAAACCGATATATTACAACAAAGATATATGTTATAATCAGGATTATAATACCATTCACGTAGAGGGGAGGGAGGAGGTGATCCACAGTCACAGTAGTACCACAACTTTCCACACTCACCACACCACAACACCTCCAGGCAGCACACCTTCGACCGCAACACCTTCGTTAACACAACACCTCCAGGAAGCACACCTCTAACACCCTCACGCGTTCAACATCTCCAGGGAACAACTTGACTCCTCAACAGTAGGAATAGAATGCACATAATTTGGCAGGGATATGACAGTCTACAGAAATGAAGAACATGGGCAAAAAGGAAGCAAAAAATAGTGGTTGGGACTTGTGCTCTGATACCATGTCAGGCCAGGAGGTAACTCCTCTAATGAATTGTGTTTTTCCATTAAGGATGATCATAGATATATACATGGAGGGAGAGACTCTTCGGCTTCATCTTCGAGTGTATCTTCATATTCCTTTTCTCCTTATTTTCTATTTACATTATTTTACATTTATTCACCCAATCCCAATGATTAGGTGTCAACAATATCAAGCTAGTGTAATAAGCCTCTTTCATCTCATCACATTCAAGGGCTCTTCAATGAAAACTAAACCTTAACAAGGGCACCCAAAATGACACTCTAAACATCAATACAAATCCCAATCAAGACATCTCACTAACATCTTCATGTCAATCCTTATATCTTCCAAGAAAGTTAACATCAAAAAAATAGTCAAACCCCAAGATCTCCAATTTACATCACACAAACTATCAAGGAGACTCACAAACTTGTATCCCACAAGATACAATACTCAAAACTTGCATCTTACAATGTGAAAAACCTTAATGCTAGCATACTATAAGCATTAATCCTTGTTACAAGTGTAATACATGATATTCCAAGATTTTCCAAATAGCTAGAATTACACCAACTATCAATTTCTAAGAGACAAAGTATTTTTCTTAACAAATACCCTCTCCTTCATTTATATAGTCTAATGGGAGAGAGAGAGACCAAAAATAAATATGGAATAAGTCAATAAGCAACCTTGATATATTGCATTAAACAAAACCCTAGATGGAAAAACCTGCTAAGCAAGGTAATGGGCATGTTTTGTTTTCTCTGTAGATTCCCAAAGTAAATGGGGTATAGAGGGTTTGTTCACACCCCCTCCCCCCCACATTAAAAAAAAAAAAAAAAAAAACTTGGGGTGTATGGAGGTAGCACCCCTAAAAGAAATTATATTGGTTTGTTTTAGATCCTTTTTTTGTCATGTTGGTTGTTTTTCCTGGTTAATGGTTTCTAGGTTATGTCTTTGTGTATTGTGTGTGTATGCCATTGTTATTCTTAAGTTTTTGGATTATATTAGTAATATTTTTCTTGCAAAGGTTTATTAAATTCTTCTTGTGATATCAAAATGAGGCTATTAGCTTTAAGGGAATATCCTTTTTTTCTAGGGTTCAACTAATTTTGTGAATAGAAAGTATCTCTTGGGTTTGTGATAAATATATTCTTGAGTGGAAGCTTTTTGTAGTGAATTTTATGTAAAGAAAATGACAAACATTTCAATAGTAGGAATAAAGGATATTTAGTGACCAAATATTTGAGTTATGGGAGCTAAAGATGGAATACCTTCTTGTAAACAGAGAACAATGAGTTGTTGTGATTCCACATACAAATCTTACCAGTATGTTAAAAAAAATGGGGAAAAGTTGGAAAGAAAGGCATGAGTACACTAAATTTTCCTCTCCAATATGGTGTTTTCAAATGTCTCCATAGAAGACACCATAAAGAGGTTGTGAGAAAAGATAGGGAGTATCAATCAATTTCTCTGATAAACAAGTTGTTTCTTTGAAAAAGGTGCATCATCTTAGGATGGAAGATGGTGACTGCCTAATAGAGAATATGAAGACCTTCAATACTATGGTAAATCAAATTGTTGTTATCGATATTAAGATGGAGGAATAAGATAAGCGCATTATATTATTATCTACTAGACTCTTAGGATAATTCATTAGTAGCAATTGGAAGTAGCATTCATTTTTCATTAAGTTTGAAGACGAAATCACATCCTTGTTATCAAAGGAAATGAGGATTTTGATCTAGAAGAGGTCAATCCAAAGAGAGAGAAAATAAGTCGTTGAAGGACAAATCTAAATTTGTAGCTAAAACTTATTCTCTAGGACAATATTTAAGGAAAAGCTTGAAATGTGATCAAGTTTTGTCTTATAAGAAAGATTGCATATCTAATAATGTTGATAAAAGTAAGGTATTTGATAATTCTCCTTCCTTAAATGAAAATCTTCGTAGAATAAGTAAGGTTTCCCTAACATCTTGTTGTGAGTTCTACGACAACCCCATTTTATTAAAAAAAAATAGATAACTTTAAAAAAAAATCAGATATAAATTTTATATTATAAATAGCCATATTTTATTTATTCACATCTTTATAATAATAATAAAAATAAAAATAAAAAATTATCCAAACAGATAGATAACTTTTAATCCATATAATTGGTCATGTTATAATTCTTGCGCACTCGCGAATTTCCCAGATTTCCGTGGATGGTGCAATTCAAATAATTTTTTCCTTATATATTGTTTTCAAACTTTTGATGTTTACGATTTGTTTCAAGTGTCTGACTATTTTCTTAAAATGCCACGCGGTTTCTACCTTGAACTCCTAGAAAACTAGATTACCTATATTCAATAAAATTAATTTTCAGTTTGTGCATTTTCTTATTTATTAGTTTTTCTTATTTATTTTATATTTGAGATATGATTTTAAAAGAACTTTGTCATAAACCCATATTTCCCGAATATCCATATTGTTAGACTAAACAATGCGCAGCGGAAATAAAAACATAAACAAACATACACAGCACATTAAAAAACACAAAACCATAACACACAGATTTAACGTGGTTCACCCAACCAATATGGGCTACGTCCACCAGAACAGAGGCATCGGCAATCTTATTATTCAACCGAAGATTACAACAAATTCTAATTCTTCACACATACTCTCAGCTCACCCTATTTTCTCTACACTCACACAATCCTCTACAGGATTACATTTCTTATAGCTGGAGTATAAAACTGAATCATAAATTCCCTCACAACAAATATAGGATGCATTAACTCCTCCTCAAAAAATACTGGAGCTAATATAGCAACTAATCCTATTGTTGTCACATACATGATATTTTTTCCAAAATTAATTCAAACAGAAAATCTCAACAATCTCCACCTTGACAACAATTAGCCTGATACCCTGTTCATTTATTATTTTTATCTTTTCTGCAAGCCAAGAGAAGCCAGACACCAACATAGCTTCTCTAACAAAACTGGTTTCGTGAACATGTCTGCACAGTTTTCCTTTGTATGCACTTTTTCAAGAGAAACACCCCTTTCAGTGATAACCTGTCTTACAAAATGGTACTTGATAGGTATATGCTTTGATTTACTATCATAGGCCGGATTCTTAGCCAAATGAATTGCACTTTGACTATCACAAAATAACTTGATGTTGTCCTGTAACCTACCAAACTCACCAATCAAACCTTTCAACCAAACCGCTTCTTTGCAAGCATGCGAAGCAGCTATGTATTCTGCTTCAGTAGTGGATAAAGAAACAATATTCTGTAGCTTTGACATTCAGCTAATAGCTCCACCTGCAAGAGTAAATACATACCCTAAAGTTGACCTTCTCTTATCCAAATCACCTGCAAAATTGGAATCAACATATCCGCAAACAAATTCACTACTTCTTTTATAAGTGATACAATAATCACTTGTGCCTCTCAAATACCGAAGCACCCATTTCACTGCTGACCAGTGTTCTTTTCCTGTATTTTCCATATACCTGCTAACAACCCCAACTGCATGTGAAATATCTGGTCGAGTACAAACCATCACATACATTAAACAACCTACTACATTGGCATATGGAATTCGAGACATATATACCTTTTTTTCATTTGTATTAGGACATAAACTTGAGGAAAGCTTAAAATGGGAAGCTAAAGGGACTGAAACAGGCTTCACATTGTTCATACCAAACCTCAAGAGTATTTTTCTCAATATACTTCTATTGTGATAGCCACAGCTTACCATTGCTCCTGTCTCTGAAAATCTCCATGCCCAAAATTTGTCTTACTGCTCCTAGATCTTTCATATCAAATGTCCTAGCCATCTGAGCCTTTAACCTGTTGATCTCTGTTATGCTTTTGCTTGCTAAAAGCATATCGTCAACATACAACACTTAGATAATGAACATGCCATTACTTAATTTCTTAAAGTAAACACAATGATCATATTCACTTGTTATATAATTTTGACTCAACATGAAAGAATCAAATTTCTTGTACCATTGTCGAGGCGATTGCTTCAGACCATACAATGATTTCTTCAGCCTGCAGAAAAATTTCTTGTTGCGATCTTGAACAAACCCTTTCGGTTGTTCCATGTAAATCTCCTCATCTAAATATCCATGTAAAAATGCAGTTTTAACATCTAGTTGTTGTAATTCTAAATCAAGTAAGGCAACTAATGCTAATACAATTCGAATTGAAACAATTTTTACAACTGGTGAAAATATCTCTTGAAAATCAATGCCTTCTTTCTGAGAAAAACCTTTCGCGACCAGCCTTGCTTTGTACCTATCCTTTGAACCATCAACACCCCTTTTCAATTTGTACACCCATTTACATCCCACGGTTTTTATGTCTTTAGGAAGTTCTACCAGATCCCATGTGTCATTCTTTTCTAATGCCATCATCTCGTCCTTCATAGCTTCTTTCCACTTTTCACTTTTAGAACCTTCTACAGCTTCCTGATAGCACAAAGGTTCATCATCGTTAGCGGTTAAAGAAACTGAAGTAACATAATCATCATACCTTCTAGGAGGATGTTTAATTCTCGTGGACCTCCTTAAATATGTTTCTGGTACTTCCACAATTTGTTGATTATTATCTGTAGGAACTTCTTCATGATCTGCATCTGAAACATGTTCATGATCTACATCTGAAACTTGTTCATGATCTACATCTGAAACTTGTTCATGACTAGCATCTGAAACATGTTCATCTTGATCATCATCAGTATTTGAACTAGTATCAAACTGAATGTGTTGAAGCTTAGATACATTATCCTGTTTCACTTTATCATCTACATCTAAACTTTCAAGTGAGGATTCATTAAATTTAACATCTCTGTTAATGATGATCTTGTGAGTAGTAGGATCCCACAATCTGTATCCCTTAGTCCCATCACCATATCCAACAAAGATATATTTTTTTGATTTAGGATCTAATTTAGAACGTTGATGTTTTGGAACTAGAGCATATGCATCACAACCAAAAACTTTTAGTTTAGAATAATCACAAGGATGACCTTTCCATACCTCTTGAGGAATTTTTCATCCTATTGCAGTTGATGGTGATCGATTTATCAAATAGAAAGTTGTAGCAACCGCTTCTGTCCACAATTCCTTCTGCAAATTGGCGTTACTCAGTATACTTCTTGCTCTCTCTAACAGAGTCATGTTAATGCGTTCAACAACTCCATTTTGCTGAGGAGTATATACAGTGGTTTTATGTCTTTCGATCCCAGCTTCCTTGCAATAATTATCAAATTCCTTTGAAGTAAACTCACCACCATTGTCAGTTCTTAAACATTTAATAGTTCTTCCAGTGATGTTTTCAACTAATGCTCTAAACTGTTTGAAAATTGTAAACACATCAGACTTCTTCTTTAACATGTAGACCCACACTTTTCGAGAGAAATCATCAATAAAAGATACAAAATATGACGAACCTCCATATGAGGTTGTAGGAGACGGACCCCAAACATCAGAATGGATATAATCAAGGATTCCCTTACTAGTATGTTTTCCAATTTTAAACTTCTGCTTGCTTTGTTTCCCAAATAGACAATGTTTGCAGAAATATAACTTAACAGACTTTAGACTAGGAAGTAACTTACGATCAGATAAAATATTTAATCCTCTTTCGCTCATATGGCCCAACCTTTGATGCCATAAATGAATAGAATTACTATCGTTTTCAGACACTATAGAAACATGATCTGACTCTGTTCTTCCTTCTAACTGAAAAAGATTTCCAACCTTCTTTGCTTTCATTACTAGTAAAATTCCTTTATAAATTTTCATTACTCCACCTTGAATAAAGGTTTTATATCCATTTGTGTCCAGTACTCCTAATGAAATGAGGTTTTTCCTTAGTTCAGGTACATGTCTTACATCAGTTAAAATTTTATTTGTCCCATCAAACATTTTAAGCTGTATACTTCCAATTCCCACAATATTACATGTGACATCATTTCCCATGTAAAATTCTCCATCATTGATTGGTTTATAAGTTTTAAACCATTCCCTATGAATACACATGTGATTTGATGCACTAGAATCTAACAGCCAATGTTGATCATGACTAGACAAATCAACTGATAACACTTCATAACTCATACCTGTCTTGGATGCTGAACCTGTATTTGTCGTGTTTGCTTCTTGCTTCGCTGTTGAAGAGTCTTCTTTGGATGCTTGTTGTCTCTTCCAAAATTCCTTCTTCAAATGTCCCGATTTGCCACAAAACCAACACTTTACCTTACTCTTCTTCCCTTTCGATTTTGAATGCGACTCGTTGTGCTTACCGGAGCGTCTTTCTCAGAACGACCTCTAGCCATCATTGCTTTTGATGTAGAGGTTTCAGAATTTGGCCTCTTCCTTGTCTCTTCAAACAACAAAGCTCCAACAACATCATCAAATTCAAGGGTTTCTGATATACTTCGACTTATAGAAGTAACAAAATGATCCCATGACTCGGGCAACGAGCATAATAAAGTTATAGCTTTATCCTCTTATTCAAATTTTACTTCTATACTTTCTAATTGCACCATGAGAGTATTAAAGACATTCAAATGATCAGTAATAGCTATACCTTCCTTCATGCGCAGACTGTACAATTTTCGCTTTAGAAGAATCTTATTGGTTAAGGATTTTGTCATGTACAGCTTCTACAGCTTTGTCCACAAACCAGCAACAGTTTTCTCTGACACGATGTTAAACAAAACATCATCCACCAAACACAGTCGAATACCACTCAGAGCTCTTCCATCCAAATCATTCCATTCATCATCTGTCATGGTGTAAGGCTGTTTGGATTTTCCCAACAGTGCCTTCGCCATGCCTTATTGCACAAGCAGATCATGCATCTTCACTTTCCAGATTTCGAAGTTATTTTTGCCATTGAACTTCTCGATCTCAAAAAGAGCACTTTGAGTTTTTGCCATGTTGTAACAAATTGAATCTCCAATTCCAACTTAATAAATAAAGTTAATATCTAACAAAAAAATGCCTTTGCCTTCTACTGTGCTGCCTTTACCTTATCATACAATCCCTCCGCTGTACAAACTGCAGATTACAAATAAAAAACAAATAACAAAATTTCAGTTTACCAAAGCGATCCTTGCTTGGCGCTTCTTTAACAGCAGACGATTCGCGCCGGAACAAAAATGGTGTAAGTGACAAAATTGGCGCGCTTAAACCCGTCGATTCCGCGCCAATCGAGATACTGGCGCTTTGTCGCGAGTATTAAACTCGGATCTGCGCCACTGGCGCGTTTGTTCCAAAATAAAACGCGCCAACCCGATCACTGTCAAAAATTGGCACGACTGTCTCTGCCGAAACCGCACCAATCGCCAAAACTCCACCATCAGCAGCTCTGTCACATGCACCAGCTCCACAACTAGAGACCTGTAGGTTATGGGCCCTCCATACTTCCGCTGCGCTGCTCTGATACCACTTGTTAGAATAAAAAATGCGCAGCGGAAATAAAAACATGAACAAACATACACAGCACATTAAAAAACACAAAACCATAACACACAGATTTAATGTGGTTCACCCAACCAATCTGGGCTATGTCCACCAGAACAGAGGCATCGACAATCTTATTATTCAACAGGAGATTACAACAAATTCTAATTCTTCACACATACTCTCAGCTCACCCTATTTTCTCTACACTCACACAATCCTCTACGGGATTACATTTCTTATAGCTAGAGCATAAAACTGAATCATAAATTCCCTCACAACAAATATAGGATGCATTAACTCCTCCTCAAAAAATACTGGAGCTAATATAGCAACTAATCCTATTGTTGTCACATACATGAGATTTTTTCCAAAATTAATTCAAACAGAAAATCTCAACACATATTATTCGAATAAAAGTTATTTATTTTTAAATTTTCTTTTTTCTCGTTTTACCTTATATCTCGAATCCAGATGTTTTGGAAAACTGCCTCATTGCTAAACGACCCGGAGCTCGGATACGTTTGCATCCCCAAATTTATTAGTTTTGATTTGATTTCTTTGTCAAAAATTATTTTCTAATTTTTTTTTCCATTTTAAACCTTTTATATTTTCTTTAAGATAACTTGGATCCTCTACTACCTGGATTTTTGAGTTTTTCATAATAAACCTCTAAAAGAAAATAATAATAGATTGTTTTACTAGCACATATTTAGTATTGGCTCTTGGTGAAAGATCACATTTGAAAAAACACCCTAGACTCTCGAATACCTAGATTATCTAGATATCTTTCTTGAAATGATAGTTAGTTAAACATTTAATTCAAATGTGATGGACATTAATGATTTTACTTAGGTGCCAAAATTCTCTCTAATTAGCGATTTTTTGGGAATTTTATGCATATAATTCATGGAACCTATTCAAATCCTCGTACATTAAAAGAAATTTGGCATTTAAGACATTAAAAGAAATTTGGCATTTAGTAAGCTTGTTATGTTTTCTCTATTACAATAGCTCATTTCTTGTAGATTTATTGTTGACTGAAATATATGATCTTGTTTGGTTAGTATCTTGTCTAGTCTTACATACTTTCTCTTACTCTGTAATTAATATACATGCTTACTTAATAATTTTTGTTGTTAGTTTACAGAGGAACAATGGGGAAAAGGGGAAAATCCAAAGCCATCAATCATGGTGTGCAAAACATCAAGACAATGTTGAAAGTAATGGAAGTTGAATTGTCTGATGAGAAATACTCGAATATGATGTTGAGAACTCAAGATGCAGGGATTATATCTTGGGAGGAAATGTATGAATTTTTTGAGAATAATGAATGGAGAAGATTGGAAGGAAATAGCTCAAAAGAGGATTCATATTCAAATTCTAAAAGTTTTGAAGCCATTAAGAAAATTGAGCTACATAAAATTTTTAACATGACAACAATATTTCCCTACTATGATATGGTGAGTTGGATAATTTCCAACGCCCATGTTTAGACTTGTCCAGTAGTAAACCATTCTAATAATATCATAGCTTCTTGTAAATGAAAAGTGTTACAATAAATATATAAGTTCATTCCCCCTGAAGTCTATCTCAATAAGGATTATTTGATTAACTTTGAGATTAATGTATTAAACAAGGAGAAAATTGATTTGGTTGTATGTATTAAGGAATGGGTAGAAGATTCATAACATTTTAAGGCTAAGTCAACCGAACTCTACCCAATTGCACGTTTCAAGAACTCCTATACATTTGTGATAAAATTCTTTTCGGGATTTATGGAGAATATAATGCAAAGAATTTTAAAATTGAATGGGTTCCCCTGGTCCATGGCATAATGAATAATTCTAAAAGATTAAACTGGGCAGATATTCTATCACAAAACTTATCTAATGCCATTAAATTATCATATTCATCTCCATGAGGGTTTTTCCCATGTTTCTTCATGTCATCATTTTTAATGGACATAGTAATAGCTTTAGTTCATTTTCCACTAATTGAGTGGAATTACTCTTTTAGTGAACATCCCATTCAATAATATTGTTCTATACTTTGCAAAAGTGGATATATAAACCATTTCTATGACATTTGTAACCATGTTACACTTTATTTCTAACATATTCATTTTGGTAAATCCTCACCTAAAGTTAGCAAATAGATTCAATCAGGATTACAGTATGTTGGAGACTAGTTTGTAGAGGAACAATATTCTTAATTCAGGATTTGTGGGTGTGAAAGGCTTGCAGTTAGGGAAATATCTAACCAAACAACTATATATAGAATCACTAAATTGTTACAAAAGAATTCAAAGAAGTTGTGGCCTATTTTTCCTATTAAATCTGACCAATTAACCATTAAAGGAAGAGGACATGTAGTGGTAGAAGAAAATGGTTTATAGGAATTTGGGTTGCATTCCATCCCATTATATAAATACAATCCTCATGACATTGTTAATGCTCATCTTAAATCTATAATGTATTCAAAGAATAATGTCCATCAAGACCCATTATTTGATTTTGCTTTAAAAATATTGACTCTTTTTATTAAGTTACTCGCAGAGTATGTTAGATGAAATTTGAATAAAGAAAAGATTACAAGAGTTTAGACAAATACCTATCTCCATTATCTCCAATAGAGGATCAAGATCTCTTTTGTTTCTATAAAACAGTTACAGATGACAGAGAGTATAAATATTTCTTTCAGAGACAATGTAAATGAATCTAGACTATAAGTTTTCTATCTTAGCAATTTATTCAAGAACAAGATGTGCAGGAGATATATTAGTCAGAGTTTACTCAATCAGAACCTAATAGAGAGAAACAAAAATAAGAAAAGGAACAACAGGAAGAAAAAAAGTAACTAGAACAACCAGAGCTTACGGAGAAAGCAAATAAATAAGTTGAATCTTCCTCTCAAAATGAAGTATTATAGGTACCAAGCATCACTCCGAAACAAAAGTAATAGTAGATGTTGAAGAATCATATGATCAAATGAAAAATATTGTTGATCAAAAGGCTATTGATGAAACTCAAAACGACTAAGAAAAATAAGATCAATCATAAATTTATCAAGGGGAACCAATTCAAGAAATTGTACAAAGATCAGATTCCTTTGTCCAAATTACTGAGGTAATCTCCCAAGGATTAGTCATGACTCCCCTGACATGTGAACGCTCCTAATTTCTCATCTTTATTCAAAAATTGGATGAAGTAGGACCAGTTCAAGAGACAGTGGTGTCTCTAGGGTACTATTTTTATAATTCTCAATCTAGATCTATTATTGAAAGTTTAAGAAAGGGAAAGTTTAACTCATCTATGATTGAATCCCCATCAACAATGATCTAGCAAGCCACAGGTGATGCAAAAGAAAGAGTAATTGAGACAACATTATCCCTTGGGGCTTCTGTTTCATCCAATTAGAGTTTAGTAGAATATTTATTTGAAGAATTAAATAAAACGCAAAGCAAGATCAAGGAATTGCAGATCAAACTGAAAAATAGTAAGATTATCCATGAGAAAGAGTGGAAATCACATGCCATTGTATTGAGAGAGGGTTTTTCTCTAACCATGGCACGAATTGAGAGAAAACATCAAAAAGAGAAATATGAGGTAGAAGAGAGAAAAAAGAAAGGATTTTTTGAATTATAAAATAAACATGCCCTTCAAATAGGAGGCCTAAGACAGACACAAACACAAGAACTTGATATTTTGAAGGAATATTTCGAGATAAATATTAATATATTTTCCACAAGGTTTGAATCTCACCTCTCATCTCTTGAAGAACAAATAAATAAATTGAAAAAAGAATCTGTAGAAACAAAGATTAAGTTGTTGTTGTAAATGAACATCTTAAGCAAGTTGAATTAAAATTCTTCAAACAGTTGAGAAAATTATGTAATTTTCTTCATGACTTGATTTATTTTACAGCTTAGGTTGAGATACTAATAGAGGATGACAAAGTATTGTTTGATCAATTTGATAAAATTTTAATGTGGGAAAAAGAGGAAAATTATGAAGCCATGGAGAAATTTTCTAAAGAAGAGAAGAAAATAATGCAGATTTATCTTGATTAAAGGAATCTAATTGTAGTATCATTAAGGAATGGATTAAATAAGCTTCTAACTAACTATGTGTGGAGCAATGCATTAGATGTCATTGAGTAATTTAATATGCCTCATCCATGGGGAATCAGATAAGCATTACCTTTAACCATCTGCATAGAGATGATTGAGAATAATAGAGAGTCTAGTGATAATAAAATTTAGGAAATTAATAACTAGCGTATTAACTATATTTAGAGTTTCTTTCAATTTCCCCACAAATGTATGAAACTGATTTCCAAGTTCTCCTCCAAGTACAAGCACAAGAAAAGGAGCAGTGAAAAGAATATTGGTCAATTCAATATCATTCTAAAAAATATCATCCCTATTTATTTACCTTGGTTATCTGATAAATACAGTCAATGAGCTCAGTTCATTAAAGATAAGGAGAAAGAAACAGAATACCCTCAAACATCAAAAGGTTCAGGCCAGTCAGCATAATATATGGAAGAATATTAGCATTGGCTACTTCAAGGAGGTTATCTATTTCAAATCAACACGATTTTCTTGTTCCTCTTTATATGCAAGAAAATACTCTCTTTAGATATGAGAATTTTCTATCTTTAGAAGGAAATTATTATCCCATTGTAATTTTTGGTTATTTATACATTCCTCTTCATTGGTGAAAGGGGTTGGAAATCATTTAGACTGTAATTATATTGTTATTTCTAATCAGAGTTGAAGTTAAATTTTTGAAGACCCAAGAAGTGATTTTTGGAAAACATCATTGTGTGATGGAGTATTCTATGCATTTATAACTCTTTTATATGCATTACTAGTTTCAATTTACACAATTATCATTCTTTAAGTAATTTCTTGAACAGAGTATTGGAGTGTGTTGTACCTGTTTTCCTTTTAAACAATAAATATAACGAATTATTGAGTTATTTAGATCTATTTTGAAACTTTAAGTAAATTAATTTTTCATTTTTGATATTTGAATGATAGCTTAGAAACTTGCTCTCATTCTTGAAATAGAGTCCATTTTTGTGCAAAATTAGATTAGAACATTTCATGCAAATAAAATTTACTAAAACAAAAAAATAAGATCAGTGAAAATATCTCTTAGCAGGAGCACAAACTTTTCAAGTGGCTGACTAAGCCCACATATTAGTCAAGAAAATTACTACCCCATCTAAAATCATAGCAGTTTGTATAAATTTGTTAATATTTCTTGTAATAATGTGTTATGTCATATGTTTTCCCTAGTTTAGATTAGTTTTAAACATTTCTTTAGGATAAATTAGTACAAGCAACTAGGCCTATGTTCTGATGAGTATTGCCACACCAAATGAAAAGGGGTCTAATTGGGACCCTGACCTGGTGCTATCTCCCTAGTTGCATGAGGAATTTTTCTTATTGTCAACACATCTAGAGGTACACATGTAGATCATGATGTATGGTTGATAAAATGGGGTTCTTAATTTCATATGGCTCCTCATAGAGAGAGAGATATATATTTTGTGAATATAAAATTACAGTGGATGTGATGTTTTCCTAGGAGTGACATGATATCTAAAACCATTATATCTTGAAAGGTCAATATGTTTCCCAAGGATGGAAGGGCTAGAACTATATAGATAGCTATACACATTCTATATCTATAGATAGAAACTTGATATTTGTAAGTAACACTGGTGATGCAAGTGTTAGATATAAGTTTTCATTGATGGCAAAGGAAAAGACGATTGCAAGTAGGACGATCCAAGAATAGATATTTGTGAGCCATTTTCAACATAGAATATCATCTCAAGTGCACATGGAAACTGCTCTAATGGATAAAGATCAAAGAGAGCTTTCTATGGCATATAGAAATCTTCAAATGGCCTCCTAGATTGAAATATATTCAAGGTCAAAGGCTAAGAGACAAAAGCCTAGATTATAGAACTAAAATTTGTGGAGCTAGTCAAATTGGTGAAATTTTTGTGTTTAGTGAAAATGGCAGAGCGGAGTGAAAATTAAACAATGGACAACTTTGTTGGAGGATACATGCCATTTGTTCCCTTTAACCCATCAAAGAATATGTGAGAGCTCATGCCTAGTCGAGAGATAACAACATAGGAGGCCCCATGTTGGGAGGTATTTGCCATACCATTAATCAAGAGATCGATAATCCATATTAAGAGCGAACCCCCCCATTACCATGAAACCACATATGGTGGGTTCATGAAAAACCATCGATGATAAAAGGTGTAGTTTCACATTGGAATCGTGGTAGGAAAGGTGTCAGGAAAAATGAGAAGTTATTGGTGTGCAGAGGAGCCCACAGACACGTCACCCCAGAGATATGTCTCCGGAAGATCCAAAGGGAGCTCTTGTGAACATTTCCAAGGAGACGAATATGGGGTAACATGAAATATCACTCCCCCCCCCCCCCCATTTGTAGCACAAATATTTGTCCCTACCAAAAGTCAAATAACAAATAAATCATTGAAAATCAAATGCTTGGGACCCCTCTTTTTCCATACGTGTTGATAGCATGGACCTATCCAAGATGAAACATGACATGATTGTATTGGCCAACAGAGGTGATGAGGAGACACAGTTTCATGATGACATCATCATGATGCCATCATGACATCAGCATGAAGTGGTACCATTGAGGGTGTGACACGTGGAATGCATATTAGGAATTTTTAGGTACCTGAGTGGGTCGAAAATGAGTGACATGTGGCACAACTCAGCAAGTGACACATGGCACCCTTGCAAAGGTGGAAAATAAGATAACAGACATGTAACCTTAGAGGCATAACCCTAGAATATTTGGATAGTACACAAGAAGAAAGTTCTGGGAAATAGTTCTGGGACACTGTGGATTATAGGTGGCAAGAGAGCTCACCCAAGCTATTCAGTGATTGGTCAATTTGTGTGGTAGTGGTCCCATATAAACACATCATCTCATACCCTAGAATTTTAGGCTCCCTAAAAGTTTCAAAGGGAGCATGAGGTTTTTTCTCAAGGATTATGAGGTTCTAGGACGCTGCGGCATCAAGGTCATACAATCGAAGCAGTAGACCAATCGAAAGGGCACAAGTGACATGAAGAAGTGGTCCCACCAGGACACGCATGCCTAGAGGATTGACCTTGAAAGAGAACAAAAGAAGTTTGCTAATTTTTCTGGGAAATAAGAGCAGGGAACTAAAATATTGGGATCATGACTCAGTTTCGCTAATGCATTGTGACCAAAGGCGCGGAAGGTTTATGAATGGTGCATAAGCGATGGGTGATTGGAACAAAGGGAGCCAACATTGGTTATGTACTAGGTTTTATATGATAGTGCTCAGGCCCATAACTATTCGCCAAATTCATGATCTAAAGCTCCTATGGGCCAAAATTGAGGGCCTAATGCATAAAGGGGTCAGTAGCTATGAATTTGGTGTTATTCGACCATATTTGGTGAGTTTCACCATAACTAGCAATGATACAGACTTATGTAGGAACGCAACAAAATACAGATACAAACATAAACATAAAGATGAAGCAGAAATAAAACTTCACTTCATTAATATCAAAGAACTGAAATATGCTTACATATATAATGGCAATAAACTAGCTCAGGCGATGGTAGCTTATCTCTAAGAAGAAATATGTCGGTTGCATGCCTCTGAAATGTGTTACAATGAGGGTTGAAGGCCTATTTATTATTGAGAAATAATGGAAAACCCTAAACATCCAAAAACATAACCCTTGGAGATGAAGCGCCAAAACTATGGGCCTCGTTGGGGTAAACCAGTACATCAACTTCCTGGGGTCGTAACTTTGGCATACAATCTCCGTTTGACGTGCATGATACCTTGTCATAAAGATATATCCAAGGACTATAACTTTTGACTACAAATGTAATTCAAAACTTGTGTTTTCCTATTTTCTAAAAAAATGTCATTTATGGCCTCAAAACGGCTTCGAAAGTCCAAGACCTGAAAAACTGCCAAAAATAGTAAATTATGCTACAATTAAGGAAACTAAAATTGTGTTATAACTAAGGAAACTGAAAGAAAAATTGGTTGTGGTCCATGTGGAATAGGCGGGTGGCCACCAATATCCACTTGGATCAGTCCTCACCATTAGGAAGGAATGGTCCCCATTACGTTGAGTGCCTCCATGAGATGGCGAAACTTCTGCTGAGCTTGGTCCCTGGTGAGCCACTTGCCTTGGTGTAGGAGTTGGCTAACTTTGACAACCCAATACAATTGGATCTTATTCCAGCAAGTGTTCTTGATCTGTGTGACCATGATTAGTTCATTTGTGTCTTGTTCCATGCAGTCTGGGTTTAGCTCATTTGGTCTGAGTTGTTCTGCAATGTTTGATGTGTCCAGTAATGGTGGAAAGTATAGTCGAAGGTGGTACACATTGAAACTAGGAGCAGGCCAAGGAATGGTTGGATGTTGAGCTTGAAAGCATTGTCTCCTACATCCTTGGTGATGGTGTATGGACCATATTGGAGCAAGTGAAGCTTGTGGTTGGGCCCAATGAGGCACTCCTTCTACAAATGTAACCAAACCTTTTGGCCCACCTGGAATTTGTGTGGCACCTGATGTTGATCATGGCATTGCTTGTACTTAACATTAGCTCTATCCAATATGTCATGGACCTGCTAACAAATGTGTTGAATTCTCTCAATGAAGTTGTTAGCCTTATCATCTTCAAATTGGACATGAGCCGAATATGCTTGAGTAGCTGCAAATGGTATGACTACATCAATGGGACATAATGGCTGAAATCCCAACCCCACCTAAAAGGGGTTGTGTCTAGTTGAGCTATGTAGAGCTCTATTGTAGTTGTGTTGGAAATAGGGAAGATTTCATCCCATGTGTGAGGATGCTTCAAGTTGTACATGCGCAGAATGTGCACGATCATCCTATTGATGACCTTTGTCTAGCCATTAGTTTGGGGGTGGAAGGTAGTGGACATAGTGAGCTTGGTATCCAGCATTGACTAGAGGCTCAACCAAAATGTACTCGGAAACCTATTGTCTTAATCAGAGATAATGGACTGTGGGATCCCAAAGTGTACCCACACTCATTCAAAGAATATCTTAGTAGTGGCATCTACAGTGATACTCTTCTTTCAGGCCACCAGAATGGCCATATTCAAGAAATTGTTGATGACAATGAAAACACGGTTGTTTCCATGCTTAGTAGAAGGAAGGCCCAACATGTAATCCATGGAGATGGATTCCCAAGGTCACTTAGGTGTAGGCAGAGGAGTATATAGGCCTTGCTTCTTGATTGTCAGTTTGACAATGGTGCAGGAAGTGCAGGATCTGATGTACTTCATGACATCATATTGAAGGTTTAGCCAATAAAAATACTTATGCAGGGCTGCCACTATTTTCTCAACTCCAAAATGTCTAGCGACTCGAATGTAGTGTTCCTACCAAATCAACTTAGAACGCTTGCTCGAAGGAACATAAAGGTGTACCAAGTGGCATAACAATGCGCCCTGGAGGTGAAAATATGGAACTTGCTTGCCTTCTAGGAGCATCTAGTATGTGATGCCGAATTATGGATCACTCTTGTAAAGATGTGGCCATCTCGAAGTCTCGTGCCCACAAGAGTCGAGAATAGTGGTCAATGCCATGACTGGTGGTCGACTAAGACAATCTATGATAGTATTGGTGTTTCCCTTCTTATACTTGATGTTCAAATGGAACTATTGTAGATATGTGGACCATTTTTGATGGCGATCATTCCACAACTTTCCCTGTGTCTATATGAACTACAGGGGTTGGTGGCTATGTGCATGACCATTTCCTTCCCCAAAATGTAATGCTTCCATTTTCGACATGCCTGCACTATGGAATACATCTCTTTTTCATAAGTGGGATACTTTCAAATTGTATCCGAAAGTGTGTCGTTGTCATATTCCACTGGATGGCCCTACTCGGTAAGAACTACACCAATAATATAGTCGTAGACATATGTCTCAATTTCAAATGGTTGTTTTAGGTCTGGCAATGTGAGCATTGGTGCATAGCAGAGGTGATGATTCAACTCGACAAACGGCTTCTGTTGGGATTCACACCAAAAGAAATTTTATTTCGCTCTGCCATTGGTGACTTGACTCAAAGATCTAGTGATATAAGATAATCCCAACAAATCCCCTATGATAGAAGTTGGCAAGACCTAGAAATCAATGGAGCTCTATTAGAGTGGTTGGGGCTGGCCAATCCCGAATAACTTGTATCTTGGCTAGGTCCACATGTACACCTCGCTCATCAATGATGTACCCTAGATATTTAACATGCGTCATACCAAAAGTGAATTTCTCCACATTGGCACACAATTTTTGTTGTCGCAGGGTTTGGAGGGCCTGTTAGATATGGTGTATGTTCTCTTGCCGCAAAAATGTCATCCATCATCTGCATGAAGGTTGTGGGGGAATTCGTCAACCCGAAAGGAATGACCAACCATTCAAATGGCCCTCCTTGGATTTGAAGGCAGTCTTCCATACACCATAGGGTTCAATAGGTACCTGGTGATACCTAGACTTCAATTCAATCTTGTTGAAGTATTTGGAACCCTTGAGCTGGTCCAGAAGGTCATCAATCTATGGGATTGGATACCTATTCCTGACAGTGATCTTATTCAGCACCAGATAGTCAATACAACGACTCCAGGTTCCATCCTTCTTCTGTACTAACATGATCGGGCTCCCACAGGGTGATGAACTGGACCTGATGTTCTCTTTCTACAACAACTCCTAAATCTGCCATTTGATCTCATCATTATCCATAATAGAGCATCGATAGATTGGTCCATTGGGTAGCAGCGCACCCAGGATTAGGTCAATGGAGTGCTTGACTTGATAGTGTAGGGGTACCCCTATGGGTGAGGGGAATATGTCCATGTATTCCTCCATGACCTTGTCCATCTATTGTTGCTGTATAGCGGAGCCCTGTCTAGAGGTCATGGAGGTGGCCACAATCTTCTTCTTGCCGTGAGGATGAATCATGAGGAAGACAATTTTCCTTGTCTAAGAAATGATCTTACTGCATTGCTTTGTAGAGATCAAAGAGACAAAGATAGGCGATGCTACCTCCCATATCTGGTACAACTTATTTCCCAAAGTAATAATAGTTTGAGGCCTAGAATCATACACACCATGATGCTTCCACAAGTATGGTTGGCCTAATAATACATCACAAGCTTTAAGAGGAGAAACATCACACAATAACTTATCTTTGAAGGGCTTGATGTTGTATGGGAGGCATCACTGCTAGCTAATATGGAGATCCCGTCCTTGGTGAAGCCACCCGATGGTGTGCGAATGTAGGTGTGGTGTGGTCGTTAGGCTCAACTACCTCACGACCTCTACTGGAATTAGGTTCCTTTGGCTCCCGCTGTTGACAATGAACTATAGCGGGGAACCATTCACCCAAATTTGTGAGTGGAAGAGGCACTCCCCCTCCTCTGGATCTTTGGGCTCAATCTTATGGATCTTGGTGGTGGCAATGGTGGAACAGGGCTCTGCACCAATAATATACTTCCCTTTGTGATTCCCTTTGTTGGGTTCTGACTTAGAATCAAAACATGCATCTAATTCGAAAGCCTTCAGCTTGGCCACCAGCGACTACTTGGCTCAACAATCACTAGTTTTGCGAGTGATGATCTTATGGAACTCACACTACTTTCTCGTGTCCTTATTTGCCTTCGTCGGGTTGTTCTTTTCTTGTGGCTTTGACGAGTTGTCCTGGGTCACCCCGCCTTGGATTTTTCCTTTGTTCTACAGTTTGGGGGCGCCCTTCCCTTACTTCGTATTCCCAGATCAAAAGTCTCACTTCTTCTGGTTAAACTTCCGCTCGATCTTGACAGCATATCGATATGTGAAACCAAGCGAGGAGATGCCCAAGAACTCTATTTCATCCTAGATGTACTTATGTAAATAGTTCTGGTACTTGAGTACCAAATGTCGCTCAGAATCCTTGATACCCAGCTTCGTGTGAAGGGCATGAAAAACATTTGTGAACTCTGGAAGATCTTGGTCCCTTCCCTGCCACAACATGGTCCACTTTATGTATTTATCTTCATTGCTCCTGACAGGGTAATATTTTTCCTTGATTGAATATCGAAAAGAATTCCAAGTGGTTGTGGCTGAGAACAGTGAGGATTCCCTCTCGTCCTTTTTCTACAGTAGGTTTCCCACCTGTCCTTGACATGGAGGGTGGCTTTGAGGAGTGCAAAAGTAATCTTTTCCCGATTGGAAAAGTCATGAACCAAAAAATATCCTTCTAATAAATTTAACCATGTGTCTACGGTGTATGCATCTATCTGGCCTTCAAATATGTAGGTTTTAACCCTGTACAGAAATTACCTGCATACGAATTCTAAAAACAGAAAATAAACAATGGCAAGAGCATAACACATAAAAAAAATATACACAGAGATTTTCCCCTGGATCCCAAAACTGGGACTACTAGATTGATTTTTCATTATGTTCCTTTCAATGTTACAATACATATATATACATGCCAAAGTATCCATAAACCCCAATCCATTAACCTTGGATTATAACATAACCGTAGTTCCCTTGACCGGATCTACAAAATACCATGGACCGAAAACCATCACGCCCAAAACCATGTTTGAAATCCATGCACAAAACCATAGGTAGGTCTTCCCATCTAATATAGGGTCCAAAAAAAAAAAAATCCTAGGGAATTGTGCCCAGTGCAACAAAGGGAGGGATCTGCCCTCTCTCTAACCCCCCAACTTAACTAATGGGGCTAGTCATGGAAAGAATATAACACAACCCAACATTCTCCCACTTGTTGTTTTCTTTCCACAGGGGGCCACATGAGAGCTTAGTCATTGATCCACCCCTATAAAATGCCCATTTTTTCTCTACACCAAGAGAACTTCTCAGAGCTCGCAGACTTTGTCAATACATAAGGAGTATTCTTCAAAGTGTCCACCTTTATCAACAACACCTTTTTGTCTTCTACCTGTTGACGCGGTGAATTTTCACTATGCCAACAACGGGAACTAACCCGATTGCAGACCCCAATTAGATCTGGTTTCGTTTGGAATGGCTAGTTCCGACGGGTTTTAAAGGACCCCGTAAACTGTTATTGGTGTTGAAAGATTGCTCCCTGGAGGAAGACTTCCATTAAATCAACAAAAGAAACAGCTAACCTATATGTATCAGATCGTATCTATACTGATTCTAACTACTTATGCTAGTCCTAACTATTCTAATCTATCCAACAGGAGCATAACAAAAAGAGATTAAACATCATGTATAGATTCCAATTCCTAATGAATCAATTACTGGTTCACAGATGAAAAAGGTTGTATTAAATCTTAATTGCAATCTAATTAGTCATACAGTAATACACATTCCTTTCCATACAAATAAAACTTGCAACTGATGTTTAACAAGTTTTCGAATCAGCAACCGCTCATGAATTAACCGTGGTAACAAATTATATTTGAATAACCAAGACTAGTCACGAACTATCTGTTATCAATGTGCACAAAAAAAAAACATATATATCCCCATGCCAATCGCAACACCCTGATTCCAAACATAAAAGAAAAAGGAAAGTGAATCTGAAAAAATAGGCTTCTTATTGACCGAAACAATCTTCTTTATTATCATAATAAAATCGACCCCTCTTCTGCCAAAAAAACATCCTCCACCTATCTCCAGAGATAATACTTATGCAGAAAAGATCGACCCTCCATCTTTCCCCCCTGACTTTCCACCTTCCTGCTCTTTTCCATATACACATTAGAATATACAAACGTGGAATTGATCGGTGAAACGGCTTCCATGTAGAGGGCATATCTACTGGAGCACTTCATTTCCTGGGGAAATTAATAGATGTTGATTAAAAGAGAATGATTTTGTGTCATCTCTTCGCACATCATTGAACGGACATTATTCCCTATTATTTCCTGAAGGAAACTGAAGACACTGTGCTCATCATCCCACATCTAGCATGATTGAAGGTGTGTTTGGAGGTAATAACATCTTGATGGATCAATGCTATCATGAGTGCTTCCTCTTCACATAGAGCGTGCCTCCATTATGCACTATGGTGGTTCGTATCCCTTTCTTGCAGAGTATGTATTTGCAATATCGACATTGGTGGTGCAGAGGTGTCGTCTTGGTATAAATCGCATTTATCCATTACTGGGTCCACTCGAACTTCACCTTTCTTCTCTTGGTCCTTGCCTGTAGAAATAGTTCATATTAGCTATGATTATGAGAAATATGACAAACATGCCTTAAAAAACACATCCTGCCCTCAATAAAGCTTTTATAAAATCAAAAGGAACAAGTTTGAAAGAATCGGCCCCTGGTTCAGCCAAGGTTTCAATGCGATCAAGTTGCAATCACACATCGCAGCAGGCAGTCACATGCAACATCACCCCTGGTCTCGCTGGTTTCAATTTGTGATTGGTCGGACCCAAAAATATATGTGTGGCGTTTAATAATGCCGACATTTTTTCCATATTGCATCGCGCTTTATATATAAATGTTGGGTTTCTCCAATTGCGATTTGCAATTGGGGAGCGGACCCGAAATCATATGTGTTATGCTTAATAGTCTTGTCGGGTATGTTGTATCGCATCACACCTTATGTATGGGCCTTGGGTTCTACCGATTGCGATTTGCAATTGGTCGAACCCAAAAATACATAAGTCGTGTTTAATAGTCCCGATGGGTCTGCCTTATCACATCACACTTTATGTATAAGCCTTGGGCTCCACCAATTGCGATTTGTGATAGGCCGGACCCGAAAAATATATGCATTGTGGTTAATAATTCCGGTGGGTCCGCCATATTGCATCACGCTCTATGTATAAACACTGAACTCTGCCGATTGTGATTTGCGATTGGGGAAATGGACCCGAAATCATATGTGCTATGCCTAATCGTCTCGGCGGGTCCGCCATATCGCGGAGCACCTTATGTATATACCTTGGGTTCCACCGATTTCAATATGCGATAGGCCAGACCCGAAAATATATATGCCACGGTTAATGATCTGGGCGGGTCCGCCATATCGTGAAATGTTTGAAGCTTGGGCCTAGATACTGGTTGAGAGCACCGATTGTGAGATGTGATGCGATCGAAGACTTGATCACATTGCAGTTATTCATGGGAGATGGACCTTTAACCTTTGCCAATGTGAAAAGTGATATGTGATGGAGGCATGGACAAGTGATTGCAATAAGCGATGAAGGCATGCATCGAGAGATGTGTAAAGACCGAGGAAGTGCAAAAGGGTAAGTTATGCATATTTGTATAGTATTTCTATTATCAAAGCATTGATATAGAAATAAGGATGCGATAGAAGGGTTTAAGGGTTGAGTCCATATACACCCATAGTAAAGAGTGGGGGTTGGTTATATGTGCGGGCATAAATTACCATGAATGTTTATGAGGATTGAGAAAAGTCTCGATGAAAGAACATGAATGAAGGGCTAGACTGGGTTATAAATAATTCATTCCACAGAGATTTATAAAGGGGGCATGATCATTCAGCTTAGAAGACATAATTCCATGTAACAACTCCAGTTAGAAACGAAAGGTCAAACGTCTAGGGGACCCATTCAAATTTGCCACTAGAGCAGGTTTTAATAGGGTGGTGCTTGTGGCCACAACAAATGGCGAACCACTAGGTGAACCAGCTATCTCTATTACCAAATAAGCCTTGGATCAATAGAACATCAGGGTGTTAAGATAAACTTGAAATGAAAACTGTATAGACGGACATGCATGGGTTCCACTTCAGCATTAATCGCTTCAGGTGGGACAAAGACAAATAGCTTCTACTTAATGATAGGGTTTTGACAGGCATTCTCCAATGGTAGTATTATGGGATTTATTGACCTTCCTTTACTTGTTTTCTACTTTCAAAATCCTTTCGGGGCCATCACCAGTCTGTCAATACCTGTTTAGGTGTGTACCTCAGCTCTTTATCACTCATCAAACTTGATGTAGATATGTTTATCTGCACTTTATGTAAGATTTTTTTTTTTAGTGCTATACTTTTGTATGATCGAATGGGGCGCAGTCATGGATCATGCCATATTTTTAAACCACTTAAGAAAGGTTGGGCTTGCTGTGTCAACCGGTACTCTGAGCCCAACAACAGTCCCTACTCCAACCGGCTTCCCAAACAACTTGTCCTTCCAGATTGGCACAAGGAGTTAACATTTCCTTTTCTTTTAAATAAGTCCTTCCAGTTTCAGGCACAAGGACTAGAGAACAATTGGATTTGCCATAGGATAAGTGACAGTGAGCTTAGCCCATGGAACGAGGTTTACTTGTAGATGACAGATATTGGAAATTTTAGTGTGGTGGATGGAACCAATGGAGAATTACTGTGAACCTTATAGACAAGTATAGGCTAGGTCTGGATGGGATTTTAAAAATGCAGCGTTTCACCATGCCAGTCTAGCTATGGTTACACATTTTTCGTTTTATAAAGATGCCCTTACATGCTTCGGGTATCCAGGTTATCAACAGATCCTACCTAGTTCCTAGCAGATGCCAATGAGTGGCTCTGATTTGAATTTCACCATTGATTTTCCAGTTCTCATAGGCTCATTGAAAGTTTGCTTGATTTGCAAGGTAATGATGAATTTAGGATTGGCAGACTCATCAACAGGTTACTGAGGGAGGAAAAAAGTTGAAGGTGGGGAATGAGGGAAATCTGAAGAGAATTATAAAGGTGAAAATGAGACTGAAGGACCAAAATCAATTGGCTGAAAAGGACTAAAATTCAAAACAAAAGGAAAAAAACTTTGTGAAAAAAAAACAAGGACGGATGGGATGAAAATATAACTTAAGCTAACAGCAAAAATAAATGAATCCTAACCTACTCAGGAGGTAACCACCATGTGGTGGCTATTGGAAGTATCTCTTAAGATGTTGGCCATTAATAGGGAGTTTCTTAGTTTCTCCCTGTAAAGTTTTCAATCTGTAAGTTCCTTGACCAATTTTTTCCTCAACTTGGAACGGGCCCAGCCATAAGTGTTGGAATTTCGTGTGCTTACCTTTTGGCTCACTCAGCTTGTCCCGTTTCAAGACTAGCTCTCCTACTTGGTAATATTTATCTCCAGCCAGATGCCAATCAAACCATCTCTTCACAATAATTTGGTGATTTCTAAAATTATTTCTGGATTTATCTCTCAATTCCTCCAACCTCACCAGTTGGTTGATCCTTTTTTGAAGTAAGTCTGAAGGGGTCCCTCTCGAAGCTTGGGAGAGCTGTAGAGAGGGAAGGGTAATGTTATGAGGCAAGTTGGCTTCTATCAGTAGATGAGGAAGTATGGGGAGTTTCCTAATGCTACTTTTGGGGTGACCCTATCGGCCCAAAAGGCGTTTGTCAGAGTGTTTTGTCAATTCCTCTGGTTGTTGGTGACAGATTTACGGATTATGTGGATGAGGTTTTTATTTGAGGACTCTGCAACTCCATTTCCATGGGGGTAATAGTTTGATGCATACCTTATGCGAACTGATTTATCGATAGAAAATTCAGTAAATTTTAGTGATGAAAAATAAGAAGCATTATCAAATATGAGAGCGTCAGGGATGCCAAACCTGTTGATAATAAATTTCTCAATAAAAGATATTACCTCGTCTTCGTTAACCTTCCGAAGTGGGATGTCTTTGGTACATATGGTGAAGTAGTCGGTTGCCGTGAGTATATACTTATGCTACTATGAAGATTTCGGAGTGATCTCACCTATGACATCGAGGCCCCATTGCTAGAACGGGTGATAAATCATAATGGGCTTGAGGGGAATGGCTGGCTTTCTTTCTCGTCCTGCGGCAATTTGACATACCTTGCATTTTCGAGTGTAGGGATGCGAGTCTCTCAACACTGTGGGCCAATAATATCCATCTCTTAATATTTTGTGAGCAGTGGCATCTCCTCCATAGTGACCACCTGCTAGGCCGTCGTGCATTTCTTTCAAGACATTATTGACATCATCCTTTTCCAAACACCTCAGCCAGACTCCATCATAATTTTTTCTGTATAATGTGTCATTGGCCAAGTGATACTGATTAGATTTCAATCTAAGCGCTCTCCTTCGTGATGCATCCATGTGCTCAGGACATGATCCCCGTGTTAAATAAAAGTGTATGTCGTAATACCATGACTCAGGGTCCAAAGGGACTTCCAACGTTTTGCGCTCACACATCAGCGTCTCATTAATCCATAGGGGCTTCTCCCTGAATTATACTTGTGCATTCTGTATGCTCTACCCTTTTGGTTCTTCAGACACCCCTTCTTTTCCACCAAGGCTTCTGCCACGAGCTCACACAATCCATGCCCTTGAACTATCTTCGTCGGCTTAATCTTGAGGTCGTATTCTTGAAGGGCGGTTATCCAATTCCCTCTTCGTTCACCCATTTCTTTCTGCACGAAGAGATCTCTTACAACAGGGTGGGGAACGATTACTTTAGTCCTGGCCTTTAATAAAAATGGGAGGAATGTTTCACGGCTTTAAAAAGCATAAAACCTTGTTTCTCCACGTCTAGGTAGTTCAGTTTTGCTCCCTGAAGATTAGAGCTAATATAAGAAATAGGGACTTCTTCGTCGTTGTCATTGTTTTGGGTGAGGATTGCGGCATATGAAACGTTTGAAGCGAAAGTGTACAGGAGGAATTCCTTATCAAAATTGGGGCTAACCAACGCAGGAGCTTCTACGATGGCCTCCTTAATTCACTGAAATGATCTCTTAGATTCATCACTCCACCTATACACAACGTATTTCTTCATCATCAGCTACATGGGATGCACTATTTCTGTGAAACCTGAAATGAATTTCCTAACGAAATTAATTGTCCCAAAGAAATATTGCATTGCCTTTTTATTTGCAGGGGGTTGTATTCTCATGATGGTCTCTATTCTTTCAGGATCAATAACAATCCCTTCTTTGGAGAGGATATGACCCAACAGTTTCCCTTCTGTAACTGTGAAGACGCTCTTCTTGGGATTTGACGATATTCCGTATCTTCGGCATCTTTCGAAAATTTGTTTTAGGTGATAAATATGATCCCTTTCACGATACGAATACACAGTAATGTCATCCATGTACACTACTACTGATTTATTAATCAATCCTTGGAAAGCTATGTCCATAGCTCTTTGAAATGTGGTGCTCGCATTAATAAGTCCAAACGACATTTTACAGTATGTGCAAGTGCCCCATTTAGTGTTGAAGGTTGTCTTAAGTTGATCTTCATTCGATACCAACACTTGATTATATCCTGAAAAACCATCCAATAGGGACAACATTTCAGACCCAGAAACGCATTGAAGAATGTGTTCCATAGAAGGGACTGGATAGTTATCTTTCTACAATGCTTTGTTTAGGTTTCTGAAATCGATACATAATCTGATGTCTCCATTTTTCTTTCTTACTGGCACAAGATTGGCTACCCAGCGGGTGTGCTTGACAGGAAAAATGATTTTGGTGTCCAGCATTTTGTTCAATTATTTCTTCACCAACAGTTCCAGGCTTGGATGCATCTTGCGAAGCTTTTGTTGGTATGGCCTAACATCCTTCTCCAATAGAATCACATGTTGCATAACTCTGGTATCGAAGGTTTTTAAGTCACCATATGTCCATGCAAAGACGTCCTTGTACTCTTTAAACAACTTAACAAATGCAGCACTTTCTCGTGGAGAGCATCCCAAGACCAAATTAACAATTTTTGGGTCTTCTTTGGTTCCAAGGTTGACCGATTCATACTTCATGGATGAGCTATGCGTTTTGCAGTTAGTCGGCTTCTTAAATTTATCATCCAGGTCATACAAGTGCTCCATCTTGAAAACTGACTTGGGAATTATATTGGACTGATCTTTTTCCTCATGTTCCCTCTCATTCATAAGCATGTCATGCTCTTTTTCATCAATGAGTGCATTTTTTAATGTCTTCTTGTAATGCAGGAACTCAAGGATTTGTTCGTCACCTTCGAATACCTACCAATTTGAGATGTTATCAGGTATGGATGGTCTGAAAATTAATTCAACATAATATTTATTCTTATTTAATCTAAGGTCAGGCAAAAGTTTTGAAGCCATACTAGCCCTCAGATCGGCATCTCGATTTTTCCCTCGAGGTATGTATGTGATATTAAAAGAATCAAAATTGTCAATTAAGCTCCATAACTCATGTTGGTATCTTACCAGGTGTGGCGAATTGCATTGTATCCTTTTCCTTACCTGGTCCACAATTATCTATGAGTCACCAAAAACTTTAAGATTTTTACCTTCATATCAATGGCTTTCTTCAGGCCCTACAGCAAGCCTTCGTATTCTGTCGTGTTGTTAGTGCATGTGAACTCCAACAGGCTGGCCATCAGATTTTGGTTCCCTTGTGGGTCAATGATAATTCTCCCAACACTTGCACCTTCAAGGTAGTGTTGAAGCCCCGAAAATCGGGTCGACAAAAAGGGGGATACCTGCCCGGTCCGGAACTTGGTTGGCAGCTCCTTATCCGTTTGGTATAACGGGTCCGACTGGGGATAATGGGACCAGTTTCCCAATCTATGTGTGTGTGTATAGAATTCGATGTTGCTGATCTAACAATTCCTATCTAAGCTATTCTAATTCAAACTTTAATTTAATATGCTATTGTAATCTAATAAACAACACATCTAAATCTATGCTAACCCGGGATGTAATTCTTCTATTATGCGATCTAAAGAGATTTCAAATAAAAACTGGTAATAAAGATCATTCAGCGATTATAAGAAGGAAATTAATTAAGATGAAGCACTTCGCATAAAAAGTTAGACGAAACAGTTGTGAATAGCATATCGCATAATAAGCTATTCATGCATTACACATAAATAAATAGCTACCACTGTACAAAAGTGCCAAATGATAACTAAAGCATTCATGCAATAATACATAAACAACTAAAAAACTGTATATCACTTTAACATATAAGCAGAAATGGTCAAGAGATAAAAGTACCATTTATGACTGGTCCTACTCATAAGCTTCAAGCAACAATGATTTATCTCTCCTTGCTCTAACATCTACTAAGAGTACAGAAGTCCAACATCAGTAGCAGATATCAAATGCAAACATCAACAAATCTTGATCCATTCATTCACCAAAACCTCCTCTGAGGGTGCAAAAGTGTATGTTCTGAGGACAAGTTTTTGATAAATTTCTGGACCCCTCTCTAAATGCATGAGAGGGGTTTAAATACTACTTCCTAAATCTAATAATAGTTTATTTACAAAAATTCAGGATGCGGTTTTAAAATGACCGCCCTTTTTCTAAGCAAAATTTAAAGTGAAAATTAAATTCAGAACTAAACTACTTTTGTATCTGGTCTTTAAAACTACATGTGTTCAGCATTGGTTTAAGGAGAGTCGGCTGGCTGACTTCTGCTTTGAGCTGGGCTGAGAAAACAGAATAGATGAGAGCTGGTACCATCTTTTCAGCCGCATTTATGATACACTTCACAGTCATCCACTAACTATGCAACTTTGCCAAGTATGTCCAGTAACATTCCCAATTTAACCTGTTTAGTGCTTGGATTGCCTTTCCCTTTTCTTGCGCTCTCTGCTTCCATTCCGCCTCTAGTTGTAGTTTGTTTGGTAAATATCCTGGGGTGGTTTCTGCGATCAAATTTGCTCTGTGCAAATTCTCATTTACACAGTCAATAAGAATGCTTGCTGTCGTGGCTGCTGTTTCTGCCGCTTGTTCTGCCTCCCTGATTTGATCGTCCCACTTGTTAAAGAGTAGCTCTTTATGATTCTCATTTATCCTGGGTGCGCTTGCTCTTTTTCCCTCGTCTTCATCCTGCCAAGCCAAGTACTCAGTCACCCGTTTGTCAATCAGATCATAGTCACTTCGTAAGTCGACCACTTGATTAGTGATCTTATCACTCATTTCGCAATAATAATTCCACTGTGATATCTTTTGGCCCAACACTTCTTGCTGCTACAGTAGTTGTGCATTCAAGGAAATAGATTCAGAAATAAACTCTGTAAGCTTAGGGTCGTCTCTATGCATCTCTTGTAAATCCTGTCACTGTTTTCCCTTCTCGTCCAAACTTCTTTGATAACCTATCTGCATTTGCTAGAAGTCCTCCTGCAACTTTTCAAGCTGTTTGTGTGCCTCATTATTAGTGTTGGCTTGTTGCAATTGTAGTTGCAGTACCTGTATTTGATCTTCTCACTCTTTCAACAATTGTTGTACTTCTGATGCTTTGTCAATAGTCGCAGAGGCATACGCTCCTGCGATCTGAGATAGTTTGGTGAGATTTTCAGTCGGATTACTGGTGGGATCTTTCCACAAGACGTCTAATTGCTCTGCATCTTGAGAGAGTGTATTTTCTAATTTCCTTTTCTTTCTCTATCTTCTTACCACTGCTTTATGTTGGGGACTATAAAATATGTCCAGAGGGGGAATTTCTTCTACATTAAGTATAAGCTCAGAAGATGGAGCAATAGGAATATGCTATGTTTCTGAGACATTGCTGGCTAAGGTTGTGACTACTTCCTGTGCTACCTGTGTATTGCTCACAGGCATTTTTGGGGCTTGTCCTTCAAGATTGATCAGTTCGTTGAAGGTTTCCCATTCCTTATCTAATTCTGTTGTGACGGGTGGTGCTTCAATGACGAGAGGGGGAGGATCTCTTTGCGGGGAGGTAATAACCTGCTGTTGTGGAAGTTCCATTGACTGAGCGGTGTCCTAAGCTGACTCTTCGCTCTTATCTTGGTCGTTTCCAGATCTTTTAGAATGTTCAGGCATTTCTTGTACAGACTTAGATTTAGATCTGTTAGTGCTTGAACTTCCACTGAGACTAACGCTTGGAGTTGGTTCACTTGCAGACAGTCGCAGCTTTTCTAGAGGAACACTGGCTAGTCTTCTTTCTCTGTACACCATGAACTTTTGAAAGTCTTCGGGAGACAATTGCAATTGGGCTTCACGCAAAATCTCTTGAGGTGAGCTTTTATGTTGGAATATATCATCAAATAAATCCTTTTTTCCAAAGAACACTTTTATCTTGACTGTAGTTGTGAAATTCTGGGCAACCTCATTTGGGTCAAATGGTCTTCCCGGGAATTTAAATAGTTGTAAACATGTCATATTCTGTACTTCAGTGAACGCGTGACCTACATCAAACAGTGAAAAGGCCCCACAAGCTACAGGAAATTGTGGCCATATAGCCTTCTTTTGTCCTTTAAGTCTTTAGTTAGGCCACCTTCTGAACAGGTTTGATATGCAATTTCTCGAGCTAGGAGTTTATCAGGGATATACAAGGGTAGAACATGAGGGGGTGCAATACTTCCAAATACTCTAGCATAAGTGAACAATTCTTCTCCGAACCATCTTGCGATGGGGAGGATATCTATCTATGGCTCAGGCAGATAATCCATAAGCTTTAAATCCTACGCAGCGAATGACTCGATGAGCCCTTGACCATGAACCTTGAACTGTCTATTTTTCATTTCTGCGCTATCAAGTATCCACTTGATCATGTCTGTGTATGGGAGAATTTTGGGCCTCGCTGCTATCCGATGTATGAATGAGCATGCTAGCTCTTCTAGGGATGCTTCAGAAGAACTCTGTGAGCCCGCGGCAGCAGTAACTTTCATTACTCTGGGATTTTCTTCTTCGAGCAGTCTGTACATGCCTTCCCACGTAGCTATTCCTGCGTCTCTGTTACAAGTTGTGTCTGTATATAAAGGTGCCATTTCCTTTTCTTCGGAGCTCGGGGCTTTGTTTTTCTTCCCCATTTTAGTCTGCGTATTGCTTTGTATCGTTCTTCATTCTCCGTTCCTGCAATTCACAAGTGAAATGGAAATGAATGAACCGGACGGGTGATGGGAGAGTTTTAAATGCCGCAAACATACCAAATACACCACCTTACATGAAGTGATTCTTTGAAAATCACGCGTCCATATTTTATTAATAACTGTCAACTAACTCCTGTATTAGCATTTAAAGCGCATAATCATGTGTCAGCTTATGGCAAGTAGCTTTTCTTGAATATTGTGCCCGAAAGATCTGCGATGGAGCGATTTTGCGATTTGCTTCGCAACATCGCAGATCGCAACATCGTAGATCGCACCATCGCAGATCGCAACATCGTAATAACGTAAAATCGCACAAATATAACATCGCAGCGTTGGTCTGGCTTAACATCGCAACCATCGCTATATCGCGATATCGCAATATCGCAGATCACAGAAGTTTATGTATGACAAATTTCGTTAACCTGTTTCCTGCGATATGCGATCTTGCGATCGGCGTCATCGCAAATCGGTAAATCTTGAAGTTTTTCTTATAAGTTTTACTTATTGCGACGCGATAGTTGTTTAATACCACAATCTCGCACATGCCAGGATTGTACTTGAATGGTGGCGTTCTACTACCGTTTTACGATGCGTTTTTAAAGATTTCTTCCTTATCATAAACTTAGGTTTTAAGTATTCGAAGGAGTTTCCTAAGCTTACGATGGTAACTTTATTTTGCGGAAAAGAAATTTAAGCCCTACTCTTGCTTTTCCTAAATTTTAACTAAGGGTCCCCACACATTTAGTATTTTGGATAACACTTAAATGAGAAGGGGGGGGGGGTTGTTGCTGGTCACAACAATTGGCGATTCACTTGGGAGAACCAGTTATCTCTGTTTTTCTATTGAATTTTTCAAACTTCCAAAACAGAATTTTTTTAGAAAATTAAACTTTATTATGGAAAGATAAAGCACATTATGCTCTAAATTGTCAATGATATTTTGTTTCAACCTTCTTCTACTTCGACTATTAGCTTCCTCAGGCTAGTCCTTGTATTTATATCAGCCATTACTTGGTTTTGTAAAGATAAAACAAAGTCTCCTCTGTATACCAGTTTTAAATATGCTCATTTGTCGTAGGTAGAGCCTCTGCTGCCAGCAGGCGTTTATAGCCTCGACAGGGTTACCTGTTACCCAGCAATGATCCTGTATCCTACTTAAGGTGACCTACAACTTTCAAAGAAAAATCCATATCCACACTTATTGCTTTGATTTTCTTTTTAATTCTTAAAGAACAATGTCTTGGTTTGGTAGCCAAATTATGACACAGTCATTCACTAGATTTATAACTTTGCTGAACAAGCTGGCTCGTGATGAGACCCCTTATCTTTTGATTGCAACAATCTCGAGTCATTGCCCTGTTGTGGTGTACAGTATTGGCAAAGTCAGCAAGTTATAATATCTGTGATAATGATAAGCCGGCTCGTGATGAGACCTCTCATTCTTCAAGATATAGTGTATCCTTGGATTATTCCTCTGAAAGCTGCGATTTTCCTTAGCAGGGAGGAAGTCATTGTTTCCTTAAGATAGCTTTGGACGACAATAATAGAGTTTTTGGAAACATCTGTTCTACAGAGAATCTTTATTTTGTTATTGATACCTTTCATTGTACTGAGATAAAACAATTTCTTCACTAAAGGTTGTTTTCGTCAAACTTTATGAAGTTGAAACTAGTATATCTAGGCTAGAGTTTTTTAACTGTATCTATCCATAATAAAGATCAGTTTTCCAAAAGATTTGCTATTTATACAAGCGAAGAGTTCAAAATCTGAAAGAGAGTTGGTGTCTTTTAGTAAATGTCAAATGTTGTCAACAACAACAGATTTTATTAGGGAAAAAACATATTTAAGGAAATGAGAGGTAACTATTCCCTTGGATTATTTGCATGATAGGGATAATTGCTTCTCTTATTTTGCCTGCCAACTGTTAAAAATAAACTATCCACCTAACAACCTAGCTAAATTAATTCTACTCCTATTTTAACTATACACAGAAAATCGACTAGGTATAATGATATTTCCAGTGTAACCATCTTTCCATTTTTATTCCTACATGTGTATACATTTCAAATATCAGTATTAGGGATAAAATTTTTACTGGACTGAAAACGTCAAATGAGGAATTAGAAAGTGTAACTGTGGTCAGAGCTCTGCCTGAAATCTCCTTCTTATGACATTTTCTTTCCAATTGGATACCTATTGGATCATAAAAATCAGGATGAGTTTCCATTATGGATTGGCAATCGTTCAATAGGAAAGATGACATGCTGGGTTGTAAATATGAGTTTTTGGTTTTAATAGCCTCTATTCTATTATGTGTGAAAGTTAGGCCTTTGACTTTTTCTAATGAAAGGAAAGTTTCCAAATATATCTTACTGAATGAATCAATGAATAATGGATGGAAATTTCTCAAAAGACAATTATCAATTAACCTGAATTGTCGGTGATTTTCCAAAAATACCTTCTTTTGTTGATGATAGTTTGGATAAGGTTTGGATAAGGTAGAAGTTTTTCAAGAAAAGTTGATATTGATTGGACTTGGAATTGAAAAAGTTCTACATTTCCTTGACAAAATTCAATTTTCCAAAATGGTAAAACATCACTCAAATGTTTGTCGGTAAGGTGCTCAGTATGCCATAGCAATCTATCAAGAGTCTGGAAATTAAAATTTAAAGCAAAATCCGATTTTATACAAAATGAGTGCAAGCGAAAAAGAATGCCATGACTATCTGTACAACCAGTGTTATAGCACAACTAGGATTGTTTTGAAATATTTTCTCTTTCATAAGGATTGGCCAGAATTATGGGATTCGAGTAATTTCGAATTCCATCTTGCGAATTAGAAAACAAATTATGATTGGGAACAAGCGTAAAGGTTTGTTCATGATATGAATCATAGATTGGAATACTCTCTTGGGTAGTGAAATCATGTAAATGATCTGCTACTTTGGAATGAGGATCGGCTGAAATAATTCTTGAATTAGAATATCTCTCATTCTCAGATTTCTGTTGATTTACTCGAGATAAATCAACATCTTCATCATCAAAGTAGCTATCATAAATGACTTCGCAAGATTCCCTAGATTTCTCTTTTTCATCCAGTATATTTAAACAAAGAGGGTCAAGCCGTTCGTGTTTGTAAATGACAAAAGGGTGTTCTATAGCTGCCTCTTTATCTTGAAAACCTAATGGTGATTCATTTGGATGATCCCCTATACTTTCTGAGATATTGTTAATACTGAGGGGGGGAAAATTATCATCATTAAAAACATCAGGATAAAGAGAAAAATGAGACTCTGAAATAATGCATTTGAAAATATCTCCCTGTGAAAACTCTTGTTCATCACATTCATTGTAGATTTCAGGTTTTAGATCATACCTTTGTGTGCTCACGTTTTTTGAAAGAGGATTACTTTGCTGTTCTAACCTTGGCATTTGCATTTGTCGAGTTGTGATCATATTATCTGACTTTGTCTCAAAGTTGCTTTCCGATTCCAAGGCGGGATTTCTTCCAACATTGTCGCTTTTGTCTTCTTGTATTGGATCAGACATGTCCCCTAAGCTTTGGGAAGTTTCTTCATCATGACTTATTCACACATCCACATTGGAATTCTCATTTACATTAGAAGAAAATGGAACAAAGCTTGGACTAATTTCTACTGGATCGGGGATAGGGGGCAGAGAATAATTATGATCAACACAATCTAATGATTCTTCATTCATGAGTTCATTCTCAACATCATATTTCAAACAATTAAGATGAAATCGAATATTAAAATCTCTAACAGACTCATCTTCCTTGCGTAGATATTCAATTTCATCATATACCTGATCGTAATCATAGCAATCAAATTTACAAATGAAAGCCATGACAAATTGGTCCCAGCTGTGAATTGAGGCAACTGGGAGGGTTCTACACCAGTTTCTAGCTTCCGCTACAAATGTGAGAGTAAAAATTCTGCATAAAATACCTTCATCAATTCCTTGAAAATTTGAATTTGAAACATTTTGAATAAATTGAAGGGCATGATTAAAAGCAGAAGAATTTCTCTTACCATTGAAATTTACCTGAGACAAGCGTCTTACCACTTCGGGTGGGGTGTTGGAAGAGGCACGAACATGGATACAACTCCAAATTGGAAGCTTAAGAGAAGCCATCCTAATTCGAATGTTATAATTGTAAACAAACCCCAACAGACACATGTTCAGCCCTCCTTCTAGCGCCAAATATGTTGAAGCCCCGAAAATCGGGTCGACAAAAAGGGGGATACCTGCCCAGTTCGGACCTTGGTTGGCAGCTCCTTATCCATTTGGTATAGCGGGTCCGACTGGGGATAATGGGACCAGTTTCCCAATCTATGTGTGTGTGTGTAGAATTTGATGTTGCTGATCTAACAATTCCTATCTAAGATATTCTAATTCAAACTTTAATCTAATTCTATGCTATTGTAATCTAATAAACAGCACATCTAAATCTATGCTAACCCGGGATGTAATTCTTCTATTATGCGATCTAAAGAGATTTCAAATAACAACTGGTAATAAAGATCATTCAGCGATTATAAGAAAGGAAATTAATTAAGATGAACCACTTCACATAAAAAGTTAGATGAAACAGTTGTGAACAGCATATCGCATAATAAGTTATTCATGCATTACACATAAATAAATAGCTACCACCGTACAAAAGTGCCAAATGATAACTCAAGCATTCATGCAATAATACATAAACAACTAAAAAACTGTATATCACTTTAACATATAAGCAGAAATGGTCAAGAAATAAAAGTACCATTTATGACTGGTCCTACTCATAAGCTTCAAGCAACAATGATTTATCTCTCCTTGCTCTAACATCTACTAAGAGTACAGAAGTGCAACATCAGTAGCAGATATCAAATGCAAACATCAACAAATCTTGATCCATTCATTCACCAAAACCTCCTCTGAGGGTGCAAAAGTGCATGTTCTGAGGACAAGTTTTTGATAAATTTCTGTACCCCTCTCTAAATGCATGAGAGGGGTTTAAATACTACTTCCTAAATCTAATAATAGTTTATTTACAAAAATTCAGGATGCGGTCTTAAAATGACCGCCCTTTTTCTAAGCAAAATTTAAAGTGAAAATTAAATTCAGAACTAAACTACTTTTGTATCTGGTCTTTAAAACTGCATGTGTTCAGCATTGGTTTAAGGAGAGTCGACTGGCTGACTTCTGCTTTGAGCTGGGCTGAGAAAACGGAATCGATGAGAGCTAGTACCATCTTTTCGGCCGCATTTATGATACACTTCACAATCATCCACTGACTATGCGGCTTTACCAAGTATGTCCAGTAACATTCCCAATTTAACCTGTTTAGTGCTTGGATTGCCTTTCCCTTTTCTTGCGCTCTCTGCTTCCATTCTGCCTCTAGTTGTAGTTTGTTTGGTAAATATCCCGGGGTGGTTTCTGCGATCAAATTTGCTCTGTGCAAATTCTCATTTACACAGTCAATAAGAATGCTTGTTGTCGTGGCTGTTGTTTCTGCCGCTTGTTCTGCCTCCCTGATTTGATCGTCCCACTTGTTAAAGAGCAGCTCTTTATGATTCTCATTTATCCTGGGTGCGCCTGCTCTTTTTCCCTCGTCTTCATCCTGCCAAGCCAAGTACTCAGTCACCTGTTTGTCAATCAGATCATAGTCACTTTGTAAGTCGACCACTTGATTAGTGATCTTATCACTCATTTCGCAATAATAATTCCATTGTGATATCTTTTGGCCCAACACTTCTTGCTGCTGTAGTAGTTGTTCATTCAAGGAAATAGATTCTGAAATAAACTCTGTAAGCTTAGGGTCGTCTCTGTGCATCTCTTGTAAATCCTGTAACTGTTTTCCCTTCTCGTCCAAACTTCTCTGATAACCTATCTACATTTGCTGGAAGTCCTCCTGCAACTTTTCAAGCTGTTTGTGTGCCTCATTATTAGTGTTGGCTTGTTGCAATTGTAGTTGCAGTACCTGTATTTGATCTTCTCACTCTTTCAACAATTGTTGTACTTCTGATGCTTTGTCAATAGTCGTAGAGGCATACGCTCCTGTGATCTGAGATAGTTTGGTGAGATTTTAAGTGGGATTACTGGCGGGATCTTTCCACAAGATGTCTAATTGCTCTGCATCTTGAGAGAGTGTATTTTCTAATTTCCTTTTCTTTCTCTGTCTTCTTACCACTGCTTTATGTTGGGGACTATAAAATATGTCCAGAGGGGGAATTTATTCTACATTAAGTATAAGCTCAGAAGATGGAGCAATAGGAATATGCTCTGTTTCTGAGACATTGCTGGCTAAGGTTGTGACTACTTCTTGTGCTACCTGTGTATTGCTCACAGGCATTTTTGGGGCTTGTCCTTCAAGATTGATCAGTTCGTTGAAGTTTTCCCATTCCTTATCTAATTCTGTCGTGACGGGTGGTGCTTCAATGATGAGAGGGGGAGGATCTCTTTGCGGGGAGGTAATAACCTGCTGTTGTGGAAGTTCCATTGACTGAGCAGTGTCCTTAGCTAACTCTTCGCTCCTATCTTGGTCGTTTCTGGATATTTTAGAATGTTCAGGCATTTCTTGTACATACTTAGATTTAGATCCATTAGTGCTTGAACTCCCACTGAGACTAACGCTTGGAGTTGGTTCTCTTGCAGACAGTCGCAGCTTTTCTAGAGGAACACTGGCTAGTCTTCTTTCTCTGTATACCATGAACTTTTGAAAGTCTTCTGGAGATAATTGCAATTGGGCTTCATGCAAAATCTCTTGAAGTGAGCTTTTATGTTGGAATATATCATCAAATATATCCTTTTTTTCCAAAGAACACTTTTATCTTGACTGTAGTTGTGAAATTCTGGGCAACCTCATTTGGGTCAAATGGTCTTCCCGGGAATTTAAATAGTTGTAAACAGGTCATATTCTGTACTTCAGTGAACACGTGACCTACATCAAACAGCGAAAAGGCCCCACAAACCACAGGAAACTGTGGCCATATAGCCTTCTTTTTGTCCTTTAAGTCTTTAGTTAGGCCGCCTTCTGAACAGGTTTGATATGCAATTTCTCGAGCTAGGAGTTTATCAGGGATATACAAGGGTAGAACATGAGGGGGTGCAGTACTTCCAAATACTCTAACATAAGAGAACAATTCTTCTCTGAACCATCTTGCGATGGGGAGGATATCTATCTGTGCTTCAGGTGAGCACCTCGGGGATTCTTTATCATACAACATTCTATACAAAGGCAGCATAAGTCCGTGACAAATCTGGTAGAAATATGGAGTGAACTGAGAGTCCCACAATATCTTATGATAGACATGGATGGGTAAGGGGTCTTGAGTTGTCCACTTCCAACCCATAACAGGGAACTTAGAAACATAACATATTGAATCCATAACATATGCGGCTAGGTAAAAAGGAGGATAAATCCTTTGAGACGTAGATCTTTTGGACCAGTAACTGACAATAGCCGTGATTAGGTTATCAGATAAAATCTTGGCCCAATCTACAATAGTGGCATTTGTGGCAGCATCTAGTAATGGTAACCATTCAGATGAAAATTTGTTGATATCTAGCATTCCAAATAATCTACAGAGCATGGCAGCAGCAAAGCAATATGGGGAGGTAAGGGAACCAGTACTGTACATACCGTGTTTATCTTTCTTGAGTGGTTCATCTTTTCTAGACCAATCTTTGGTGGTTTCCGACAGGTTCGGGTTCTCCGCCACAAATTTTTCTATGAATTGCGTGTTATAAGTTGCCTGTGGCTCAAGCAGATAATACATAAGCTTTAAATCCTGCACAGCGAATGACCCGATGAGCCCTTGACCATGAACCTTGAACTGTCTATTTTTCATTTCTGTGCTATCAAGTATCCACTTGATCATGTCTGTGTATGGGAAAATTTTGGGCCTCGCTGCTATCCGATGTAGGAATGAGCATGCTAGCTCTTCTAGGGATGCTTCAGAAGAACTCTGTGAGCCCGCGACAGCAGTAACTTTCATTACTCTGGGATTTTCTTCTTCGAGCAGTCTGTACATGCCTTCCCACGTAGCTATTCCTGCGTCTCTGTTACAAGCTGTGTCTGTATATAAAGGTGCCATTTCCTTTTCTTCGGAGCTCGGGGCTTTGTTTTTCTTCCCCATTTTAGCCTGCGTATTGCTTTGTATCGTCCTTCATTCTCCGTTCCTGCAATTCACAAGTGAAATGGAAATGAATGACCCGGACGGGTGATGGGAGAGTTTTAAATGCCGCAGACATACCAAATACACCACCTTACGTGAAGTGATTCTTTGAAAAGCACGCGTCCATATTTTATTAATAACTGGCAACTAACTCCTGTATTAGCATTTAAAGCACATAATCATGTGTCAACTTATGGCAAGTAGCTTTTCTTGAATATTGTGCCCGAAAGATCTGCGATGGAGCGATTTTGCGATTTGCATCGCACCATCGCAGATCACAACATCGCAGATCGCACCATCGCAGATCGCAACATCGCAGATCGCACCATCGCAGATCGCAACATCGCAATCACGTAAAATTTCACAAAAATAACATCGCAGCGTTGGTTTGGCTTAACATTCCAACCATTGCTATATCGCGATATCGCAGATCGCAGAAGTTTATGTATGACAAATTTCTTTAACCTGTTTCCTGCGATATGAGATCTTGCAATCGGCGTCATCGTAAATCGATAAATCTTGAAGTTTTTCTTATAATTTTTACTTATTGCGATGCGATTGTTGTTTAATACCACAATCTCGCACATGCCGGGATTGTACTTGAATGGTGGCGTTCTACTACCGTTTTACGATGCGTTTTTAAAGATTTCTTCCTTATCATAAACTTAGGTTTTAAGTATTCGAAGGAGTTTCCTAAGCTTATGATGGTAACTTTATTTTGCGGAAAAGAAATTTAAGCCCTACTCTTGCTTTTCCTAAATTTTAACTAAGGGTCCCCACACATTTAGTATTTTGGATAACACTTAAATGAGAAGGGGGGGGGGGGGGGGTTGTTGCTGGTCACAACAGGTAGTTAGAGCTATCAAAATAGAGTGTCCAAAATATAGAATCTAATGTTACATCAATTGAACTACTTTCTACGAAATTAGTCCTATCATCTACTATAATACAGGATAATTCATTAGTTGGATTGTAGGGGAGAGCTTCCAACTATGTGTTTATTGCATTTTCTTCAATTGTCTTTGCATGGAATTCTCCAAAACAGGTTTCCGTGGCACAAACATCAAAACTATAATTCCTAAGGATAGAGTTGGTAAAAATTACAGGTTCATTGAGGTCGTTTACTTCCGTCACCACATACTTCATGTATCTTTCTCGATCAACTCTCAACATATCACCTTTTCCCTTTTGAGGCAGTAAGAGATGGGACCAATCAGTTGAGAAATATCCATTCAGTTTTGTTGATCAGTCCCTGCTAAGCAGCATTCCATAAGCCTCGAGTATGTCGACTTCCACTATGTCAATGACTTGTGTGTACTGTGGTTTAGCAGCCATCCGAATCAGCACATCTTTCAATTCTCCAATTACTTTTTGTTATGAAACCAGCTCAAGAAAAGATAGAAAATATAGATCAACGCCTTAGAATTCAGCCTCTTCGAGGGGGCAACCTCCTTTACATTACATAAATGAACAATTCTTGGATGATTCAAATGACAAAACCTCCTTTCTATATATAGGAGTCTAAGGAGTCACAATATAATCCAGCCGACCTAACAATAATAATATAAAGCCACAAAAATAACAATAGAGGGATTCTATGGGGCACAGAAATAACAATATGGGGGTAATAGGGGCACAACAATATAAATAAGGGGTATAACTACAATAGTAATGGGGTAATCACTAGTATTATAGGGACCCAACATGCCCCTCTCCTTCAAAAAAGTGTTGTCCTCAACGCTTGAGTAGTTCTGGATACTTTTGCATAAAATTCTCATCCTCCCATGTGGAATCTTCAGTGGATAAGTTCTTCCACTTGATAAGATACTCTGAAATTGATCGATTTCGTAGCTGTCGAGTTCTTGTTTCTGTGACTGCTTCCGATTCCAATATAATTTTTCCTTCCTCATCAAGTTCTGGCAATATTGTTTGAATTGGGAGCTTGTCGCCTATAACCTTCTTTAAACATGAAACATGGAAAACTGGGTGCAATCGAGAAGCTGCAGGAAGCTCCAATTTGTATGCCATAGTACCAATCTTTTGCAACACCTTGTACGGACCATAATACTTTGGTGATAATTTATTATCCTTCTTAGCTTGCTTTAGGGACATTTGCTTATATGGTTGTAGCCGTAGGAATACCCAATCACCTACATCAAAACTTCTTTCACTGCGATGTTGATCTGCCTGTTGTTTCATTCTATTTTGTGCCAACACGAGGTTATCCTTTAAGAGTTGGAGGACTTGTTGTTGATGTTCGATGTGATGTTCCACTGCTTGAACCTTAGAATTTTCTCTTAAATATGATGTGATGGATGGTGGTTGATACCCATAAAGTGCCATAAATGGGTCATTTTTGTTTCTGTATGGAAGGAAGTGTTATACCACCATTCAGCCAGAGGCAACCATTTGACCCATTGTGTCTGTTTATCAGATACAAAGCAACGAAGATATCCTTCCAAACATTTGTTTACTATCTCAGTTTTCCCATCAGATTGAGGATGATAAGATGAGCTATGAGCTAACTGAGTACCAAGACAAGAAAATAATTCTGTCCAAAAATTTCCAGTGAAAATGGGATCTCTGTCACTTACAATAATCTTTGGGTTTCCATGTAGCTTTTGAACTGTTTCCATAAATGCAGTAGAAACTGTACTGGCTTTAAATGGATGTGATAATGCACAAAAGTGTGCATACTTGGTAAGTCTGTCAACTACCACCATGATGACACTCTTTCCCTCAGACTTGGGTAAACCTGTGATAAAATCCATTGAAACCTCCTCCCAACGTTGGCTTGGAATGGATAAAGGTTGTAATAGACCCGGTGTCTTAATTGTTTCAACTTTATTTTGTTGGCAAACCAAACATTCCGCCACAAACTTTTGAATATCTGATTTAAGGCCATCCCAAAAAAATTCCTTCTTAACCCTGTGGTAAGTTTTTAAAAATCCTGAGTGCCCTCCTAAGGGAGAAGTGTGCAATTCCATAAGAATCTTTTGTTTTAGCTGGGAATTCTTACAGAGGTATAAGCGATCTTTGTACCATAACGAATCATTTTGCCAGCTAAATGTATCAGAAGTACTGGAATCTTGTTGTAGCTTTCGAATAAGTGCCCACACTTCTTCGTCATTCTTCCATTCCTCCCTTGCTTCGTTTATCCAATCTGGTTGGATAATAGAAATGGCACACAACAATGCTTCCACATCCTCATCCTTTCTTGAGAGTGCATCTGCCACCACATTTTGCTTCCCTTTTTTGTAGATGATTTCAAAGTCATAACCCAACATCTTTGTGACCCACTTTTGTTGCTCTTCAGAGGATAATCTTTGTTCTAAAAAGTATTTAAGGCTATCATGATCCGTTTTTACCTTGAAGTGTCTTCCCATTAGGTAGGGTCGCCATTTCTTAAGTGCATGGAGTATTGCCAACATTTCCTTCTCATAAATAGCTTTGCTTAAAAACTTTCCCTTGATTGGACGACTTTCAAAAGCAATGGGTCTTTCATCTTGCATTAGAACAGCACCAATTCCATTTCCTGAAGCATCACATTCCACAATAAAGGTTTTTGTGAAGTCCGGTGTAGCTAAGACCGGTGCTTGGCACATTGCCTCTTTAAGATGTTCAAAGGCCTTTGTTGCTTCCGGAGTCCATGAAAATGAATCTTTCTTCAATAATGTTGTTAGAGGTGCTGCTATTCTCCCATAATTCTTAACAAACTTGCGATAATACCCTGTCAACCCAAGAAATCCTCGCAGATGCTTTATGGATGTGGGGATTTTCCATTCCTTAATGGCTTTAATTTTGCTAGGGTCTACCTTAACTCCTTCATGAGATACAATATGACCCAAATATTCCACCTCCTGGACTCCAAAGAAACATTTGGATCTTTTTGCATATAATTGTTTCTCCTCCAATAGTTGTAGCACCCTGTCAACATGTTCAACATGATCCTTCCAAGACTTGCTGTAGATTAGTATATCATCAAAAAATACTAACACAAATTTTCTAAGGAATGGTTTGAAAATTGAATTCATCAAACCTTGAAATGTTGAAGGTGCATTGGTAAGGCCAAAAGGCATGACCAAAAATTCATAATGACCCTCATGAGTTCTAAATGCCGTTTTCGGAATGTCTTCAATCTTCATTCTGATTTGATGATATCCCGAACGAAGATCCAACTTGGTGAAGTAAATTGATCCATGCAATTCATCCAGTAATTCATCAATGACAGGAATGGGGAACTTATCTTTAATAGTGAGCTTGTTGAGCTCCCTATAATCCGGACACATGCGCCATGATCCATCCTTCTTGTGCACCAATACTACTGGAGCTGAGAAAGAACTTTGACTTGGTTGAATTATACCAGCCTCTAGCATTTCTGCAACCATACGTTCAATTTCACTTTTTTGGACATAGGGATATCTGTACGGCCTGATGTTTGGAGGAACACTTCCTGGAATCAGATGAATAGCATGATCATGATCACGCATAGGTGGGAGACCTTTGGGAGTCTCAAATACCTTGGAATGATTGTCCAGGACTTTTTGGAGATCTGGAGAAATAGATGATTCCAATGTGGAAACATCTAGCGAACATAATTGTGCAATTACACCTCTTTGCTCCTTTTTTAGAAGCTTTGTCATGCCATTAGAGCTGATTATCTTTCCTGGTTTCCCTGCAATACCCCTTAATTCAACTTCCTTTCCTTCCATAGAAAATTTGATGAAAAGTTCTTGAAAATTAAAAGCTATTGTACCCAAGGATTGTAGCCATTGGACTCCTAGTACAACATCAGCACCTCCCATTGGAATGGAAAGCATTGGGCTAGTCAATACATATTCTCCCATGGATAGCTTGATATTATGGCACTTTCCAGAGCAATTTATTGTTCCTCCATTTGCAATCATCACTTGACACTCTGGTGCTGGATATAGGAAGCAATTCAATTCTTTTGCTACCCTACAATGAATAAAATTGTGGGTGCTTCCTGAATCAATCAACACTATTACCTTTTTCTTCTTGATTTGTCCTTCTATCTTGATGGTTTGAGGAGTGGTAATTCCCGCCAATGCATTACAAGATATGGTCGGATTTATTTGTTCTTCATCTAGGCTTTGTTCCTGGAGTATATCCTCTTCTTTTGACCTTTCTTGCTCCTTTTCTTCTTCCTCTTCACAATCTATGTAGAATAATTTCTTCTCAGCACACTTATGACCTTTTGTGTATTTGCTATCACAATTGTAACAAAGCCCTTTTGCTCTTTTTTCTTCCAATTGTTGTGGTGTCAACCTTGTAGGTTGTGGAAGACTAGGGGCAACAACACTTCCGTCTTTATAGTTGTGAGTGGTATGCTTCCTAGTTGCCATAATTTTGCTTTCCATTTTTCTTGCTAACCTGAATGCCTTCTCTAATGAATCAGGTTCCCAAAGGCGAACATCATGTTGGATATTATCCTTTAAAGACCCTATGAACACATCAATCCTATGCTCCTCTGGAATATCTTTTACCCTTATGTTCAATTTTTGGAACTCCTCAATGTGCTCCATTATTGAACCCTTTTGTTTGAGACTTATCAATTGGCTAAAAAAAGTGTTGCTTTTTGTATCCTCATAATGTGCTATCAATTCTTCCGTAAAAATTGCCCAAGTGATAAATTGTTTACGAGAACAAAGCCATTGATACCATACAAACTGATTTGGTTCCAAATATACAGTTGCCATACGTACCTTTTGTGCGTTTTGCACATTATTGAGATCGAAGAATTGCTCCATCTGTAATATCCATGTGGCGGGATCCTTGCCATCAAACTTCCTCATATCGATTTTTGGAATATGGTGATTCTTCGATCCAACATTAGCATCTATGGAATCATGATTAACATTTCTTTTGTTTTCATCATGAGTTTCCTTTACTACCTTTTCACCATTAGTAAGTATTTCTTGTAGAAAATTTGTCAAATTTGTCTTCAAATCTGCCATGCCTGTCTTCAAATTTGTGTTCAAATCTATCTTCAAATTGTCCATCTTAGCTTCCATGCCATTCATCTTAGCTTCCACGCCATTTATCTTAGCTTCTGTTAACTTTTGTGAGCGTGAAATTTGTTGCACTTGTTCTTGTAATTTTGATATATCATGTAGCATTTCTTCCTCTTCTTCATGAGTCATGCTAGAGCTTTCAGGTTCTTTACTAGGTGTTTGCATTTTCTTTCCTCGAGGCATCAGTTACCGATAATAATTCTCTACTATGCCCTTTGAATTCCTTCAAAATAAATTTTCAAACCAAGCTTAAGCAAAAATTTAAAAAAATCTACACACCTTTTTTCACTTTGTAGGAGCTCGATATTGCCTCTAATGTATCTCTGTACTTTCCAATCATCTAGTTCTGAATTTTAGATCTGTAGTAGCTCTCTGTGTCCTCTTTCCAATGCCACCAGTCTGATCCAAATTTGATTCTCCAAGAAAGAGTTATGCACAATCTCCCAAGATGACCTGATTATAGACTTTTCCAGAAGAGCGAACTTGTATGAAGTGCCACGTGTACAATTTTTGATCTTTGGTTCTGAAAAAGATACACAAGAAACTACAGTCCGTCCTCTTTCTGTAAATTCTTACGAAATTTCAATCTGATTCCCAGAGAGAAAGTTATGACGATTTTCCCCAGGTCACTTGTTTTGAATGTAATTCAGGAGTCTGCAAAAATACCAACTTCCTCAGATCATATCTCCGCAAATATCACGCAAAAAGCTCTGAAATTTGGACCCAAGGTTCAACGCGATTTCTTCTCAAATGGGTTTTTTTTGCGACTTCTGAAACGTCACAGAAAAAAAGTTATAGCGAAAATTCCACGATGACCTGTTTGGAGCAGCGAAACCCTAGAATCCAAAGCTCTGATACCAAATGTTATGAAACCAGCTCAAGAAAAGATAGAAAAGATAGATCAACGCCTTAGAATTCAGCCTCTTCAAGGGGGCAACCTCCTTTACATTACATAAATGAACAATTCTTGGATGATTCAAATGACAAAACCTCCTTTCTATATATAGGAGTCTAAGGAGTCACAATATAATCCAGCCGACCTAACAATAATAATATAAAGCCACAAAATAACAATAGAGGGATTCTATGGGGCACAGAAATAACAATATGGGGGTAATAGGGGCACAACAATATAACTAAGGGGTATAACTACAATAGTAATGGGGTAATCACTAGTATTATAGGGACCCAACACTTTTACATTCATTCTGTGTAGTTGCATAATTCAAGTTCTGGTTTTCTCGGGCATTGCATGAAGTCTTTTAGCAACAACGTAAGGCATAACAGTGGATGAGGCACCGGAATATACCTGGAAATTGTATGCGTTCATGTTGAAGATTTCAAATGTGATAAGGAAAGGTGGAGTCATGGATTTTGATTTCCTTCCTATCATGGCTGCACTGACATCTTGGGGCATTTGATTTATTTTTGACAGAGTGGCTTCCATCGCTGGTGGCATTTGGGATGTACTGGAGGTACTAACGGGTCTAGACACCGAAGTTTTGGTTTGACTACTTGGATTGGTGGGAGATTTGCAAATCCATTCATTCATAGCTTTTAAAAGCAGATCTCTTTGCTGCGTTAACTTTAACAAACTGAAGTATGTGATATTAGCTCGAGATTTCTTAAGATCATCCACAATGTTGTAATCAATGTTATAAATAGGGTAGGGGAGAGTAAACATACCTGTTTCTCCATTCTTAGTGGGAGTTTACCATTTTGAGTTGCCTTCGTTGCATTTGGAGATGTATTATCTTTATGTGGATAGTTCACAACTGGAGTACTCTTGGAATCACCACTAGGTCTACCCTTCTCAACAGGAACTTTAGAAGTGGATGCACTCAAAGGGTGAACATCTTTCTTTGTCTGGTCTATAGGCTTCATCATGCCTGCAAGTGGCCCTTTACTTCGTGTGTGGATTTCATTAGTGTGAATTTATGCCGTACTATCTCCCTCATCGTCATCGTTCTCATTTGTATAGAAATCCCACAGTACATTGATTTGAGATTCTTTGTCCAAGGGATCTTCTACTTGGTATTCTTCCTCATTTTCTTGTTCTGGCTCCAGTTCCACTATAGGTTCTTCTTTGTTAAGGAGCGATCCGATATGAGCCAGCTCTTCCATATTTAAATTCCCTTCATTGGGTGGAGCAGGCAACGCAAGTTGACCATGACCACCTTTTGTCTTCTTATGATAGAAAGGTTTGAAAGATTTTATGTTGTTATAATCTCCTCCATTCCCACTTGTACTCTCTCCAGAATTCCTTTTCATATCGATGATTGTGTTTGTCAATTTCTTAATGATCAGATGCAAACCTTCCACATCTCTAGTGTCCTTTTCTTTGATCTTTGCCACTTTGTTATCACTCCCATTATTCTTCTTGGATGACTGAGAGGCTTTCTTTCCTTCGGTCGTATGATGACATGTCGTGAGGCTGATCATTTCATTCTTGACTTTTATTGCTTCATCGATAGCACCTTGTAAGGTTTGTGCGTTACTTCTCTTGACCCACATCGCAGTAGGGACAGGGAGAGCAGTGATGTATAATTCCATGAGCACCTCATCAGTAGGTCTAACATTAGCTAGGATTCTATTGAACCAAGTGTTGAACCGGATGTTAAAATCCTTGACCTTTTCTTTGGCTTCAATTTTTAAATGGGATAGTTCTAAAACTAAGGCCACAGGTGTTTTGTCATTGCCAAACTTGTCTAAGAAGGCTTGCTGAAAGGCACCCAATGAGATGATCGATCCTATTCTCAAGCTAAAGTACCATGTGGAAGCCGTACCAATCAGAGTAAAAGGGAACAAGCGACATACCACATCCTCATTGACAACCCCCAACATGCACACGGCTAGGAAGAAAGGGTGAATATGGTTATTAGTAGTGTCTCCCCGCTCAGGGTCGAATTTAGGCAATACTCTTTTTGCGTTCTTGGGTAAGGCATGCTGCTGCCCAGGTACCACTATGGCATCTTGTGCAAGCCAAGGAGGGAGTGCTCCCAGAGGAGGTGGGGGTTGATTCCCACCCAGAGGAGGCGGTAGAGGCGGATTCCCACCTGGAGGGGGAACATTAGCCATATTATGGATAGGGAGGTTCTAGTTGAAGGTTTCCCCCAGGTGTTCTTTGTTAGGATTTTCCAAATTAAGCCAGGGATTACCTTTAGAAGGGGGATCCTCAGGAATTTCTTCCCAAGGAGTTTCGATACTTTGCAAAGACTCTAGCACAATATCTTCAAGAGAAGGGGCTACAGATGTCTCTTCATTTATGTGATAGATCCTTGGCTTTCTTTTAGCTGTCGAAGGTAAAGACTGAAAGATGGGGAGTTGTGATAGGGAACGAGCATAAGCATGAGTAAGTACTCTGACTGGTTGTTCCTGAGTGACAGGGTACTCCCACAGTCTCTCTTCCTTGGGTGACCCAAACACGGGACTTAGAGGGATCTCTGTTTCTTCGAAATGAGGCTTTTCCAAATGGGAGGAAGGATCTTTTCGACCTTTATGAATCCACGCGCGACATTTATAGATGAAATCATAAAAAGTTGTGGATGGTAGTTCAGGCCCTCCTTTTAGCACTAGTTTATTGACGCGGTGAATTTTCGCTATGCCAACAAGGGGAACTAACCCGATCGTAGACCCCAATTATATCTGCTTTCGTTTGGAATGACTAGTTCCAACAGGTTTTAAAGGACCTCGTAAATTGTTATAGGTGTTGAAAGAATTCTCCCCGGAGGAAGACTTCCATTAAATCAACAAAAGAAACAGCTAACCTATATGTATCAGATCCTATCTATACTGATTCTAACTACTTATGCTAGTCCTAACTATTCTAATCTATCCTGCAGGAGCATAACAAAAAGAGATTAAACATCATGTATAGATTCCAAGTCCTAATGAATCAATTACTAGTTCACAGATGAACAAGGTTGTATTAAATCTTAATTGCAATCTAATTAGTCATACAGGAATACACATTCCTTTCCATAAAAATAAAACTTGCAACTGATGTTTAACAAGGTTTCGAGTCAGCAATTGCTCATGAATTAACCATGGTAACAAATTATATTTGAATAACCAAGACTAGTCACGAACTGTCTGTTATCAATGTGGACAAAAACAAAACATATATATCCTCATGCCAATTGCAACACCTTGATTCCAAACATAAAAGAAAAAGGAAAATGAATTTAAAAAAACAGGCTTCTTGTTGACCGAAACAGTCTTCTTTATTAGCATAATAAAATCGACCCCTCTTCTGCCAAAAAAAAGTCCTCCACCCATCTTCGGAGGTAATACTTATGAAGAAAATACCGACTCTCTGTCTTCCCCCCCCCCCGACTTTCCACCTTCCTGCTCTTTTCCATATACACATTAGAATATACATATGTGGAATTGATTGGTGAAACGACTTCCACGTAGAGGGCATATCTGTTGGAGCGCTTCATTTCCTGGCGAAATGAATAGATGTTGATTAAAAGAGAATGATTGCGTGTCATCTCTTTGCACCTGTATTGAGCAGACATTATTCTCTATTATTTCCTGAAGGAAACTAAAGAAACTACGCTCATCATCCCACATCTGGCATGATTGAAGGTGTGTTTGGAGGTAATAACATCTTGATGGATCGACACTGTCATGAGTTCTTCCTCTTGACATAAAGCGTGCCTCCATTATGCACTATGGCAGTTCATATCCCTTTCTTGCAGAGTATGCCTTTGCAATATTGACATCGGTGGTGTAGAGGTGTCATCTTGGTATAAATCGCATTTATCCGTTACCGAGTCCACTCAACCTTCACCTTTCTTCTCTTCGTCCTCGCCTGTAGAAATAGTTCATATTAGCTATGATTATGAGAAATATGACAAACAGGCCTAAAAAAAACACATCGTGCCCTCAATAAATATTTTATAAAATCAAAAGGAACAAGTGTGAAAGAATCGTCCCGTGGTTCAGCCAAGGTTGCAATGCGATTAATTCACAATCACACATTGCAGCAGGCAGTCACATGCAACATCACCCTTGGTCCCGCCGATCGGATTTGCGATTGGTCGGACCCGAAAATATATGTGTGGCATTTAATAATCTCGACGGGTCCACCATATCGCATCGCGCTTTATATATAAACGTTGGGTTTTGCCGATTGCGATTTGCGATCGGGGAGCGGACCTGAAATCATATGTGTTATGCTTAATAGTCTCTTTGGGTCCGCTGTATCGCATCACGTCTTATGTATGGGCCTTAGGTTCTGCCGATTGTGATTTGCGATTGGCTGGACCCGAAAATACATAAGTTGCATTTAATAGTCTCGACGGGTCCGCCATATCACATCACACCTTATGTATAAGCCTTGGGCTCTACCAATTGTGATTTGCGATAGGCCGGACCCAAAAAATATATGTGTTGTGGCTAATAATTCCGGCAGGTCTGCCATATTGCATCGCGCTCTATGTATAAACACTGAACTCTGCTGATCGCGATTTGCGATTGGGGAAACGGATTCGAAATCATATGTGTTATGCCTAATCATCTCGGAGGGTCTGCCATATCGCAGAGCGCCTTATGTATATACCTTGGGTTCCACCGATTGCGATATGCGACAGGCCGGACCCGAAAATATATATGCTATGGTTAATGATCCCGGCGAGTCCACCATATCGCGAAATGTTTGAAGCTTGGGCCTAGATACTGGTTGAGAGCACCGATTGCAAGATGTGATGCGATCAAAGACTTGAACGCATCGTAGTTATTCATGGGAGATGGACCTTTAACCTTTGCCAATGTGAAAAGCGATATGTGATGGAGGCATGGACAAACGATTACGATAAGTGATGAAGGCATGCATCGAGAGATGTGTAAAGACCGAGGAAGTGCAAAAGGGTAAGTTATGCATATTTGTATAATATTTCTATTATCAAAGCATTGATATAGAAATAAGGATGCGATAGAAGGTTTTGAGGGTTGAGTCCATATACACCCATAGTAAAGAGTGGTGGTTGGCTATATGTGTGGGCATAGAGTACCATGAATGTTTATGAGGATTTAGAAAAGTCCCAATGAAAGAACATGAATAAAGGGCTAGACTGGGTTATAAACAAGTCACTATGCAGAGATTTATGAAGGGGGCATGATCATTTAGCTTAGAAGACATAATTCCATGTAACAACTCCAGTTAGAAACGAAACATCAAACGTCTAGGGGACCCATTCAAATTTGCCACTAGACCAGGTTTTAATGGGGTAGTGGTTGTGGCCACAACACTACCATATCCCTCACAAAGTGATATTGAACATCAATGTGCTTTGTCTTTGAATGATAAATAGGGTTCTTTGCTAATAAAATTGCACTTTGGCTATCACAGTCTATCCTTATAACTCGTTGTACGAACCCCATACTTGAACACAATCTCTGCAATCAAATTGCTTCCTTTGCTTGCATGAGTGGCTACGATGTATTCTACCTATGTAGTTGATAGTGCCACTACAGATTGTCTCTTACTAATCCAATTGATTGCACCTCCAAATAGGTTAAACACATACCCACTATAGATCTTCTCTGATCTAGATCTCCATCCCAGTCTACATCAACAAAACCACAGATCTCCAAAACTTTGTCCAATCCTGGTCTTCCTTGGTAGTACAAACCATAATCACTAGTACCATGCAAATACCTCAAAACCCACTTCACAGTTGTCCAATGCCCCTTCTCTGGTTTTGACATAAACTTGCTCAATACTCCCACTGCATGTGCAATGTTTGGTCTAGTATAGACCATCAAATGCATCAGATTACTAACTTCACTTGCATATGGAACATGGGACATGTCCTCTTCCTCTTGTTGTATCTTGGGACACTGTTCGGCAAATAAATTTACACCTACAGGAATAGGAACCTTCACCAGTTTACTATATTGCATATTAAGCCTTTATAGTATTGTCTCGACATACTTCCTCTGGTTTAACCAGAGCTTCCTCTTTGCCCAATATCATTTAATTTCCATGCCAAAAATATACACCAATATCTTTCATGTCAAATTTGGAGGACAATTGGGTCTTCAAATCCTAGATAATTTCTTTGTCATTTCCAACCAACAACATATCATCCACATACAAGACCAGATAAATAACACAGTAACCAATTAATTTAAGATACACACAGTGATCTACTTTGCTTTTGGTGAATCCAAGTCCCCGTATAAATGTATCAAATTTCTGATACCACATCCTTGGTGACTATTTTAACCCATACAAAGACTTTTTTAACTTGCATACCAGTTCTTTCTTACCCTTCACTGCAAAGCCTTCAGGTTTCTTCATGTATATCTCTTCTTCTAGATCCTCGTGAAGAAATGTTGTCTTCACATCCATCTGTTCTACCTCAAAATAAAAAGCAACGGCAACAGATAAAAGTAATCTAATAGAAGCTACTTTGGAAACAATAGAAAAAATATCACCAAAATCAATTCCTGACACCTGGGAATAACCTTTTGCTACCAACCAAGATTTTTATTTCTCCACCTTTCCTTCTACATTCATCTTCTTCTTGAACACCCATTTGTTTCCAATGGGTTTCCTTCCAGCTGGCAACTCCACCAGATCCCAAGCCTCATTTTTGTGCAAAGATGTTGTTTCATCAACCATGGCCTTTTCTAGAGTTTTCCATCCTCTGAATCTATTTATTCCTTCATAGTTATGGGATCATCATCAGTGATAGATAAAGCAAAATTTGAACAGAAAGAATATGGACTATACCTTTATGGCTGCCTTCTTTCTCAAACTGATCTTCTCATAACTGAGTTTGTGGCTCTTCATCTTCTGATTCCTCTTCTGTTGTAGAGTTTGATTCTTCCTCCTTTAGCTCAAACTCTATCTTCTCAGGTTCCTTTGGTAGGAATTTATGTTTAATAACATCTTTCACCTCTCTAAACACCACATCTCAATTGTACACAGCATTCCTTGTTACTGGGTTCCAAATCTTATAACCTTTTAAACCATCCTTATACGCAATAAAGATGCACTTTTCAGATTTACTATCCAACTTTGTTCTTTTCTCCTTTGGAACATGTTCATATGCATCACATCCAAATACCCTTAGATGTGAAAGAGAATATTTCTTACCAGTCCATACCTCTTGTGGAGTCTTATCCTCCAATGTTGATGAAGGTGATCCATTGACTAGGTAACATGTTGTCTCCACTGCCTCTACCCAGAATCCTTGTCCTACGACACCACTGAGCATGATTCTTGCCCTTTCCATCAACGTCTTGTTCATTCTTTCTACAACTCCATTCTACTCAGGTGTGTATGGAGGAGTCTTCTGTTGTGTTATACCACACTTCTTACAAAACTCTTCAAATTCCTTCTTGCAAAACTCTCCATCATTATCTATCCTCAGCACCTTTATCTTCTTCTCTGTCTGGTTTTCTACTAGAGCCTTAAATTCTTTAAACCTGTCAAAGACTTTAGATTTCTTCTTGAGGAAATATATCCATGTATACCTTAAGAAGTCATCTATAAATGATACATATTACATAGACTTACCTAGTGATGGAACCGACATAGGTCCAAACACATCATTATGCGTACGATCTAATACATGTTTCGCCCTCTTACCACCAGAGGGGAAACTCACCCAATTCTACTTCCCATATACACAACTTTCACAGAAATCAAAATCCATAGAGCTATTAGACAAACCTTCTACCATACCCTTACCATGAAGTATTTGAAGGCCCTTCTCTCCAATATGTCTAAGCCTTTGATGCCATAGCATGGTCTTTTCTCCAGAGACCACTAGATTTTCTGCTCCACTTTTAGGAAGCACAAAAATGTTGCACCCATCAATAACAGTGCTACCTTGCAGCTTGTACAGAGTTCGAATCTGAACTCCCTGTATCAATACCACTTCTCCCAAAACCATCTTGCAGGTATCTTTCTTGAACAGTGTTTTTACACCTGCATCATCTAGCTTGCTTACATAAATCAGATTTCTGGCTAATGCAGGAATATGCAGAACACGTGGAAGTGTTCTAATCCTTCCACCTTGCAAATTAAACTTGAATTTTCCATGACCATTGATTCTATCCTTCCTATCATCCCCTAAGAAGACATTACCACCATCATATTTATGATACTTGCAGAACCACTCTCTATGGGTAGTGAAGTGAAAGGATGCACCTGAGTCAATCAACCATGCCTCATGATCTATATGTTTACTTGAATAAGTAGCCAAGTACACATTCCCACCTTCATATGAGGTGGTTTTCGCCTCTGCAATAAGAGCATCATCAGATCCCTTTCCTTTCTCAGGAGCTTTAGATTTATTGTACCTTTTGTAGTGCCCTTCCATTCCGCATTTCTAGCACACCTTTATAGATTTTCCTGGAGATTTCGATCTCCCTCTAGATTTAGATCTCCCACTCAAGGACTTATTTTTTTTTCTGTTCTGGGACCGTCCTTGTACAGACAAGGCATCACCATTTTGGCTCTCCATATTTTTTCATCTCATCTCCTTCGTCAGCAAGGATGAGACTGGATGAGACTATTTCATCAAACTACAAGGCAGTTGCATTGCTACCTATTGCGACAACCAAACTAACCCATGAATCTGGTAGAGAACACAACAAACTAATTCACTTATCTTCATTTGAAACTTTAATATCAATAGATAATAACTGGCTTACCACAGTATTAAATGCATTCATATGCTCTGTCACGGAGTCTCCATCTTTCATCCTCAGGTTATACATCTTTTTCTGTAGTAACAGTTTATTCACCAAAGAGTTAGATTGGTACAAATTCCCTAACTTGTCCCATAAATCATTCGTTGTAGCTTCCCCTGATACGTTTAGCAATACTAAATCTGAGACACACAATCTTATTGTGTTTTTTGTCTTCCGATCCAACTTCTTCCATCTTCATCAAACACTGTCGTTGGTTTAGTACCTAGATCTCTCGCGGTGCACTAATCTGTATCCACCAACAAATCCTTCATCTTGAGTTTCCACAACTCAAAACTCTAACCATTAAATTTCTCTATCTCTATCTTTCCACTGCTCGACATATTCTTTCACCACAAGAATCGATCCTACAGATCTCCCACTGAACAGGTTCTACCATAGGCCCAAGAAAAACCCCTTAGTAGCAAAGGCGTCCCCTCGAAGCCAAAACAACTCCAATACAAAATGTAGGTTTTAACCCTGTACAAAAATTACCTACATACGAATTCTAAAAATAGAAAATAAACAATGGAAAGAGAATAACACATCAAACAAATATACACAGAGATTTTCCCCTGGATCCCAAAACTCAGACTACCAGATTGATTTTTCATCATGTTCCTTTAAATGTTACAATACATATATATACATGTCGAAGCATCCATAAACCCCAATCCATTAACCTTGGATTAGAACATAACCATAGTTCCCTTGATCGGATCTACAAAATACCATGGACCGAAAACCATCGCACCCAAAACCATGTGCGAAATCCATGCACAAAACCATAGGTAGGTCTGCCCACCTAATATAGGTTCCAAAAAAAAATTTCCCCAGGCATTGCCCTGGACCCTGTGGAGGGGGGATATCGCCCCCGGGTTGCAACCAGCGCAACGAAGGGGGGGATCCACCCCCCCTCTAACCCCCTAACTTAACTACTGGAGCTAGTCATGGAAAGAATATAACACAACCCAACAAAATATGGGAATTTAAAAATTAACTTGTACCTTAAAAGGAGTGGCGCCTCCAAAGTGGCTACTGGATGAATATGTGTCACATGTCATAGCCACCGAAGGATATGGGAAAATTCATCCATCATTTCATTCCTTTGTCACTCAAGGGCCTCCTCGAGAAATATTTTGAAAGGATCTCCTGCCCCTCATCTTTATTTTCTTGAGGTCGTCGGGGTTTGCGAAGCTGGTCTTGCAAAGGCTTAACTAGTTCAAGCCCTAACTCATTATATCCTGACCTCGTTTGGGAGATGCAAAGAAAAACAAAGAAAGAGTAGACCTCTCTGATATCAGTGATCCAGACTTATGCAGGAATATAACAAAATACATATATAAACATAAACACAAAGATGTAGCAAAAATAAAACTTCACTTAATTAATATAAAAGAAAAAAAATATGCTTACATATAGAGTGGAAATAAACTAGCTCGAGTGATGGTAGCTTATCTCTAAGAAGGGATGTGTCAGCTACATGCCTTTCAATTGTGTTACAATGAGGCTCGAAGGTCTATTTATTATTGAGAAACAATGGAAAACCCTAAACATCCAAAAACCTAACCCTAGGAGATGGAGTGCCAAAACTATGGGCCACATTGGGGTAAATTAGTACATCAACTTCCCGGGGTCATAACTTTGGCATACAATCTCTGTTTGATGTGCATGATACTTCGTCAAAAATATATATCCAAGGACTATAATTTTTGAAAATAAGGTTTTTTGAAAGGCCCACATTTTCCCATTTTCCAAAAAAACATCGTTTTGGGCCTCAAAACGGCTCCGGAAGTTAAGGACCCAAAAACTGCCAAAAATAGTAACTTGTGCTACTATTAAGGAAACTAAAATTGTTCTATAATTAAGGAAACTAAAAGAAACAATGGTTGTGGTCCAAGTTGAATAAGCGGGTGGCCACCAATATCCACCCGGATCAAGCAGTGCGCTAAAACTTGGGTAATTAGGCATGAATCAGTTGGTAGCATATTTGGTGGCATAGACATATTTAAAAGTTTATTTTGAAGGTTGGCCAAATATAGATTCATCAAAATTTAGAAAAACATTGCTAAACCCTGATATTTTTCCAGAATTACAAAATTGGTAGTTTCACTCAAAGAAAGATCAAAGTTTGAAGACTACTAAAACACATTCAGAAGACTTGACAAAAGTGAGATAAAACAAAAATAAGAGTTTGTGCATAGAGAAGAGTTTAACTTTACTAAAAGTTCAAAAACTAAAAATATCAGCTCAAGTTCTATATAAGCATAATTGAATTTGCAAGAAAAGATAGTACACACAAGTTAATATTATTATTTTTTCTCATGTGTATGGTGGATTGATCAGTGATCAAAGATTACTGAAGGTGATTGTATGGTGTTTGGGGTGAGTAATTGAAGTGATACTTTTTTTTTTATGAAAGGATGTGGCCTTCATGATTGAGTTTAAAAATGGAATGAAAGATGAATCAAGGAGGTCAAGAAAGTGGAAGCTTGAAGATCATGGGTTATAGCTCCTTCCAGTAGTGGCTAGTAAACAATCATGGGTTGAATCTTCTTTTAGTAGTAGTTGATAAATTAGGGGTTGTAGCTCCTTTCAGTGGTAGCTAATAAACTAGGGGTTGTAGCTCCTTTCAATGGTAGCTAATAAACTAGGTATAGTTCCTCCTTTCAGTAGTAGTTGATAAATTAAGGAGTAGTAGCTTCCTTTTGGTTATAATCAGAGAACTTTATAACATCAAGTAGAATCTTGCCTTTGCGAAAATAATTGAAGAGAAGTTTCAAGAATCTATGTGTTCCATTTGTTCCTCTTTTGTCGATTCTTGTGATGCTCATATGAATAGATTTTGAAGTTTTTATTGGTGTCCTAATATTCATTACTAGTGAAAGAAAGTTTTAAAATTCATACAATACTTATTCACCCCCCTCTTATTATTGTCTTGGTTTCTAAAAATTGGTATCAGAGAAACTAGGTTACTTCAGGATTAGTTTAACAGTGGAAGAAAGATCAAGGGCCATGGAAAACTACGAAGGAGGATACACCAATAGGGAACCAATGTTTAATGGGACAAACTATGTATCTTGGAAAGTAAGAATGATAACCTATATTGAATCTCCTGGTGTTGATGTATGGGATGAAATGGAAGAAGAGTGTCAAAAGATTCAAGCATTGAATATCAGAGATCAGAAAATAGAATTTACATGCAATGTTAAAGTTATGAATTCTCTGCTTGTTGGGATACTTGAATCAAAACTAGTCAAGGTCATGGATTGCACTAATGCAAAATCTATTAGGTAGATGAGTAGTTTTTATGAAGGTGATAGCAAGGTAAAGCAAGCCAAAATTCAAGGTTTTAGAATGAAATTCGAGTCTTCGAAGATGCATGATGATGAATATATTTATAAGTACTTTCTTAGATTAGATGAGGTTGCGAACATGATAAGAGGTCTTGATGAAGAATTAAAAGAGACAATAGTAGCACAAAAGGCATTGATATCTCTCCATGAGAGATTTAATCCCAAGGTTTCAGCCATTAAGGAGATGACAGATATGAAGACTCTCACTTTGGATAAAGTACTTGGCACTTTTACTACCTATGAGATGACAATTTCCAATGGAAATCCAATAGCAAAGGAGTCAACCTTCAAAGCAGATAAGCATCCCAAGGAAGAACATAATGATTCATGTTCTGAATCAGATGAAGAGGAAGCTAAGTTTGTGCGGAAGCTCAAGAGAGGCTCAAGTAAGTACAAAGATAAGCTACATTTCAAGTGCTTTAATTATGGTAAAGTAGGTCATTATGCTTCCAAGTGTCTAAAAAATAAGAAGAATGAATATGACTATATAGATAAATTTAGAAAAGTGAAAAAGGATAAAAGGAATTCAAAGAAGAGAAGCTTCTACAATTAAGATTTTAGCTCCTCTAAAAGTGAAGGTTGTCAATATTCAGATGAGGATAGACCCTATGAAAGCTCAAAGGAATTTATGCTCATGTCCATAGATAATCTGGAAGTAGAGGTTATTGACTCTAATTGAGACGAGGCCAAAGTTGACTTAGAAGGCGAGTTGTTGGGTGCCCTTGAAGAGATACATAGGCTGAGGAAGTAAAATAAAAAACAAGAGGAATTGTTGATAAAGGACAAACCTAAAGCTATTGAACCCCTACTCTACAAATATAAAAAGGTAATAAGATTCAAGACTCTAAATCAGCGACTCAATGAGAAAAATCAAGCATGTGAAATTCTTGAAGGAGAATTTTTTGTAAGAAAAGATCTTGAAAGGGAAAAAACCTAGTTGAGCTTTAATGAGAAATTTGGAAAAAGGAATGAAAGTTTAAGTGAATTTTTGGAAGCAAAAAGAGTCTCCAATTACAAAATTGGTTTTGGATTTGAGGTTGTATCATGTTCAGCAGTTGATGTGAAGGGTAAGAAAGTAATTAACTTTATGCAAGTAGCGAAAATTGAAGGCAGCACAACAACAAAAATGAAACAATGCAATAGCAAAGAGATAAAGGAAGAACACAATCTAATATTCATCCAAAGGAAAATCAACTATTATAAAATAGGAGGAATTTGACTCAGTAAAAGTTAAATAATGAAGGAGAAGAAAATATAATTCCATAGGGAATAACACAACCAATCTTTGGGAATCGATTTTCTGCCAGGTAAGAAAACATATTTCTAGGCTACTATTTTACTTGTACAAATTATGGGCGCAAGGAATCAAATTGCAAGGTGAATATTTCATTTAGACAACTCATGCCACAAAGAATAAATTATTAGCGAAATAACCAATTTGTCAAGAAAAGGATAAGCAGACACAAATAGAACAATTCATTCTCTCCTTTGAATAATTTGATTCAATGTTATGTTTGTCAGAATTTTGTCCATAGAGCAGCTAATTGCAGACCTAGAAATAAAAGTTTTGATCTAATTATCAAGCAAACAAGTCAACAATCTAAAGTCTGGATGGAAAAGGAAATCATATATAATTGTAACATTGCTTTATATGTTCAGAATGAAGGAAGTCATCGGTATGTTGACAGTGGTTGTTCCAGGCACATGTCAGGAGAGAAAAGTAAGTTTTTATCATGGAAACCAGTCAACAAAGGTAATATAACCTTTGGTAATAATGCACCTGGAAATATTGTGGGTAAAGGAGTTGTCATCCTAGCTCGTGGTAGAGGTGATTTGAAATTAAAAATTGAAGGTTTCTTGAAAAAGTTTGCAAGCTAGTTTATGTCTTGTGGGAAATGGATCGAAATTGCAAAAACACATAAAATTAGTAATTTTAGTTAAGTTTTGCAGATTTAAATAGAGAAAAATAGATAACAAGCAGCATTACAAAACATCAATTTGATGACGAAGTTCACCCCTCCTGGACTACGTCTCTGGGTCCAACTTCAAATTTTGGCCCTTTAAATTATATGCTCAAAATGTCAATTACATCAACATACAATTCTCAAATCATAAAAATAGTGTTTCCAGTGTGTCCAGAACACCCAAAAACCCTTTTGTAGGCACTTCTTGGGCTCAAAAAAGCTGAAAAAATGGCCAAGTTAGGCCTCCTTCATTTTCTTGTTATCTTCTCTACAAATTCACACTTCTGGAAAAACTGGCAACAAATTCTCCTTTGGGGAACCACTAAGTGACAAATTGGCATGAGTTCAATGACATTTCTGATGCAAATGGTGTAAAATCTCAGACATTTAACGGGGCATCGTGCCCCTAACTTCCACCCCTTATATCAATGACGTGGCAGTCAAATAACCAGGGGCGTGGGCCAGAGGGCAACGCACCCATCGACCCTCCACTCTTTATCTCGTGAAAATTAATATGACCGTTGGTGGGGGCATGGGATGGGTGCCATGCACCCTACCCTTATACACCATACACCGATGGTTGTGTGTTAACAAAACAACTGGGGCTTGGGGGCCAACTCCCTGCCCCCTCCACCATTACACATGGGCACGGTCATGGTTATGTGGATATGGATTTGGGCTAGGCCGGTCGGGCGAACCCAATAACCCGACCCGTACCCCCCCACCCTCCCCAAAACATGCCAACCACCTCAAATTAAATTTAACTAACACACCATATATGTTAAGAACTTCTGTGTGGTCTAATGATAAGTCATTGCATTGTTCTGTCAGAGGTCTCGGGGTCAAACTCTGCCAAAGTCGATTGGTCGGTTAACATAATTTTGACTAATAAGCCAAATCCACATGGTGACCTCACATAGTACCACGTGGCATCCTGCCATTGGGCCATGTGGCGGCCAATGTGGTTGGCCCAACCACAAACACAACAACCAATCAAAACTCGTCAACTGCCCTATACAATCATTCCACATGTCAGCATGGGATTGGGTCGTTTGTCCACCATATTTGCATAGCTACCTCACTGAGGTCAGTGCCATGTCATCATATGGCATGCCCAGCCAACTTGTAAGTTGACTTTTTAGTTGTTTTCCAAAAACTTCAGAACGCGATAAATTTCTCGTATGATGTCGGATTGAGGTGATTCAAGCGTCGTTGGAATCAGAATGATGAGATCTACAATTTGGCATTGGTTTCAAGAGAATTTGGGCACTTTTATTTGGAGCATATTTTTGATCCCCTAGATCATTTCCTCCCCACTGAAAGCTTTTGGACCACCAAAAGTTTGTTTTTACTCGACAAGTAAGTGAGGGTACAACTCCCTCACTTTTATGATCCCAATCCACCTTGCTTTACTTGGATTGGTACCTTTGAGCCCCACTCAAAGTTACTTCACATTGGCTTTGTGTGAAGTCCTTTTTCTTGTGTCAAGAATTGAGTCTTCTTGCAACTCATCTAAATATTCGGGGGAAAAATATTTAATAGATGGAATCTGAACATTCTCTTCATGATCATCAATCATTGGAGGCTCATACAATCTCAAGTTTTCCACATTCACAATAGAATAAATTTGCATGTAAGGTGGAAAATCTAATCGAAAATCATTGTTACCAATCTTCTCCAAGATTTTAAAAGGACCATATATGATTGGCTTGAGATTTTTACCTTCACCTTGAAGTATTTCATTGTAGATATACAACCAAACTTGATCTCCCACTTGGAAATCATGATAAAACCGATGTTTTTCATGTCTTTATTTGTACTTTTCTTTGCTTTTCTCTAGTTGCTCTTGTACTCTTTGATGCACTATCTAAATTTGTTCAATGAAATGCTTGGCTTTGTCCAAATCACTATGTCCATCTACTGCAATATCTTTACTAAAAATGAAATCCAAAGGAGACTTTGGCAAATAACCCAAATAAGCTTAAAATGGAGATACTTGCGTAGACGAGTGCAAGGCACGATTGTAGGTATGTTGGATGTAATACAAATTCTCATCCCAAAGTTTGGGATTATTACCACAATATCCTCGAAGGAGATGCACTACTTTTTTTTTACTATTTTTGTTTGGCCATCAATTTGTGGATGAAATGTGGTGCTATTTTCAACTTTGTGTCCATGGGTTCCCATAAACTTGACCAAAACTTCCTGACAAATCAAGAATCTTGATAAAAAATAATAGAAATGGGTAACCCAAAGTGAACCCATACATTTTGGAAGAATATATTTATGGTTTGTTTAGCTTTAACATGTTTCTTACATGGCATCAACACACACATTTTGCTAAAACAATCCACAACAACATATAGATAATCATGACCTTTCCTAGACATTGGTAGTCCCCCTACAAAATCCATAGAAATACTTTCCCAAGGACGAGAAGGAATAGGAAGTGGAGTGTACAAACCCAATTTCCTATTGTTAGGCTTGCTAGTAGCACACATGGAACATCCCTTTACATATCTTGAAACAGTTTCATTCATGTGAGGCCAATAACAATACCTCTGAATTTGAGCAATTGTTTTGCCTACACCAAAGTGACCAGCAATAAGAGAAGTGTGGGCTTCCCTTATGACATTGACTCTTTCACCCTATGGAACACATAACTTGCCAAGATGATACAACAACTTGTTATGAACATGATAATCCAACTCTTCAACATGATTACCTTGACTCAAAGTTCCATAAACATCTTTAAATTTGTCATCTTAAGCATATTGTTCAATATAAATTTCATGCATTATTGAGTTATGCTTAAGAATGACATATGCATTAACAATAGGCCTTGATAACATATCAGTAACTTTGTTGTATATACCTTTCTTGTACCTGATTACTAAATGAAATTGTTGTAGGAATCCCATCCACCTAAAATGTCTAGCTTGTTGTAGTTTGGTTTGCGATTGTAAATATTGTAAAGGTTGATGGTCAGTATGAATAATCATTTATTTACCCATCAAATAATGCTTCCATTTCTTCATGCTTTGTACCAAAGCATACAACTCTTTATCATAAGTTGGATAGTTAATTACTACATTGATAAAGGGTTCAGAATGATAACAAATAAGCTTACCTTGTTGTATCAAAACTTCTCCCATAACATAATCTCTTGCATCAATTTGAATCTCAAATGGATACTTAAGATATGGAAGTGTTAGAATTGGCGTTGTACTAATTTTCTCTTTCAAAGTGTTGAAGGCTTTCTGCTTCTTGCCTCCCCACTGAAAGCCTTGTTTCACACTTGTCAAAGCATGTAATGGTGTTGCAATGATTGAGAAGTTAGCAATAAATTTTCTCCAATATTGGGTTGCTCCCAAAAAGATCCTAACTTTTGTCACATTGTTGGGTTTAGGCCAATTCACAATAATATCAACTTTTGAGGGATCAATCTTCAATTCACCCTATCCTACACTATGACCCAAATAATCCAAAGTGGTTTTCCCAAATTCACGCATAGACATCTTCAAATAAAACATATCTTTTTTCAAGACATCTAAAACTTGTTTCACATGCTTAACATGATCTTCATGAGTCTTACTAAAAATAAGAATATCATCTAAGCAGACTAAGACAAAATCATCAAGGAATGGTATCAACATATCATTCATAACTCTCATGAATGTTGCAGATGTATCGTTATTCCAAAACGACATAATTAACCATTCAAACAAACCTTTTTTTGTCTTGAAAGAAGTTTTCAAAATATCATCTTCAACAATATGTATTTGATGATAACCACTTCTCAAATCTAACTTAGTAAAGTAAGCAACATCCTTTAACTGATCTAGCAAATCATCAATGTGAGGAAGAGGATAGTGCTTCTTTACCTCGATCTTGTTCAAATCTCGGAAACACACATGCACCATGTACCATCTTTGTTTGGAACCAAGATAATAGGAGACCCAAAAGGATATGTGTTAGGCCTGATGACCCCTTTTTCAAGAAACTCTTGAATTTTCTTCTTGATTTCTGCATTATCCAAAACTGACATTCTATACATGCCAATGTTTGGAAGTGGTGCATCCTACTGCAATTGTATTTCATGTTAAATACTTCTTTTTGGAGGTAAACCTTCAGGTTCCTAAAACATCTTGTCATAAGTGTTAACAACTTCAACAAATTCATGCTTGAGTTTAAAATCGCATCCTGTGAAAGCTTTAGATTCAACAGTATCTTTAGCTTTAATCATCAAGAACACAAAGTTCTTACTAACATTTACAAGCCTTTTCATTTGACCAACACTTACAAGAGATAAGTTCATCTTCTTGCGGTGTGCTCTAACGATATACTCCACTCCATCTTTAAAAATATGATATTTGTTCTCATGACGATAGAATATGTATTTTTGGTTATACAAGTATGGATTCCCTAAAACAATTCCACATATATCAAGTGGTACAACATCGAGCTATCATCCATAAAATTTGCAGTGATGGAAAATTTGAGTTTACATTTTCTTGTCACTTGTAATTTGGCATCATCATATACCCAACCCAAAGGGAAGGTTTAGTATGAGCTGTGGTTTCTAGATTTAGTTTCTTGACAATTGCTTCAGAGATAAGATTGACTTAGGATCCACTATCAAACAATGTATCAAATTTTGTATGTTTTGTAATGACCCTGATATGAAAAATCTCACTTCTTTATTTATCATTTTGAGACTCAATAGGCTTACTAGAAGAAAAATTACTTGCATTACAAGATTTACCTTTTACTCCCATGGCTACAACTTTGGTTTCATGACCTGAATCAGATCCTAGATCTTGTTGAGTTGTAGCAGCAGTATTTTGTTTCCCCTTGTTATTGAACTTCTTTGGTCTCATTTCTGGATGTAATTTCCAACAATGGTCTTCATCATGGCCTTCTTTTGAGCAATGTTTACAGGTAAGTTTCTCTCCCTCTTTCTTGACTGTAGCATTCTTTTTTCCTTTTCCTTTAAACTTCCCCTTTCCTTTGTCTCCATATTTGGATGGTTTCTTGCTAGTCTCTTGAGGAACATTCTTGCCTCTTGATTCTAAATGAGTTGCCTGAACACATACTTCATCTAGATTGGTGGGATTAAACATAAGTATAGTATGTCTCAAATAACTATGTAATCCACCTATGTATTTAAGGAGAGTGTCTTGTGAATATAAATCAACACCCAAGATTAAATCTCTTCTTATAAATTCTTGTGTGTAACTTTGGACACTCTAACCTTTAGCTTGTCTAAACATTTTCCAATCCATAATTGTTTTTTGCATGTAAGCTAATGGATAAAATTGTCTTCTTAATGTAACTATAAAATCATTCCAAGAAGAGATAATTTACCCACTTTTCTTCAAATCTTCTTGAGTTCTAGCCTCCCGCCAAATGAGGGTTTCACTTTCCAAATGAAGAGAAGCAAGTTAATATAATCATAAATCTTTTGAGTCCTGCAATAGACTTCAATTTGAAAACCCAATTATCCAACATTTTATCATTTACTTCCCCATTGTACATAGGATACACTTGCCTAATCATTTCCTTCTCCTTATATAGCCTTAGGCCTTGTTCAATACCAAGGGCCAAAACCATAGAGATCCAATACCATCAACTTCAAAACTAGGGATCAGCACGTCCGTCGAGACACCAAGGTCCAAAACCATAGGCACAACTTCCAAGGAATAACCGTCGTGGACCAAAGATAAGATTTCCACATACACGCTCTTTTGATGAAGCCAACCTGCTTGTACACGCTACTTGGAATATAGATAACCTGCGTATACGCGACTTGGTATATAGTGAACCTGCTTGTATACGCTACTTGGGCTTAATGAACCTGCGTGTATAAACTTTCTCTTCTTCTTATAGTCTGATCATCAATTCGTTGCTGCTGACCTTCTGCACTATGATTTGTCATCGGTGTGGTTTGCCATCAAGGACAACACTTGTCTCATAATGCCAACAATCTCCCCCTTTGGACTTGATGGCAAAGCTAACTTGTCACACTTAGAACTATCATCTGATTCCTTTGAGCCATCCTCCATTAGTCACATCTGATATCTCTTCTGAAGATTCATCCAGTTATACATAAGTGAGATATTCTTCTATGAGAGGGTTGCCATCAAGTACAACACATGCATCATAATGCCAACAATCTCCCCCTTTGGACTTGATGGCAACAATACCAAATCACTCTCCCCCTTTGACATCAAGGGCAAAGGGTGGACCAAGATATTCTCTTCCTTTGCTGAATCATTCCACTGTCCATACTCCCCCTGAGTACCTGCTGAAATCTCTGAATAATCTCCCCTTTTGTATATGCCAAGGTGTACCAATCTGTCCATGCTCCCTCTGAGTACATGCTGAATCTCTGTACCGCTGAAGTGTGCTGTTCATGCTCTTCCTGACTGTAGGCAAGATCTGCAAAAGATGTTCTTCAAGAAGAACATGACTCTATACATCATAAAAGACCTTCCTATCATCAAAGACTTATACATACATCCATCTCTCAACTAAGTGAGGATATACAAAAATTGACTCATCCACCCAACCAAGTGGGGATACATCAAAAGTTTACATATGACAACCAATCATATTGCATCAATCATCCCAGGCATAGTGGGGAAACCAAAATAGGCCGTTACATGACCTTGACACCATGAAAGAGATACCATAAAAGAGATATATGACATAGAGACAAAATATCTAAAGTAAGACTTATGAATGTCACCAATAGCATCTGATAATCACCATTCAGATCAGCAACCAAGAGATCCTTCTGTTCTCCTTTCGCCTTTGTTCCACCTGAATCAACAACTATGTGAACTAGAACCAAAGGCTTTAAGATAATGCCAACAATGCATTATTGGAAGATTATCTGCTCCCCCTGAACCTGTGCCAGATGATCTCTGTCAGACCCATATCAGACTTTCTGCAACCAACATCTGTCCCTGCTGATTTCCTTCAAAACTCCATATACGCGTCTGCATTCACATAAACAAGCGTATATACGCAGATAGTCCTTATCCAACTCGCGTATACCAATTTCCATATCAGCAACCTGTAAATGTCCTATAGAGAATAAGTCATCAACCTTTAACAAGGTATGACTGCATCAATTCATCCCTTTGAACAGAATTCAGAGTCATTCACATGTGTGAAACCACCATAGCCATTTCATCAAGCTCTACATGATCCAAGTATCATTACTTGGGAACATCTGCATCAATCAACACATGCAAGTATCAACCTATCATTATATAGATAAGAACTCATCACCATGTCTCCAACAAAGCAACCTTGAGTAGTCATCCATGTATCAGCACTATGTATCTTGAGCTTAAGCTCATTTGACAAAACTTCTTGATAACAGAAACAATCCTTATTCACAAGAGTGCCTGCATCATAACTGTATGATCTTTATGCATATGACAACAGCAGTATATAAGTGACTCATCATCAAATGAGGAAGATGTGTATTCAAGCTTTGTACTTCTCCTTGTCCTTATGAAGATCACCATGTAAGCACCATATATGCATCATCAAAGAATCAACCATAAATCTGATCTGAACATCTTCTATGTAACTTCAAGAATCATATGAGAGTTTATCATAGACAACTCACAACCACATCATAGCAAGATATATCATTTAGCCATATAAGAATCATCACCAAGGATTATTAACCATAATGCCAACAATGAATTACTAAAGGCATATGCTCCCCCTCAACCAGTGCCATCTGTTAGATCTGATCATGCATATATCAGCAATAAGCATCAAAACATCATCATCCTCAAGTTAGGATCAAAACACTTCTAGACATCATACAAGTAACAAAACATTTCCACACATCCTCAGCAGACTGTGACCAATAGAGCAAATAATGGACTGAATCATATCAGATCCCTTTTCTGAGCCTGTCCCCACTGCTTTTCCTCAGACTGACATATACGCGACTTTGCAGTGTCGAACTCGCGTATATACGCGACTTCCATTTAAGGAACTTGCGTATGAGATTCAGGACACTGAAGGTTTACACTTTCAGCTCCCCCTGAGTCTGATATGTCTGTGCTGTGCTGTGTCTCAGTACATTGTGCTGACTGTACTTCCTTCTTCCTCCATATCTTCAAGTGTGATGAGGTTTTCTCCTTTTGGTGTGATGTCCATCCTTTGTTCCTGCATTCCTTTGCTATATGTCCAAGCTTGTTACATGCATAACATCTAACATGTTTCATGTTCCTTCTGTAGCAATCAGCAGCTTTGTGACCATACATATTGCAAGTAAAGCAATATCCATTAAAGTACCTTGATTGAGATGACCTGTCCGCATAATAGTCTTGAACTCTTCTTCTTCTACATCTAGCTGCAACATGTCCAAGATTATGACATACATAACATTCAACATTATTCATAGGAGGAGTAAAAGATTTTCTTTGAAGATTTTCTTTCCTTGGTTGATGATGAGATTGACCTTTCATCTCCTTGTTGATCATTTTGGATTTCTCTTTAGAGTTCCTTGCCTCACCTTGTGAACTAGATTCACCTTCAACAGATTCATGGAAACCAAGACCAGTCTTTATAGCAGGGGACCTTTGACTACTAAGAATATCATCCAATACTTTAGAGCTATCTTGAAATTGTAAAAGCTTATCCTTTTCTTCTAGTTTACCTTTCAAGATATTTACCTCAACCTGAAGCTGTTCTTCCTTGTCAAGAGATTTCTTTTTCAAAACTTCTTCAGCTTTCCTTCCTTCTTCCATTTGTTCCCTTAGTTTGAGAATTTCTTTTTCTTGTTCTTCATACAGATCCTGCTGCATTTGACGAACTCGGAAGGCACATTCCAGTTGAGATTTTAAGCTGGTGACTTCGTTTTCTTGTTTTGCAGCAGCTTGGAGTAGATCTGTATTCTGCTTCTTTGATTCTTCAAGATCTCCTTTTAGTGAGAGGATTGTAGCTTCAAGATTTTCATAGTAGCTGGATCTATCTTTGAGTTTCTTGATGGTTGTGCTTCTTTCGTTGACTTCTTTTCTTAATGATGTCACTTCATGCTGCAATTTTTGACATTGGTCTTCCTTGTCTTTGAGTAGCTTTCTTACCTTGTTTCCTTCTTCTAGTTGGGCCTTTAGTTTGGTAACTTCTTCTTTGAAAGCACATTCCCTTTTGTTCAATAGATCTTGTTGATCTTTAACTTTGTCTGCAAGCCTTCTAAATACTGCCTCTATTTGACACTTTTCTTGCTCACATATACAAGCATGTTCAGTAGTTTCACTATCACTTCCATCTCTTTCACAAGGAAATATAGCTGGAACATCAGGGGATAACACATTCATACCTGATAATGATTCTGAATCTGAAGAGCTTCTTATACCTAATCCCCAATCGACTCTCCCACTGTCATAGATCTTCTGAGATGTCTTCTTCTTCTTATGAGCTTTCTTCTTAAGCTTCTTTCCCATTGTTCCACGGATCTCCTTCAAGCGATCAAGCTTCTACCAAAGGACCTGCTCTGGTACCAATTGTTGGAAATAATACTAAGAGGGGGGGGTGAATCAGTATTATCAGATCAATCAAACTTTTCAATTTCATACTCAGAAACATATACGCTACTTCAATTAAGTGAACCCGCGTGTACACGCTACTGTGTCTAATGAAACTCGCGTATATCCAGAGATCTTATAATTCAGTTAGCTTAATCTTCAGTAAATGCATCAGATCATTATTAAGCATATTAACAGTAAACAGGTGCAGAATAACAGAACAGAACATCACACAAGAGCCACACACATGAACACAAAGATATAAGGTGGAAACCCAATGTGGGTGAAAACCACCTGCTGCAAGTCATCTCAATCTTCTTCTTAATAAGAAAATCCTTTTACAATATTTGTACTGGTGCAGTCTTATACCAGTACGGGAGCTACAACCCCCTTTGCTCTTGTACTAGCCGATCCATTTACTAGTACGCAGGCAGCTACCTGCTACAATGCTCCAAAGATCTCCTTTAGCTTTTGTACTAGCTTAGATACTAGTACGTAGGTGCTTGCCTACAATCTTCTCACCTCCAGGTACCATGTTTCATCAATTTTCAGACTGGATACACTGAAGCACAACACATAATCTGTAAGGCCACTTTTCATCCAATTTTCATACTGGACCCATAACTATCATTGAAGCTCAAAACAATCATCAAACTCTGAATCACTGAAACCCTGTTAACAACAGTCATCAGAACACAGAGCAGACACAGAACTCTGTAATAACCATCAGATCCATCTGCAACTTCAAATATCAAGCTTTACAATGTATATGCTACTTCGATGAATCAAACCCGCGTGTATACGCGCTTTTACCAAAGACAACCCGCGTACAGATCTAAAAATTATTTCTCATAACTTGCAGCTGTACCAGACATCAGTCATACTCATAACACTTATAGAACTATACATGCGTCAATATGTAGATCTAGAATAAGCATCATAAAGATAGTTCATTTCAAACCATTTGATCCCGATCTCTCCTTAGATCTAGTTCTCCATCAACCGGTGAGATCTCTCCTTAGCTCAGATCAAGCAATGCATCATCAACCCATAACCCTGCATACTGGATCTAATGCTTCATCAGATATTCAAGACATTTCAGATACACTTGCCTAATGATTTCCTTCTCCTTATATAGCCTTAGGCCTTGTTCAATACCAAGGGCCAAAACCATAGAGATCCAATACCATCAACTTCAAAACTAGGGATCAGCACGTCCGTCGAGACACCAAGGTCCAAAACCATAGGCACAACTTCCAAGGAATAACCGCCGTGGACCAAAGATAAGATTTCCACATACACGCTCTTTTGATGAAGCCAACCTGCTTGTACACGCTACTTGGAATATAGATAACCTGCGTATACGCGACTTGGTATATAGTGAACCTGCTTGTATACGCTACTTGGGCTTAATGAACCTGCATGTATAAACTTTCTCTTCTTCTTATAGTCTGATCATCAATTCGTTGCTGCTGACCTTCTGCACTATGATTTGTCATTGGTGTGGTTTGCCATCAAGGACAACACTTGTCTCATAATGCCAACATATTGGTGCAAAAAGGAGCAACCTATTGCTGAATGTAGGTCTCTGAAGGGGCAAGGTGAATTGGGCCTTAAAAGCACTTATTTTTGGCAGTTGGACCCAAAAACACAGTTATTTGGAAAGGTCATTATTAGGGATTTGTGTAGGGATGATGACAACATGTTCATGAATGATGATTGATCTAGTTTGTAGGCCTATTGATTAGATGTGACAAAATGGACTATAACATATTTCTCCCTAAAGTGAAAAGTCAGAAATAGTGGTTGATGATTGAAGTGCTTTACCCTGTGACAAGTTCGGATCAAGAACAACTAATCAATATCATCACTTGTTACAATACATTTTCATCATGATATCTTTGTTGAGGGAGGCATACCCATGCTCAGCACATATCTAACATTACATGTACAGTGATCAAGAATTTGTGTCCACTGATGTCAAAGTGTGGATCCATGATTAGATGATTCTCTATACGACCATAGCCATCATGCTTTGTAATCTTGTATTAATCTTCAAAGCACAACCCAGATGGATGGAACTAGATCTGGGGTATTTTATCTCATTCACTTGATCTTTCAATGTATGAGTCTATCCATGTGAATAAAAGAGTTGGAGGTGAACATGGTAGACACCATGTCATTACCAACCAATGATGTAAGTTGTTAACAAATGTGAGAGAACCATCGATGATGTTAATAGCTCTCAAGGTGCAATAGTACAATCTATATGGTGTGAATGAATGAGTTGAAGTCAAACACCACACAAAATATTTCGGTAAAGGTCTATGATGAAAACCTATCATTGAGAGTGAGAAAACTTGTTATTGATGTATACAAGCCCTAAGATACTAAAGGAAGAGTTTCTAAGTCAACTTCCTAGATAATGAGTTGATGTTGACATAAAATGACCTATCGCAGGAGGGCCTTGATGTATGACCCATCAACGACATGAAACATGTATCATGATTTGAGATAGAATGATGTTGATGTGGAATTGGTTCAGGAATGGCAGACATAGAATGAAGGCTCAAGAGTATCATAGCAGATATCAATTGAATGAATTCTCTCGAACATATCGATGACATTGAATGGAATTGACCCAAAGCCGAAAGTAGAGGCTTTGATATGGTGTGATGAACCAAAAGTAAGAAGATTTCCCAACCCAATAGCCACGGAGATGAAGTGGAAGAGTGCCATATTCAAGAGTGACTCATTGTCATTAATAGGTAGAGTACCCTGTTTTCCCCATTTCCCTAACCATTTCTGGTTAGTACTTATTTATTTTTTAACAAGCTTGAGGAGGATAACATATGCTTTATCTATAAGTTCATCCTTTGGATAAATCCCTCCGAGTCTTACTAACAAACCCTAAGAAGGATTAGTTTGTTCCTTTCATGTTCGACGAGTCCATCATTGTTTGATGTTTTTACAAGTCCAATGAAGGCATAGCTTGACTCTTTTTTCATGTTCAGAGAGTTTGAAAAAGAGGTGAAAAAGAAATATCCAAAGGTTCCTTTTCGTAAATAGTCTCTTGAGGCTAAAAAGGTAGAAAACAATACTCAAGAGAACCTCTTAGCTATGTTCGACTAAGGTATTCCTTTTTCATAAATATTCTATCTCAGTCAGGAAAAGGGTTAACTTTATACTGAGTATACCTCTTTTCATTTACTTTAATGAGTTCAAAAATACAAGTGCTTGACAATGTTTTCATATTTTAGGATTCTGAAAAGAGATGAAAGAGGACCCTAGGGGGTTCCTTTTTCATAAATTTAGAGAGCCCAAAAAAGTGATAAAAGTACACTTTTTGGTCAAAATGATCTGTTTCAATTTAAACATCATCAAATTTGTTAAACATTTGTTAACTTTCTCAAAAAACCACCAAAATATTAAAAATACCTAATCCATGATAAAATTGATTCATATTTAGGTCAAAATATTAAAATATTAATAAAATAATTATGAAAATGACCATAAATAGGAAAAAAAGTAATTCATTTTTACCATTTCACATTTTACCTCTTAGTGAGTGAGTTCTGAGTGTTTTTTACCCTCGATCTTCTACAGCTGATTACGGCCAATCCAGTGGATCATTTCGAGTGTCGTCACTTGCAAGTAGGAGATCTCACCTTATTCTTTCTTTCTATGGTTCCATTTTGTCATTTTATGCATGTTTTCTAGTTTTTTAGGGACTTAGGGATTTAATATTTCACCCTACATATAGTGCACCCTAGCAATGTCGAAAGGTACAATGGGTAGGAAAAAAATTCACATTCTAGGGAGTTGCAATGCATTGTCTTCCGTTAGGGGGGCGCGATGAGAAAAATTCACAATTTTTTTCCTATTCCTCTCAAAATTCTCCTAATTTTTTGCTTGAAACTTGCCTTAATGATCCTTCTTGTTGTGTTTCAGGTCTTCATCGAAACAAAATGGCTCTAATATGGTAAGAAAGAGAGTATGAGGAACAAGATTTGAATGCATCTAATGACCCAACCATCATCCAAGGATTGAGAGATTGTGGGCTCTTGAAATTTTTCTAGCTTCCTGGGATGAGGAAACATATGGATTTGTTGGAGTATCTTGTCTGAGCATGGGATGTTCAAACATAATTGTTTATAATTGGAGCACGTATGCTTGAGATACAGGTGTAATATATATACTTCTTGACAGGTCTATAGAGGTGAGGTGCCCCCATCTCTTTATCTGGTTCGAGGAGGGGCGGAGAGACACTCAAGGATTACATCAACGCACACTATAGATTGAGATCCCAAATGACCAAGGATGGGAAAATGGATATCAAGGATGTGGTTTTTTTTCCTTAGAGGATGATCATGTTTATCATTGCTAGATTGGTTGGTAGTGTTACTCTAGATTTGGAAAATAGGTCTCATATGAAGCTATATAGTGTATGGAGCCAACAATATTCAACTAGAGCGATGGAGTACTAGAAAATATGAAGGAAAAATTAATCAAGGCAAAGGATGGGTGATTGAAGAACTTTGGTTATGGTTCGATCTTGATTTCATTTGTCTTAGAGAAGATTACATTTCTCCAGCCACAACATATCTCACTTGAGCCCATAGATCTGAGAGTCCCACGAATGAGGAGGTGGGTGGATTTCATGTCCATGCATGCAGGTATGTCATCGATGAGCTTCAAACTAGTCTTATTCCAATGGTTGCACATGAAACTCATTATGATTGAAGACTATCCATATGCATGATGGATTTCCATGGTGAACCAGAGCTCGTGCTTCCTAATGATGAGCGATGGGGTGCCATAGGAGAACAAAAAACATTTTGATCATTTTTTGGGTTTTTTAAGTTTTACAATTTTTTTGTATTTTCTATGTATATGAGGCTAAACTATTTATTTTTCACATGCAGACATTGGATCCATTTGACCTGTGGGTTCCTCCTATCTTTAATGTGAGGGAGAACCACAGCAAGAACCACTAGGAGTATTGGTTATTTCAGGGAAATGAGAGGTATTGTAGGATCTTAATGTGTTTGAGACTCTTGTAGAGGTCAAGCAACACATGGAGGGGTTGACCCAAGGCATAGTTGAGACTAGGCTCAACCAGATCCCTATGAGACTGCAACATCATACTATTAGCATGCATAATCGTATCACCCAGCTATTATACAAGATGGCTCATGCAGTTGCTTGCTATCATGAGCATCATGAGTAATCTACTAGGAGGCTTATATATATAGCATATTTTGACTGCATGTATATTTTTTATATGACAAGTTGTGTGTCCATATGTGTCTCGGGCACAATTTTTTGTAAAACCAAACTTTGATATATATACTGCTATCTACCTATTGGTGTTTCTTATATATTATATTATCTCATTCAATGTATGTGATGTGACTTGAATTTAATTTACATGTGTCACAAATGTATATCTAAAACATGATTTGCTAATGCATCTGTAAATGTGTTTCTATAAATGTGTTAATATAGGATATAATCAAAATATTTTTCCTGGCGGTGAACCCTTAAGAAGATATGAATTATAGTTGGACTCCAAACTTAACAGACTTTAGCCAATTGTAGTACTACAAGTTGTGAGTCATGTCTAATAATTATATGGCAGATACCATGGTAAATAGCATTAGACAATAGCTTGATCACAACGTTATACGTAGCGATGTTATTTGTAGAGTGACTAATACAAATCCCTTATAAACTAACTAACTTTCCATTGGGAGCATATATAGCCTATGTTGCAAAATAAAGGTTCTGAGTACTATGACTAGCACCATTAGCATAACCAACATATGGTTTAAGGGATGTCAACATATACAAACCAAAAGTTGACAAGATTATTAGAAACTGTAAGAAACTTCGAATGGAAGCACACTGCAAACACACTCAACACACCTATATACAACGTGTACATAGTGAAATACACAAAAACACTCAAGCATAGTATCTTTTAAGGTACAAACCATTTCTAGGTTGTGCCAATGGAACTCCATTGAAATCAACAAGCTCATAATCCCCTTTAATAAGAACATGCTTAACAATGTATGTGCCTAGCCACATTGGCTTGAACTTCCTTACTCCCAACTTTTCAAACTCTTGATCATATAGAAAGACAAGGTCACCTTCTAATAAGACACAAGGCTTGACACTCTTGTCATATTGTGCATTAATTTGTTTCTTATGAGCTTCATTAGCCATCATGGCATCACATTGGGTTTCATCTAAGCACGTCAACTGTAAGAGACGCTCATCTTTTACATAAGTGGCAAGGAGGAGCTCAACAACAATTCTCAGAGACAAAATTTCACACTTAATAGGGAGGATTGCTTCAAGACCGTATACCAATTGAAATGGTGTAAACCTGGTAGCAATCTGAACAAAATTTTGATATGTCCACAAGGTTGTATAAAGGATAAGATGTCAACTTGATTTTTGGACCCCTATCATGCCTTGAAGCATTATTTTCAAAACTTTATTGATGGTCTCAACTTTCCCATTCACCTGAGGGTAATAGGGAGTTTAAATCTCATGGGAGAGACCCAACTTAGTAGTCTATTTAGACATCATGTGGTTACAAAAATGTTCCCATGGTCTATCACTATAGCCTATGGTACACCAAACCTTTCAATGACATGATTAAAAAATAAGAGCAGTTTTTTCGCCGGTGTTATTGTATGTAGGCATCACCTCAATGCACTTGGTAAAATAGTATACCGCTACAATGATATAGCCATGCCCCCAGCCAAGTGAGGGTTACATGCCATGAAGCTAATGCCCCATTTTGAAAACATTCCAATGAAAATTACAGGGTGTAAAGGAGTGGGTGGAGAATGGGTTTTACTATCGTGTATCTAGCAAGCATGACACTTTTGAACCACAAGGATGAAGTCACGAAACATAGTAGGACAAAAGTAGCTAGCACACAAAATCTTCTATGCGGTAGCATAACCAGACATATGACCACCACATGCCCCAAAATGGAATTCCTTCAAGACTTTCTCAGCCTCCTCATGGGTGAGGCACCTTCTGAAAATCGTATCGATACCATGATGGTAAAGGTTGTCTTTGATTATAATATAGTTTTTAGTTCGATATTGGATACGTCATTGATCAGAGCGAGAGGTATCAAACCAAAAAGTCTGGGTTTGGAGATATATGATAATGTATCCATACCATGGGTTAGATGACACAATTAGGAACAATGACTTGTCTAGAATATAATCACCAGGCGTTATTTTAGTTTCAGTAGTGGGAAGGTCACAAATTAGCTCAGCAAAAACTGAGTTATTCGATTTGGATTTGATGAACTCCAAATTGAACAAATCCACTTGGAGTACTTTCCCCCAAGAAATTTTCATGACAAGATATATGTCATGGGGTTGCAATCCAAAAAAACCATATTTTTGTGAAGCAGGATATAGTGGTTAAACCTTTGGACAACCTAAATAACCGCCAAAGCTAACTTTTCAATGTGTGTATATTTTATCTTAGTATCATTCAAGTTCTAAATCAAATAATATTTGGGATATTTGGTCCCTACATAGTCCTCTTGGACCAATACCATAGTGATGGTAGTAACTGCAGCAATGGTGTATAGGAAGTAATCACGTTGGTAATCCAGGGGATACCACAAGGATGCCTGAATCAGAACATATTTTAAGGCATCGAATGCCTTTTGAGCAGCATCGTCCTAATGGAAGGGAATACCTTTCTTTAACGAGCGAGTAAATCCTTTGGTCAATTTGATGTAGTTGGGAACTAATATCCATAGAAAGATAGCCTTCCCTTAGAGTTATTGAAGCTAAAGGATGGAAGAAGGAGTAGTGGGTCAATATGAATTCTATGTTTCGACACAACGAAACTGAGAATTTGACTAGAGCTAACACAAAACACATACTTGTGCAGATTGAGCCTAATTTTATAGTGTCAAAAATGTAAATAGATAGCCCTAAGGTGCATCAGATGATCAACACGAAGTTTAAAGTGAGTAGGTAGGTCATCCAAATATGGTTGTACGATTTTTTTTATATCATGGAAGGCATAATTCATTTCCCTCTGAAATGTAGCCCCAACATTTTTCAATTCGAAAGGGATTTTTCAATATGCAAATGTTCCCAAGGACAAATAAATGCAATTTTATGTTGATCTATTAAGAGAATTTTGATCTTATTGTAACTCAAAAAACCATCCATAAACAAAAATATTTCATGACCAACGCAATCATCAACAATATGGTCAATGAACGGGGTAAGATAATTGTCCTTGGGACAAGCTTTATTAATGTCCTAATAATCGACACACACACGAATTGTTCCATGTTTCTTCATGACATGAACAATGTTTGACACCCAATCAGTTAGAGGTACTGGGTAGATGAAACCAACGCGTAGAATTTTTTCAACTTCAGCTTTAATAGTGGAAACCTTCTTTGGATGGACCGCACAAAGGCATTTCCAAAATATCTTAGCATCAAGATACGTGTTAATTTCATGCACAATGATGTTTAGGTCAATGCCTGACATATCTTCATAAGACTAGGCAAAAACGTATCAAAACTCTTGAAAAAGGGATTTATATATATTTATCTCATTGGGAGATCAAGATGCATTGATATATACATTATCAATAATGTCAAGTTTGATCAAAATGTCGAGAGGGATAGTCTCTTCGATATTCGACAAGTTCTTCTCAAAATCAACACCGTGAATGGATATGCAATTCGTAGACATCTCAATGATATTGGGCTGATATATTTCACTAATATTATCCTTGAAGGAATCTGCAAGGAGGAATCATGACGATGATCATCCCACAGCGCGTCATCCGACATCATGATCTCCATGATGCTCCCATCGGTAGTTAATAGAAAATGTATGAGAGAAGGAATCAAAGGATGTGCCATAATCTAAGGAATGGTCAACCCAATTGATTAAAGAGGAAAAAGTAGAATGTGTCGCACATGCTGAATAGATGGCTTCGTAGTCGAGCTCATTGGGATTGAGCGGCATGCGGTCACCAAAAGTGTCAATGTTAGATTCATTTGGCACTACCCAAGGATCAAATGGAGTGGTCCAAGAAGATATCATGTTGACATGGGAAACTAGAATAGAGTTTTCAGGAGAAGGAGGAGAAAGAGAAAATGTTCCCATGAGGGAAGAATCCTTAAGAAATCCCACCCCGACATGCTGATATGGATGTGGGGTTTCTCCCACAAGAGGGACACTCCTATTAACTTGAGAATTGGTGGAAAAGAAAGTGAGTTGATCTATGGTTATTATTCCTCCCTTATGAGGGAAATCAATCATTCTTAAATATGTCGAAACAACAACAGCCATAGCATATACCCACGTACGATCGAGTAGAAGGTTCTAATCTAATGGTCCATTGATAACTTAGACTTCTACTGATACCATCTTGCCACCTAATTCTACTTGTAACGAATTCATAATTCCACAAAGCTTGAAGCCTCTTCATTAAAATCCTTCAGAGTGTTCGGTGACTGATTCAATTGGGGAGAACCAATGGCCCTCCAACAAGAAACAAACATGATACAGGTTGAGGCTTCTTCGTCCACAATGGAACGATGGATATTCTTACCGCAAATGACAACTTGAATCATGAAAGCTAATTGGATTGGAAGTTGAAGTGTATGATTCTCATGGTTAAAAATTACTAGGTTGGAATTTGAAGGATCAATACATCCAATTGCTAAAAATAAAGCCTTCTTCTAGGCAGGGCAGTTTTGCAACACCTCAAGAGTTGACATAGCTAAAGGAGCTTGAACTAGATTCTCAACTATATTATAATTCTAAGCAGCTCTTGCATGAGTGTTGAATGTAGGTTTATGGATAATTCCTTTGGAAGGTTTAAATGTCAATTAGGTAGGAAACACATTTGGAATAGGATCTGATGGAAATGCAATAGAACTAGTAGGTTAATCAGTAGCCTAACTATTCGAGGGATTCATATTACCATAGTATTTATTTTGGGTGACCACCATAACGATATTTTTCGGCATATCAAAGGAAAGCATCAAAACCAAGTTAGAGGAAGCAAGATCCTAGGCAACCATATTGGTCTCCTAATTCGGAAACGGATTTGTCAATACAGCGGGTGCAGCGGATAATTTAAGGAATTGATTCACTTTCGCCCGATGTGGACAATCGCAAGTAGAATGCTCCTCATTAAAAATCAAACATGGATAATGAGGTTTCCGCTTTTCTTCAGAAGATTGATTGTTTTATTTATCCCGTGAAGGATTATCTTTCTTCTTTTTACCTTTTCCTTTACTCTTTTTACCTTTTCCTTTATTCTTTTTACCTTTTCCTCTCTTCTTACTTCCTAGTTGTTGAGATTTTCCTTTGGAATATTGAACGACATTGATCTCAAAAGTAGAAGTCGCAGGAGTAGTGGAAGGAGGTCTTTGGGCAGCCACAATAAGAGTTGAACTAGATGTTTTACTCATTGACTACTGGCCAGCAGAACCAATCATGCCATTGTTGGGAACAGGATCCCCCAAAGGGAAATTTTGGGGCTAAAAGCCCATGTTTGAGTCAAATTTTGTAATAACATGGTAAAGAATCCACATTTTGTGGTCGTAGAGCGCATAGGTATTATAATTCACAAAGGGTTTTCCACCCTTATTTTTTTAAAGTAAATTCAGCTGTAAGAGATCTACCCATGGTTCGCAGACCATGAGATTGTATAAAAAGAGCTAAGCTCTAAGTAGTTAGGGTAATCAATCGATGAAGACAATGTAAGAGAGTGGTAGCTCTGAAGTAAGAAGCCTAAGTTTCAGGTTGTAGCGTAGGTAGAGGCTCTGCAGCTGAGTGCACGGACCCCTGCCACTGTGTCCGCAGGGTAAATAGAGTCTGTAATCACTTGGAAGAGATTAATAAAGAGAAGTATTTTGCAATTTGTGTGTCTTTGTTTCGATTAATACATCTTATCATTTTATGTATGAATTTCCTTTATAATTCTTATGTGATGCGCAAATGTATATGATTATGTTGGATAACTGAACACATATAATAATATCTATTGACGCAGTGCTAATTGTGAGTAACTATTAAGATAAGTAAGACACTTGGACTAATCTAGGAATCTACACGGTACGCTACCTTGGCAGTGCGAAAGGGTCTAGATCAAGGGTTAGGGCTACGTGAAGGACAGCCAAACCCTTTCGCGGAGGTATTGAAGGACGAAAGAGAAGGCTTGTCTACCAAACCCTAGAGTGAAGTGACTTGCACGAAGGCAGGAATAAAGGGAATAAAATGACATCACGACCATCTCAAGGTGCAGAAACTTGGTTCCAGCATCCCCCCCTACTTCTTCAGGTGAGACTTCAGTCCGTGCTGAGCAGGCTGATGCTGAAAAGGCCAGTAGTGTAGGGATTTGTTTGGCTAACTAACGTTGAACCTGGGTCAAGCCCCCTTAAGCCAACAAATGGTTCTATTGCCGGGACTAGAATCTGCATAAGAGATTTGTGATGTCCTATCACCGGAATCTGACTAAGAAAGAGATTGGAGATTGGTTGGATAGGAAGATCCACGAATTCATGGCGCAAGAGAATAGAAGCCCGTGACTTACAAAGAAATAGTGGCTGGAAAGGTACCTATATATGGAGATCCACAAGATATTTTTTTTCTCCTTTTTGATTGAGCTATATGAGTGGATCGCGAAGCTAGCAAATATCCAAGGAAGGTGGAAACTTGACATTCCTATTGTGTGGACCCCAGAGCTAGTGCGAAGTTTGGAAGCATCAAAGGCTAAGATCGTCCACGCTATCGATCACTAGTTCGATCGTGTCATAGGAGGATTTGTAACTGAATTTGCGGTCTACACCTCAATCAGCTACAACGAGGTGGAGTGGTGTTTTTTCAAAGGACCGCTAGGTAAGTACATGAAATCTTTGAATACTTGGATTAAAATGTTATTGTGCGAAAAAGGGGTTATGCAGCTACCTTGATGTTTGGGGCTTTGTGAAGCGGAAAAACTTACAGAAACAAAGGAAAAAAGGGTCCTGAATATAGTCTGTTGATTTCACCTCCACGAGGTGACGAGGAGGGAATAACGCAGGTTTCTCCGCAAAGTGCTATTCAATTAATACGGCAAGGATTCCCGCTAATACCACCTCCACCCACACCACCTCCAACTTCACCACTGTCACCTGCGACTTCACTCGTGCCACCTCCACCTCCACCGCAATTTAGTATGGCGATTTCAGTGAAGCTACCTTTGTTCAAAGGCTTGGGGAATGAGGACCCGGACCAATTCTGGTTCATTGTGAGAGTTGTATGGGAAGCTCAGAGCATTACAAATGACAATTAACCTGGTATATCAAGTATGCTAATGATAACCCAAATGCCGGAGTGGCAGACATCCAGACAACATTGAATAGAGAATTCAATAGGCCTAAATCTAAAGCACAATCTATTATAGGGTTCAAATAAATCGCGATACAACTAGGCGAGACACCTTGGGAACTTGATCATAGGTTGAAGTGTACAATCCACGAAGCTAACATGAACTTCACAGATGGACAACATCGCGAGTGGTTTGTGGCTTCACTCCTACCACACTTAAGGGTTGCATTGTCGCAGCAGAAGATAACAACTCAGGAAGAGGCCTTGGAGATCGCAATGAGGCTACATGAAACACCAATGCAGGATCCAAATATGGCGATGTAGCAGATCCATGCGTAGTTGAAAAATATTTTCCTTGAGATGAAAATCTTGAAGAAGGACAGAACAGTTCGACCAGAGGTGTGCAAAGAGGTATGGTGTCTGAAATGCAAGAGTCAGGGGCATGACGAAGACCATTGTCTGGTCTTCGTGAACTACCTTACAGGAGGAGGACCAATGCCTTTGAGGCTAGAAGCTCAAGTAGGACCGAGTGTGGGAACTGCATTGTGGTGCTCTATCTGTCAGGTAACAGGAAAACATGCCACATATAACTGTCATCTGTTGCGAAAGTTTGTACAGACACCGCAACAATTGTTCTGCAACTTTTGTAGATTGGTAGGGAATGATGAGCACAACTACAGGAGTTATGAATTAATGATGGATAGAACTCCTACCTATAGGGTTTAGGCCGAAACGCAGCCCCTTGACCAGAGCACAGGGATGGCACAGACAGGATTTCAGGGGTGCAGATGAGGCCAAGGCAGATGAGGACCTGGAAGAGGTCGGGAACAGTTGATCTGCTACAATTGTTGAGGGCCAAGACACTATGCCCATGATTGCACTAACCCAACGCGTCCGTCGTGCAAGTATTGCACTCTGTTTGATCATGAAATGGAATATTGTCCTACACTGATAGCCAGGATACATGACAAAGGGGCACTACCACCTCTGTCGACTCAGAACCTACAGATGATGAGGTCTGAGCCACACGAAGAGGATCCAAATGTGAATATAGTGCTCCGAAGCGGAATCACAATAGGATATGACAATGGGAAACAACTAGAAGATAGTACATGGGTTCGCAAAGCTCCATCAAAGGAAACTAAGTTTGATTTGGAGCACGCACGTGAAACCTTGATGGAAGCGAAGAAGAGCTTTGCTGAGGCCTCCACCTCAAGAAGCAAGGATAAGACTAATCAGGAGATGGATCCTTCTATGCTTACAACTTTCTTGGAGACCTACATGAAGCTACTGCGTGATAGAAAAGCTGTGAAGGGGCTGGAGGAGCTCATAAATAGAGGTGCTAGAAACACTCCTACTGAGCCACACGTAGTACAAAATATTGGTAAGCATAAAATAAGGACGGGCTGAGAGATGAGACTAACCGCGTAGATATGAGAGTATGAAATGGATCAGGTTATCTTGGACCTGGGGTCAAACGTGAACGTCCTACCTAAACAGACTTGGGAATGGATGGGGAGACCCACGTTACAATGGTCTCTGATTTAGCTAAGGATGGTGAATCAGCAGAAGATCATCCCCATGGGGCGGCTGCAGGGGGTGACTGTGGATATTGAAGGTGCGAGTGTGCTGGCTGATTTTGAACTAACAGAAATTGTGGATGACAACACCCATATCCTGTGCTCCTTGGAATTGATTGGGCTACTGATATGAATGGGGTAATCAACCTAAAGAAGCGAAATATGATATTTGAGAATAAATCACTCCACGTAATAGTAACCCTAGACCCTGTTGAGGGATCGTGTTATACTGAACCAGTCCATGATTATAAGAGTGATGATGATATGGACTGTATCTATAAGATAACAATGCGAGACCAAGATTGGGTGAATCCAATAGCGGATGGATGAATTACATGGGATTGTGAGAGTTCATACACCTCAGACTTTGATGAAGAAATAGAGCGCTAGGAGAATCGGTTACACGAAGTAACTACATTGAGTTGTAACATGATGACCTGGTCACTGCGCTGCGTTTCGTCAGAGGTACAAACTCTGCTAACTTATGATGGCTTGAATGATGTAGATATTTTTCCGGATGCCTTTGAGAGGGAGGTACCAAAAAAGCATCACTTCTAGGCGATGTACTGGGCACTACGCGCTACGCCCGCAATGTGGTGGGGTATGCACAAGGGAAGCTTTGATGATTGGTGCGAATGTAGGAGAATGATGAGAACTCACTTTGGGAAGCCGAAGATGCAAATGGCAGGCAAGTATGATGGGCAGGATGATCCGCACGTGCACTTAGCGAAATGGGCCTAGGCTTATGGAGAGAAGACCCAACCTGAATGGTGCACTTGCTCTGTCACACACTGGATATTGTCTCGATGAACTGGTATGTAGAAACAGAGCTCCGCAATGGGATAGGTGAATGGGATCCTACGTGAAGGATTCATGATGACATTCAGTTTTGAATACGGGTTTGACAGTATTGATGAAGTGCTACAAGACGTAAAAGCAGCAATCTTTAGGATACTACAACATCCTTTAGACCCGATTCAGCCTAAATGGGCTACTCAGTTGAGTCATGCACTAGAATGTTATAATGTAACTACTGAAGAAGAGGATGAGGATCCACAAAAGATTAACATCCCTGAAATAGAATGTCACCGCGAGGTTGAAGGACCACAGGTTGAGAATCTAAATATAACCGCATCACTGAAACAAAACAAGTGAACATTGGTACGGAGGAAGATCCCAAATTCATGAATATTGGTGATTACTGGGACGATGCGGCGGTGGATAAGGTCGCTGAATTGCTCCACGAATACCAAGATTTATTCCCTACCAAGTTTACGGACCTAAAAGGGATAATCGGGGACCTAGGTATGATGAAGATCACGTTGAAACCCATTGTGAAGCCGGTTAAGCAAAGACCTTACCGTCTCAATCTGAAGTACAAAGAAAAGGTTCGCTTGGGGCTAGATAAGATGCTCGTGGCATGCACTATTGAGCCTATGGAAGAATCTGACTGGGTAAGCCCTATGGTGGTATAGGAGAAGAAGCAGAAGGATGAAATAAGGATATGCGTGTATCTTAGAACGTTGAAAGATGCTTGCGTACATGATCCTTTCCCAACTCCGTTCACTGATGAAGTGTTGGACAATGTAGGTGGCCAAGAAGCATATTCCTTCACTAATGGGTTCTTTGGGTACCACCATATCAAAATCGCGTCAAAGGATAGGAACAAAATGACCTTCGCGACTGAGTGGGGTTGTTTTCAGTACACTATAATGTCTTTTGGATTGAAGAATGTGCCTACAATTTTCTCGCGCATAGTTGTTGCTGCATTTAAGGAGTTTATTCATAAGTTCCTGGAAGTATAATTTGGTGATTGGACTGTATTTGGGCTGGTTAAATGCCATGTATCAAATTTGCGCCTGATGCTAGATACCTATCGAAGATACCAGATCGTGCTCAACCTAAAGAAATGTTTGTTTTGTGTTCATTTTGGGACCCTGCTGGGTCATGTGGTCTACAGAGAGGGATTGATGGTAGATCCCGCTGAGATCATGGTGATACTGAACTTGGAAGCACCGAGGAGTGTGAAATAGTTGCACGCTACCCTGGGACATACGTGATACTACATAAATTTTATCAAAGGCTATGCCCAGATCACCGTGCCTATGGAGAAATTTTTAAAGAAGGATATCACGTTCTGCTAGAATGGAGATTGTAAGAAGAGCCTAGATGTATTGAAAGAAAAGATGGTCACTGCACCGATCCTAGTCTACCTGGATTGGAAGAAGGAGTTTCACGTACATGTACTGATGCAATTTGGCTGTCCAAATATCTTAATGAGTGATCGTGGTATGCACTTTCTAAATGAGATGATCAGCGCGCTAACGGAGGAATTTTAGGTATATCACCAGAAGAGCATGCCTTATCACCCGCAGGCTAACGGGATGGTGGAAGCATTCAATAAAGTGTTGGAGAATGTGCTGACCAAGGTTTGCAATGCTTAGTTAAGTGATTGGGACCTACACATACCTGTAGTACTATGGGCCTATCGAACAACATGCAAGAAGTTGACTAGACAAACCCCCTTTAGGCTTGTCTATGGCATTGAAGCAGTAATGCCTATGGAATATATTGTGCCTAGCCTGCACATAACAGCACTCATAGGTTTGACGGATTGGGGAGCCCTAGAAGAGAGGCTCACATAGCTGGATGAGCTTGAGTTAGAGAGATTTCTAGCTAGATTTCACCAACAGGTCCAAAAGCAAAGCAAAAAGGCATGGCATGATCGACATATTAAGTTGCGCACCTTTAAGGTAAATGACCTGGTTTTGTTATATGATAGTAAGCTTGATAAATTTCCAAGGAAGTTCAGGATGCACTTGTTATCGCCTTATGTCATTAAGGAGATTACCGATGGAGGAGCGGTATAGCTAGTCAAATTGAATGGAGATCCCTTCCCAGGAAAGGTGAATGGCAGTCGATTGAAGCCATACATCGGCGGTCTGACCATGTGACTAGATGAAGGTAGCACAGTCTTGGTGCTCCAGGCAGTTGAAAGGAGGTGCGGGACTATAAACCTAGGTTGGGGAGCTGCATGATTGGAGGATTGTGCGAAGCAAGGAAGTGTCACATGGTCTGCGGCAGTGAAAAGGGAGTTGTGCTACCCAGGGAGAAATCGCATAGGTCAGCCGGAAAGTGACCGTTAAAGTCACTGCTCATGATTTTACGGTTGAAATGCAGCCAAATGGAGCAGGCAGCCACCATTTAAGATGAAATTTATGGCTCAAATCTTTGAAAATCTGTTGCCAATCTAGCATTAATGGACTGAATTTGGGGGGAACGGTCGGATTTGAATTCAAAATGCCCTATAAATTACAAGTGGTTGTCCAGTGAAAAACACTTGTCATTTTGAGAATTGAGTTGTTGAGCTCTCAGGCACCCATGAAACGAGAATTCTTCGAGACTTTCAAAGAGACTCCCACATTTGCAAACTTGCCAGAGATAACACAAGCATTGTTAGAAAGCATTATGTCAGCACTCACAGAAATTATAAATACTGAATAGGTAGTAGAGGAGCCGGCACAAGAAATGGAAATAGAGGCAAAAGTAGTTGTTCCAGAGGTCACCGAGGTGCTCGCTGAGGTCCCTAAATCACTGACACCCATCAAAGAAGTCGTGAAAGATAAGAAGGGCAAGCAACCTGCTATACTGGTGTGCACATTGCCAAAGAGAAACCCACCAAAACCCACCACATAGGAGAAAGGAAAGGCCATAAATTTGGAACTAGAGGAGGAAGACGTTGAAGACATCCTGATGGACAACGAGGATGTGGGAGTTGAAGTGGAGGAAGTTGAGACCCAGGGCACAGACCATGTTACTCAGTTGCCAGAGTATGTCCCTCTGTGCAAGCCTAAGTCCAAGGTGCCGAAGGACATTGATGAGAGTAAGACTCCCCTGTAAACCCCTCTGTTTTCTAACAACATTATTTTCGATGGTCCACGCTTGGCACGAGTGCTGCTGCTAAAACTTGAAGACTCGGACTTGGCAGACCATGAGAAGTTCCCACTTCTGGCAACTGAGTAGCTGAAACACAACATTGGAGATGCGAAGGTGGCTCAAGGGAGTAGAAAAGGAAAGGTTGCTCAACCTGCTCTGGGTGTTGCACTACAACCATGCCTCGGTGATGGTTTTGGTCATCAAACAGCTATTGTGCTTGGTGCATGATGGGTGTCTGTGGCTGGAGGAGTCAATACCCATCACAGATAGGTTGATTCATTGGATAATGCGACTGCACTATATAGGAGAGAATCTAGTCATGATCTTTGGCAGAAAAGGTGGCGAATAGGCTCTCGCAGAGTTAATGAAGGAAAAATTTAAACTAGTCAATAAGCCGCACGGATATGCTATATCCAGTATCTATGACTCCGCTGTGAAGGTAGCCGCACAGATATTAGCAAGGAAGTTAATGAGGAAGTGTTGGGTCGATGAGGTGATCACGTCTAGCGTCACATTCGCAACACAGTACACTGAAGGAGTATAGTTCAACTAGTCAGACTACCTTTGCGAAGAGTTCCTGGCAAACTGTCGCGAAGCACAAGATCTCAGTAAGACATTCCACTACGCGTGGCTCTTGTTGTCAAATTTTCTGGTACCGTGGGAGCTGCCAGAGGATAGACAGTTCCCTTCAGTCGTGCCAGACCTCCCTGAATCAGCGAAGTATACTTTGTTGTGGGAGACTAAGGACACACAGCGAGTCAGGGATAGAAAATATTTTGGATCTTGATGGAAATGAACATTCGGATGGCCATCAATCACAAGCCACGATTGTTGCCTATGGTGTATGCCAACCTACAGGGCTACGCTAAATTTAAGGCATACTTTCATCGAGTATCCATCAGGGTGGAGAAGGACCTTGTGCAGAAATGGTACAACTTGCCATATCTGGAGACTAATGATGCCATTGATGTGGTGCTTAATCAATGGCCGGTAGAGTGGTGCTCTATAATAGATCTTGCGGTAGGAGGAAGCAAGTCCATCTCATAGAAGAAAAAGGAGGAGGCCAAGCTTAAGATGACACAACTGGCCGAGAAGAGGAAAAAGGAGGTTGCTACTAAGGCTCAGGTGGAGCACGAGGTCGTGAAGCAGACAGGTGGGATAAAGTGGGGCTCTGACAAAGGTGTGAGGTCACCTTCACTTGAGACTAAGGAAGAAATAGATGAACAACACGGCACGAACCCTCAGGATATGTCTGCCTGCATCAAGCGCCCAAGAGAGCTAGAGAAAGGAGGGCCCAGGAAGAAATCAAAGGCGACCAAGACCTCGTTGGATCCCATCACACAAATAGAGGGCGATTTACACGATTTCAGTGACACAATAAGGAATGTCACCGCGGAGGCCCTAGAACAGTTTGAAAAATAGTAGTAGATCATCTTAGGGGCCATCCAGATAGGGTTGCATGAGTTGCAGACCCACGCATCGCATGCTGGTACGGTATCTACTAGCCTGGCTATCGGCACTTCAAAGGCTGCCGATATGCTGCGCATGAAGACTTCCAGTGCGATAGTGTTGCCGGATGGAGCTCTGACCACAGAGAATGAGGCTAACAGGCCCACTATCAGTGCCTTAAAGGGAGTCAGATTGAACCTGGCAGTGCTCTCGCAGGATGGAGTAATTGTAGAACTGAGGGCTCGAGAGCACCGCACCCTCTAGGTGATCAACGAACAGTGGATCAATAATGAGAAGATGGCCCTACAGAGAAATGTTTCCATCACTGTTGAAATCTAGGTGATCAATTAGAGAAACAACATTTTGTAGGTCATTGAGGAGGCATGCAGAATGGTCCCAGAGTTGGCCATTCCGAAGGAGGAGCCAGTTGAGGTATGCATCTGCAAGTTGGCCACAGGGGTGCGTGACACTCAGACTGAGATGGAGGGGGATCAGTTGGAGTTGAACCTGCAAATTACAGAGTTACAGTTGAGGGCCCAGCCTTTAACTCTGCCAGAAGTGAAGGAACAGTGGGCGACCACTGTCATAGAAGCAGTAGCAGCGGTGGACAGTGCAGTAGCAGAATGCATGCAACTTTTCAAGCAGTCATTTGAGGTCCTAACAAGCTTGCAAGAGGACCCCAATGTACAGAGGCTAGAGATGGAAGTGCACCAGCTACAACAACGCTACGATGAGGTTAAGGACATAGCGTGAACCATCGCACTGACACAGAGACTAGCCAAGCTGCAGGAGGCCAAGTAGCTTAAGGAACAGGTGGACGCAGCGCTACACAAGGAAGCAGTGCTCAAGGAGAGCCTAAAGCCCTAGCTGGATGAGGCTTACGCAATAACAGGGAGTATCAAAGGCAAGATTGCGGCTCTATAGGCAATGCAACAAAAGCATCAGGCTGACAATACAGGAGCAGTGACCGAGAAGATAGTGGAAGACATAAAGCAGGTGGCATCTCGGTGCACAATCGAAGTTGCGGTCATATGGGTCGAGTTGGAAGGACTTCACGCAAAGATCTTTGTCCCTACCGAGTGATTTGAGGGTGAGTCATGATGTTTGTGTTGGAGGCATGTTGGGAACGAGATCCCCCAAAGGGCAGTTTTGGGGCTAAAATCCCATGTTTGAGTCAAATTTTGTAATAAAATGGTAAAGACTTTGCATTTTGTGGTCGCGGAGTGCATAGGTGTTATAAGTCGTAAAGGGTTATCCGCCCTTAGTTTTGTAAAGTAAAGTCGGCTGTAAGAGATCTACCCATGGTCTGCAGACCATGGGATTGTATAAAAAGAGCTAAGCTCTAAGTAGTTAGGGTAATCAATCAATGAAGACAATGTAAGACAATGATAGCTCTGAAGTAAGAAGTCTAAGTTTTGGGTCGTAGCGTAGGTAGAGACTCTACAGCTGAGTGTGCAGAGGCCTAGAGTAGAAGTCTGTCGCTGAGTGCGCGGACCCCTGCAGCTGTGTGCGCAGGGTAAATAGAGTCTGTAATCACTTGGAAGAGATTAATAAAGATAAGTATTCTGCAATTTCTTTGTCTTTGTTCCGACTAATGCATCTTATCATTTTATGTATGAAGTTCCTTTATAATTCTTATGTGATGCGTGAATGTATATGATTATGTTGGATAACTGAACGCATATAAGAATATATGTTTACGCGGTGCTAACTGTGAGTAACTATTAAGATAGGTAAGACACTTGGACTAATCTAGAAATCTACACAGTACACTTCCTTGGTAGCGCAAAAGGATCTAGATCAAGGGTTAAGTTTGCACAAAGGACAACCGAACCCTTTCGCAAAGGTATTGAAGGACGGAAGAGAAGGCTTATCTGCCAAACCCTAGAGTGAAGTGACCTACCCAAAGGCAAGATTAAAGGGAATAAAATGACATCACGACCATCTCAGGGTGCAGAAACTTGGTTACAGCATCCCCCCATACTGGTTCGAGTGAGACTTCGGTCTGCACTCCGCAAGCTGATGCCAAAAGGGCCAGTAGTGTAGGGATCTGTTTGGCTAACTAACATTGAACCTAGGTTAGACCCCCTTAAGCCAAAAGCCATCGACGACATGTGATTCTTTACTCAGAGGTTGAAGAACATTATTGGAAGGTCGCATAGCATTTGGTATTTTATCATAGAGCATGTTAGGTTGGGTATACATAAGATCTAAATACTAGGCACGAACAATTACCTACTCTTCAATCGCAAATCCACCCTTAGAAACATCTTCATTGATGGATGGTAATAGAGACTTAAGGAACCATTCATCTAACAATTGATCATGAACAAAAGTTTTAGCTAAACAATGATGACGTCGCCACTCATGAATGTGATTGGAAATGTGAGCAGAATTAGTTTGTTTGAAATTGATTAAAAGTTTAGTTCCAGTCTCATATCGAATGGGTAACTGGAAATGTGTTAGGAATTTTGTAGCCAAGGTGATGAAATTATCGAATGAATATCATGGTAGTTTAATATACCATTTTATAGTCGTACTGGTGAGTGTGCACTGGAAAAAATGAAAATGGAAAAATTCATCATTGAGAGAGTTTGAAGAACACCATAAACGATAATTCATCACATGTGTAGATGGGCCTTCTCCAATATTTTTGTAGAAACTAGGGATATCACTGATCTATTTCATGGGAATAACCGACCACCAAGGAGAATGAGAAATGGCATCATTGGTGAGCCTGGTCAGATCCGGAAATTCAAGAGTTGTTACGAATGGAAACTTCCTTTTGTGGTACGAAGGGGGATACCTTGGGTAAGATGGGATGGCCTAAGCAATAGGTATTTTTGTCCTAGGGTAGGGAGGATTTTAATAACTAGTATATACATAGCCTTGCTTCCCAGCTCCAAGATAACCTTGTAAAGGTTGAAACGGTTGGGTTTGGATTTGCTGATCGTAGGCTATTTGAGGTACACCTTGATATGGTTGATATGGTTTCCTTGTGGGATTTTGCATCATCCCAACATAAGGTTGGTTAGGTTGTGACTACACTATACCATATAAATTATGACCTACTTTAATTTTAGGAATGGCCTGAACAAGCAATTGTGATTGTAAGCTACCTTGAAAAAGTTGGGTATACATGGCTTGTGAGGCACCAGATACTGATGCAATAGGTTGAGTTGAAGATGCAGCCTGCAAAGGTTGGATTATATTAGCTTGCGCTTGAATAGGTTGAGATATAGGTTTATGAATAGGAATCTGAGATGTAGGTGGAATAGGTTGAGAGATTAAAGATGAAGCCACAACCAAACCAAGTTGAACGGACGCGGTAGGTTTTCAAATATCAGCAGACATTCTTAAAGGTAGAGGACTCAAATGAGGCTGAGCACTAACTTGAGGAGATGGAAATATTCTCTCAACAGGTTCCCCCTGCTGAAAGAGAAGGATTATATGGAGGAAACTACCCCCCAAGAGGAGGGTTCCCAATAGGAGGTCGATTGGGTTGTTGTAGGCCTTTGTACCCACTAACATGAGGACCAACATGTTGTTGAATTGTAGGTGTAGATGGAGGAGGAAGAGAAAACTGTGTAGTACTCATAAAAGAAGTTCTAGGTAGAATTCCAGATGTAGATGACATGGGAGAGGTCCATGGACTGGATGGTGTGCCAGAAAAGGTACCATAGAAAGATTGGTAACTAAGCGGGACAGATGGGCCACCATACAAATGTGTCTCTCACAATGTTACAAACATGGATGAAGTTGCAACATGGGTTGTCTCGGTCATAGAAGTAGATACAGGCTGAGAAACCATAGCATATCCAGTCATGGTTAATTGTCCCAAAGGGGGGTTTCTGGGGGAAACTCAAAGGTGAGTTGAAAGGAAATGAAACAAACAAAGGAGCTTGTGATGAAGTATGAGGACAAGGAAAAGGATGGGCCTGATAAAAATGAGTCCCTACCAGATAGGAGAGAAGGGTTGAGGATATTCCTTAGGAATCTCTTCAATACTCACAAGACCAGGTGGAAGCAGTTCACTGTCGGGTCCAAGAAATATAGTTTGTGGTTGGGTCTGAGACAGAGTAAGAGAAGAGGAAGGTCATGAAGTAATAGGTGTAGATAACTAAGGTGCCTCAAGTTGTATAACCTCAGGTTGTGTTTTCTCTAATTTAGTATAGTTAGGTTCAACAACCTCAAGTAATGAAATTTTAGGTGCTTTTATTTCGACTGTGTCAGACTTACGAGCTAATGAAGAAGTAATCTTAGGTTTAGTACTCATAGAAAAGGATGATTCTAGTGGATCTATTTCAGGTGGAGGACCAGAAGTAGTAGCTCCTAAAGTACTATATTCGGTAGTCTACGCCTTTTCTTTGCTTTTGACAATGGCTAGGAGTTTCCTCAAGTGGAAGAGGAGGCTAATTTTTCATTCTATGCGAAAAACAGAGTGTAGGGTGTTGTTTTTCCATGTTGGTTTAATAAATTCTAAAAATTAACAACAAAAATAATTCAAACAAGGTAATATAGGCATAAAAGTTGAGGATAGGAGAGAAGGGTTGAGGATATTCCTTAGTAATCTCTTCAATAAAAACAAGACTAGGAGGAAGCAGTTCACCATTGGGTCCAAGATATATAGGTGGTGGTTGGGTCTGAGGCAGAGGAAGAGAAGAGGAAGGTCCTGAATTAATAGGTGTAGATAACTAAGGTACCTCAGGTTGTGTTTTCTTTGATTTAGTATAGTTAGGTTCAACAACCTTAGGTAATGACATTTCAGATGCTTCTATTTCGACTGTGTCAGACTTGCGAGCTAATGAAGAAGTAATCTCGAGTTTAGTACTCACCTGAAAGGATGATTTTGGTGGATATAATTCAGGTGGAGGACCAGAATTAGTAGCTCGTAAAGTACTAGATTCAGTAGTCTACACCTTCTTTTTTCTTCTGACAACAGCCAGGAGTTTTTTCAGGTCGAAGAGGAGGATTATTTTGCATTCTACATGAATAATGGAGTGTAGGGTGTTTTTTTTCCACGTTGGTTTGTTATCACAAAATCAGCCCCTGATAGGCTGCTGATCAGGAAGACTTTGAGAAACTATTTCAAACCACACTTTTGGTTGAGGCTTAGCCTCCTAAACCTGAGAGGGCTCTCTCACTAGGTTAAAGATTTTAATTTAAGGATTAGATGGCTAACTCTATGGAAAAAACAAGTGAAAAAGTATAAATGGTTAAACACAATCAATAAACATATATTGGGCTTACGGAGTCAGAATATGTTTCAGTATCACAGCAAGATCAGCTTAACATGGAAGTAAGGGCATAAGGAGTCTTAATATATCAGCAAAACAGAGACATAATGCAAGGAACATAGTTTATAAACACATGAAGGAAGTTAAATCATTATCAATGAATTCTAAGTAACATGTGTTCATACCCCTGCAAGTGAGTAAATGAAGAAAACCATGAGAAAATCAAACATTAAAACTCTCTCTGAATCCTTAGTAGTGAAGCCAAAATCTTTGTATTAACATAAAAACACAGTCTCCCACAATAACATAATATTATTGTTTCTTTTGAAAATTGCCAACCATGAGGCATTCCACCTCTTGTCCTTTATAGAGTTATCATTACAATCTTGGATTCCCTGATCCAACATGAGGGGAATTTGAATTTCCTAGCTTGACACCTATTCATACCTACAACAGACTATTAATTACAAGTAGCAGTTATCTAACAGTCTTAGAGTCCTAATACAATTAGGAGTACAACTCCTTATTATGATAGTAACAACCTAAACCAGGAATTAAATTCGATATTTGACAACTGCTCCTCCTAAACTTCAACCTTGGTGATGTCCATAACCCTCCTGCTGGTCTTCAATAACTTCTCCTTTATCTATCCTGAAAACTAGGAAAATGTCCCCTGCAGTGTAGCCTTGGTCTTCAATGGTGTTCCTCGAATCTCCTGCTGACCAAACTAGCCCCTTTAATCATATAACACATGTTGAATTAGCCATAGAACCCTGCTCTTACACTTGTGCAAAAATTGAACTCCTTGAAGTTGCTTGAAGAAAGTCAATCTGGATGTGCTACGAAATAAACTGTTGTTTTTGTAGTGCAAAACTTTGTTCTTGCATATATCTTTCATTCTTTGAATTTTTCTTTACTTGGGCTTTAAACCTTCTCAAATGATCTCCTCACATTTCCCCAGCAACATCCTTCTTCAAAAATAACCCCTTCTTTCCTTTGAAGATTGATCAAAAAACAAAAAACAAAACTGCACCTACAATAGTTTTGTAGCGCACTACGAAACTGTTGTGCATGTCACCTATAGTAGTTTCATAGCGCTCTATGAAATTGCTATGTGAATCAATTTACACAATTTTTTCCAAAAAATTTCCTTCTAAGGATTCTTCACAACTGTTTCATTATGTAAATATGCCACATATACTTGAAATCACCCATCCATGAAACATCTTTAAAAAGTAATGTCTTTGTTTCAACCAAAATTGTATTATGGTTTCATCACTCATTGCCCTGTTCATTTGTGTTGAGGCTGACCTCCAGATTTTCTCAACTGAATTTCCAGGTCTTCAATTTGTCTTTTCATTACCCTGATATTAGTTCTTAGTCTGTCATTGATCCATCTGATATACCTTGCTTCCTTGATTGCAAGGACAGTCTAGGTGAAGTATTGAGCCTTTCTGCTAATTACTTCAGGTTTTGAAACTTTTTCATCTTCCCACATGGCCTTCATTCTTTTGAAATTGGATTTTTCAATTGCATGTTTCCTTGCCCTTTTCTTAAGTTTGGCAATCTCAAGATTGGAAAGCTTCAATTTCTTCTTGACTTCCTCATAGTTATTTTCTTCTTCTTGAGTATCCACTGCTCTAATTCTGTCATCTCCGTGCATGAGTGATGGTTGCACTACTGGAACTACGAGCTCTTCATGGAATCCTGATATCTCCCATGTCTCACTTACCTCCATCTTTGCCTCCAATAACCTTTTGGACTGCCTAGTCACAGGCCTTATAGGCTTAAAAACAAATTCTGAAACCTGATCATCAAACTGTAGCTTTTTAGAGGATTTCAGCTTTTTTTACTTGCCCTCACCTAATTCAATGAGGTCTTCTTGGACCAGAGGGGACTCTTCAATGTCAATAGCCTGAAGAAGATCATTCAAATTGCCCTTTGAGACTGGGCTTTCATCAGTGACTACTGTTTTACCCTTTTCTTTGGCTATTTGACTTCTAGTTACCCTTCTCTGGACTGTTTCACCAATGGACTGCTCTTGTGCTGCTTCCTTAATTTGAACTTTCTTCTTCTGTGAATGCTGAGGAGTATCTTGAATATCCAATGGTGTTCTAGTCACTGGCTCCTTATCTTGCTTTCTGGCCTTCAGTTTAACAAACCTGCTTGACCTTTCTTCTGATGATGACTAATCATTGGCGATGATATTTCCTTATCCCTAGGGCTAAGTACTGTTTCAGCTCTAAAACCAGACATAAAGAGAAATGAAGACCATTCTCTATCTACCTTCTGAATTTCATCCAAGACAATTAATTTAACTAAGCCATGATGGAACAATCATGTTTAACATGCCTCTTTCTTCAACTGTATTTTATCATACATCTTGCCTAAGCTCCAAAACAGAAATAAATGTAGATCTAGAGATATTATCCCAGTGAAATGCAATAAGAGTTTGAAATGATAAGAATACACCTTGTGGTATCTTCCTTCAAAGGTGAAGTACCTTTGTATGCATGAGAGTAGGTTGGAATATGAATCTTTGACATAACCCCTTGGCACTGCTTTAGTTAAATATGTGTCTACAAACTCTGGCTTCAAGAATATCTTGCATGGTGCCATTTCAATCTTGAAATTCTTAAACCACTTTTCTTGACCTCTTGGAATTTCTATGACTAAACATATAACTTCAGGAGAAATTGGCAATTCTAACACTCCAATCTTTGTATGTAAACCTGTGAAATTTAGAGAAAATTCCTTGGTCACTTGGTTATGTCCTCCCTGTAGTTTCTCATAGAACTTCCAGCAACCTACTTTTTTGAAGGCTTCTTTAACTATTTTATCCTTTGCGAGAGCATCTAAGTCTTCAGGTTCAGTTCTCAGACATCAGCCCGACCTATGATTCTTTCTTTATTCCGACATTTCTCCTTTGAAAACCCTGTAGATAGAAGGCCTGGAAGAAATTTCCTCACTTGAATTTGATGAAGAGCTGCCTCACTTGAAGCCTGCAGAAGAATTCTGGTCTCTGCTCACCTTGGGCTTGTTTACTCGAACTAAGAACAGCATCAAGTGTCTCTTGCAAAAATATGACCAAGATCAACACGAATATGACCAGGATCAACTAACCCTTTCCTTTTTAAAAAAAAATTGGAATGATTGTGGACAAATGACTCCTAACGAATCTAATGATGGGTATGAATGGTTGCATGTGAGAGGTAAGGTTCATGGACTGACATCTGATGATGAAAATTTAACAGATTCTGGTGGATTTGACAGCTAGATATGATTGATCATGAATCCTTGATTTCATAGCGCATCCAGTGTAAATTCGGGGTTTTGCGCTATGAAAATGCCTAACTACGAATCCCCAATTTTGTAACATAGGTAGTGTAATTTCAGGACTTTGCACTACGAAAACACCTAGAAAGTTTCATAGCGCGTTCAAAAGTTTGAAATGACCAGACACATGAAACTTTAAACATGATATGGGATCCATAAGGGGCCAGACAATGCTAATGGACTTTATTTGATGATGGAAATGAGACTCTAACCCTATGAATTAGACTCTAAAACATAAAAACGACTTGACCATGTCTAACACAAAAATTTGGACAACCATGTAGGTTGTCCAATTTTTTTAAGAAACTTTTACAGTGATAACAGGTTTGATAAATTTTAAAAATTAACAACAAAAATAAATCAAACAAGGTAATCTAGGCATAAAGGTTTACCAAGCAATTGTGAACTACAAAATACCACCTTAGAGAACCAAGGATTTATGTATGGGCAAGAAGTATCCTTGAATGTTGTGTTTAGTGTATCAAAGTATATAAGGCAGCCGACTAGGTTACCTAAGGTAAGGATAGAAACCTATGGTGGACTTCCAAAATATACTCGATGATACGTGGAAATGCAGTCTATGTTATTGTTGTCTAATGCATAACTGTATGATGAGAGTGTTCCCATATACTTTTCATGCATGGAGTGCCATCCAATATACTCGAAGGTACATGGAGAACGGTTTGATACACCTACTTACATGGAACAGGATATCACCTTCAGAATGCAATACTAGAAGAAAAAATGACAACTCCTATGTTTATAGACGTTGGAACACGTCTCTAGCCTAGACTTGTAGATGTTTGTGTTAATGTTTCAAATGATCCTTAAGATTAATTCAATAAATTTTAAAGTTTATCCTGAATTATGTTTCAATTTTCAAGGCTCACCATGAATTTCACCTAAATATCCTAAAGATGCAATCTAGCATGACAAAACAAAAACTTCTTTTCAATGAAAATCTATGTATGAGAGGGAAGAGAACAAAGAGTGATGCATCATACAAGATGCGACCAACAAAATTGTTAAATTAATTCTGCAATGCAATTTTTCCAAATTCCAATTTCACACATAAAACCATAAATGCATGAGATATTTCTTTTTGATTCACTTAATTTTGAATTGAAATGAAAGCTAAGATACTTGCTAAATCACTAATAAAGAAACTATTCAGAATGATGACTAAAACATTGATTATCTCAAGCAATCAGTGATCAATCAATCAATTTTCTAGTGACCTAATTGACAAGAACAAAGAAAATCCCAAATAAATTCTTATCAAAGGCAATCAAAACCAAAATAAACAATATGAAGGCTTTTCAGAGACCAACACACACTTAGGGACATAAGGAGAACCAGCTGGAACAAAGAAAATCATAGAGAAAAGCACAAAATGGAAAATTTGCATCAAATAGGGGTCAGTGTAGGTGTTGAAAGGGAACTAGTGCTTTGCAGAGGTGCAAAGAAGGCTAGTGTGTGCTACAACGCTCTATCTCCATAACAGGGGGGCACGTTGATTAAGATGTGGCCAAATTTTGACACAAAAAATCAAATCAAGTTCAATGAAAGGTCTTCCTAGGGTCAATCAAAAGTTGAGTGGGGAAATGAAGGTCTATTCAAGAGTTGAAACAAGGGATAAGGTCAAGGAAACCACTAAGAGAAAGAAATGATCCCTAGCGGAGTCACCAATTTGTTATGCGGAATTTACGATTGTGGACAAAAGTATCTTCCCTAGACCTAGTGAACTGGTTTAGAACAATAGAAAGCAAAGAATATAGAGTTTTCCTTCGAGAAATTGAAAGATGGGAAAGGGGCTTACTTGGAATCTACCGCAATATTACTTTCCTCTTGACTTGTAAGCTCCAATTGTAGCTCTAATTGCTATAATTAGAACCTACACATAAATTCATAACAAGTCAAAGATTCACAACATCTACGTAGCATAATTCAATTACTTTATTTAATGGATCAATAAAGCATTGAAATTCATGAATGTAAATGTAACATAACAGATATAGGAAAATGGTATACTCTTTGTATTAATAGAAATAGGAGATATTTTATGGTGAAATCTTGTCCTCTTATGAGCTAGGGTTGGATTTGAAGACAGGGTTTTGGATTCAGGGTACCATGATGGGGAGTGCAGGAGGGAGTGCTGCTCCCTCCTACAGCCAGGCAGTCACAGGAGGAAGTCAGAATGCGGGAAAGAAACATTTCAAAAAACCACTGGACAAGATCTCAGAAACTAGAAGTCAGGGGACATCTAGAAGAAGCAGAGATCAGGATCAGGAAGGGGATCAACAGGAAACGAGAAAAGAAAAGGAGATTGGAGGTAGTAGTGAAAAATCGGCTTCCAGAAAGACTACGGGAGTCTGCAAGCCCAAGTCAGGCATTATTCCTCGGGTCGTATTAAGCGACCCAGCGATACAAGCTCATAGAGATCATATGATGGAGCATGCAATTATATGCAAGTTCATGGGGCTATGGCCAACGGGAAGGGATTTACCTGTCTGGATAAGGAGCCATTGGAAGCCAAAGGGGGAAATACGTTTACATCTAGGTTCTAACAGTTTTTTCACAGTAGTGTTCGCAAGCCTAGAAGACAAAGACAAAGTGTTTGAAGGGGGGGCCTATTTCTATGCTACGGCGGGACTCTACATGCGGCCATGGATGATGAAATTTGTCTCGGAACATGAAACATTCACTTCAATATTGGTTTGGATCAGACCATATTCCCTTCCTCTAGATTATTGGTTGCCAGAATCTTTGAAAACCATAGGCAACAAGTTGGGGCATTTTCTAAAAATCTCAGAGGCAACTCTGAAAGGGAGATATACCTCCTTTGCCTGAATATGTGTGGAAATGGATCTATCTGGAGCCCTGCCAGAAGCGATCATTTTAGAAGTATATGATGAATAATGGGTGCAGACAGTGGACTATGAGCACATACCATTCAGATGTTGCAAATGCCATGAACATGGGCATCTATATAGAGATTTCCCTACAATCAACAGGGAAGATAATCAAAAAAACACTGTTGAGAGAGACCACGAGGGTTTCACCAAAGTTGGGAGTAAAGGAAAAGGAGGAAAGCGTCCACACAAGAAGGCAAATGAGGACAAACACACAAGACAAAACAGCTTCAAGATCCTGGAGGAAGAAGAGGGGAACAAGGAGACAGTCTAGGACATGGAGAATGTAACAAAAGAACAAGATAGGGTAGCTGACATGGAGGATATCACAGTAGACAACCAACAAAAGGATGATCTACCAAGCCTGATGGAGATCAGTAGGGACCAGGAGATGACTCCAAGTGAAGCAGGAACAGAGGACCATGAATTACAGGAGATTCTGGATAAGGAAAATCTAGATCTAGAGAAATTTCTGGAACAAGGTAAAAAAATAGGGGTGGACTCCCTGCCAAAAGAGGACTATGATAGAGTACAACAGCTCTTTCTCTGGAGGTCACAAGCGAAGGGAGCGGGAGTCAAAAGAAATCATGAAAGCCAGGAGACAAGTGGGGTCAAGATGATATAGAATCCTCAGGCACAATCTCCAAAGAACTCAGGAAGAAAAAGAGGAAGAAAGAGGCAGAATGAACTGCTAACTGAATGTGGAAAACTGTTGATCAACTCAAGTAAGATGAAAGATCTTACCAGTTATTCCTTTACTAATCTTTCTTATTGAAGTTCACAACCTGGAACATTAGAGGAATAGGTAATAGAAGGAAACAAAGAAATCTTAGTAACAGAATGAAAGAGGAAAAACCATACATGGTTTTTATTCAGGAGACAAAATGCTCGATGGAATAGATAAGAGATATTCATAATAAGTGGTTATTCAATTATGAGTATTTAGAGGTCAAGGCAGATAATTCGGTGAGGGGGATTCTCACTTTATGGGACCCACAAAAATTGGGAATTATGGATGCTGAAGCATCCATGAACTACCTTTCCCTGATATGTCAACCTGTAGGGGACAAGGAGATATACATGATTACGAGTGTTTATGGAACTCAAAAGCTAGTAGATAAGCTCAAGCTTCTCACTTCCCTGGAGGAACTTAGAGAGAGACATCCCACTCTGCCTTGGATTGTTGCAGGAGATTTCAATATGATAAGGTCTCTTTCTGGAAAAAAAGGAGGCACTAGACAGCTAGGCAGAGACTCCATGGCCTTCCAGAACTTCATTAGGAACATGAGGCTAGTGGATACTGAAACAATAAATGGAACCTTCACTTGGAACAACAAAAGGGGAGGGGCCCATCAAGTTGCTTCCAAACTTGATAGATTCATGATTTCAGAGGACCTCTTTCTCTTAGGACCTGCCATGATAGCCTCCATTCTGCCCTTTGGAGGATCAGATCATTGGCCTGTACAGCTGGAAGCCACCTTTATGGGCACTCCGAGAAACAGACCTTTTAGGTTTGAAAATGCCTGGCTCTCACATCCTAATTTCACTAATAATGTTGAGACATGGTGGAGAGAGGAGTTGAATATTCAAGGTTCAAAAATGTATATGCTCCAGCAGAAACTTAAACATATAAAATCTTGTCTTAAAGTTTGGAACAAAAATGAATTTGGAGATATCTTCAAAGCCAAAAGAGAAACTGAACTGAAGCTCCAGGAGATCAATCAGATCATCATCACAGATGGCTTCACTGAAGAGAGGCAAAAATTAACTAACTCTTTGCAGGAAGAATGGGAGAATCGATGCTTACAAGAAGAAATTTTCTGGAGGCAGAAATCAAGAATACAATGGATTAAAGAGGGAGAAAGAAACACAAAATTCTTCCACAAAACCACCATAGCTCACAGGGCACACAACAGAATCACAAAGATCAAAGATTCTCAAGGCATTGAGCTAGTTTCTCACAGTGATATGGAATCAGTCCTTGTTCAGCACTTCTGCAACATTGCAAAGGAGCCTCTGGAGGATAGATCTAGGTTCATTGAACATTTCACTCAATATATCCCTCAGCTAGTTACCAGAGAGGACAACCACAATCTCAATAGGCCAGTTTCGGAAGAGGAGGTCAGTGAAGTGATTAATGAAATGCAGAGTGGAAAAGCACCAGGCCCGGATGGATTCAATGTAGACTTCTTCAAGGCCTGTTGGGAAACTGTCAAACATGATATCCTCGAGGTGGTGGAAGACTCAAGAAGATCCAAAAAGGTATTAAAGGCTCTAAATTCATCCTTCATAGCTCTGATCCCAAAGTAGGAAAATTCCATGACTCCGGATGGTTTTCAGCCCATAGCCTTATGTAATGTGGTGTATAAAACTATCTCCAAAGTAATAGCCAATCGACTCAGAACACCTCTACCCTCTCTCATTTCAGAGGAATAAACAGGCTATGTGGAGGGAAGACAAATCCTCAACAATATCATCCAAGCTCATGAGGTGGTACACTCTCTTAAAAGCAACAAATAAGCTGGCATGATCATTTAGTTGGACCTCGCAAAATCCTATGACAAATTGAGCTGGGCTTACATAAGAGAAATTCAAAAAGCCTATGGTTTTGATCAGAACTAGATAAGATGGGTCATGGCATTAGTTACCTCAACCAGTTTTTCCATACTACTTAACGGAGCTCCTTCAAGGACCTTCACTCCCTCTAGAGGGCTCAGACAAGGAGATCCACTTTCATCGTTCCTCTTCGTCCTCATGATGGAAGGGCTAGGTAGAGTGATTAAGATGGCAAATGTTGAAGGAAGAATTCATGGTATCAAACTTACCGCAGATGGAGAGGCAAACACTCATCAACAATTTGTAGATGATATTATGTTGCAGGGCATACCTACCATCAGGGAGGCCAGAGCAATCAAAAATATCTTAAATGACTTTGCTATGGCAGCATGCACTAAGGTAAGCCTTAACAAGTCCAATTTTTTTTTCTTTAATACTAATATTGCTATTCAGAGAAATATTACCAGAATTCTTGGATTTCAAAGAGAACAGCTACCTTCCAAATATCTTGGCATTCCTCTTACTGACAAATCGCTAATCAAGAAAGTGTGGGAACCCATTTTAAAAAAACTTCAGGACAAGATCAAAAAATGGACATGCAAATCCCTAAATCTGGCAGGACGTCTTGTGCTCACACAGGCAGTCCTGCAGGCCATTCCCATTTTTATGTTTTCAGCTCTTCTTGCTCCTCAAGGTATTAAGAAGCTAATAAGAAGCATTCAAAGGGACTTTCTGTGGGGTAGAGGAGAAGAGAAAAAGAAGTGGGCTTTAGTAGCTTGGGACAAGCTTTGTAAGCCCAAGAACCATGGTGCTTTGGGGCTTCATGATCCTGAGACCCTCAGCAAAGTCTCGGGAGCCAAGCTTTGGTGGAGATGGATTAAGGAACCGAATGCCCCCTAGGCTAAGCTTTGGAAACAAAAATATGCCAAGCACTGGCAGGAAAAGGATCATATTAGAATGTCAGGGCAAATCAAGGGCTCCCATATTTGGAACCTTGCCTGGGATAATAAAAACATTGTTCAGCACCATTATTTTTGGGAAATTCAGGTAGGGGATCTTGCTCGATTTTGGGAGGATAACTGGCAACAGGAACCCAACCTTTATAGGGATGAATTTGCAGATCTCAAAAATGACACAAACAACAAAGGTATGGTTCTGGTAAAAGACTTCTGGGATCAGGGAAGGAATAATGGAAAATGGAGGGAGTGGAAGGATCTAGGATACAGTGATGAAAACCAGTTGAAAACCAAGGTAGAAGCCCTCACCCAGGAGCTCGAGCATAGAAGGATTCTTGTCTCTTCCTCAATGGATCAATTAAGATGGGGAAAGAACACTGAAGGCAACTTTAACCTCAAAGAGGCCAAACGGGAAGTCACAGGATTTAACTTTTTGAATCCTGATCAGATCTGGAAGAAAATTTGGCAAAGTCCGCAGTGGATGAAAATAAAGCTTTTCATCAGGCTAGTGCATCAAAGGAAGATCTTAACTTGGGAGAATCTCTTTAAGAAAGTCTTCATTGGTCCTTCCAGGTGTTACCTTTGTGGCGCGCGTGAGGAGACGATTGAACACCTTCTCAACCTATGTCCTTTCACTTCAAAGGTGTGGGACTGGTGGTGAGCACCAGTATTGCAACAATAATGCTACAACTCCTGAGGTTCCCTACTTTACTTTTATCAACCCGGTAGTTCGTAACAAACTTGGAAGTGACGGTGTTGTATGCACAAGTACTAACTCTTACTGTAGCCTATCACTTGATCAGCTGGCGCAAGTTCGCTAGGAGCTTAAGCCAACTTCTATGAATTCTCATAAGAAGCTTTTAACTGTGATGAAAGAAATCTAAATCTAAAGAGACTATTCTACTTGCAGAAAGAGACAGAAAACTGAAATGTAACGCAAACCCTATAAAACCCTAATTTACCCACTAACCCTACCGTTGCAGGAAAAGAGATCAAAAATGATGAAATGAGTGCCATTGACTACCAAAAAGGTAAATTGCATTTATTTAAGATACTTCTAAAAAGAAATGAGAAGGAAACATCTTTTTGTGCTTTTGAGTATTTTTATGTGAAATTATTATGCTTTTGATTTATCTGGTTGTGATTGTGCAGAGGGTTGGTGGCAAAGGGAGATGGAGTTGGTTGTTGCAGAGGTAAAGGGAGGTGTGGAGAGGTCCTAAGAAGCCCCTAGTATCCTTCTGAAGGCTTCCATAGCGATAAGACTTTGAAAAATCACTTACAGGAAGTTCTACAGGAGGCTACAGGGGATCTACAGGAGGTTCTACAGGAGGTTCTACAGGAGGCTCTACAGGAGGAGGCCGAGAGCTATTTTTGGAGTTTTGAAGGTGGAAAAATGATGGGAAAGGGGAACTGAAGGATAGATGAAGGTGTTGAGGTGTCTAGAACTTGTCAAGGAAGATCAAGGATGAATGTGATGGTTGGATTTGTTCAAAGGACGAAAGCAAAGCTTATGGGGAAAAATGCAGAAATTAGGGCAGATTGGCGAAATGTTGCGATTGACTTGGGAAATCTATGAGAAGTGAGCTGGTACTGGCTTTTTTATGGATGGATGGTGAGCTAAGATGTCCTACAAGAGATCTGCACAAAAACTGATCAAAGAAAGAACTAACTATATCATAAAAACAAAGATTTCTCTAGCTTGACGTAATTTCTGACCTAAAAACAGAAAATGTTGAACAGTGATGAGCCCCCAAATTGGGCAACTTATTGGGCTCATTTTGCCTAATTTTCCTTGTTCAATCCTCCATTTTTCATAGATTATGCATGTTTTTTTAGTATGTTTGTGTTATTTGAACGAATAAGGGTGGTCACTCTACCTAGGAGGCTAATATGTGGTTATTTCAGGATTTTTGGACAAATTTTGGAGCAAAACCAAGCAATAATGGGTCAGCTGACAGCCAAGCTTGAGGTGAGGATTCGTAGGGAGGTTGTCTCTTGCATTAAATGGCCTTCCTCGAAATCTCCACCCTCAACTCCGAGCTCCACAGGCCACCAAAATGAGTTTTAAAGGCAGCCAAGCAGTTTTGGGAAGAGTGACTGTTTACTAGCAGTTGGGACAGCCGAGTCCCTTGAATCTAGGAGGGCTGCTAGCCCCCTCGTATTGTACAAATAGGAAGGCCTCAACCTTCGTAGTTTACTTTTGGAACTGTTGGTATTTTTGCACTATAGTGCTGTCATTTTGCTCAGCCTGTTTTCTTGTAGCTACTGTTGTACAACTTTCATATGATGATTATTTTTGAATAATGAGAAGCAGCTTTACTTGGCACCAGATCTGAGTTCTTTATAGGAGCCTGCAGCTCTTGGGGTTGGGCCCAACCCGAGTGCTAAGGCCTCCTTTATGTATTGTTATTTGTTCTTCATGCATTTGCAAAATTATTTCTGTTAAAGTAGATTAAATCTTGCTGATTAACTAGGTCACTGTTAATGGTTAGAAAGACTTTCGATGCTCAGATTTAGTTGATAGGTTGTTTACAGGGAAAAGCTTCAAAAAAGGGCCATCAACCATCTCTGGTTTCACCTCTCCCTCAGTGGGATCAGGAGCTGTGATCAGGATAACCTTGCTGCCCACAAAAACACTGATTTTGCTTTGCCATGCAATCACTAGTGTTTGATTTTCATGTATAGAAGTTGGTTACAAGTTCAGACTTTTGCTTGCTTAGTTGCATGACTTAGTATACATGGTTTCATTGCAGTTCAACTTCTGTTCATTCTTTTTACTGACAGCTAGATCAGATTAGGTCAACGTAACTAGGTTTTTGATTTTACAAGTCTTCATCGGTTCAGTTGGAAAAATGACTTGCAGAGCACCTGTACCACTCCTCCATCTGCTTATTCTCCATCAGCACCATCCACTCCACCCTCTACTCAGAATCCTTGCCTCACGTTGCCATTTGCTCCCATAACCCTAGTTTGTGTAACATTGCTTCAGTCTTCTTTGAACCAAATCCAGCCATCTACACCTGTCCACAACTCCATCCACCAAGTCCTGGACCATCTCCAACCCTTATCCTACCTCCATACCCACTCCTTCATCTTTCTCCATCCATCCATCCTCCAAAATCCCATTTCTGAACATCCTGTAGAAAGTTACAGAACATCCTGTAGAAAATCACAGACATCCTGTAGAACCCCTGCAGACTTCCTGTAGAAGCTCGCGAATGAGGTTTCTTGATAGCCAAACTCTATGAAACTCTCTGGAAGGATGTTAGGGACCCCTTAGGCCCTCTCTGAACCTTCCCGACCTCATCCAAGCATTTCCCCTTGCCAATCCACCTCTACACAGTCCAAACAGTCAAATCGCATGCATGATAATTCTAACAACTTATTCAAAAATACAAAAAGATGTTTTTTTTTAGATGTTACTATAGAAGTATCTTAGATACATGTATTTACCTTCCTAGAAGTCAATGGCATATCTTTCAGTATCTTGCATCCTCTTTCTTGCATCGGTAGGGATAGCTGGTAAAATTAGGGTTTGCTAGGGTTACGTTTCCTTTCAGCTTTCCAGTTTCTTTCTGCAAGTAGATCAGCCTTCTTTGAGTTAGCTTTCTTTCATCAGTTAAAAAGCTTCTTCTCAGAGCTCATAGAAGTTGGCTTAAGCCCCTAGCGGACTTGTGCCAGTTGACCAAGTGACAGTTGCAACAAGAGCTAGTACTTGTGCATACAGCACCGTCGCTTCCAAGTTTGTTACGAACTACCGGGTTGATAAAAGTAAAGAAGGGAGTCCCAGGAGTTGCAGCATTATTGCTGCAATACTGGAGCTCACCACTCTTTTTGGCGCCGTTTCCGGGGAAGCATCAGAGTATTTGTGATTGCTGCTTTTCTTCTATTTCCCTACTCTCGCCTTCTGCTAAGTAGTTTATTTCATTTCCATTCTGCAATTTCATTTCTGCAAAAGTAAATTAGACATTTCCTGCTTTCATAGATTAACCTTTCAATTCTGCAAGCATAAAATAGAATTTCAATTTTGCAAGCGTAGTCTAGTATTTCCTTCTCGCAATTTGATTTCAGCAAAATAGATTAGTCTTTTCCTGCTTTCATTTCAATTCCGCATTCTCATTTCTGCAAGATAGATTTTAGTTAGTTGCAATTCCATCTGTTTCAGTTTTGCAGGTACAAGCAGAAAAAAGTAAAAGCAACCAAAAATCCTTTCATGCCTCGTAGGAACAGAGATAATACCGGAAAATTCCTACCCAACACCCCCACCACTTCACTGAGTCACCCTTCTCTCTAATTTGGTGGCAGTGATCCAGAAGAACCTATAGGTGAACCTCCTCAGATATACGAAGATCCTATAACAAAAGAAAAGTAAGAAAACATTCCTTTTGAGACCATGGCTGACAACAGAAATGGTAGAAACGATGATGAGAGAATAGAAGGTACCTTCCCCATCCGAGAGACTAATGGGGACATGAAAATGAAGAACATAAGTCCCTCAGCCTTACCTCATTTCCATGGATTGACCACTGAAGACCCTGATACCTTCATTTTTGAGTTTGTTGTCCTTTGTCGAAATTATGACTATACAGAAGACGAGAAAAAGTTGAAACTCTTTCCCTCTACCCTCAAGGATGCAGCATTACGCTGGTTCATGGGGTTACCTAGAAATAGTATCACTACTTGGGCTCAGATGCAGCAAGCCTTTAACAAAAAATACCGGGATTACTGTAGGTCAAAGGAAACCAAGGGAGAAATCTTTCGAATGACCATGGGAAATGATGAGTCTTTAGAGGACTATGAGGAAAGGTTCCAACTTAACTATAAACGGGCCAGGTGCACACTTGACCCTGAATCTCTAAAGCTGGTTCTGCTCCGAGGATTCCCTAAAGACCTTCTAGATACCCTTCACATGCTAGCTGGAGGAGACATTTACCAACTACCTTATGGGACATAAAGACTATGTTTAGAAACCACTCTAGGGCAGCCCGGAAAAGAGGTAGGGGGAATCCAATTTCAGCTAATACTACCTTCTCCAAGCATGAGTTTGCTAATCAGATGGAAGACCTCAAAAGTGAGATGAGACAGACCATTGCCATGCAACTTGATACTTTCTGAATCCAACAAAAGAAAGAGGAAGCTGAGAGGGATCTGGCCATTTTCTGTCTCAGATGTATGAGGAAGCACCCTAAGAACGAGTGTCCATTGCACTCAGTAGAGGTATGTTTCATTTGTGAGGAGAACCACCCTACAAACCAATGCCTAACCTTGCTCGGATTCAAAGCCATGTACCAAGGGACAGAGGCACCCACTGAACCTCTCTACTTCCTCAACCAAAGGAGGCCGCATGGACCCAGACCTTACCAGCAGGGGATGCAAGGGACATCCCAAGCTTATTATAGCCCCAACCAATCTACTCACATGCCTTCTTGGGGTCCCCCTGCTCATCCTTCTTGGTCTACACCTCCTCCGTGGTCTTATCCACCTCAATACCATACTCAACCCACTGCTCATTCGTTTCACTCACATGTCCAGCCACAGCCTCAGTGGAATGCACCTCAACCGGGGTGGAGGCCCCAATACAACTCTCCTCCTACCATTCTGCCTCCACCACCGGCTCAACCACAACCATTACCTCCTGCTCCTCCAAGACAACCCCAGATGCCTGCCCAACCGAACCCGAACCCCAACAACCGACAGGCCCAGCAGGTATACACTAGGGAGACAACATGTCCTACCTATGCTGTGGAGATCCAGGAGATCAACCTGCGATCCGGGAATACCCTTCTAGGTTGCCAACCTCCTCCCCCAGAGGACGAGGAAGACAAACAGGAAAGTGAACCCAAAGCCATTCCACCCTTTCCTAAGTGACTAACAGTAACCACACAACCAAACCCAGAGGAGACTGAACTTCTGGGGGAACTAAAATAGTTATGTGTGAAAATACCACTTCTCCAGGCCATCAAAGATGTACCGATATACAACAAATTGATTAAGGAGAAGTGTTTTAGGCACCCAGGCAGGAGAAAGGGAGATGCCTCGACTATCAATGTCATCGAACAACTGTCCGATCTAATGTTGGGGCAAGTAATCTGTCCAAAGTATTTGGACCCTGGGAGTCCTGTAGTTGATGTCCACATCAATGGCACCATTATCCCCCATACCTTGATTGATCTAGGGGCTGCCATTAATGTGATGACCAGGGACACCATGCTTAAACTCAACCTTCAGAGTTCCTTAAGGAAGACCTCGACAGTCTTGCAGTTGGCAGATCGCTCCACCGTGACTCCCGAAGGGATTTTGGAGGATGTCTTGGTCTCTGTTGACTCTTGGGAATACCCTGTGGACTTCTTGGTCCTTCAGCCAAAGGATAAGCTCACTGGATACCCCCTCATTTTGGGAAGGCCTTGGTTAGCCACTGCGGATGCTTACATCAGTTGCTGAGCTGGAAGCATGACCATCAAGAATGGGCCTATGTCCAAGCAGCTAATCCTATATCCTCCTACCCAACCTCTGCTAGAACATGACTTACCACTCTGGTTGGAAGAAAGAGATGAGGATGAGGTCTACTCTGCACCATTGTGCACCGTAGAAACCACTAGGGGGGGTCCTCAAACCGAGGATGATTTGATTGAGACTTTGATTCAGAATCCACCTCCCAGTGCACTGTCCTTAGAGGAATTGGTGGAGGATACCCAAGCCAGCACCTCAGTGGACCTCTGTGTGACTGATCCAACCTCTCCCAGAGTTAAGAATGTGGAGTTTGGTCCCGGAAGAACTTTAAGGATCAGCTCCTCCCTATCTCCTTCCCAAGAGAAGGAGTTGTGTCGCTTACTGAACAATCATTTAGATGCTTTCGCCTGGAGCTATAAGGAGATGAAAGGATTCCATACTTCGGTCTGTACCCATCACATCTACATTAAAGAAGGTTGTAAACCAGTCAGGTAGCCTCAGAGGAGAATGAATCCAACCCTTAAGGATATTGTCAAAGAAGAATTGCAAAAATTATTGGATGCAGGATTCATCTATCCTATCTTCGATAGTGAGTGGGTCTCGCCTCTCGTGCTGGTGCCCAAAAAGAACAGGAAGTGGAGAATCTGTGTAGATTACCGAGAACTTAACAAAGCCACTAAGAAAGACCATTTCCCTTTGCCTTTCATAGATCAGGTGTTGGATGGACTGGCAGGGAAGAAGTTCTTCTCTTTCCTAGATGGGTTCAGCGGGTATAATCAGATCCAAATCAGCCTGGAAGACCAAGATAAAACCACCTTCACCTGTCCTTGGGGTACCTTTACCTATCGAGTCCTTCCCTTTGGGCTATGCAACGCTCCTGCCACTTTCTAGAGAGCAATATTGAGCATCTTTTCTGAGTTGGTCCATGATTCGGTAGAAATCTATATGGATGACTTCACTCCTTATGGGTCCAACTTCCAAGAAGCATTGACCAATCTGGGAAAAGTTCTAACCAAGTGCATTGAGATGAACCTGTCCCTCAGTCCTGAAAAATGTGAATTCCTAATGACTAAAGGGACCGTGCTAGGTCATACCATTTCTCGGCAAGGATTACAGGTGGATCCTAATAAAATTGCTATCATCCAAAAGGTCCCACCTCCTCAAAAGGTAAGAGATGTTTGGAGTTTCCTAGGCTTAGTAGGATATTATTGAAGATTCATTAAAGACTTCAGTAATCTAGCCTCGCCTTTGTTTGGACTCTTAGCGAAGGATGTTGAGTTTAAATGGACTGACAACTATCAAGGGGCACTGGATGAGTTGAAAGATAAATTGGTGTCTGCCCCGATCTTGAGAGGTCCAAACTGGGCCCTACCTTTCCACATCCACACTGATGCCTCGAACAAAGCCATAGGGGCAGCCTTAGGACAAGTTGAGGAGAAACTCCCATATGCCATATACTTCGTCAGCAAAAACCTGTCCAAGGCAGAAATGAACTATATTGTAACCGAGAAAGAGTTCTTGGCTGTAGTCCATTCCCTGAACAAGTTCAGACACTACATCACTGGTTATCAAACATTTGTACACACTGACCATGCTACGATTAGATATTTAATGAATAAGCCTGATGTCAATGCTCGTATCATTATATGGTTACTTTTGTTGCAGCAATTTGATTTGACGATTGTTGACAAGCCAAGTAAGGAAAATGTTGTTGCTGACTTCTTGTCTAGATTGGACTTGCCTGCAGGTGAAGAAGGAACAGTGGATGACCAGATGCCAGATGAACATCTATTTGCTATCTCAGTGCTGTCTCCATGGTTTGCTGATATAGCAAATTACTTGGTCTCAGCACAGTTCCCTCCGCATCTATCCTCAAAGGAGAAGAGCAGAATTGTAAGGAAGAGTGCCCCGTTCACTTGGATCAGGGGCAAACTGTTTAAACTTGGCCCAGATCAGATCTTGAGACGTTGTGTTAGGGAGGAGGAAGTCTTTGACATCCTCCTAACTTGTCACGATGGACCTTGTGGAGGCCACTTTGCAGCCAAAAGGACTGCCTTCAAAATTCTACAGGCAGGCTACTATTGGCCTACTCTTCATCAAGATGTCAGAAGATACATCAGCCACTGTGACCAATGTCAGAGGATGGGGAAACTGACTCCAAGGGATGAAATGCCTCTCCAACCTCAAGTGACCTTCGAGCCATTTGAGAAGTGGGGCATGGATTTTGTGGGTCCTATCAACCCTCCTTCAAAGCAACAGTCTTACATCATTATGTGCACCGACTATCTGACCAAGTGGATAGAAACGAAGGCAATCAAAGCAACAACAGAAGAAAAGGTGGCTGAGTTTCTGAGGGAAAATATCTTCTACAAGTATGGCTACCCAAGAGAGTTAGTCACAGATCAAGGAAGCCAGTTCACCTCCAACCTGATTGAAGATTTGCTCGCTCATCACAAGATCAAACACAGGACTTCCACCCCCTATCATCCTCAAGCAAATGGGCAGGTGGAAGTCACTAATAGAGCATTGGAATGGATTTTGACTAAGGTTGTGAGCAGCAGTAGAAAGGATTGGGCAAATCACCTGGTTGAGGCCACCTGGGCCTACAACACCACTTGGAAGACCACAACTGGTTTCACACCTTATGAGCTGGTCTACGGGAAGAAAGCTTTGTTGTCCATAGAATTGGAGTACAATACATTAAGGGTGGCAGCTCAGCTGGACCTAGATCTCAGCCATGCTCAATGTGAAAGATTATTGCAGCTGAATGGATTAGATAAACAAAGAATACAGGCCCTCCTCCACTCAGAAGTAGTTCAACTCCAGAGGAAGATATGGCATGACTGGCACCTTAATGAAAATCAATTCCAGCTGAGAGATTGGGCGCTGCTGTATGACTCAAGATACAAGGATTTCAAAGGGAAGCTGAGGACGAGATGGTTAGGACCATATACAGTGGAGAAATGCAATGACAATGGTTCAGTCCTTATCAGGACCATTGATGAAGAAGCCATCCCCATGCTTGTCAATGGGCATCGACTGAAAATCTACAAGAAACCCCTTTCAAGGCAGGAGTTCATTGAAACTGTGGAAAAATCAGTGCTGGTAATATAGCAGGGTTCTGCCTCTGTTTCGGCCACACCTTGAGCATCAAAAAAAAAAAAAAACGGAATAAAAAGATCCCTGGACGAAAACCTCTCTGAGGCGGCCAGGACAGGCAGTGAGGGTGAAAACCTCAGGGAGGCGCCCCTGCTGTCTCTTAGAAAATAAAGAATTTGAATAAAAAGATCCTTGGGTGAAAACCTCTCTGAGGCGCCCAGGGCAGATAGTGGGGGTGAAAACCTCATGAAGGCGCCCCTGCTGTCTTTCAAAAAAAAAAAGAGAGAAAAAGAAAAAGAGGAAAGAAAAAAGAAAAGAAACAGGTCTAATCTCTGAAAAATTATTGCAGGTTGCAGGAAATACAGTGCTGATAAAGAAGGTCGCGCAAATCAAGGACAGGGGTCCATCCCAAGCTACCAGGCGTCCTCACTGACACTCCCTCCATGGCCACTCACTTTTTCCAGGGTTTGGACACATTCGGGTCAAGATTCAACCTCCTACAGGAAGTTTCAAGGCTTTCTAAAGGAATTTCTGCATTTCTACAGGAAACATCCTGTAGAACCCTTGGGCAGGCAAAAATCGATTCTGGAATAGGATTTAAAGCTTGAGGTTTGGTGATGAGGCCTGCAACCACCCCTCTCTTCCATCCATCACCGGGTTCATCACTTTCCACCGCCATGCAGCGATCTGGTCATGAATTCCTGCACAGTCATGCAAAGAGCCCTGTTTTCCTCAGAGTGAATTTTTTTCCCCAAGGGACAAATCAAGCGTTCAAAGGCTCACACACCCTACCTGTCAAAAGCTCCAATAGGACCCTTCATCCGTGACCATAGTCGTGCCCGTTTCAGCATGCAGCCCAGGAGGAGAAGCAGCTACAGGATGTCCTACAGGAATCCTGTAGCAGCTGATCCGCCTGGAATACACACTATGGAGTCAAGAGCAGTTGAAATCAACACAGGAGGCATGCAACCAGCTCCGCGTAAATGTGAACACCTCCTCGACAGCTGAGAAAAGATGGGGCCGTGCATGCAACATTCACCACCAGAGGACCGGGTCCTGAAAGCCTTGCATCCAGCATCAGCCAATGAACGAAGGAATTCCAACGCCTGTGCACGAAGCAGCAGTGAGCAAAGCCATCATTTCACGTCCAGAAACCTGCGAAACACGTCCACGGCCACACAGGTAAGTGCCTAACCTTATTTCGTCAAATTGCATAAGCTATACTATGAACACTGCATATCTGTGAATGGTGCGGATTGAACGAATGCAATGGCCAGTCAACTGGCCACCCACAGCCAGTAGAATTGCCTCGTGGGATCCGAACGAGCTCGGTTACGCTCGATTCCGCCAGAAGGACGTGGAGCCGACACGTGGGAAGTGTCCAGTCGGGGAAAATCAGCAGATTTGCAGTGAAATCGGCGGACTGACAGGGATGACGGCGGGTAATGGCGGAGATAGACATTGGCGGTCAGAGACACGCTGGGGAATGATGGCCGTGACGTTGTCTAACGGCTCGGCCTGGACACCTCACCCCCCGCACCATGAATTGCGCCATATTTCAAAATCATTCGGCCAGAGCACTCACATTAACCACTGTCATTTACGCCTACCACTGGTTTTCAGCAACGTGAGCGTCCTCCTCCTCTGCAGTTCGTTAGCCCGAGTTTCTCGGCTCGGTTCAAAATCTTCCCGCGTCCCAGGCTTGCTCAGAAGCACCGTGACGTCCTCCAGAAGCCGGAAAAGCTCTCTACAGGAAGGAGCTCTACAGGAAGCACAGCATACCCTCCCGGAGCAAAGAAACCCATATCTTCTGCGTCGGAATTGGAAATTTCGAAGAGAGGTAGGCTCGAACATGCCATTCCCATGCTTGATATTTCGAAAGGTGGTGAATTAGCTTGTTTGAAGTGGAAAAAATTAAAACCAGTCTGCCTGTGGGTCAAGAATGGTGGTTTGCTTATATGATACACGGAATTTCTTTCAAATGATGCTGCATCACATTTTCCTCCACGGTTCCTGTTAACCAATTCTCTCCATGAACGATAAACTGCTATAAGTCTCACCTGTGCACATATAAAAAAAAATTGTGACTGTTATGTGGATGGAATAGAAAAAAAAGCTCTGCACCCTGTCTGTGAGAGCCTAATTTCCTTTTGACAAGTCGAGTTTTGGGCAGCAGCAGTAGTATAACCAGGAAATTGGTGAAAGGGGAGATATAGACAGCTGAGAAACCCTATCCTGAGAATCAAAGGAGGAAACCATATCAGAATTTCCATTCTAACCAAAGCTCAAGCCAAAACAGAGTATTTGAGTATTTTTCACCATGCCAGGAGGGTTTATTAGAAAGGAACCCTTGGATTCCAAGAAGTTGAGAGAAACTCCTGAGGTGGTAGACCTATTTACCCGTGCAAAGTGGATGACCTTCTGTGACAGAATTCAAGGTCACGATGATGAAATAACAGAGGAGTTCCTAAGGTCCCTGCAGCCCAAATCAAAAACACTGGCCACTGTAAATTTCAGAGGATTGACCTTGAAACTCACCCCACAACTCATTAGTCGGGTCACTGATTTGCCATTGGGGATACCCTGGGATAAAGAGGAAAGGAAATTGGGCCAGAAGGCCAAAAAGGAATTCTTCCTACCGGAAGTTTTAAGAGGATAAGAATAGGGTCCAGAGAGCCAGCCTTCAGCCATTTTGGAGCGAGGTCAGCCTTCAAATTATGAAATATATTACCTGTGAGGGGCGATTCAGTATTGTGTATGGTTATCATTTCCGCTTGTTAACTGAGCTCAGGCATAAGATGGATTTTCCCTCAGAACAAAAATTGAGCATCCCATACTTCCTCCTACAGTCATTGATTGAGTGTGGCACAAAACTGAAGGAGGGGACACCAGACCAGCTGGCCCATCATGGGCTTATCAAGCTTCTAGTAGAAGATGCCCTCCATACTTATACTGTCCCTATCTCCTGGGAGATTTTTTGCAATATGACCAAGGATGATGATATCCGGATTCTGGCCGAGGAACTCACTTCATCTAGCAGTGAGGAAAAGGAGCATATTGAGGTAGAGAAGCTAACTAAGGGTAAGAAAATTAAGGGTAAGAAAATCCAGGACAGGCCACCACAGGAAAAGCAAGAAGAGAAATAATAAAAAGGCCAAGCTACTGAGGCCAAAGCTGTGGGTGAGATAAAAGCACAAACGCCAAGGGAGAAATGGTTGCAAATCAGGGCAGAAAGGACTGAAAAGGTCCAAGCAAGTGAGGGCACATCCAAGGAAACCACAACAAAATTGAAGAAGAAGACACCCCCAGCCAAGCAAGCCAAATCAGTAAAAATTGGTTCTACAGGAAGCCGGCAAACTGTTTCTACAGGAAGCCCGAAAACTGCTTCTACAGGAAGACAGAAAACAGTCAGCACAGGACTTTCTACAGGAAGTCCGAAGACAGAGCAACAGAGGGAAAAATCACCAGAAATTTTAGCTAGGGAGGCAGCAGCTGTGCTAGCCACCCTAAGCACATCTCCCAAGCAGAAGGAAAAGCGAAAGAGGGAGCCTCCCCTGTATTTTAAGGCAAGAAGGAGTGTAAGGATTAAGACTGGCAGACCCCAGCCTCCGTCAAAAGAACCAATCACAATTGTAGACACCCCTACCACACAAAAGGAGAGGTCCCCCTCCAAGGCATCCATCACTTATGAACGGGGAAGCCCGAAGACATCCACCTGGAGGGAGAGAATGAAAATGTTGGACACAAAGGCCTCTCTACAGGATGCTGAGACTATTCTACAGGAAACACTGGCTAGGTTGAAGGAGACCGAAGCAATGGAGGGTGAGGCAGCTAAATCACCACAGGAGGAAGAAAAGGTAGAAAACATTGTGGAACCTAGCCCCCAGCCCAGCTTGGGCTCCTATTATAACTTCTTGGAGGCCGGAAAGATCATTCCTCAAAAATTCACAGTGCCACTTTTCCTTGCACTAGAAGAAGAGAGAGTGAGGACCCACACTTGGATGAAAATCACTAAGTCCAAGGGTGTGGCGGATATAGGTCCTCTAGAGGAACAACTCAAAGAGGCAAGGAGGGAATTGGCTCTAGTACGGCATGTGGAGAGCAGCCAGCGGGTCAAGCTACAGGAAGAAAATGAGCTGCTTAGACAGCAGCTACAATTACAGGGACAGAGGAAGGAAGACAGGCCTCATATCTTGGGAGAACAACAACAGTAGGAGGATCCCACAATAGCCAGAGATACCCCTGATGAACAGTAGAGAAAGGAAGGGGTGTAGACTGAAGTTGAGATACTGAATTGACAGCTATAGGAAAAAGAATTGGAGATACAATCTCTGAAACAGCAGATACAAGAAAAGGAGGCCCAACTGGCCTGCATGGCCAGCTGGGCAATGGAAGCTCTGCAGTGTAGGTAGCCTGCCAAATCCTATGCCCTATACCTCAAGGATCAGTGGTTACAGTTTCAGATCAACACCTTGGCTCAAGGGGCATCACCCCATTCCAAAATTATCATCAGTTTGCAGCTCTATGTGGCAGTAGTTCATCTGAGGATAGGGCCAAATTATCAGAGTTCTACTTGCACAACTTTGCCCTTCCAGACATGAACGCATGGGATCCTAACACAGTGGCAGGGGATGTCCAGCTTATGTCCATGGCCTCTTGGATGAGCCATGAGGAGAAGAGAGCAGCAGAAGTCCGCAGTATCATAGGCAGAGAGCTCAGTGAACCTCTCATGATCAGAGCAGAGCCAGATGACCCATCAGCAGTGATAAGCGCCCACTAGCACTTGGCCAACAGTCTTCAGGATCTACCGGAATACATTGAGCAACAGGCTCAAGCCATTGCCCACTTTGAGGACATGGAGAGACTGTTGGGAGAAAACTGCATGCATGCCTGAACAAGGCGGTGAAACACACTGCCTCACAGCCTGAAGATAAAAGAATACCACTCTCCCACCAGGATGAGGGAAGCCTTGGCAAGGGTACCCCTCTACAAATAGTTGATGCAGAACTTGCAGGCCAATTGGATTGGCTTGAAATTCAGTCCTTCTTTACTTTTGGGATTGCTAGAAGGAGTGAAGGAAGAGGAAGAAGGTAGACAATGGGAGGAAGTGTAAAGGAAGGCAGGATTCCACGACCGGGAAGAGGATATCACAACAGAGGCCTGGGACGTGAGGGAGGTGGTCAAAGCCATCAAGGATGATGAGCTGGACTAGTTGCTTAGAGGATGAGCAACCGATTTAGCAGGGGGGTGATGATGAGCCCCCAAATTGGGTAACTTATTGGGCTCATTTTGCCTAATTGTCCTTGTTCAATCCTCCATTTTTCATAGATTATGCATTTTTTTTTAGTATGTTTGTGTTATTTGAACGAATAAGGGTGGTCACTCTACCTAGGAGGCTAATACGTGGTTATTTCAGGATTTTTGGACAAATTTTGGAGCAAAACCAAGCAATAATGGGTCAGCTAATAGCCAAGCTTGAGGTGAGGATTCGTAGGGAGGTTGTCTCTTGCATTAAATGGCCTTCCTCGAAATCTCCACCCTCAACTCCAAGCTCCACAGGCCACCAAAACGAGTTTTAAAGGCAGCCAAGCAGTTTTGGGAAGAGTGACTGTTTACTAGCAGTTGGGACAGCTGAGTCCCTTGAATCTAGGAGGGATGCTAGCCCCCTCGTATTGTACAAATAGGAAGGCCTCAGCCTTCATAGTTTACTTTTGGAACTGTTGGTATTTTTGCACTATAGTGCTGTCATTTTGCTCAGCCTGTTTTCTTGTAGCTACTGTTGTACAACTTTCATATGATGATTGTTTTTTAATAATGAGAAGCAGCTTTACTTGGCACCAAATCTGAGTTCTTTATAGGAGCCTGCAGCTCTTGGGGTTGGGCCCAACCCGAGTGCTAAGGCCTCCTTTATGTATTGTTATTTTTTCTTCATGCATTTGCAAAATTATTTCTGTTAAAGTAGATTAAATCTTGCTGATTAACTAGGTCACTGTTAATGGTTAGAAAGACTTTCAATGCTCAGATTTAGTTGATAGGTTGTTTACAGGGAAAAGCTTCAAAAAAGGGCTATCAACCATCTCTGGTTTCACCTCTCCCTCAGTGGGATCAGGAGCTGTGATCAGGATAACCTTGTTGCCCACAAAAACACTGATTTTGCCTTGCCATGCAATCACTAGTGTTTGATTTTCATGTATAGAAGTTGGTTACAAGTTCAGACTTTTGCTTGCTTAGTTGCATGAGTTAGTATACATGGTTTCATTGCAGTTCAACTTCTGTTCATTCTTTTTACTGACAGCTAGATCAGATTAGGTCAACGTAACTAGGTTTTTGATTTTACAAGTCTTCATCAGTTCAGTTGGAAAAACGGCTTGTAGAGCACCTGTACCACTCCTCCATCTACTTATTCTCCATTAGCACCATCCACTCCACCCTCTACTCAGAATCCTTGCCTCACGTTGCCATTTGCTCCCATAACCCTAGTTTGTGTAACATTGCTTCAGTCTTCTTTGAACCAAATCCAGCCATCTACACCTGTCCACAACTCCATCCACCAAGTCCTGGACCATCTCCAACCCTTATCTTACCTCCATACCCACTCCTTCATCTTTCTCCATCCATCCATCCTCCAAAATCCCATTTCTGAACATCCTGTAGAAAGTTACAGAACATCCTGTAGAAAATCACAGACATCCTATAGAACCCCTACATACTTCCTGTAGAAGCTCACGAATGAGGTTTCTTGATAGCCAAACCCTGTGAAACTCTTTGGAAGGATGTTAGGGACCCCTTAGGCCCTCTCTGAACCTTCCCGACCTCATCCAAGCATTTCCCCTCGCCAATCCACCTCTGCACAGTCCAAACAGTCAAATTGCATGCATGATAATTCTAACAACTTATTCAAAAATACAAAAAGATGTTTTTTTTTTCAGATTTTACTGTAGAAGTAGCTTAGATACATGTATTTACCTTCCTAGAAGTCAATGGCATCTCTTTCAGTAGCTTGCATCCTCTTTCTTGCATCGGTAGGGATAGCTGGTAAAATTAAGGTTTGCTAGGGTTACGTTTCCTTTCAACTTTCCAGTTTCTTTTTGCAAGTAGATCAGCCTTCTTTGAGTTATCTTTCTTCTATCAGTTAAAAAGCTTCTTCTTAGAGCTCATAGAAGTTGGCTTAAGCCCCTAGTGGACTTGTGCCAGTTGACCAAGTGACAGCTGCGGCAAGAGCTAGTACTTGTGCATACAACACCGTCGCTTCCAAGTTTGTTACGAACTACCGGGTTGATAAAAGTAAAGAAGGGAGTCCCAGGAGTTGCAGCATTATTGCTGCAATACTAGAGCTCACCAAACAGTAACCTATAAATAGAAAAGCATGCGGAGAGAACTATGGTAAAAGAACAGAAAATGATCTAGGCAACTAAATATGAATTAATATCAATCTTTCCAAATCAAAGTATCAAACTAGCAGTTGCATGGAAGAGCAAAAACTGTGTTTTTAGTGGCAGCAGTAGTGCCTTGACCTCAAATCATAGTCCCAAGAAGGGAGAATGGAAATCAGGGCCTGTTGTTGGCCTTTTTGAATCTTATTCTGTCACTACAGTAACCTACTTGATCAACTGAAACAACAACAACTATACTAACCATCAAAAGCAACCTAATCTAACAAAGTAAAGTGAATCTATGCAACAGAAATTAACTGATGAACTGAAGCAAAAACATATAAGTACATGGTAGGAGGTGCTAGGCAACTTGGGTTGGGCCCTAACCCAAGAGCTTCAACCCTCTGAAAGAGATCAATGCTAACTCAAAAACTGTTTCATCTTCATTATCAAAAATAGCAGTTACATTACATAAACTGTTCTCAAAAGGAACTCGAAAAATAAGCTGAGCACAATGCTGCACAAAAGTGTGAAAATCAACTAATAACTGGCTACAATCCAACTAAAAAAACCGAGCACCTAAGCCCTGCTATTTATACAACTCGAGCCTCCAACAGCTCTCGTAGAATCAAGGAGCTCAACTTCCCAAGACTATAGATAAACATCAGTCCTTCTTTACTTGCTTGGTTGCCCTTTGTATGCACTAATGTGGCTACTTGTGCTCTGAGTTTCTAATGGAGAATTCAAGGTAAGGGTTCATAAATGAAGGGGGAACCCTCCTACAAATCCTCTCCCTTGTTCTTCCTCGAATTTGGCGGCCAAATGCTCATTAAACCTTTGATTTTGTCTCAAAATTGACCAAAAATCTGCATAAAGCACACATTAGACTTTTTGGCATAATGACTAACACAATTCACTCTATTAGCATAAATATAATCAAAAACATGCTATAAACTAATGAGAATGGTGGATTAAGTCGAATTAAGAGGCTAAATGAGCCCATATAATTACCCATTTCTGGGGCTCATCATCACCGCCCTACTACATGGGTTGCTCATCCTCTAAGAAACTAGTTTATCTCCTCTTTCATGATGGCTCTGACGGATTCCCTGACATCCCATGCTTCTGATGTGATATCCTCCTCTTTATCATGGAATCCTGCCTTTCTATCCACCTCCTCCCACTGTTGTCTTTCTTCTTCCTCTTCTTTTGTCTTATCTACCTCTATTAGCTTTGCTTCCTCAAGCTCTGTTTTGGTTTCCTTCTCATCTTGTTTAGTTTCTGCCTTCTCTGCTTTAGTCTTTTCCTTTTCTGTTTTGGGTTTCCCCCTCTCTACTTTGGTCTTTTTCTTCTCTTTTTACTTGGCTGGAGTACTAAGTGCAGCAAGAACAGTTGTTGCTTCTCTTGCTAGTGTCTCAGGAGACACTTCCTCTTGCTGTTTTTCTTCTTCTTCATCTGTTGTTTCGCTTATGTCTGTTGTCTCTGATTTTGTTTCTGCTATCTCTGGTGTTGTTTTCTCCTCTACTTGTTGAGTTTCTGCCTTTCCTGTGGCAGCCTTTTTCTGAGCTGTCTTGGGCTTTTTCTTTTCAGTTCTTTTCCTCTTCCTTTTCTCTTCTGTGGTTTTCCCTTCTTCTGTTTTGATGTTGTTTTCTTCTCTACTTTGGGTTCAACTGTGGTGGTGTCATGTTTCTCCTCTACTCTCTGTTTTTCTTCTTTTTCTTCTTCTAATTGAATATTCTATGCTTCTTCATGGATTTCTTTCTCAGGTTCCTCTTTCTGTTCCTCCTCTTCACTGCTAGAGGGACTAATGTCATTAGTGAGAGTTTTTATGTCATCTTCTTTAGTCATGTTCCTGAAAATCTCCCAGGATATAGGGATTGTGTATGTGTGGAGGGCATCCTCCACCAACAATTTAATGATCCCATGGTGAGCCAGCTGGTCTGGAACCCCTGCATTCAATTTGGTGCTACACTCTATCAAGGATTGGAGGAGAAAATATGGAAGATTGAGCTTTCTAGATGTAGGCAGGTCCATGCCATATCTTAGTTCATGTAACAACCTGAAATGATAACCATAGACTATATTGTATCTTCCTTCATAGGAGATATATTTCATGATCTGATAGCTGACCTCACCCCATGGATAAGGTATACTTGTCCTCCTGATCCCATTCTTATCTTCCACGGAATGTTCATCAAGTTGGAAAAAGGTCTTCTTAGCAACCTGTCCTAGTGGTTTTTCTTCTTTGCTCCAAGGGAGCCCAAGTGGAAGACTTGTAATCCTGTCGATAAACTCCGATGTAAGTTCTATGGTTAGACCCCTGAAACTGACTGTGGCATGGGTTTTTGAGTGAGGTTTTAAAGACAATAAAAATTCCTCTGTGACTTCCTCATCATACCCATGAAATTTTTCAAATAAAGGCATCCAATTTTCCTTGGTAAAGAGGGCTACCACTTCTGGGTGTTCATGCAGTTTAGTTGAATTTAGAGGCTCCTTCCTCATAAAACCCCCTATCATGATGTTCAAAGACTGCTAGAAATTCTCAGGTGAGGAGGAAGGCAACAAATTTCAAACCCGAAAACAGAGGAACAGCTGAGGTTTTCTTGTTGGAACCAGAGAGAGTTTTTCGTGTTCTACCTTTTTAACAAATTTCAACTTCCCTTCCCTTCAAACTTTGTTTTCAAACTTAATTTACTTCTCGGGCTATTTGAGGGTAACAATATCTTAAAAAAACACAGAGAGTATACAGGACAGTGTCTTTTCTTCCACAAAATACATAGACTACATACTGCAAATTCACCTTTTTTTTTACAGGTTTAACTCTCTAAAGTTGCATCATCTCTTTACACAAGAGAATACCACAGAGGAGAAACAGACAAAATTTTAGTGGAGAGGGTAAAAAGAGAAACTATATATATTTCTAAAAAACACAGGCAGACTTCTGATCTCACTTTTCCTTTCTTTTCAACTCAACACTTCGCTTCAAATCCCACCACCTTTTGTAGATATATTAAATTCAAAGTTGGTTTTACTGAGCCTACCTTTTCAAGCTCGAATTTGGCATAAAATCCCGAATTTTCTTCTGCGGAGCTGCTCACTGGCCTTCCTGTAGAACTGTTACAGCTTCATGTAGAATGTCGGTAGTAGAAAAATGGTTGAAAACAATAGCGACTGATGATTTCAAGATTATGGTGGTGGTATAGAGCTTACTGCAGCTAAGTGGACGAGGATGAAATGGAAGAAAAGGTGGTGAAGGAGTTTCGAGGAGGCATACTTATGTTTTCTTTGAGATATTTCCGCTGATGGTGAGCTGGCAAAAATGTGTGTGGGCATTATTTGGACTGTTGGTCCCTACTGTAGTGCCATCATGAACCCTTATGCTTTTTGTCCGCATTCACCTCCCATCATTTGTGTTGGAGTTTAAAAAGCCACCACTACCTATTTTCAGATTCTCATGAGTTGACTGGACACACGTGCAGTGTGAACTCTGGCTGAGCATTGTTTGAACTAGATGAGGGTGGCCAGTTAGCTAGCCACCGATCTAGTTTAATCGCAACCATCTCATTTGTCCATGTAATTTTTTAAACTATACCCATGCAACCGAGGAACGAGTTTAGTCACTTACCTGTTAGTCGATAATTGTGTGTTGTCGTGTTGTTGCATGCTTAGGCTTTGGCGTTCTATCCATGGATGTCTACTATTGTCACCTGTGGATTTTGGATTGGTGGCTTAGCTTCCTTGTATAGGTGATCTTCAATCAGGATCCTACTCCTTGCTTGTTCTACACATCTGTGGCTACACCGATTCTGCTTCTGGAGGTTGATTTTTAAGGGTATCAGCTGCTATGCTTTGTTGCTGTCTGATTTGTGGTTTTTTTTCTTGTGCAGGCATCCTCTGGCTAGATCTACGCTACAAGAGTTTGCTTCAACCTTCAGATTTGCATGCTGATGCTAGATTTTAATGGGACAGTGACTTGTTTTGTCCATATCTCCCAAACGGTAGACTGGATTGACCTGAAATTTTCTGAACATGTTTCCATCATCATTATGCACCTCCCATAGAAAAATTGTGGTCAATGGATGCACGGATTTCAAGAAAAATTGAAAATGGCTGAAGGTGATGGCACCTGATTTCTTGGAAACTGTGCACTGGAATTGACTGAAATTGCTTGGGCATGTTACTATCACCCATATGCATCTCCCCATCAAATAGGTTTTTAAATGGATGCACGGATATGGAGAAAATGCAAAAATGGCTGAAGGTGATGGAGGCTAATTTCTTGGAAACTGTGCATTGGAATTGGCTGAAATTACTTGGGCATGTTTCCATCATCCCTATACAACTCCCCATAAAAAAGTTTTTTAAATGGATGCACGGTTTTCAAGTTAGGGAAAAAACAAATCTATGCCCTATGTATTTTTGTATCAGAGCATCCTGCAGTTTTTGGACAGTAAGAAAAATGAGCTTGGGGTGTGATGCAAGCTTGGAAATGATGGAAGAGAGGTTTGAAGACTGCAGGAGGATTTATAAACCCTTTATGAAGCTTCCCTATTCCCCAAACTGCTTTTAAAATCCATTTCTAGCTCTCTGTAATTTCTACAAGAGCCTCCTGTAGAAAACACAGTTTTTAGAAAAGAAGCACAGTGAGGTGGAAAGAATGTCAAGAATGATGGAGAAGGGTGAGGGAAGGTAGGATAGGTGCTGTTATTGGTTTTAGAGATTTCTTGGCACCTGCTGCTACTTCCTAAAGTTCTCCTGCAAACCTGCAATACAACTGGAAATTCATTTTTTTCTTTTTCTTTTTCTCTTTTTTTTTTTTGAAAACAACTAGGGCGCCTCAAGGAGGTTTTCACCCTAATTGCCTGCCCTGGGTGCCTCCAAGGGAGGTTTCCACCCAGGGATCATATTCTCTTTTTTTTCTCTTCTTTCCAACCCATTGACCACCTCATGGAGGTTTTCAATCAATGAGCCAATCTGAGGCACCTCCGAGGAGGTTTTCACCTTAGATTTTTATTTTTTCTCTCTTATTTTTCATTTTTTCGTTTTCATTTTTTTTCTACCCTACCCTACTTGAAAAAAAAAATCATTTTCAAGTATAAGAATACTTCCAATGGAACCATGTGCACATCAAGATGATAGACAAAATGATGTGGAGGCTTGAAATGCATGCTTTGACAGGTATCCGGATTTCAGAGACCAAATGATTTGACTTTGAAGGGATCAAGCATAGTTGAGGAAGAGAGTACTGCTACAACTTAGTGACCGTCTGGAACCATATCTCAATATAACTATGATGTCCTTGGCCTTTCTGCTGATCTGGATCATTCTTCATGTCTTCTTCTACCATGACCTTCATATCTTCCTCTTTTTGCTGATTTTTCTCTTGAATACATGGAGGATTTAATGGTAACCATGAGGGAGCTCTCTCGATCTCTGATTTTGGTGTCCTCTCTTCATCATGTGTAGCCAATGGTTCTTTGACCTTCTCTTTTGCATCTTCTTCTGCTGGATGTTGTTTTTCAATGATATCGATATAATCTCTTTCTTGCAATACTCTTCCTAAGCTATGGTGAATATCAGTGAGCTGAAGAGGAGTTGTTTGGAAGTGTTGTACCTCAACATTGTAATTGGGTTGAGCTACTCCAATGTGCGGTTTTGGAAATGGTGGTTCCCCACTATATCCTTGTTGAGCCTGTCTGTTATTTGGGTTCGGGTTCGGTTGAGCAGGCATTTGGGGCTGCCTTGGTGGAGCAGGAGGAGTGTTGTACTGGGGCCTCCACCCCTGATGAGGTGTATTCCACTGAGGCTATGGCTGAGCATAGGAGTGAAATGAATGAGTAGCTAGTTGAGCATGATATTGAGGAGGATATGAGCAAGTAGGGGGTGTGGACTAGGAAGGATGAGTAGGGGGACCCCAAGAAGGTATGAATGTGACTTGGTCGGGGTTGTAGTATGCCAAAGATGTCCCTTGCATCCCCTGCTGGTATGGTCTAGGTCCATGCGACCTACTTTGGTCTATGTAATAGGTTTGTTCAGTGACTTTTGCGGTCCCTTGGTATACAACTTTAAGTTTGGGTAAGGAAGGGCATTTGTCTGTAGAATGATTTTCTTCACAGATTGAACAAACCTCTATAGATTTCAATGGGCATTCATTCCTTGGATGCCTCCTGATGCATCTAGGGAAAAAAATAGCCAAAGCCCTCTCTGCTTCCTCTTGTTTTCTTTTGATATGCATGGCAAGAGTCTGCCTCATCTCGCTCTTAAAATCTTCCAGCAGATTTTCAAATTCACCTCTAAGGGATGAGTTGGAAGAAAAGGTACTGCTCCTAACATTTCTGTTTTCAACCATTGGCTCCAAAGGAATGTTTTCTTCTTCTTCTTTCCCTATAGGTTCTTCAAATATGTCTGGCTGTTACCTAAGGCTATTTCTTGATTGCAGCCAACGAAGAATAGAGAAGGTTGGCTGTGTGAAGCAGTGGGGGTGTTGGGCAAACATTTTTCTGGATTATCTCTACTCCTACGAGGCATGAAAGGAAATCTTTTTGGTTGGTTTTTTTTTTTTTTCTTGTACCTGCAAAATTGAAATTGATTGAACAACAAATTACAACTAACTGAAATGAACTTGCTGAAATAAAATTGCAGAATTGAAATGAAAGCAAGGAAATGACTAATCTACTTTGCTGGAATGAAAATTGCAGAATTGAAATGAAAGCAGGAAATGACTAATCTACTTTTGCTGAAATGGAAATTGCAGAATTGAAATGAAAGTAGGAAATGACTAATCTACGCTTGCTGGAATGGAAATTGCAAAATTGAAATGAATGCAGGAAATGCCTAATCTACGCTTGTTGAAATGAAAATTGCAGAATTGAAATGAAACAACTGCTCTACTTTTGATGAAATAAACTACTTAGCAAAATGTTGCAGTAGAAAATAGAAGAAAAGCAGTAATCACAAAATACTCTGACGCTTCCCCAGCAATGGCACCAAAAAAATGGTGAGCACCAGTGTTGCAGCAATAATGCTACAACTCCTGGGGCTCCCTACTTTACTTTTATCAACATGGTAGATCGTAACAAACTTGGAAGTGATGGTGTTGTATGCACAAGTACTAGCTCTTACTGCAGGCTATCACTTGATCAGCTGGCACAAGTTCGCTAGGAGCTTAAGCCAACTTCTATAAATTCTCAGAAGAAGCTTTTAACTGTGATGAAAGAAAACTAACTCTAAAGAGGTTATTCTACTTGCAGAAAGAGAAGGAAAACTGAAATGTAACACAAACCCTAACAAACCCTAATTTACCCACTAACCCTACTGTTGCAGGAAAAGAGATCAAAACTGATGAAATGAGTGCCATTGACTATCGAAAAGGTAAATTGCATTTATTCAAGCTACTTCTGAAAAGAAATGAGAAGGAAACATCTTTTTGTGCTTTTGAGTATTTTTATGTGAAATTATTATGCTTGTGATTTATCTGGTTGTGATTGTGCAGAGGGTTGGTGGCAAAGGGAGATGGAGTTGGTTGTTGCAAAGGTGGAGGGAGGTGTGGAGAGGTCCTAAGAAGCCCCTATTATCCTTCTGAAGGCTTCCACAGCGATCGAACTTCGAAAAAGCACTCACAGGAAGTTCTACAGGAGGCTGCAGGGGATCTATAGGACGATCTACAGGAGGTTCTATAGGAGGAGGTCGAGAGCTATTTTTGGAGTTTTGAAGGTGGAAAAATGATGGGAAAGGAGAACTGAAGGATAGATGAAGGTGTTGAGGTGTCTAGAACTTGTCAAGGAAGATCAAGGATGAACGTGATGGTTGGATTTGTTCAAAGGACGAAATGAAAGCTTATGGGGAAAAACACAGAAATTAGGGTAGATTGGAGAAATGTTGTGATTGACTTGGGAAATCTATGAGAAGTGAGATGGTACTGGCTGTTTCATGGATGGATGGTGAGCTAAGATGTCCTGCAAGAGATCTGCACAAAAACTGATCAAAGAAAGAACTAACTATATCATGAAAACAAAGATTTCTCTAGCTTGACCTAATTTCTGACCTACAAACAGAAAATGTTGAACAGTAACCTGTAAATAGAAAAACATGTGGAGAGAACTATGGAAAAATAACAGAAAATGATCTAGGCAACTGAATCTGAATTAATATCAATCTTTCCAAATCAAAGTATCACACTAGTAGTTGCATGGAAGAGCAAAAACTGTGTTTTTGGTGGCAGTAATAGTGCCTTGACCTCAAATCATAGTCCCATGAAGGGAGAAAGGAGATCAGGGCCTATTGTTGGCCTTTTTGAATCTTATTCTGTCACTACAGTAATCTACTTGATCAACTGAAATGATAACAACTATACTAACCATCAAAAGCAACCTAATCTAACAAAGTAAAGTGAATCTCTGCAACAGAAATTAACTGATGAACTGAAGCAAAAACATATAAGTACACAGTAGGAGGTGCTGGGAAACTTGGGTTGGGTCCTAACCCAAGAGCTTCAGCCCTCTGAAAGAGATCAGTGCTGGCTCAAAAACTGTTTCATCTTCATTATCAAAAATAGCAGTTACATTACATAAACTGTTCTCAAAAGGAACTCGAAAAATAAGCTGAGCACAATGCTGCACAAAAGTGCGAAAATCAACTAATAACCGGCTACAATACAACTGAAAAAACTGAGCACCTAAGCCCTACTATTTATACAACTCGAGCCTCCAACAGCTCTCCTAGAATCAAGGAGCTCAGCTTCCCAAGACTGCAGATAAACATCAGTCCTTCTTTACTTGCTCGGCTGCCCCTTGGATGCACTAATGTGGCTGCTTGTGCTTCGAGTCTCTGATGGAGAATTTGAGGTAAGGGTTCATAAATGAAGGGGACACCCTCCTACAAATCCTCTCCCTTGTTCTACCTCGAATTTGGCTGCCAAATTCTCATTAAACCTTTAATTTTGTCTCAAAATTGACCAAAAATCTGCATAAAGCGCACATTAGACTTTTTGGCATAATGATTAACCCAATTCACTCTATTAGCATAAATATAATCAAAAACATGCAATAAACTAATGATAATGGTGGATTAGGTCGAATTAAGAGGCTAAATGAGCCCATATAATTACCCATTTCTGGGGCTCATCAACTGGGTGGCTGCTATCTTTAGACAAACTGATAGGGACAGTCTCAGCATATCCAACACTCTAAAGAACTGGAGGAAGAACTTCTCAAGGAATGAGATAGTTAATAAAGCCTGGATTCTAGTTCCAGGTTTTGTCATCTGGCATGTGTGGAAAGAACACAACAGTCGAATCTTCAAAAACAAAACTCATAGGCCCCAACACATAATTGAGCAAATTCTAAGCCAGCTCAAAGACACAGTTAGAAGCTTGTTGAGGACCCTTCCTCTAGATCCTCCCCTACCCCATGAGGAGAGAATTTTACTTCACTTGGGGCTCTAGTCTATTAATCCTTTGGGAATAATGAAGACAGTGAACCTTCTAAACACGTGTGCTACCATTTGGAAGCCTCCTCCTTATGGTTTCTTAAAAATCAATATTAATGGAGCAGCTAAGGGCAACCCAAGATTAGCGGGCTTTGGGGATGCCATAAGAGATGATTAGGGACAAATACAGATGATATTCCATGGCCACTTGGGGAAGGCTACAAACAACATGGCTGAGCTCATGGCATTAGAGTAATGCTTGGAAATCCTGGTGAATTCAAGTTCACACAATGTTATAATTGAAGCAGATTCAAAATAAATTATTAGAGCAGCTAAGAATATTAGTAATGGCACCTCTCTAGAGAAAGTGTCGAAGCACTCGAAGCTCTTGTAGGTTTTTTATCGCATCTATTCTCACCTGTGAACCCTCAAAACTGTCAGATTCACTCATGTGAAAAGGAAGGCTAATATGTTAGCAGATCGGTTGGCGAATGAAGGAGTCACAAATAGGGACATGGATTCTAGGTATGCTTGGGATTCGCTTCCCCCAGGTAAATTGCGAGAGGACTGTCTATGTAACGCTACCCAAGATATGGAACTATGGACTAATAGGGAGGATCAGAGGAACCTTGAAGACCAGCGGGAGGTAGGAGGATTCCATATAGTCCAACCCGCCATGGTTCGGTGATTTTCCAAGGTTAGGATTCCCTTTGATTGAATGAAGAATGGTTTGACTCAAGTTGTTCCACAGGGCGGGGTAGCCCTCGTCATTTGGCTTAGGTGGTGGTTGACAGAGAATCCAGGTGAACGGGATTGGCTCAAGTACTGCCCGCTGGAAGGAATTAAGGGACAGCACATGGCAAAAGGTCGGGTGGGTTTTTACGCGAGTCAACAGGTCCAATACCACAAGCGGTATATCGGGCGGGGTCTGAACGGTTTCTGGTTTTTCTCTGTTTGGCTCCAATTCCACTCTTTGAGTGACACGTTGCCAAACAAGGAGAGATAAAACCGCCCGATGATGTTTCTTGTCCTTCCGATATCCATGATGACCATTCGATCTTAATCAGTGGATCAATGGTGGCGATTGTGTGTGCGCGTTGGTTGGACTCAAAAAATATTTAGATTTTTTTGCTTTAACTTCCTTCAGGTCTGTTTATCAGTTTGTCAGTTTGTCAGTTTGTCAGTTTTCAGTTTGACTTGTGGTGGGACCTCTTGTGGTTCCATGGCGGGTTTTGGATTCCAAGTTTTACTAGGCTCCTTGTGCTTTCTTTGGTGGTTCTCCCCAGTTCCCCGGTTTAGGTTCTCTTAGTTTTGGGAGATGGTTTGTTTTGGCCTGCCCATCTGTCTATTGAACTCTCGCAGAGCAGGTGTGGCTCCTTGTAAATTATCTATATTTGACTAAGTTTAATAGAAGTTCCTACTCTTACTTTATCAAAAAAAAAAGAAACGCGTAGTCTAATGAGGCAGAGGAGTTGCTCGAAAAGTTATGGAAATTCCGGTCATATTTAGAGAAAATCCAGCAAGGATTTTTGTAAATCCATGTTATAGTTGTTAAACTTCAAAATTTTAGGTGTCTTGGACGTTTTTTATGGTGTTGAATCCATTTCCACCATCAAAAACACGATTCAAACACTGCATCTACAAGATTTTTTGAATTTTTTTTACCCATATTCCGGCCACTTTTAGCCATCCGGGCAATTCCTCTGCCTCGTTAGACGACTCCAAAAAGAAATAGGAGAGATTTTACAACCAAGAATAGTAGATGATCTTGTAGAGATCTCCCCAAATTGACTTCTCCTTCCTTGTAACAAATCACACCTCAATTTCACCCTAATGCATGAAGATGATGACTCTCTTAGATTCAAAGCAGTAGCATAAGGGCATGATCAGTCTCCAAAATCCAACCCTTATGTTGTAGATGACAATAAATTTATAGGAGAAGGATGGTAGTTTAGGAATTCTTATCAATTTTCCAACCTAGTTTTGAGATCCACTTAAGATAGGAGGATGATCTCAAGGGATAAGAGGTGAAATATCAAAGGTAGGATCAGATTGGATTCAAACTTCTTATCCAATATAAACGCTTAAAACAACCACTGGAATCTTATGGAGAAGAAGCTTTTGGATTCTTTTTAATTTTACCGAATATCTAGAATCCGTGCAACCCCAACAAGGAGCAAGCTACTGTTAATTAACACTAGTGAAGAAAGGAGAAACTTGTTGTTGAATTCATGTCTCTAAAGGGTTAGGGTGTGTTGGGCCTTAAAAACATTGATTTTTCACAGTTAAACCTAGAAACTCAATTATTTGGAGAGGTCATTCTTAGGGCTTTGTGTAGGGATGATGACAACGTGTTCATAGAAGATGATTGATCTGGTTTGTAGGCCTATTAATCAAATGCGAAAAAATGGCCTATAACACGGAAATATCATAGAAATCCTTTCTAAAAGATCTCTCATCCTTAGACATCAGCTCCTGTCCTTCTTCATGTGCCATGACTGGTGGAGTTTGAGGGGTTTGTGACCTCCTTGAACCAATTTGAGGGTTTGGTTCTTCAAGCACTCCTTCTCCACTTCTCAACTTATACCTTGTAACCATTCAAGAAAATAGTTGCAAAAATTGTCAAACCTTCAAAAACAACCATGCTTTGATACCAAATTGATATGAAATAAAAAATTGAAGGTTTCTTGAAAAAGTTTGCAAGATAGTTTATGTCTTATGGGCAATGGACCGAAATTGCAAAAGCACATAAACTTAGTAATTTTAGTTAAGTTTTGCAAATTTAAACAGAGAAATATAGACAACAAGTAGCATCGCGAAACAACAATTTGATGGCAGAGTTTACCCCTCCTGGGCTACATCTCCAGGTCCAGCTCCTAGTGTTGGCCCTTTAAATTTTATGCTCAAAATGTCAATTACATCAACATATAGTGCTCAAATCACAAAAATAATGCTTCCATTATGTCCAGAACACCAAAAAAACCATGTGTAGGCTCTTCTTGGGCTCAAAAAGGATGAAAAATGGTCAAGTTAGGCCTCCTTCATTTTCCTGCTATCTGCTCTACAAATTTTCACTTTTGGAAAAACTAGCAACAAAATTTCCTTTGGCAGAATTTCCAAGAGAAAAATTGGTGCAGGTTTGGAAACATTTCCACCACAAATGGTGAAAAATATCAGACATTTAGCGAGGCATCGTGCCCCTAACATCCACTCCTTATGTCAGGCATGTGTCAGTCAAATGACTAGGGGCATCGGCTAGAGACCACACACCCGTCGGCCCTTTGCTCCTAACCGTGTGAAAATTAATATGACCATTGGCTAGGGCACGGGCTGGGTGCCATGCACCCTACCCCTCTATACCATACATTATTGGTTATGTGTTAACAAAAGAACCGAGGGTTGGGGGCCAACTCCACACCCCCTCCATCATTGCACACTATCATGGTCATGGTTATATGGATATGGATTGGGGTTGGGTTAGTCAGGTGAGCCCCCCCAAAAAAAAAAATGTTCCAACCACCTCAAATTAAATATAACCAATGCACCATATATTTTAAGAACTTCTGCATGGTCTAATGGTAAGGGCATTGCATTGTTCTGTCAAAGGTCTCAAGATCGAATCCTGTCAAGGTCAATTGGTCTATTAACATAATTTCGACCAATAAGCCAAAGCCATGCGGTGGCCTCCCATAGGGCCACTTGGAATCTTGTCATTGGGCCACATGGAATCCTATCATTGGGCCACGTGGTGGCTTGTGGTTAGCCCTACTAGAAACACAATAACCAATCAAAAGTCACCAACCACCATGTACAATGATACCATGTGTCAACATGGGATTGGCTTGTTTGAACACCGTACTTACATAGTCACCCTATTGATATCAGCACCATGTCATCGTACGACATTCACAGTCAGTTGCCCATTCAACCATGCAAGTTGACTTTTTAGTTGTTTACCAAAAACTCCATAACTTGATAACTTTCTCATACGGTGTCGAATTGAGTCGATTCAAACATTGTTGGAATTAGAACGATGAGATCTATGATTTGGCACTAGTTTCAGAAGAATTTAAGCACTTTGTTTTTTGAGCATATTTTTTATCCCTTGTATCAAGAGGTAAATCCAAGGATGTGTTGTTTATTGATGGGTTGAAGCATAATTTACTTATTGTGTCTTAGATGTGTGACCAAGACTATGATGTGTTGTTCAAAGCTAAAAAAATTCAAATCAAGTCTACAAGCATAGGAGAAATAGTAGTTGAAGCTGTAAGAATAGACAATAATGCCTATTTTCTAAAATATAAGATAGAGAGGTGTCGTTTATCAAATATTGATCAAAGTTGGCTATGGCATAGAAGACTTGGACCCCTGAATTTTGATTAGAATGTCAAATTGGACAAGAATAATTTTGTTAGAGATCTACCAAAACTTTCGAAACTAGATAATATTATTTGCAAGTCCTATCAATTCAGAAAACAAGTGTGAGTACCATTCAAAACAAAGGAGAATTCATCAACTAGCCCATTGTAGTTAATACATATGGACTTGTGTGTTCCTTCAAGAACTCGAACACCTTGAGGTTAGTTATATTTCATACTAATCATTGATGATTTCAGTAGAATCATGTGGGTTATATTTCTTAGAGAAAAACCAAAGGCCTTTGAGAAGTTTAAAAACTTTAAGGCCATGGCTGAAAATGAGATATATTGTAATATAAAGTGCATAACGTTTGATAATTGAGGTGAGTTTACTTCAAAGAAGTTTGATGATTTTTGCAAGAAACATGGCATCAAAAGGAAGTTTATAATAACAAAGACTCCATAGAAGAATGGTGTAGCAGAGAGAGCCAATATATCAGTTTAGCAGTTGGCTAGAGACATGATGGGAGAAAGAAATATTCAACAGAGATTTTGGGTTGAAGCCATTCACACAATAGTGGTGATGCTAAACAAGGCACACTTCATATCGAAAAGTGATAAAACTCCATATGAGATTTGGTATGGCAGACCTGCTATAGTCAACCATTTTAGAGTGTTTGAAAGTAAGTATTATATCAAGAAGAACAATGAAAAGCTTGGAAAGTTTGATCCAATAGATGATGAAGGTGTTTTTCTTAGATACTATCAAAATAACGAGGACTATAGATGCTACAATAATAATACAAAGAGGATAGTTGATTGCATTGATGTTAAAGTTGATGAACATATTGATTTTGAAGACAATCAACTAGTAAATATCATCTCCAATAATCTAGTCAACAATGATGAGAAGGATGATGATCCATTTTTAGATGAATACATTGAAGAACCCCTTAGTCCACAATCCAAATATCCTGCAAGGTATGTGAAAAAATACCACCTAGCTAACCAAATTGTTGGTGACTTCAATACAAGTGTGCATACAAGAAGAAAATTGTTAAATCCCCCTACTCAAGTACATGTAGCTTTGTTATCTATGATGGAACCAAAGGATTTTTATTAGGCCAACCAAGATGATAATTGGTTAAAGGCCATGAATGAAGAACTTGATCAGATTGAGAAAATTAGACTTGGGAGATTGTTCCAAAACCAGCAAACAAGAATGTGATAAGCACGAAATGGATCTTCAAAAACAAATTGAATGAACATGGTGAAGTGGTAAGAAACAAAGAAAGGTTAGTTTTCAAAGGCTATGCACAGATTGAAGGTTTATATTTTGATGTGACCTTTGCACTTTTTTCTCAATTAGAGGAAATTTGCATGTTCTTGGCTTTTTCTAGTTTCAAGAAATTCAAGATATACTAGATGGATGTCAAATCTTCCTTTTTAAATGGAGAATTGCATGAAGAAGTCTACATTGAGCATTCTGATGGTTTTCAACTATCATATAATCATGATTATGTTTGCAAGATAAAGAAAAAATGCCTTGTATGGTCTTAAGCAAGCCCCATAGTCTTGGTATTCCAATTTGGATAGTTATTTGGTCAAGTGTGGTTTTAAAAGATGCACAATTGATAGTAACTTGTACGTGAAATCTAATGATGGAAAATTGTTAGTGGTGGTTGTCTATGTTGATGATATTATTTTTTCCGGTGATTTAGATTCACTACCATGCCAGTTTGCAACTGGTATGAAGGTTGAATTTGAGATGTCTATTCTTGGAAATTTTTCATATTTCCTTGGTTTGCATATTACACACTCTTTAAAATGAATTTTTTATCTCCCAAAGCAAGTATCTCAAGGAATTTTCGAAGAATTTGGCATGGAGAAATGTTCTTTGGTAAGAACTCCAATGGTTACAATTTGCAAAATCAACAAGATAATTGATGAATCACCAGAGGTGGATAAAACCTTATATAGATCCATTATTGGAAACCTCTTATATTTGACAGTGTCAAGACCATAAATCATGCAGGTAGTTAGTATCATTGGAAAATTTCAAGCAACACCTAGACAGATTCATCTTCTAGTAGCCAAGAGGATTCTCAAATATCTTAGAGCCATAATGGACTATGGAATTTGGTACCCCAACGGTAAAAAATTTACACTAATTGTTTTAATTGATGCTGATTAGGCAAGTGATGTACATGACAGAAAAAACACTAGTGATGGTGATTTCATTATTGGTGAATGTCTTGTTTCATGGCTAAGTAAGAAGCAATCCGCAATCTCTCTCTCTACTATTGAAGTAGAATATATAGTAACAAGTTTTGCTACACTCGTCTCTTATGGATGAAGCACACTTTACAATCCCAATCATCTATGATAATACACATGTAATCAACATATCCAAGGACCATGTTTTCCATTCAAAGACAAAGAATACTTCAATCAAGATGGAGTATGTATCTACAAAATAGAAGGTAGTTGATATATTCCCTAAACCTCTACCAAGATATCAATTTGAGTATTTAAGGAAAAGATTGGGAGTAGTTCCTCTTAACTCCCTCCACTAGATATTCCTCAAGAGGAATAAAGGCAACCAACAAGTAATCAAAATATCAGAAGGAAGTTGTCAGGTCCACAGGATCAACAAGACAGGGGAAGCTAAGTTGTAGGGGGGTCATATTATTTTCTTTTTCATTGATTTTAAAGGAGGAGAAGTGCACCAAAGAGGGAGGAGTACCAAAATGAGTAGAATTAGGAGAAGTACACTTTTCTTCCATGCTTGTATTTGTGGTGTTGCCATCAATGCCAAAGGGGGATAATGTTAGATATAAGTTTTCATTGATGGCAAAGGAAAATATCATTGCAAGTATGATGATCAAAGAACACAAATTTTGGAGCCATTCTTAACATAGCATAACATCTCAAATGCACTTGGAAACTACTTAGATGGATAAATCCCAAAGAGATATTTCCAACGGAATATGGAATTCAGAAAATGGCCTCCTGGATCGAAATATAGTCAAGGTTAAAGGTTGGAGGACAAAATCCTAGATTGTGCAACTAAACTTGGTGGCGCTATCCAAAATGGTGAAAAGTTAGTGTTTCGTCAAAATGGAGGAGTAGAGTGACCGTTAAATAGTGGGTAGCTTTGTTGGAGGATGTGTGCCATTTGTTCCCTTTAACCCATTGAAGAATGTACGCAGGCTCATGCCTACTCGATGGATAACAACAGGGGAGGCCCCATGTTGGGCAATATTTCCCATACCACCAATAAAGAGATCAATGATCCATATTAAAAGTGGGACACCACCCTTACCATGAAAGCACATGCGGGGGGTCCGTGAAAATCCATCAATGATAAACAGTGTAGTGGCACAATGGAAGCATGGAAGGCAAGGTTGCAGGTAGAATGAGCAGGTATTGGTGCACGGAGGAGCCCACAGACACGTCACCCTAGAGGTCTATCCTCGAAATATCCAAAGAGATATCCAATAACAAGTTCCAGGGAGACGGATTTGGGGTAACGGGACATATTCCTTCCAATTGTAGCACGAAATATATGTCTCGTACAAAAATCAAATAACAAAGGAATCATTGAAAATCAAAGTCCTAGGACCCCTCTTCCATTGTATGTGTTGATAGTGTGGTCCTATCCAAGATGACACATGGCACGATTGTATTTTCTGATAGAGGTGACAAAGAGACACAGTGGCATGATGACATTAGCATGATGTGGTACCAATGACAGTGTGACACATGGCATGTAAATTTGGCATTTTCAGGTACCTAAGTGGGACAAAAATGAGTGACACATGGAACCCTTGCAGAGGTGGAAAACAAGATAGTAGACACATAACATTGGAGGCATAACCCAGGAATATTTGGAGGGAATGCAGGTAGAAAGTTCTAGGGAAATAGTTCTGGGACACGATAGATTAGAAGTGGAAAGACGGTTTACCTATGTTGTTCAATGATTGGTCCATTTATCCGATATTGGTAACATATAGACATGTCATCCCTAACCCTAGAAGTCTAGGCTCCCCGAAAGTTTCAAAGGGAGCATGAGGTTTTATCTCCTAGTTGATGAGGTTCCAGGACACTGTGGCATTGAGGTGGCATATAGATGGAGCAGTAAACCAATCAGAAGGGGGCAAGCAGCATGAAGAAGTAGTCCCACCAGGATATGTATTCCCAAAGGATTGACCCTAGAAGAAAACAAATGTGCATCATTGTTTCTTTCTGAGAAATAAGAGTCAGGGGCTAAAATATTGAGACCAGGACTTAGTTTTGTTAGCTCATCTTGACTAAGGGCACGAAAGTCTAATGAATAGTGGATAAGCCCTTGGGGCTTAGAATGAAGGGACCCAGTAGTGGTTATCTGTGAGATTTTATGTGATAGCTCTCAGGCCCATAACTATTCCACAATCATGATTTAAAGCATCTATGGGCCTAAACTGAGGGCCTAATGCATAAACGGGTCAACAACTATGAATCTGGCGCTATCGGGCCATATTTGGTGAATTTTGCCATAACCAACAGTGTGATAAAGCTTGGATAATCAGGCGTGAATGATTTGGAAGAATATTTGGTGACATGGACATATTTAGAAGCCTATTTGGTATTTGGCCAAATCTTGAGTCAGCCAAATTTAGAAAAACACATTTAAAACCTAATATTTTTCATAATTACTAAATTGGCAATTTAACTCAGAGTTTCACTTAGAGAAATAAGATCGTAGTTTGAAGAATAAAATAACATATTCAAAAGACTTGACAAAAGTGGGATAAAACCAAAATTAAGAGTTTATGCATGGAGAAGAGTTGAACTTAACCAAAAGTTCAAAAACTAAAAATATCAACTCAAGTCTATATAAACATAATTAAATTTGCAAGAAAAGATAGTACACACAGGTTAATATTTTTGTTGTTTTTTATGGTGGATTAATTAGTGATCAAAGGTGATTGTGCAGTGTTTAAGGTGAGTAATTGAGGTGAGAATTTATGTATTTTATGAAAGGAAGTGGCCTTCTTGATTTGAGTTTGAAAATGGAATGAAATATATGAATCAACGAGTTCAAGAAAGTGGCATTGCAGATCAGGGGTTGTAACTCCTAGTAATGGTTGGTAAACAATCAAGGGTTGAAGCTCCTTTCAGTAGTAGCTGATAAATCAGGGGTTGTAGCTCCTTTCAGTGGTAGTTCATAAACTAGGGGTAGTATCTCCTTTTAGTTGTAGCTAATAAATTAGGGAGTAGTAGCTTCCTTAGGATTTTTGCCAGAGAACTTTGTAGAAGCGAGTATAAATTTTCCTTTGTGAAAATAATTGAAGAGGAGTTTGAAAAATCTATGTGTTCCATTTGTTCCTCTTGTGCCAATTCTTGTGATGCTCATATGAATAGTTTTGAAATGTTTATTGGTGTCCTAGTATTATTTACTAGTGAAATAAAGTTTAAAAATTCCCACAATATTGATTCACCCCCCCCATTATTGTCCTGGTTTCTAATATAAAGTGTGCAAACTATTTATGAAGAGGATGCTTATAAGATAGTTCAAGGAGCAATGGTGTTGATCAAGGGAGTTTGGAATGGAAATTTCTACAATCTATTGGGAAGAACCTTTTTATGATGAGTATAATGGTTCTATTTTTCATAAGGATAGCAATAAAGAATATAGGAACATAGTTCTCCATGTGGAGAAGAAAACTTTATGAAATCAAAGACTAGGACATAATTGGGGAGAAGGGCCTTTGAGCATTACATGCTAAATATATGGTTGTAGGTATGTCTAGTTTCACATTAGATTTCAATTTCTATGATCATTATAAACATGGTAAATAGAATAGGGTGATATTCCCATCTAGTGCTACAAGAGAAAAAGGAATCTCAAGGTTGATACATAACGATGTTCTTATACCTATTCTTGCAATGTCACTAGGTAAATTTGTGTATTATGCTTCATTCATAAATTATTTATCAAGGAAAACATGATCCTATTTCCTTCAAAAGAAATCTAAGGTTTTGATATACTTAAAACATTTGCGACTATTGTAGATAACTAGATAGAGAATAAAATAAAGGTGTTGAAGATAGATAATAGTGGGATTTCTACATAGTTGGGTTCAAGGAAATCCTCAAAAAAGCACAAAATAGCAAGGAAAAAGATGCACACCTCAATAGAATGGAGTTGTAGAAAAAATGAACGAGATGGTTATGGAAAATGTAAGTATGATCAGTGGTGTAGGGTTATCATGGTAATTCTAGGTAGACAAAGTGGATATTGCATTTTGATGAGACTCATCATTGGGTAACTATATGGACCTTGATACACCTCCTAGCTTATTCAAATCAACTCTTCTCATAATTTCTTACATATTTTGATTATATTTTGCTTAATGAGATGAGTCAAAGTGAGATATTATGCCTAGTGGACTAATGTGCATTGATTGCAGGTTTTTGAGAGAAAATCATGGAAATTTTGGCTAATTAAGGGCTGAAACTCGAATGAGACAAGGATGAGAGATTGTAGGAGATAAATCCTCCTCATTTACTCCTCACTCATTCGAATATTCCTCCATAAAATCACACTATCTCGGGGTTACAAGCAGCCAAGTCATGAAGATCAAAAGGCAGTCGAGCCAGTGACAGTTAAAGAGCTAGTTCATATTGAGTTTAGGATTTGAGCCTCCCTAGATTTAAGGAAGTCATTGGAGACTTCACCTGCATAAATAAGGATGCCTAGAGCCTCATTAGGATTTGAATTTTTTATTTAAAAACACTAGGCATTTTCGAGTTCAAGACTTATGGAAGACATTGTTATGTAATTTTTTGTTTTGATAATGAGAATGAGCATTTCCTTGATCCAGCACTGAGTTAACTTAGAGGGTTGAAGCTCTTGGGTTAGGGCCCAACCCTAGAATCAAAGGATCGTCTTCTTGTATTTGTATACTTATTTGATTTCATATATTAATGGTTGAATTGTCTTTAGCATTATTTAATTACAAGTAGTTGTGGATTTGATTAGTTTGCTTCCATTTGTGCATTGCTTCAGCATTATCTTAGGAATATAAAGGAATATCAAAAAGTTTTTAGTAGGTGGCTTTGGCCTCACTCCTCCCTTTAGGGACCATGGTTTGAGGAAATAACTCCTATGCAGCCCCAAAAAGACAAAATTCTAATTTCTCATGGAATTTAGGGTTTTCTGTTACTTAGGTCAGCATTTTACTAGTTTTCAAGAATAGGATTTAATTGTCATTTCTGCTATCTTATGTCTTACATTAGATTTCATTAAGGTTTCATATTACCCTACAAGTTTTCCCATGCATGAAATAGGAAGCTAGCTCATGAAATTATGTTTTCCTTAGTTAATTGAAATCCTTCTTGTTTACATGATTTATGGATAAATGTCAATGATTGATGCAATGCAGGAGTTTCAGTAGTACAAAGAGATTTCATGATCAGCAACCCCATCCTAACCTCATCCATCCATGGTTATCACTTTTCTTCACTAAATCCCTCACTAAATTCATCATTCCACAAGAATACTTCTCCAAGCTTGTTGAGCAAATCCAACCATCTCACAACTCTACTTTTGAGTTCTGAAGGAGTTCTAGGCACTCCCTTACTTCATTTCACCAACAATTCACCTTCCCTAAGCCTTACATCACCTTCTAAATCCCTCCTCTTGCTCTCGGTTGTATCTTGTAGGAATACAAGGGATCTTGTAGGAGCATTAGGACATCCTGTAGGACGAATTAGGACATCCTATAGGTTGACCTGTAGTGGCCTATTTTGAGGCCGAATTGTGGAAAAATCCCCTAGGAAGCTAGAAAATGACCCCTACTTGCCTCCCAAGCCATTTTACCATCCACCATCATCCCTAATCCACCTATCACATCACCAAAAGAAATTAGCTTTCACACTTTCACACATAAAAGACAGAAAGGAAAAAATAGTTATTTTGTTCATTTGCATGCACAACAGTAGAATGTTTGATGTTTCAAATTGCATGCCTAGGACAGTAGGATTGCACATATGATAACTTATAAGTCTCTTGAAGCAAAGCCTCTTAGCATTTAGATTAGATGAATGGTTTGTTTAAGCATTTGATTTTCAATCTTTTTCCTTACTGCAGTAGACAAGATTTCTTTTAGTGTAGATTTCCCTTTTTCTCATTGGTAATCAAGCTTCTTCTGAATCAATATAAGTCTGGTTTGAAAACCCTTAGTGGTCTATCGCCATCTTAGTAGTGACAAAGAGCAGACCCATCACATTTACTTATGTATACAGCATTGTCACCTCCAAGTTTGTACGAACCTCAGGTTGATAAAGTAAAGTCGGTAGCCCTAGGAGTTGCAACATTCTTGCTGCAATACTGGTGCTCATCACTTTTTGGCTCCGTTGTCGGGGAGGTGTCTGAGTAATATTTGATTTCTGCTTTCTTTCTTCCATTTCTTATCTCTGACATTCTTCTATTAGCTTCATTTCTGCAAAAGTAATTTAGTTTTCTTTCTTTTCCATTCTGCAAGTGAGATTTCATTCAAGCAGTTAGTTTTCGTTCAGCCAGTTAGTTTCCATTCAGTTGTGATTTCAATTCTGCAATTATTCTCAAAGCTTGAAAAATACAAAACAAAAAAAAAAACACTTCTTTCATGTCTCCTAGGAATAGGGATAACTTAGGAAAATTTCTACCAAATACCCCCACCGCTTCAAACAACCAATCTTCCCTCTTCTTTGGTGGCTATGAATTGGAGGACCCCTTAGGTGAACAACCAGAGATATTTGAAGAGTGTACATGGGGAGGAGAAGGAGAACCCATTCCAACTGACCTAATGACTGAAAATAGAAATGACAGAGGATATAGAGAAAGAATTGAGGGTACCTTTCCCATCAGAGAAAATAATGGGGATACCAAGATGAAAAACATAAGCCCCTCTGCTCTTCCTCATTTCCATGGCCTGACCTTAGAAGATTCAAACACTTTCTTGTTTGATTTTGTTGACATATCTAGAACTTATGATTACACCAATAATGAGAAGAAGTTGAAACTATTCCCATCCACTCTCAAGGATGCAGCTTTGCGCTAGTTCATGGGTTTACCTAAGGATAGCATCACAACCTGGGCTCAGATGCAACAAGCCTTCAACAAAAAGTATCGAGACTATTGTAGGTTCAAAGACACTAAAGAGGAAATTTTTAGGATGACCTTAGGGCATGGTGAATCCCTATAGGATTATGAAGAAAGATTCTAGTGTAGCTACAAAAGGGCCAGGTGTACACTTGATCCTGAGTCACTGAAGCTAGTCCTGCTCAGAGGGGTAAGGGAAGATGTTCTGGATACCCTAAACCTGCTAGTAGGAGGGGAAATCTACTAGCTACCCTATGAAGATATCAATACTGTCTTTAGGAACCATTCTAGGGAAGCTAGGAAAAAGGGTAGGGGTAGTCAACCAATGGCCAGTCCATCCTCTTCCAATACATCCATCAAAGGCGAAATTGGAAATATGCTAGAAGATTTCAAGAATGAAATGTTGCAAACCCTTGCCCTATAGATGGACACTATGCACATCAAGAGAAAGAAGGAAGAAGCAAAGATAGCCTTAGCCATTTTTTGCCCTAGATGCACAAGGAGGCACCCCAGGAATGAATGTCCATTGAATCTAATTGAAGTCTGCTCTGTCTGTAAAGAAAACTACTCAACAGACAAGTGCCCTTCTCTACCTGGACTAAAAGTTGTGTATCAGGGAACTAAAGGGGTGACTGAATAACTCTACTACATAAATCAAAGGAGACCTCATGGGCCTCGGCCATACCAGCAGGGCATGCAAGGGTCATCCCATGCATATTACAACCCCAACCAGACCACATCCATTCCCTCTTGGGGCCCCATGCTCATCCCTCTTGGTCTACACCTCCTCCTTGGTCTTTTGCACCTCAGTACCATTCCTAGCCAACCAGCCAGTCATTTCAGCCATATGCTCTGCCACAGCCTCAGTGGAATGCACCACCCCAGGGGTGGAGGCCCCCATACAACAATGCTCCAACTTTATTGCCTTCACCACCTACTCAACCACAAATTTTACACCTTGATCCACCTAAGCAACCTCATATGCTTGCCCAACCAAATCTAAACCCGAACAACAGATAGGCACAAAAAGTGTATAGTGGAGATACATCCTATCCTGCTTATGTTGTGGAGATTCAGGAAATCAACCTGAGATCTGGGAGAGTACTCCCGGACAACCAACCTCCACCTCCACCTAGGGAGAGTGAGGAGGAAAGAGAGGAAAGCATGCCTAGAGTAAATCCACCACCCTTTCCTAAGAGATTAACTCAACCAATCCAACCTACCCTAGAAGAGAATGAACTTCTGGGTGAATTGAAAAATCTATGTGTCAAAATTCCACTTCTCCAAGCCATAAAGGATGTACCTATTTACAACAAGTTGATTAAGGAGAAGTGCTTCAAACATCCAGGGAGGCGAAAAAGAGACACCCCTACCATTAATGTCATTGGATAGTTGTCCGACTTAATTCTAGTGCAGGTAATTTGCCCAAAGTACTTGGACCCTGGAAGCCCTGTAGTAGATGTGCACATCAATGGCGTGATTGTCCCACATAATTTGATTGATATTGGGGCTGCCATTAATGTAATGACTAAGGACACCATGCTCAAGCTCAATCTCCAAGGTTTATTAAGAAAGACTACAATTGTATTGCAACTTGCAGACCATTCCATAGTGACCCCTGAGGGTATTGTGGAGGATGTGATGGTCTCCATTGACTCTTGGGAGTACCCTGCATACTTCCTAGCTCTTTAGCCTAAGGCCAAGCTTACTGGTTATCCTCTCATCCTTGGAAGGTCCTGGTTAGCCACTGTCGATGCCTACATTAGCTGCAGGGCTGGAAATATGACTATAAAAAATGGGCATATGTCCAAGCAGTTAGTCTTGTACTCGCCTGCTCAACCATCTCTAGAACATGACTTACCTTTATGGCTGGAAGAGGAGGAAGAAGATGAAGTCTACTTAGGCCAACTCCATACCTTAGAAACAACCATGGGAGGAGGACAATCAAATGAAGATGATTTGATTGAACACATACTCCAAAGTCCAACTCCTAGCACCTTGTCCTTAGAGGAAGTAGTAAAGGAAACCCAGAATAGCCGTTAGATTGTTCTATGCTTAGCTGATTCAAACCCCACCCGTGTCAAAACCATAGAATTCGGCCCTAAGAGAACTTTGAAAATCAACCCATCTCTTTCTGTACTCCAAGAAGAAAAGTTGTGCAACTTGCTAAAGGAACATTTGGATGCCTTTTCTTGGAGTTTCAAGGAAATGAAGGGAGTACACCCCTCATATGTACTCACCACATTTATATCAAAGAAGGTTGAAAACCAGTCCAACAACCCCAAAGGAGAATGAATCCAGCTCTCAAGGATATAGTCAAAGAAGAACTGCAAAAGCTGCTAGATGCGGGATTCATTTACCCTATCTTGGTCAGTGAGTGGGTCTCTCCTTTGGTGTTGGTTCCAAAGAAAAATGGGAAGTGAAGGATTTTTGTCAATTACAGAGAGTTAAACAAAGCAAAAAAGAAGGATCATTTCCCTCTACCTTTCATTAACCAAGTGCTAGATGGCCTGGTAGGAAAAAAAAAAATTCTTTCCTAGATGGGTTCAATGGGTACAATCAAATCCAAATCAGCCCTGGAGACCAAGATAAAACCGCCTTCACTTTTCCTTGGGATAGTTTCACCTATTGGGTCCTTCCTTTTGGCCTATGCAATGCCCCTACCACTTTCTAGAGAGCAGTCCTGAGTATCTTTGTCGAGCTAGTCCATGATGCAGTAGAAATTTATATGGATGATTTTACACCCTATTGGTGTGATTTCCAGGAGGCTTTGTCCAACTTAGGTAAGGTGTTGAACAAATGCATTGAAATGAACCTGTCCCTTATTCCCGAAAAATTTGAGTTCTTGATGACTGCAGGGACTGTTCTAGGTCATTCAATATCCCATAAAGGACGGCAGGTGGACCCAAATAAAATAGCCATCATCCAAAGGGTCCCACCTCAACAAAAATAGAGAGATGTCAGAAGTTTTATAGGTTTAGCTGGAGAATATCAGTGGTTTATAAAAGACTTCAACAAGTTAGCTTCTCCTTTATTTGGGTTATTGGCCAAAGACTCTGAATTTTTATGGTCAAAAAGCTGTCAAGAGGCCCTAAACACCCTAAAGAACAAGTTAACCACTGCACCTATTCTTCGAGGCCCAAATTGGGCCCTTCCTTTCCATATACATGTTGATGCCTCTCACAAAGCCATAGGAGCATCTCTAGGCTAGATAGATGACAAGTTACCTTATGCCATTTACTTGATCAGTAAGAATCTGTCAAAGGATGAACTGAACTATACCGTAACTAAGAAGGAGCTCCTCGCTGTTGTGCATTTATTAAACAAATTTAGGCATTACATTACATGTTACCAAACATTTGTACATACTGACCATGCTGCAATCAAATATTTGATGAATAAACCTAATGTGAATGCCCGGATTATTAGATGCTTACTTTTATTACAACAATTTGATCTAACTATTATTGATAAGCCTGGAAAGGAGAATTTTGTTGCAGGTTTTTTTATCCAGATTAACTTTTCTTGCAGGGGATGAAGAAATGGTTGATGATCAGTTACCGGATGAATACTTATTCGCTATTTTAGTTCTCTCTCCATGGTTTGCTGACATAGCAAACTACTTGGTGTCTGCATAGTTCCCACCAAATTTGTCCTCCAAAGAGAAAAGAAAGATTATGAGGAAAAGCAGCCCATTCACTTGGATTGGAGGCAACCTCTTCAAACTATGCCCAAATCAAATTCTAAGAAGATGTGTGAGGGAGGAGGAAGTCATTGACATCCTTTTGACCTGTCATGATGGGCCTTGTGGAGGTCACTTTTCAGCCAAGAGGATAGCATTCAAGGTGCTACAAGTTGGGTATTATTGGCCCACTCTTCATCAGGATGTAAGAAGGTATACTAGTCAGTGTGATCAGTGCCAAAGGATGGGAAAGCCTACTCCAAGGGATGAAATGCCTCTGCAACCTCAAGTGACTTTCGAGCCATTTAACAAGTGGGGCATGGATTTCATTGGACCTATTGACCCTCCATCCAGGCAAAAGCAGTACATCATTGTGTGCACTAACTATTTGACCAAGTGGGCTAAAACCAAGTCAATCAAGGCAGCAACAGAGGAGAAAGTGTCTAAGTTCTTAAGGGAAAATGCATTTTATAAGTTTGGGAACCCTAGAGAACTAGTCATTGATCAAGGCAACCAGTTTACATCGCACATGATTGAAAAAATTTAAGCCAACACAAGATCAAGAATAGAAAATCCACTCCTTACCACCCACAAGCTAATGGGAAAGTGGAGGTGACCAACAGAGTGCTGGAGGGCATTCTAACCAAAGTGATTAGCAACAGCAGAAAATATTGGGCAGATAGATTAGTTGAGGCCACTTGGGCCTACAATACCACCTCGAATACCACCACTGGATTCACTCCCTATGAGTTGGTGTATGGGAAAAAGGCCCTATTGTCCATTAAATTTGAGTACAATACATTGAGAATGGCAGCACAACTAGATCTAGATCTCACCAGTGCATAATAAGAGAGATTGCTCCAACTAAATGGGTTAGATGAGTTTAGAATGCAGGCCCTCCTGCACACAGAGGTGACTCAAGTTCAAAGGAAGATCTGGCATGACAACAACATAAAGGACAAACAAATTCAAGAAGGTGATTGGGCTTTGTTGTATGATTCTAGATACAAATATTTTAAAGGCAAGTTTAGGACTAGATGGTTAGGGCCTTGTGTCATAGAGAAATGTCATGATAATGGCTCAGTGCAGATAAGAACCATTGATGCAGATGTTATTCATTTACTTGTCAATGAGAACAAATTGAAGGTCTACAAGAAGCCCTTGTCAAAGCAAGAATTAATTGATGACATCAGCAAGATAGTGATGGTAGTGGAGAAAGTATCAGCTTCCACCCCATCAAGTCACTAAAAAAAGAAAAAAGAGAGAGAAAAAATAAGGAGACTCAGGTGAAAACCTCCATGAGGCACCTGAGTCCCATTGTTGGGTTGAAAACCTCTTGAGGTGGCCCAATGGTGTCAAAACAAAAAACAAAAAAAAAATATCTCTAGCTGAAAACCCCTTTTGAGGCACCCCAGGAAAGAAACTAGGATGAAAAACTCTTGGAGGCAGACTAGTTGTTTTCAAAAAGGAAAAAAGAGACAAAAAAAAAGAGAGAAAGGAAAACTTTCAAAATGTTGTTTATAGGTCAGCAGGACGAGGATCAGAGCAATAAGAAAGGATCACAAGGACCTATACAGTTCATGTTTTCATTCCTGCATTCCATATCCTTCATCATTCCATCATTCCTTCCATTTTTGAACTCATCTAGCTCAGTTTGCAAGGGTTCTGTGCTTTCTACAGGATTCCCTGAAAACCTACAAGATGATCCTGTAGGAATTACAGTGGCTTGGGAATCCCAAGGAAATTAACCCTAGAGCAAGTGGATGACCTAATTATGTCAAAAAATAAGTGTCTACTTCACCATATCATCACTATGTCTCTCTCCACCATGATCACCCCCGCATTCATCCAATAAAGTTAGTTTAAAAAAAAAATATTACATTTTTCAGAAGAAAAAAAATAGATAAAATAGGATAAAGCCAAAGAACAAGGATACAACACCTGAAAGCTATACCTCTCATTCACCAATCCCTAGACCCCTTCTCTACCCATGCCAACCATCTTCATGCTCCAAAAGTGAAGGATTGATTAAAAAATTTGAGGGAGAGGCAACTACAGGACATCCTATAGCAGCTTATCCCACCAAACAAAAAATCACAGGTTTCATTCAGCTTCAGCATGGAGATCCAGAGGTCATAAAAGCTCCTCTAGAGCTTAGTAGTAGTAGCAGGATCATTAGCATCACCATCTAGTACCTGCACATCAAAGAAACACATTAGAGGAGGACAATAAAAAAAAAAAAAAGAGAAAAACACATGCAGCAAATACACAGCAACGACTTCACTCTCCAACAAAGCAATATCAAGGCATCTCATCATAGGTATGTCTCTCACTTCAACTCTCTCGTTAGCATAATATGATCAAACATGTAGATTTGTGAAAGAGTTGGTTTTATAAGAAAAATGTGTGCAGTTAACTTGGCCACCTTCGGTCAGTCAACGAGGAGAATACAGTTAGTTCATTACACACGTGGCAACAGTCAAGTCAAGAGAAAGGAGAGATGAGGTCGAAAGTGGTTAAGTTACGGATGCCCGAAGTGGGAGTTGATTACGAGGTAAGGGGAATGATGATGTGGTAGTGGGACCAACGGTCCAAAAATAGATACTCGTACCTCGGTTGCCAGCACACCATCCCACTCAAATCACTTATAAGAGGAAATAAACGTTGATTCCCATGGATAGAGGCATTTGCAATCTCAAGGCTACATCAAAGAAAAGTTGCTCTCAGCCCCTGAAATAGTCTACAGGAAAGACAGTGAGTGGTTTTTTCCAACACAAGAGCACCTACAGGATCCAATAGGATACAGAATAGTCACCTACAAGATTGGTAGTGAGCATTTTTAAATGGAAAAACCAAAGGTTGGCTTCATCAGGCAGTGACAAGGAGGTAGGAGCTATACCTTCCCACCTTTTCCAAGTAAAAAATATATAGAAAATCCTTCTATTTTGTTGAAAAGATTGCAGTCTAGGGGAATTATACACAGAATTTTCATTTAAAATTCCTCATCCATTAGAATTTGGTATCATCTATCTATATATATATATATATATATATACCCTCCACATCCATCAGAGAAAAATGACATCGAGGGTTTAACAAGAGGGAGCCCACAAACACAGTGAGAATTCATCAGCACCCTCCTGTACTAGAGATATTCACAAGGCACAATTGTATGGGTTTCTTTGAAAAATTTAGGGGATATGATGATGAAGTGGCCAAAGAATTTGCTCTCTCCCTCATACCACTAACTAGGACCCATGCCACTGCTATGGTGAAGGGCCTCTCTGTAGAACTCACCCCTCAAATCATAGGCAAAATCACCACACTTCCTTTAGGGTTTCCTTGGAGAAAGGAAGATAAGGGTAGCAACCAAATTGCAATGAAGAAATTCTTTTTGGAAGGAGAGGAGGCAATGGAAGATAGAAATGGGGTCAGAAGAGAAAGCCTGCCATATCCTTGGAATGAAATTAGCTACCACCTCATTAAGTATGTATCATGTGAAGGTAGCTACAGTGTGGTATGGTACCATTTTAGGCTTCTCCAAGAGCTGAGGTTTGGATCAGAAACACCTCCTCAAAACAAACTAAGCACACCCTACTTTCTTCTTCAATCAGTGATAGATATGATCATTAAGCTATAGGGAGGAAACTATCAACAGCTAGCCCATCATGGTTTAATTATACTTATCATAGAAGATGCCCTCCAAAACCTAAGACTCCCTATCACATGGGCAACTTTCAGAGACATGCAAATAGAGGAAGACATAAAAGCCCTTGAATATGACAAAATCCCCACTGTCAATGAAAGGGATGAAGAAGAAATAGAGAGGGATGAAGAAGAAACAGAGAATGATGAAGAGGAAATAGAGGAGGAAGAAGAGGAAGAAAAGGAGAAGGAAAGTGGTGAAGAGACAGAAGAAGATGCAAAGGAATAAATTGATGAACAAAGTGAGGAACTAGAGGGAGAAGAAGAGGAGAAAGACAAGAGTAAGAAGGAGAATGGAAAAGGGGATACAGAATACAAGAAAGAACAAAGGTCTACAATGCAAGGCAAGGAAGGGGAGGACTCACCCAGGGTATCTCCAGAACCCACTGAGAAAGAGGTAGCAGTTGCCCTCACTTCCCTAAGTACCCCTATCAAGCAAAAAGGAAAGAGGCAGAGACAAAATCCATTGTACTTTAGGACAAGAAAGAGTACAAGGATCAGGCAAGGAAAACCTCAAACACCCACTAAAGTTCCTATTATCATTGAAGACTCACCAAAACAGCAGGAAAAGATAGCTCCTCTTGTGAAAAATCAAGGGGAAAGATCATCAGGACAAGCCTCTCCCAAGTCTCCTATCACTTATATTAGGAGGCCTGTCACTAGATCTGCCTCATCCAAAGGAAAAGGTCTCCTATAGGAGATGTTAGTGTCGGTATCTTCATCCCTCCGTCAGAGATCAAATCCTCTTGTTGCATTTCATATTAGGTGTCCCACCCAGTCATTTGCATTCCATTAGGCGCATGGATTGTCTGACGGTAGTGGCTTTCCTATAGTTTCCCTCATGTTATTTACCTACTGGTTCATGTCTGTTCATTAAAAAGCATATACAGTCTTCTTTTTATCTTAAAGATTGCAAAGGTTGTCCTTAGGGTTTTATTGTCAATTAGGTCTAGGGTTTAATTAGGGTTTCGTCAAAAAATATTTCAAAGTGTTTAATAACAACCAGCAGGCCATGAGGAGGTTTTAGCATTAATAAATTTCATCACCAAGTGCTCAGAATGTGTTTTTCCTAAAAACAAACAGAGTATTTTGCTTTTATTGTACAAAAATCATGAAATTTTGTTTTCCTCATTGTAAATCCCTTCATCTATAATCCTGGTTTCTTTCCTTAGCCCCAGTAGTTCCAACACCTGCAAAACAAGCAAAGCTCAGGTCATTTAATTCATCACAAAACTCAAATGAAGTGAAAAAGTCCAAAAAACAAAGTGTGAAAATAAAATCATTTCAAAACATTATGAAAGTGGGTTTGGCAAAATTAAAATCTAAAAGCTCCATGTATAGATCATGTCTCCAAATGTTTAAAGCTCATTTGCACTCCAAGAGCAAAGAGAAAGCAAAGCAAAGTTGTTGTGGTGAGCAAGTGAGAAGTTTGGGTGAAAATCGCTCCAAGTTACCGGCGTGGCACACTGGGCAGGAGGCGCGACGCACTGGGCCTCAGACTCCAGTTCTATTTTGCACGGGCGCGGCGCATACGCTGGGCGCGGCGCATTGGGTTGGATGTGTGGCGCACACAGCCAGAGAGCATGAAAATTGCCAGAACTTGCTCCAATCACCCAAAACGCACATATTTGTCTTGGTACAAGTAGGTAGAGCCTCCATCATTGTTTTTTATCCAAGTTTGGTGCTTGTTTCATGGTGGTTGATGAATGGTGATTGCTTAAAGAAATCAAACCCTACCATTTGAAATTCCTCAAAGAAAATTGCTGCCTAGGGTTTTGATTCATTGTTTTGCTACCAAGTCAATCCTTTAAATTCCTCCATCACTCCCTTACCCATCTTTTCATTGATTTCATTATTCCCTAAGTTCCCCTACCCCCTATATTCACTAATCCCCTATCCCAATTTCCCTTTCCCAAAATCCCAAATGTAAATTCCTAAACCCTAGCCCCTCCTAAATCATTCCCTAATTCCCTATTTCCCTAAATTACCCCTCCACTGTCCCTCATTTCACTGTTTTCCCTTGGTGGCAGAGGTCAAACACATCACCAAAGATAGTTCAAGACAGTTTAACACATCAACTACTTCTCCAAGATAGTTTATCTACCAGCAGCCATGGCATCTGATCCTTCATATGATTATGAAGAGGAAACCCACAGTGACTCACCTACAGAGGGACATGCACCCAAGAGGCCTCATAAAGGTGGCAAACACATTAGAGAAGAACCAACCACTCTTGTTGAATTACAAGCCTGCCCTCTTGCCATCTCTTGTTTCCAACATCAGTCATGTTATGAATTCTGTGAGAAGGTTGCTAGCATTCAGTTTCATCATGAGTTGGCTCATTTGTTTGTACTGCATTTACATGGTGATCAAGCCACTCTAGCTGGTGTCACTTTCACATTAACACCAGAATCCATTTCGCTAGCAACCGATATTCCCAACATTAGAGAGCCATGGAACAAAAGGCAGAAAATTGACTGGCAACATTATGAACCATACATCAAGCCCGGCTTTTTGAGACAGCTCAAGAGAGTGTTTCCTTTTTGGTACCTCAAAGATGAAAATGCTCCTTTAATGAAACTGATCATGAAGTATTTCAGCTGTGAGGGCTGGTTCTCCCGTTTATATGCTTATCATATCAGGCTGCTGATGCATTTTACCTGGGTACGGATGATGAACATCCCTTACTTCATGTGCCGAAACATAGAAAATATGACCACCCTAGTGCAGCACAAAACTCCTCAGCAGCAGTTCAACAGTATTTACCATTTTGCTCTCATCAAAATTGTGGTCGTTCATCAGCTTGGCTTACAGGGAATCACTTGGGAGAACTTCATCTCTCATGAGTTTTTCAGAGCTCCACAGGGACCTTCAGAGGCTTGGCATGAGACAGGTGGACCTTCTTATCGGCATGAGGGCCATGAGACATAAACCGCTAGTGTGTCAGTGTTCATCACCTATCAAAAGGGCACTAGATGGTTGTTTGCAGCAGCAAAGCGAGTGTTATCTCCACCCAGGGTAGAAGGGGCCTCGCTTCCGTCATCAACACAGTAGGTTCAGGACCAAGGCAATAGGCCACTACAGGAAGAAGGACCATCAAGTGAGCAGGAGACTGATTTCATTCTCATTGAGGGTGATGATACTGATATGGGCCCGCAAAGCACCAATCTTAGAGAAATCATTCAGGAGCAGCAGGCAGACATTGATACCTTGTCTACCAACTTGGATAGAGCCCAATGGAAAATACAATATCTGGAGCAAAGGAATAAGCAACTTGAGGACCAGAAGGTGATTATGGAGTTGCAAAACATTCGGGAGAATCACCAAGCTGCCCAAAGGAGGAGGGTGGAGTTCACTTCACTTGAGCAGGAGATTAATGCCGATAGGGAGTCATGGCTTGAAAGAGTCAATATCCTCTTGGAAAGGAAGCTAGAAAGGGCCAACAAGAGAAAAACTTGTTGAGACACATGGCTATTCATTGCATGGCAAGGAACAAAATTTGCAAGGCAAGAATCAAGAGTTTGAAGGCAAAATTGAAGAAGGCATCAAAGAGGCAAAAGGAGAATGATAGACTTCAGATATTGGTTGAGGCTTCCTTGGCCCAACATAGCTCTTGATAGAGAAGACTCAGCCCAAATTTCAAAAAATTTGGAGCAATTTTTGCATTTTGGAAATTTTTTGGCACAAAAACAGGATTTTCTGCCCTATGCGCCGCGCCACATGGCGCTCGCTTTTGCTAGGGGCCTCCAAATCACAAAAACTCGGCATTTTTGGATTCAGCATGAAAATTTATGCTTGCCTACCTATGGCCAAGAAATTTGGGCAGGTTTTGAGCCCTCAAAAAGGTCAAAAACACTTTAAAAAATGACCTCACTGCCCCTATTTTGACACACAGGAAATAGTGTTGGGAGAATGGACTTTTGGAGGGGAAAATGGAGGCTAAATTGAAAAATTCCACTTGAGTTGGAAAGTAGACAGGTAGACCTTTCCAACAAGCACACCTAGAGCTCATTTGGACACCAGGAAGGCCTCCAAAAGCAGGTCCAAACAAGCACGACGCATAGAGAATCAAGCACAGCGCATAGAGGAAAAATTGCCAGTTTGACCAAGTTTTGCTCTGTTTTTCACCCAGTTTTGCCTAGTTTGAATTTTTCACTTTCCTAATGGAAAATTTGTTATGTAATTTGATGAAACTTGATGGATCATGATGTAAATATGTTAAATTTTCACTTGTAGAGGTAGATTCATTAGTTTAGAGGTTGTTTGAAACTGAATGAATCAGTTCCCTTGTTTCTAGAGGCATACTGTTATGTTGCCTAGTTTCTAGTTCTCAGTTTAGAATCAGTTGGATTAGATCCTAAACATGTGAGATCGACCCCTAGAGGTAAGGATGAGCTATGTTTGTCTATATTATGTTGTTTTTCAGTCATTAGCATGGTTGAACTCTTGAGAAAGAAAGGAAGTTCATTGTACACTCAAATTTTCATTTTGGCTAAGGAATTGAGACCAGGATTTGCAACACTCTTTGGGATTCATGTGGTAATTTGTCTTCGTACAGTGCTTCTATTTGTAATTTTGAATTTGTTTATGTGATTGTATGCCATTATCTATCTTGTTTCTTCTGAACTAAACAAACAAGAGTGTAAGTAGAATCCATTGAAAGTGCAGTGCTCTACTTGAAGTTTGCTTTAGTTATTTGATGTTTTCAGCTGTTTGGGGAGGATCCATGATTGATCTTGCCCTATTCAACACCTCACCTATCTATTCCTTCCATCTCATTCAAATTTAAGTTCCAAAACAATTGCCTACCTTGCCCCATTGAGATCTCTGCAGGACTGAGCCTCAATCCCCGCACCCAAAATCTATCTTTCCATCTGAGCCAACAAATCATCTTTTTATTCAATCAAACTCTCTTACACTCATACCTAGCCTAAGATCAGAAGATATTTCAGTCATCTCAAGCCCTCATCGATCATTATTTACTGAGATTGACCCGGAGAGAGCCCTCTCCTGACCTGGTAGGGCTAGCTACCAGGCTAAGCGTGGTTTGATGTTGGCCTTGGATCCTACCTTTTCAGCCTGAGGTAAATCTAGGCACTAACAAGAGACACAGAAGGACCTACAGGAAGCAGAGGCCATCCTACAAGAAACTCGGCTAAACCTACAGGAAACTCAGAAATTGGATAAAGAAGGGATCATGTACCAAGAAACAAAGAAGGAGGATGCAGAACTGAGGGAACCTAGTCCTCAACCCAACCTTGACTCCTGCTACAGGTTCATTGAAGGGGATAGGGTCATTCCATAAAAAATTTCCTTCCCCTTATTCTTTGAGCTTGAGAAAGAAAGGGCAAGAACACATAGGTGGATGAAAATTTCCAAATCTAAAGGAGTGGAGGACATAGGTCACATGGAAGAGAAAGTAAAGGAGATGGGCAGAGAACTGAGGAGCTTGAGGGACAGAAACACAATGATGAAAGCTTAGTTGGAGGAAGAGAATGCATGGTTAAGGGAACAACTACAAGAATGACAAAATCAATTGGCATCCATGGCCAGTCTATCCTTAGAGGCAATCCAGTGCAAGATGCCAGAAAAGTCCTATGCATTGTATCTTAAGGAACAGTGGCTGCAGTTCCAAATCAAAAATTTAGCACAGAGAGGCACTATGCCCTTCCAATATTATAGACAATTCATTTATCTCTGTGATCAAAGCACCTTAGAGGATAGAGCTAAAATTTCTGAGTTTTACCTCCACAACTTGGCCTTGACTGATCTGAACGTGTGGGATCCAAATTCAAAACTAGGGGACTTACAGCTGATGGCTTTGGCATCATGGATGAATCATGAGGAAGCAAGGGCTGTAGAAATGAAGAAAGTAATGGCAAGAGAAGAAACATAACCCCTCATGATAAGAGCTGAGCAATCAAATCCAATGGCTGTCATCAGCACCCATAACTTGATTGCAAATGACCCTCAACTTGCACCTAGGTACCTTGTTGCCCAAGAGCAAGCAATCACACACTTTGAGGACATGTTCAGGCTATTCGAGGATGATAACATGCAAGCTTGCCAAAGGAGATAGAACAATTTTTCCTACAACTTGAAAATCAAATAGTACCATTCTCCTCAGAGAATGAGAAAGGCACTAAACAGAACACCCATGTACAAGCAAACTATCCAAAGACTCAAAGTCAATTGGATTGGCTTGAGACACAGTCCACCATTGATCTTAGGAATGTTGGAAGGAAGGAAGGAAGAGGAAGAAAGAAAGCAGTGGGAGGAGATAGAGAGGAAGGTAGGATTCTATGCACAGGAAGAGGAAACTACAGCAGAAGCATGGGATGTCAGGGAGGCCACTAGAGCAATGAAAGACATGGATATAAATTGAGTTGCTTAGAGGATGAGCAACACTTTCAGTAGGGGGTGATGATGAGCCTCATCATTGGGTAACTATATGGACCTTAATACACCTCCTAGCTTATTCAAATCAAATCTTCTCATAATTTCTTACATATTTTGATTATATTTTTCTTAATGAGATGAGTCAAAGTGTGATATTATGCCTAGTGGACTAATGTGCATTGATTGCAGGTTTTTGAGAGAAAATCATGGACTTTTTGGCTAATTAAGGGCTGAAACTCGATTGAGACAAGCAGGAGAGATTGTAGGAGATAGATCCTCCTCATTTACTCCTCACTCATTCGAATATTCCTCCATCAAATCACACTAGCTTGGAGTTACAAGAAGCCAAGTCATGAAGATCGAAAGGCAGCCGAGCCCAGTTAAAGAGACAGTTCATCTTGAGTTTGGGAGATGAACCTCCCTAGATTTAAGGAAGTCATTGGAGAATTCAGTTGCATAACTAAGGAGGCCCATAGCCTCATTAGGATTCGAATTGTTGATGCAAAACACTAGGCATTTTCTAGTTCAAGACTTTTGGAAGACATTGTTATGTAATTTTCTGTTTCGATAATGAGAATGGGCATTTCCTTGATCCAGCACTAAGTTGACTCAGAGGGCTAAAGCTCTTGGGTTAGGGCCCAACCCTAGCAAAAAATTCTCCTCTTCTTCTATTTGTATGCTTATTTGATTTCATAGATTAATGGTTGAATTGTCTTTAGCATTATTTCATTACATGTAGTTGTGGATTTGATTAGTTTGCTTCCATTTGTGCATTGCTTCAGCATTAGCTTAGGAATATAAATGAATATCAAAAATTTGTTATTAGGTGGATTTGGCCTCACTCCTCCCTTCAAGGACCATGGTTTGAGGAAGGAACTCCTATGCAACCCCAAAAAGACAGAATTCTTATTTCTCATGGAATTTAGGGTTTTATGTTACTTAGGTCAACATTTTACTAGTTTTTAAGAATAGGATTTAATTTTCATTTGTGCTATCTTCAGCCTTACATTAGATTTCATTAAGTTTTCATATTACCCTGCAAGTTTTCCCATGCATGAAATAGGCAGCTAGCTCATGAAATTATGTTTTCCTTACTTAATTGAAATCCTTCTTGTTTACATGATTTATGGATAAATGTCAATGATTGATGCAGTGCAGGAGTTTCAGTATTACAAAGAGATTTCATGATCAGGAACCCCATCCTAACCTCATCCATCCATGGTCATCACTTTCCTTCACTAAATCCCTCACTAAATTCATCATTCTACAACAATACTTCTCCAAGATGTTGAGCAAATCCAACCATCTCACAACTTTGTTTTTGGGTTCTGAATGAATCCTAGGCACTCCCTTGCTTCATTTCACCCACCATTCACCTTCCCTAAGCCTTACATCACCTTCCAAATCCCTCCTCTTTTTCTCAGTTCTATCCTGTAGGAATACTGGGGATCCTTTAGGAGCATTAGGACATCCTGTAGGATGAATTAGGACATCATGTAGGTTGACCTGTAGTGGCCTGTTTTGAGGCTGAATTGTGGAAAAATCCCTTAGGAAGCTAGAAAAGGACCCCTACTTTCCTCCCAAGCCATATAACCATCCACCATTATCCCTAATCCACTTGCCACATCATCAAAAGAAGTTATCTTTCACACTTTCACACAAAAAAGAAAAAGGAAAAAAAAAAGTTATTTTGTTCATTTACATGCACAACAGTAGAATGTTTGATGTTTCAAATTGCATGCCTAGGACAGTAGGATTGCACATCTGATAACTTAGTAGTCTCTTGAAGCAAAGCCTCTTAGCAGTTAGATTAGATGAATGGTGTGTTTAAACATTTGATTTTTAGTCGTTTTCCTTACTGCAGTAGATAAGATTTCTTTTAGTGTAGATTTCGCTTTTTCTCATTGGTAATCAAGCTTCTTCTGAATCAATAGAATTATGGTTTGAAAAACCTTAGTGGTCTATTGCCAGCTTAGCAGTGAAAAAGAGTGGACCCATCACATTTACTTGTGTATACAGCACTGTCACCTCCAATTTTGTACAAACCCCGGGTTGATAAAGTAAAGTTGGTAGCCCCAGGAGTTGCAGCATTCTTGCTACAATACTGGTGCTCATCACATTTCAGTTGGTAAATTGGTCACATACATTAGCAATAGTAGATAGAACTCCACATGATGGATGGATTAGTAAAAACCCTCTTTTAAACATCTCATATGTTTTGTTTATGATGCTAATGTGCATGTTCCAAGGAAAACAATATTAAGCTTAATAACAAGGTTGAAAAATGTATCTTTATTGGTTATAAAGATGTTATAAAAAGTTACAAAATTAGAAATTCAATAAAATGGAATAGTTACAATAATGATGTATTTTAGATAATTTGAATTTGTTCCTAGATAAGAACTCCAACTAGGGAAAGAATATGAGACAATAGAGTTTGAGTTTGAGCGTGAAGAATCTAAGTCAATAGAAAAAGCTGAAGAAAAAGAGGAAGAACCTCAAACTCAAGCCTTGAGGAGATTAGCTTAGGATAGAAGTTAACTAGAAAGATATACCTCACCTAAATTTCGTTCTATTTTATTATATATATTACATGATGATCCTAGATATATTGGGGAGGTAGTGGCGTTAGAGGATAGTAAAGTATAGAAGAAGACTATAGTTGATGAAATCGATGTATTGGATAGAATTGAGGCTTGATATATAATTGACTTATTATCTAGAAGAAAACTTATTGGTAGCAAATGGTTGTTTAAGAAGAAGTTGATTATATCTCACCTAGTAGCAACTAGATATTCCCAAGTGGAGGGAATTGATCTATAAACTACCGTAGATGTTTCACTAGATAGTTTGTCACAACATATCAAATATGATATAATGAAAATCCAAAATCTACACTATGAGGGTTATTTTTTCCTTATATTTTTGTAGATCCGTTAATTAATGTGTTATGCTTATGCATGCAATATATGAAATATATAAAATAGAGAACAAACAAAATTACAATAACTCACAACCATAATAACAAAATATATAACCTAGGAAACCCTTACAGGAGTATACTTAATTGGAAGGTGAGGTTTCTCTACTCTCTCTTTCTTTGAATAGAAATGGATGTCAGTACAAAGAAGTGAGACCTATGGCTCATAGGATGCTACAGTACACAAACCCTCTTTATTTTCGCTCCCTATCCATTCTCAACTACTCTTCTCATCTATGGAAAAAAAGCACTCAAATAGAATGGAACCCCTTTTCCTCTTAGTGGGCTAGTTATAACATAGCCTGAAAACATACTAATGGTTAAGTTTGGCTCCTTTAACTCTTAACTAGAGTTTCAATATTGACTCTTTAAGATTCCTCTTCATGATGATCATGTGGATATCTCATTTTCCATGAACAATGAGGGCTGACATGACATCCTCTCGAATCATGGTGGACAAAATAGGAAGGTCAACTTCCAAGTGACATACTTTTGCGTATAAGCTCTAAATGAGGTGATTCTACATTTTTGGAAAGCTACCTATGTGTAGAATATTTCTAGGGATTGTGGTGCTTAATTAGAAAAACAATTATCCAAAAAATGTGTTTAATGCCTCAATTTATTTCTAGGAGGTTTCAAACCCCAATTCACCAACTGGTGTCTACCAATTAAATTGGTCCTTTGAGATTATTCCTCAAATTTTTCCTCTTTAAAATAATCAAGGTGGATGATAAATAATATAATGATACAATCTAGATCATACCTCCCCATTTTGGGAGGCTTTTATTTCCCAAAATAGTTTACTGAATGAGGTGAGGAAATTTTTCCTCTACCTTCTCCATGTAGTACCATTTAGCCTGGCTTGGAAGTTTTCCTTTCAACCCAATGTGCCAAAGGTCATGATTCCCATGTCTTGTAGTTCTAGACCTCTTATACAAAATCATCTCTATCAACTCTTCTTGAGCATATGATGCTAAATCCTCTAGAGAAAGTACAACCTATTCATGTTCTTAATCTAACATGGAAGGCTCATGGAGTTTTAGATTCTTCAGATTACCACTAAGTAAATGTGCATGTAGGGGAGTAGATTTAGTCTATAGGAATTATCTCCAACCTTTTCCAGTATCTCAAATGGGTCATATCACAAAGCCTTGATTTTTTTACTAGGACCCTATATTCTCTCCTTGTTCAATTGTAACCATACTCTATCTCCCACCTCGAATGACTTATCTGTTATGTGCTAATCATGTCTATCCTTATATTTTTCATGTGAATTGTGTAGTGTCTCCTATACCTATACATGGATCTACTTGATCTTCTCAACATTTTTTTTTCCCTTAAGGCATCCCCTATAAGATCCTCCCCCACTCCTCCTTACTTCTTATATGCAATATCAAAAAGTGAAGGTGGAAAGTATCCAAAACAAGTTTAAAATGGTGAGTTACCAATGTAAGTGTGTATTAATCTATTATAAGAGTATTTTATATATATCATATTTCTATGCCAAGTGTTAGCGCTTGAAATTTCACCTCAGGCTGAGGAAGGTAAACCTCAAGGCAACATCAAACCACTTAGCCTCGTAGCTAGCCCTACGAGGCAGGAGAGGGCTCTCTCCGGTCTATCTCGGTAAAGATCTTCAATTGGTGAGATGACCAATAGGGTAACACTGATTTTAGGCTAGTAAACTGATCAAAAGGGGTTGATTTAGGGTTTTTAGGTTTTTGGTGGCAAATTGAGGAGATGGAAATTTTGGGTGCGGGGATTGGACACAGTTTCTGCAGGGGGTTCTTTGGGGCGAGATAGGAGACAGTATTGATGCCTCAGATTGAGGTGAATGGATGAGAAAGACAGGTGAGGAGCTAAGGAGAGCAAACAATAACTTTGAATTCTCCTTAAACAGTAGAAAACATTGAAATTAAACAAACTTAAAAGCAGAGCATGACAGTCATGAATTCTACTTTAACACTTCATTTGTTTAATGCGCAGAAGGAAAAGAAAGGAAATGATTCACATAACACACTTACAAGTACATAGAGAAACACACCATCAATACATGTAACCACAAGAATCCCAAAAAGGACTGCAAAACCCTGGTCTTCCTTAGCCAAAAATTGCAGAGATACAGTGAATAATACAATGATAGCTTCTCCCTCAAGAGTCCAACCATGAAAATGAGCCAGAAAGTACATAATATAGATCATCTAACATCTTTCCCTGCCTCTAGGGGTCGAGCTCACTATCCTAGGAGCTGTTTCAACCACTTCTAAACTAAGCACTAAAAACTAGGCAGTCAAAACAACTTGCCTCTATAAGCTAGGAAACCAATTCATTCATTCAATTTTCACCCATTTCATGAATGAATCTTCTAGAAGAGATACATAAGTGTAAAAGTATCAAGAAATTACATTATTTACATCAAGGAGGATAACAATCCACTCCAAAAAGTCAAACATGGTCAAATCTTCGTTTTTCTGAGCTGTACAGTGAAATTTTGAGAAAATTGCCTGATAGGTCGCGCACCTCTGCCTGACGGGTCGCGCGCCTTTGAGGTCACTTTTGGGGCACTTCTAGGTGTCCAAATTGGGCAAGAGTAGGCTTGTTGGAAAGGTCTGTGAGTCTACTTTCCAACCCAACTGGAATTTCTGAATTTGGTGGTCATTTGCCCCTCCAAAATTGCAATCTCCCAAGACTTCTTTCTGTGTCTCAAAAATGTGGCAGAAAGTCATTTTTTGCTTGTTTTTTGACTTTCTGGAGGCCCAAAACTTCACAAAATCTCTTGGCAATGGATGAGCATATGTAACTTTTCATGAAAAATCTGGAAATGCTAAGTTTTTGAAAAATGAAGTTTCCAAGAGAAAGGGTCGCGCGGGGGGTGAGACCCGTTAAAGGGACAAAACCTGTAAATTGCCTGAAAAAACCAAAATTGACCCAAAATGCTCAAAATTTCTTGGGATTTGTGCTGTGGCTGAGCTATTTAGTGCCTTGCTCCTTTAAGGAAGCCTCGGCCAAAATGTGGAGGGGATCGGGCCTCTTTCTCCTTTTTTGTGCCTTGGCCAACCGCCTTTGGAACATCTTCATCTTTGCCTTGCACACGTGCATCCGCGCCCAATAATGGTTCTTCATGTTTCTCAACAATTTCTTATCTTGGTTTGCCTTAGCCAACAGCCTCTCCAAGTGAGCATTGAGCCGGATAAGCATGGACTCTCGCTCAGCGGGCAATAGATCACCGGGTCTTCTTCTATTCAAGATGCGGTCTCCACGAATCCTCCACAACTCATCAAGAGCTTGTTCATCCTCCAACTGCTTGTTGCGCTGATCTAGATATGAGATTGTCCATTGTGCCCCCTCTAATCTCCTCTGCAATGCATCATTTTCAGCTCTAAGGTGCTGAATGATCTCCTTTGACTCTCGGCTAGGAGAACTGACATCAAGATCAATAAGCTCTATATCTGGAACACCTGATGGTCCCTCATCAATCCTGGGCTGCTTGCCCCTCTCTGATACCTGTGCTGCTGAAGAAAGCGAGGCCCCTTCCACTTGATGTGGAGATAACACTTGCTGAGCCGATGAAGAAGGCGAGACCCCTTCCACATGCTGTGGAGAAAGTACTCGTCGAGCTGCTGCAAATAAGGCCCTTTGGCCTCTCTGATAGGTGACCAATGGTGAGGAGCTGACATGTCTAGTCACGGGGATGTCATGCTGCTGTGATGGTCCTCCCTCCTCGTGAATAACCTCAGGATGTGGCGGTGGTGGTGCTGTGAAAAGCTCACGAGAGATAAACTCCTCCCATGAGATGCCCTGCTGAGCCAACTGATGTAAGACCACAAGTTGAATCAAACCATAATGGTAAAGGCTCCTATACTGCTGTGCCGGGCTCTTCCGCTGCATCACAGACACCATCCTCTCAATGTTCTGGCAGAAGAAAACAGGGATGTTCATCATCCGTACCCATGTGAAGTGCATCAATAAGCGAATATGGTACGAATATACCTGTGAAAATCTGCCCTCACAGGTAAAATAGAGCATGATGAGCCTCATCATGGGAGCATACTCACTCCTGAGAAATCTGAAGGGGAACACACCTGTCAAGTGTCTCATGAGTGCGGGTCTAACGAAAGGCTCAAAATGAACACTGTCCAACACCTTGCGCTTATTCCATACCTCTCCGACATTAGGTATCCCTGTGGCCTGTGCAATCATCTCGGGTGTCAATGTAAATTCCATCCCGGCAAGGTTGACATGTCCATCATGCAAATGTAAAACAAATAGGCGAGCCAACTCTCTGTGATGCTGAATCTGAGAGATCCTCTCGCAAAACTCATAACAAGACATATACCGGAAACATGAGACTGCCATAGGACAAGCCTGTAAATCTGTCAAAGAAGTGGGCTCCTCTCTCTTATGATGACCACCCTTTCCACCCTTATGAGGCCTCCTCTGTACCTCAAACTCTGAAGCTGATGCCTGGTCATCACTTTGCTCATAGGTTTCGGTTTCTGACATTGTTTAAGGAGCAAAGTGGCCAAAATGTACTGTTGTTTCTGCTTCATAAAATGCTGATTAAAATGCTGTTTCAAGGGGACAAGGAGCATGAGGGGAATGTTAGGGGAGGGACACTTTAAAGGAAAAATGGGAATAAATATATAAAACAGGGATTTTGGGAAAAATCATTACAAAATCATTGCATATGCATCATTATATAAATTTGTTTACATGGGTATTATGAGAGGTAGGACTAGGGCTTGATTTTTTATTTTTTAGGGAAGAGGGGTAGGGTTTAATTTTTCTTTACAAATTTAAAAGGGAAATTTACATAGGAAGACAAGGAAAATGAAATGGGCAATGGGGAAAAATGATTACAAGGGAATACCTTAAAACAACATAAAACCCTAGCCATTTTTTACAAGTTTAAACCACAACCACATGGAGCTTTTCTCTTGCAAATATAGATCTTTAAAAATGTATTCATGATGTCTTTAACCATAACAAGTAGCAATTTGTAAGTTGGAGGGCCTACCTTAGGCAATTTGGCGATTTTGTTGGCTCCTTGGATGAATTTGCAAGTGATTTTATAAGGAGGGCGCTGACAGGTCGCGTGCCTCACCCAACGGGTCACGCGCCACTGACGGGTCGCGCCCGTTAGAAATTAACACTGCTAGAAGGCGCTCTACGGGTCGCGCGCCTCTGACGGGTCGCGCGCCTGTCAAGCTCACAAACTCAGCTCGAAATCACTTGCAAGCACTTGCTCAACGACTTGGATGCACAATGAGGGTCGATGGAGGGAGATTGGGCTTTTATAACTTTGATTTGAATTAATTTCATGCCCAAACCCACTTTATAATGTTTTTCTTTGACACTTTATAAACTTGACTTTTTCTTGGTTTCCTTTGTCCTGAAATTGACTGATTTGATGCTTTTCTTTGATGCTTTTTGCAGGGATAGCATCTGAGGGATCTTGGCAAGGGAGCCAGGGTTACATGCTGTCCTTGGAAGCCTTTTGAAATTTCACCACTTTTACAAAAATTTGAAAAATGACCTTGGCTTTAAAAACAGAGTTTTTAAATCCAAGGTGAAAATTAACTGTACAAGATAGAAATTTGCGAAGAAACACCTTTAAAATCATCCCTCTGGCTTGCTGAGCACTTATTGACCTTCAGAGACATGACCTTGTAAACAAACTTGACCAAAACCCTAGACCTAGGAATTTGACCTCAAGACAAGACAAGACAAGCTTGAAAGAGATTAAGGACTGAAATGACTTTGATCCAGCAATGCCAAGAGGGGGACAAAGGCACCAGCTCCTCCATCAGGGTTATGGCATGCCTAATGGAATGCAGAAAATGACACTGATGAGACACCTACTTATGCAAATGCAAAGAGCTTTGATCGCTGATGGAGGGCTACTAGACCGACTCTAACACCAAGCTCATCTTATTGTACACAAAAATCATTTTTATCACCGATGTATCCATATTTCATATCACATTTGTCCAAATAATACTATGTCATGAAAGCTGCTACACTGGTTTTCCCTCATTGGGTTTTTCCAGGGACATTTGTCCAAAAAATACTGTCACTTGTGCATATTTCCCTATTTGTTTTGTTCTTGTTTTGGGAAAATTAATTAATTAAGTGAAGGCAGCAATGTGTTAGCTTCAATATTTGTTGTAGGAAACATAAAATAATTTGTTTCAGTATTTAACAGATAGGAGAAGTTTAATCAGTGGTTGTAGTAGGTGATTCGGGTGGGATTCTCGAATTTTCACAGTCAAAATAAACCATCGATTATACCCTTCATAAGGACAAGGCCTTGGGTGTATGGTTATGTATAGTATTTTTTTTGACATATTGTGCGCCACTTAAAGTGACATTTTTAAAATATATGTGTCCCCTAAAACTAAATTCCACACTAACATGTTTATGACTTTTGGCCATATGGATATTGTGAGGATGGCTTACTTGCATTGACATATCATGATGAGGGCTTGGTTATACCCTTTAATGTTTGAGTGTTATGAAATATTAAAAAAAACAAAATCATGAATATAATATTTACAATGTTCATGATATATGTATAAATAAGTTTGAACAAGTTTTATTTTTTATTAATGTTTTGTAATATGAGTTTATATTTTGTTTACAATCAAAATGAAAATGATTATATGTACAATATGTGCAAAATGTATTTCCAATGTAACTAACTAATGTTACACTCTTTTGTTAATGTAGATATGCCAATGAAGAAAACCAATAACTTGACCAATCTTTGAATGTGAAGTCGTGTACCAAGTTTCTTGGAGGTAATGCCAACCAATAAAATCAAATGCCAAATGTGAGGTGATGTGGAAAAATAGGTGTAGTGACACAAATGTCATTCATGTGAGAATAGGGTCATAAAGCAAAAAACAACATTTAACCTATATGAAATCAAGACCCTAGAGAAAAAAATTACCAAAACTAGAAACAAATTTACATGTATTATTGAAAAAATATGGGGATGTTGTGGCTACAACGAGTTTTCATACCCATAACAAAACCCCAAACATGACATCATGAAAGCATCAAACATTTTCTTTTGACTTCAACAATAACCCTAACTAGGCTAGGGTTCCACACATTATCATCGACATACCCTTAAGTTAGGGTTTTTCACAAAGAACCTTTCTAAGGTTCCACAAAAGTAATCAAAGATATGAGGAGGGTATATATATCTAATTAAGAATCACCCAATCAAGAATATTTATGATTCATGAGAGATAAACACAATGATGTTAGTAATATTTTATCAAGAATGAATATCATGAAGAGAGGAAAAACTTATAGTTTAAGACATACCTTTGTTTCTTAACAAAAATTTTAATTCCAATGCTTTGTCTTGTGAAGCCTTCTTCCATGTTCCTTGAGTATTTAGCAAGATTTTCCTAAACAAGGAAAATAGAATATAAATGTGATTGGTATTTAATGCAAACAAACTTATATAAGGAAAAAAAAATGAAAAATTGATAAGATACTTATCTTTGGAAGTTGGTAAGGGCTCCTTCCAAGCTTGAGGGATACTTAGAGTAGAAGGACATGCAAGGAATAGAGTCCCCAAGAGTTCCTAGAAAATATTCCTTGACTTCGTGTCCTTCCATGATGTTATTCTTTGGTGAAACTTCTTTGGAAAAGTTTTCTTGATCCTTGTCTCTTCTTTCTTGGCCCTTTAGACTTCTTGATTTTGTAGACTTTTTCACTTTTCCTTTTACCAGATCCAATACTTTATTCTTTCCGAGGATGAGATCTATCCTCTTCTTCCAAGAATTGTAATTGGATACTCCTTCTAGTTTGTTATCTCCCTTTATTATGTTAGACATTTTCCTTGAATATAATAAGTTGCTTTCCTTATAAGGTATCCTTATATGGTCCTTTAATCAATTTCTAGAGGTTCCTTAGATTCCTTTCAATATATCTTTAAACTTTCTTTTTCCTCCTCCTTCACCTTAGCTCCATTATCCAACTTCAAAGCATGATGGGAATTTTTAGGTCTAAAATGGGCCTCATAAGGAAACTATAAAATAATAGTGGAAATAATAAAATAAGATTAGATTACATCATCAAATTTTAGAGGGAAAAAAGAAAAAACTACTTTTTCAACACGTATTTTCAACTTATCTCCCTATGGATTTACACAAATTTCGAGCGGGAACACTCGTTGGATGAATAATATGATTCCTCATCCAAGTAATACCCATGTTTCATACTTTTGATGGATCCTACTACACGAAAAATGAGAAATACATGAAAAATGTGATTGCAATCACGTTTTTTCATGTACTTCTTATTTTTCATGTAGCAGGGTCTATTGGAAGTATGCAACATGGGTACTGCTTGTATGAGGAATTAAATTTTGCATACAACGAGTACTTCTGCTTGAAATTTGAGTAAAACCATAGGGAGATAAGTTGAAAACACAAGTTAAAAAAAGTAGTTTTATTATTTTATTTTATTTTTATTTTTTTCACTTTTTACCCCAAAAATGGTGAATGATCCCCCATGTTTGACATCATCATCTTGAATCCTATTGGTTCTTATAAAATTTATTTTGGTTGTATATTTTTCTTAGGAATCCCATTTTAGACCTCAAAAGTTCCCTAATGTAGCATAATTTTTTTTGTCTCCCAATTCCACTGTATGAGAAGATGATTCCTTTGATAAAGTGTGAAATTGTTTACTCTTCCCTATCATATGCCTAGATGCTTCATTGTCAGCAATCCATTAATTATCATCTTAAGTGAACCTGTAAGTGCATCCAATAACCCTTGATTTTTGACTTTGTTGAATAAGTAGCAGAGGATCTTCTTGATATATCTTCCTGCAATATTGAATCTCATTCTTATCATAGAGGGATTAATCATTTTCCTTCAAGCCAATGAAGTGATCTTCAATCTTCTTTGACATTAGCTTTGGTACCATGTTGAGAAATCAATGCTAGTAGAGTTATGGTTAGATTCCTCTTTCTTGATAATTACTTGTGAATTATATTGCCTTCTTTTACTTCTTTGTTATATTATCTTTCATCAAGAAATTACCAAATTATGTGTGCATGAAGATCACAAAAACACAAGACACAATATGTAGGCACTATGCTAGGGAAAAACCCCTATCTAGGGGAAAACTCAGTCAACAATTCTTCCTTCAATAGTTTTTCGAGATAATCCAAGACTCTTGACCTACACAAAGACTACCTCCACACCAAGTCAACCCTCAATCCTTCTTACAGATGATAACTCTTCAATAGAAACTTCGACCTAGCAACATCAACTTGTAGTGGCAGCTTCGACCCAGCAACTGGTAGTAGTAGCAACTTTGACTAGACAAGGAAAAAATTTGATCTCCCTAGATACTCCTCTTGAGTGAGAGATAAATGGCCCGAAATTTCGATCTTGATGACTTCTTCTTGCCTCCAAATTTTTTCACTCTTTTACAACCCCTTTCCAGCTTCGGGACATCGAACTATGAGAGAGAGACAGTGAATTTCTCCAAATGAATTCGAACTACCTTGTATATATAGCCTTCTAGTGAGGTCGAATTACCCTTCTTGAGGTCGACTTGGTGTGGAGAAGACTAAATTTATTTTTTACTCAAAACTAATTATTTTTACATGATTCGAAAGCCCAAGAAGGGTCTCTTTTAATGGACAATGACTCTAATGGCTCAGAATAAGTAGTAGAAGTCCTCAATGGGGACTTTGACCTAAAACAAGATGACCCAAGCATGAAACCCATGATTTAATAAGCAGTAGTAATAATAATAATAATTTCTTCATTCTTTTGATAAGTACATTACATTGTGACTCAAATACATTTATGAAGACCAAACCTAGTTACATATTTCAACACAAATGACAATTGTGATATGCGAATGACAGTGAAAACAACACATGCCAAGGTGAAGATAACATGAAAATGACACTAATTAAAGGGAAAGAAAGCAAAAGAGACATCTGAAAACATGAAAATGACACTTGCGAAAAACAAAGGTGTGCGAAGCAACAATTTGCAAAACTCACCGAAATAGAAGTATAAATGCAGCTAGAAGTGAGAAATTGGCAATGTCAGTGTGCACTAACTGTCGACATGGATTGGATATCGCACAAGCACAATATTCATGGACCGTATTATGCTTGTTCAAGTTTGTGTAAAACAATGAGCTCATGCACTTGTTACTGACTAAGCATGTGTGAGAAAGTGACTTTGACACTTCTAATCCAAAAGGGAGCTCAAATACTTAATAGAGATAGAGGTGACTATGAAAAGGTTGATCGCAAGATCCATGGTAGGTTCCAAAATTAAAGTATAGGAAAATGTTTGGAGGGTGTTTGTCATAGCGACAAAATTTCCCTACAATCCCGAGCATAATGGAGTTACAGAAAGGAAAAATAGAACTATTGAAGAATGCATACGAACTATGA